>OX243862.1:25690000-26428330 GCA_945859645.1 Amphipoea oculea
TCAAACTCAAAGCATTTATTTCAATTAAACCATTTACAGAAACTTTTGAATTGTCAAAATTAAATAGTGGGTTCGTGTCGTCGGGTAACTGGGTTTGAACTGATGCAGTGACCTGACTTCAACTCTATTTGCTATTGCTACTCTTGGATCATTAACGCCAAGTTCCATACATGTGCTTGACTTTAGAACTTTCTCCTTTTAAAATTCAATTAGATTTTACATGTCTTTGTATCTACGATCAATGTATCGGTACCCTTTATACACTGCACATCAGATAATCAGCCTCAACCATTGACAGCCACGGTCCACAATTAGCCGAAGTCCATCCGTGCAGTCGTCACCCCATCCAAGTCGTCGGGGCATGCAATCAGTGCCGGCGCATTGAGACTAACGACGTGCCCAGTGCCCTGTCTTGTTTAGTATAATCAGCCGGTATCCGACGTGCACGAGTTAATTCAATCGCTATTCATTGGCATTCCGTGTTTATAACTGATTATGATCAAAGGACAAATGAAAAGGGGAGGGGGGTAGGAGTGTTCATTCATATTTATTTCCGTTCTGATTTTTGATGGAGGTTGTTACTTAGTGAGTTATTTTGAGAAGTGCGTGTTGCACGTTATATTACGCTGGTAATTTGTTTGTGTTTGAAAGATGAGCATATGGTCTAACATTACTGCTATGGTACAGATAAGCTTGTTATGTTTCATCTCTCTGATTCGATTATCATCATCAGGGGTGGTTATGAAATTATGCCTATCGTAATTTAGAAAGCGTTTTAGCTTTAAATAAAAGTGTAAATAAAACTTAACAAATATATCAAGAAATAACAATATCGTTACAAAAAAAAACTTAGTATTATTATTCGACACGTGAGTACATTACGTGTCGCGTCAGCTTAAACGCCTGTCTACCCTTGAAATGATAAAACATACAATGCTAATGATATCATTAAAAATTTAAACGAAACGTAATGTATAATTAAAACGATGGCGGCTTCGAAATACCAGATAAATCACCTCGGGTGCGCGTAAATTATTTTTCCACGAAATATTCGTAATGCCAGAAGATCGACGAGCGGCATTGTCGCGCGACAACGAAGCCAACGATAATTGTTTCAGGTGACGCGAGACAAATGTGCCGTTTGTTTCAACCAAGCCTTATTTATTTTCCGTAGCCTTCCATTGCTTGGGAACAACAATTTCGAAGAAGCTGAAATATTCGATCTGAATTGAAGAGGTGAATTATTATTGCGGGGGTGGATCGTGTTACTTTAAAGGTAACATTTTAAAACAGTTACTTTTATCTTAAAGAAATTAGTGAAATTGTATAAGGGTTAGGTAATAGAAAAAACAAAAACTTCAAAGGATTAGGTAAGTCGTCAAAATTACTGAAGTTTTACAATTAGTCTGCCCCATACAACTGCTACATCTTTTGAAGATTTAAAACATGACAGAGTTTAAAAGCTTTGAAGTTAATAATATAACTAATTTCGTAAAATTAAATATATTTCAACGAACATTGAACATACACCTTAAAACTGGTTAAGGGGAAAGTGGAAAGTAAAAGGAAAAGATCGTGTTGTTTTAGGGACAAAAGAATTGGAAGTCCTTGGACCCAAACCCAGTGGTCCGTTATTTTACTGTAGAATGTATTTCTGCAAGAGTTTAAAAAAATATGACGTCGTTGACATAGAAGATTAATACGATTTTACGGCTCGAATGGACGACACAATATTAAAACCTTCGACCAATATATTTCCAAGATGCTGGACCTGGATAATAAATTTTACGAGATACTGAGACCAGATTTAAAATATTGAAAGTGTTGGGATAAGAACAAGAGATACGGGCAAATGTATTATTTTAAAGTAAAATATACCCCTATAAAGCTACTCAATTGAGTCAAAAATATTCAAGAAATATATTGTGAAAATGAACACCGAAAATGTTATTTCAATTGAAAGTAAAATGGGATATCAGTGTTCCAAAAGGTTTAAAAGCACTGATTACAATTTAAGATAGGTATCCTAATGAGATTGGACATCATTATAAATTTAATGTTCTACATGAAAATGCTTTTAATTCTGATGAATTTAAGTCTGTCACAGATTCAAACCCAGGCCAACTTTGTGTAAATTATTTCATCACCACTGCTCTCAAAATTATGGATTACGGCCCACTCCCTCTCACCGAGAGGGTGCCTGTGTCCCAGCAGTGGGAACATTATAGGCTGATTATGCATGTTATGCAAGTCCCAGTTCGTTTGAAGCAGCAGTAATAACAAAAGAAGGCGTTGTCATCGTAAACTATTTGCATACTTGTACAAAATCATGCCAGAATGTGTAAGGTTGGCTCGTTGACACAGCGGAGGGATATGGACCCTACTTAGGGCTCATTACCACAGTCGAGTGGCAGCTTCCTTATTTAATATGTGGAACGAAAAGATTTGTCCGCTCATGTGTGTAAGCAGCCATCGTTTTTTTTTTGGGATCTTCAAATTCCGGTAAAATGGAATCGTTTGACATACTTTTCTTAAACAATTCAGTTATGTCAGAATCAAGAATATTTGGTGTTTGTTGGAATTTGTTTGAACCATTTTAGTTTTCACTTTCATGTGATTATTTCTGTAGAAGTCTCAATTTTATAATTATGGAATATCTGCTCCTGCCCTAAGAATATTTTGCGCACTTCATCCATGTTCGCATTTCCTTATACACTATACTTTCCTACAGCTATTAAAAAAGTGGCTCTCTTTTCTGCTCGTAAAAAAACATCAATTTCCTCATGAAATCATTAGTTTTAAAGAAATGGTAGAACCATTATTTTCGAAACTAAATATCTGACATTTTCCATTTTTATGAAAGAAACGCTTAACAAAACAATTGTCAAATGGTTCGGATTTTTTACCGCCAGAACAATGAAGGTCATAATAAGGAAAAGTCACCACAGGAAGGAATGTATTTGATGGCTCACGATTAACTATATATAACGATCTGATCGATTAATCTTTTTGTTCCCTTTATTTCTTTCCCTCTAATGTATTATGTATGTTTGGCAATACGATATTTGAAAATAATTGTTTATTCACCATCTGCGTCGGATAAATTTGGGTTTTCAGGAACATATTTGTGTTCGTCTGCGTGGGATGTTGATATTCAATAGAATTGATTACAAAATTGTTTATGATAATGTGCTACCTACCTACTGCCTAGTCTCTACCTAACCTGCTGTAAATGATGTTGACCTTTCACAGACATCAATAATATCAAACTGGGAATTTCTGCTCCTAATTAATAGAATGAAGATGAGAGGATAAGTTTAGGTTAAATTAACTGTGGAGATTCTTGCCGGCTTTTCTCCATAGGAACCGACGATTGGAACCGTGCACCTAGCTTCTGACGTTTCATAAGTGCCCATGTAGGTTTATGTGAAATAAAATATTTTGATTTTGATATTTGATTTTGGTTGCATAATCGTAATCGTCATAATAGTGATCATAATAATAATCATCATCATACGAATCTTCATCGAAATGGTAGGTATACAGTATTTGCATATCAACTGGTATAATAGTATATGCGAATAAAAACAAGAAAAACTTTTTAACAAATAAATTAAACCTCCGAAAAAACTGAAAAGCAAAAAATAAAAACCTTTTTTATTTTACCTTAATAAATAAGTTCTTAAACTAATGCAAGTATACCTAAGTAATTTTGAGTCGGCGCCAAACAAGCAACTTAATATCGTTGCGAGTGGTCGTGCGGAGAGCGCATTTTTTGTTTGGAATGATATATTTATCGCTGGAGATTTCACGTTGCATTATTACTTTGATTTGGTTATTTCTTTAAATTTAAGGTAATTTAGTGATCTTTGTTCATTGATTGTTTGGCGCCGACTCAAAATTTCTTAGGTATACTTGCATTAGTTTAAGAACTTATTTATTAAGGTAAAATAAAAAAGGTTTTTATTTTTTGCTTTTCAGTTTTTTCGGAGGTTTAATTTTTTTGTTAAAAAGTTTTTATTTTATAATTTTTTGAGGCTATAATTTACTAATTACTACATGCTTAATTTTTTATTACTTTTAAAATTGCTACCTACCTTACCTTAGATATTAACTGTTATATAATCCTAATTTAATTATTATTTTTTGTATAATAAAATACTTAAAAAAACAGGCTTTATAAAGCTCAGCATTAAAATCTGTGAATGAACAATAAATCACCCCTATTTTCCCACCCTTAGGGTAGGATTTTTTTTTTCAAATTTACATGGGACCAACTTCGAGGTATGCCCTATCCAATAAAAAAATAATTATCAAAATCGGACTAACCTGTAAAAAGTTATGCGTGCTCATACATTACAATCAGTGAGTGAACAATCAATCATCCCCTGTTTTTCTACCCTTAGGGTTGGATTTTTTTTTCAAATTTATATGGGACCAACTTCGGGGTGTATCCTTTCCAATAGAAAAAGAATGGTCAATATCGGACCGCTCTGTAAAAAGTTATGCGTGATCATACATAAAAAAAAAAAAAAAAAATATACGCGTCGAATTGATAACCTCCTCCGTTTTTTCGTCGGTTAAAAAATATGAAGCTACATAAAAGTAAATTGTGTGGTGCCTAGTGCACCATTTGTCTAAAACTCTTCTTTCACTTTTGACAAACGAGCCTCATTTGAATTATTTCAGTAGCCAAATAAAGAAAGGCTCTCAACTAAAATATTCAAGTTTTTAAATAATAAATGAGTGGGGTTACACTCTCTTCCTAATAAACATATTATATCAGATGAATACTAATTAGTCTCACACCGATTTCTTTCTTGCAGTCGTCAGTAATTTGACTTTCGAAAGAAGAAGTCAAAGCGTTTTATTACTATACAGACGCTATACAACGTTTATTAGTAAAGAGATTAATGTTTAAGTACAATTCACTTCCAAGTGGATTTCCAGACCTCAAAAGCTGGCATTTCTCAACATTTTGATTTATTACCGTTGGATCCCGTTTTTGAATCCCATTTTAATATTTTTGGCGTTGGATCCCGCAAAACATTATTATGTATTTCCGTTGGATCCCGAATTTAAAAAATGCAAGATAATTACGTTTTATTGTCGTTGAATCCCGAAAAGTATTTCCGTTGGATCCCGAATGCTCAAAAAAATATGAATGCGGGTACTTTCAACAACAAAATTGTTTATAATAAAATGAGGGGTTCACTAATGTTTCACCAAAACTCCATTGACAAATTTTTAGTTTACAACCAACGTTTCGTATACTATTTATTTCACAAACAACTCATTTTCTATATAATCTAGTCGTTTCTGGCACTCGCCGGCCGCTGCCGCGGCACCGCTCGCTTCGCTCGCTCGGCTCGTGCGTAGGGGTCACAGTTTTAACCTAACCTAACCTTACATTGTTTTTTTTTTAATAATTAACCTAATCTAACTAGTTCGGTTCCGGGTAACCCACTAAAAATAATCTCTTTTTAGTGTTTGATAAAGGTAAATCACTTTTCTTCTGAAATGTACACATGTTGTTATAATATGGGATTCAACGGAAATAGCAAACGGGATCCATCGGTAATACCTAAAAAACGGGATCAAAAAACGGGATCCAACGGTAATAAACGAACATTTTCGTATGAAAAATGTTGGCATAATGTTTGGTATAATTAGAGTGCACGTTTAAATGCTATTACGCTGTTTTGCATACATTGCTGACGACGGTGGTGTGGGCAGTGTTGTTAATCTATGTGAACGGGGAACAGTTCACATGACGTGCTCTAATGGGGTTAAATAGGTAATCGTAGTAAGTAATTACTCGATTCGATTCATTATTGGTTATTTTATGGAAGATGTTTGTATCATACTTATATTAGGGACTCATAGTTGGTGCTGATGTATAAAATCACATTCTGAAAGTAGCTTAAGATTTTTTGGTGGTTCTAAATACGCAGGCTGGTTTGTATATGTTCCAGGTTGAATCGTTTATGTTGCGTATGTAATATTTTTTCTAGCAGTAAGTACTTACTAGTTGACGAGTTTTCATATTGCAGATCTTTTAAAAATAAATCTTAAGATATAAAGTAAATTCAGATCATCTCGGCGCACCATTCATAAAAATTTTCAATTTCTCAAGCTTCCGTTTTTCATTCTAGTAAATTAAAGTTCTAGGCAGTCACCTCGGTAACAGGTGCTCTTCGGAGCAAGTCTTCATGAGATCGTATAGGTAACGAAATTTATAAACAAATTGCCACAGTAAAACATTAATATAGGTTCCTTTACGAGACCTTTTGTCGACTTTGATACAAGGTATTATGAAAACATAGAGGTGCGGTGTTTAAGTAGGTATAGCATTATGTATTAAAATGTATTGTTATGTGAAACAAAATTGACGAGCATAAGTTTAACGAGCCCGTATACAGGTAGAAATAAATGGGTATACAGTCCAAACTATTGTCTTATTATTATCTATTTTTGGTAAAATATTATTAATAGAAGGGAAGACGGGGAAAAGGTCTGTGCTCCAGCAATGGGAACACTATAGGCTGATTATGTATTATTAATAGAAAATGAAAAGAAATGGTTTTAAAGATGATGTGACAGCGACTACATCTCCATCATCTTGATGGTTTGGTCATGATGAGAGGACAGATGTAAGTGGAAACGGTGGAGGGGGATGCCCTAGACGGACATAATAGTGACCTTATCGGTCATGTTCTTCAGAAAGGTCAAAAGTTCAGGTGCGTAGTGCTGAGACCGGCGTGCGTGTATGACCAGATGTATGAACTTAACCGAGGCAAAAGGAGTATTTAAGGAACGTAGCGATGTTTGTATGAATGTATTATTAACAGAGACTGCCTGATAAGTTTTAAGATTATGTGAAAGATAATCTTTTAGTTTAGCTAAGTTTATCTTTAGGAAACAAACTAAAAATTCGCTGTGTTTACTTTTAAAGATAATGATGTAACAAATCTAGGGCAGATTGCTAGTTTTCGAACTTAATATTTTTTTCTTTTGAACGAAATAAAAAAACGTTTCTAGTTACCTACTATATTCTGGAGCACGGTAGGTAGGTACTTTAGAAGCTTTATTTTACTCGCTATAAAAATCTGAAGCGCTTTTAATTTATTATCAATTAATTATGATACCCGACGTTAATTTTCCTTTCTCTTGAATAATTTATTATCTTATTTTGTTTTATATTCGTTAAAAATATTGAGTATAAAATATAATGTATTACGTGAACATTTGAAGTATTCGTTAATGGCGTTAATAGAAGCTCGATTGAGAACAGCTGGTAATTAAGCAAATTATGATGTTACCCTTAATATTATGCCTTTATTAAATGTGTCGCCTGTATTTTATGTCTGTTTTAACCCTTCTGGAAATATGAAATGCTAATCAAGTTAAGTTTCGTATTTAAGAACATTGAGTAACTTATTCATGAGTCAATTTGCTGTAGATAAAGATCGATTACCAATAACCTCAATCTACTACTTACTGAGACCACTTTTGGACCAAAAGCTTAGCCTTATTACTTGATCAGGCTTATCTCACACACGAGAAAACATTTACTCCCAAAAAAACGGCTGCTCGTTTTTTTTTGTATTTGGTTTTTTGATGTGGTCTTATGCACTTTAAGTTCACGGATAATCCATGTCTTAATCTGTCAAGCTCCGCTAATGAGATACAATTGATTTTCTGTTGTTTCGTCGCCGATCGGCGACGCCCGCCGCTTGACCGGTTAATTTTACCTATTATATTATTTCCGCGCATAGAGAAGTTTGATAACTTCCGTTTATTTTTATTATGAGAACTCCAAATTGGTAGTTTTATTGATAGATTACGTCTTTATATCTAAAAAATATTTTTTGAAAAGAAAATTGCAAAATTTTTTCGCCAAAGGCTTCTTCCCCGCCCTTCTATCATGCCCATTTTTTCCAAACGCTAATATAATCATCCGATACGCACCTACGATATTATTATTTTTTCAGTAAATGTCGTCCTATATTTTCGCTATTATTGATGAATACAGATATAGTATATTTAAAAGTTTTCTTGTGATCCACAGGGTGAAAACAGATAGTGATAATTTGTGTGTGCTATTATGCGCGTTATTTTATCAGCGACGCGCAGATATCGCGTTCTACTCCTAGGCAAGTTCAATGTTATCGCTATCCTGAGCACCACCTCTTGTATAGGCGATAGACTGTTATTGTTAAATGCACATATAAACAGAACCTCCTTTTTGAAGTCGGTTAAAAGAGAGAGCTTCAATCATCTCAAATGATCTCGTAAGTCATCAGTTCTTTCCACTAACCAAACTCTAAAACTAGAGTTACTTTGAGGTGAGCTCTCTTTCATGCCCGAAGACCTTCTCCGTCAATTCAGTTATGTATTGATTCGGTTTCGTCACTATGTGTCCTTTTCTCCCGCACATACAGGGTGTTTGCGATGAAACTCGCATCCATCTGTGACAGGGAGACTGTTTGCGCCCGTTCTTCACGTCAACTCAAATCAAATCATTTTGTTTGTGGAGTTAATATGTATCGGTTACATTTCGCTGTGTTGTGCTGTCGAAGTTCTTGTTAGAAATGTGGCGGGTGTCACTCTGGCGGTTGACTTCCATCATTTGTCTATTGGCATGAGTGAACGTAAGGGGTAAACAAAACATACGTGTTAGCGTTTTGTTCACGGGTTTGTCATGTTAAATTCGTCTTATAAACTCCGTGAGATGATTAAAAAATTAATAATTGTTCTCAAAGTGTTCACATCTCTTTGAGTAGAAAATGTAAAATACATTCCTTGTCCCTGTTACTAAATGAATTGCTGAATTTCTGTTAAGTACAGAGTTTAGAAAACGGTAAAGAAAATGAACAAGAATGTGCAACTATGAAAAGCGGAATATGTATAAGGAAACGGAAACGAATGTAAATAACACCTCCGCCCACCTCTCAAGTTTCAGTCGGAACAGAACTCACTGAAGACACAAGTTTGAACTTCAAACTACTCACTACTTCTTCACCTGTATAGGGCACAATACCAGTGGAAGCTACGCGATGCTGTATTGTTTAACTTACTGTTTGGATACTGGCAAAGTTTTTAAGCAATTCCTTGCAGAGAGACAAAGAAAAGGCGTTTTGAGTGCTTCAAGATTCATCAGAGCACTGCTTAGGATCTCATATCTCATTACTTCATTAGACGTTTAACCCAAAACTAACGTCAAAATAGCTAGGTAAACAAATGCCCCATATCATTAACTTATTCAACAACCTGTAATATTTTCGACCTTTCCTAACTTCCTTATACGTATTATAAGAATAAGAATCTAATCATAGAATTTCCACCTATACTGCGTACCTACAACTACCGTAATTACCACATCACATTAATCTAAACATCGCGTCATTGTGCCGCATTGTCTATGGTCTGACTAGTGCTGGGCGTAAGTCAACGTAGTACGTCAGTAGAACAAAAGTGTACTGACGTTGGAGACATCTGATACAGCCAATAAACACTGACCTTTGCCCAGCAGCGATGTACCTAGGAATTCTGTTGAGTCATATTAAGGTAGGAGATAACTAACAGATATTTTTTTGTAATTATTGTGGGATCATTAAATTATATAGTGCTCGTCATGGTATATTTCTCTCCAAAGGCATTTAAAGAATTAAAATTTTCTACATTAATAGTGGGCAACATTCTTTAAGAGTCTTACAGTTGAGTTTAATTTACATTTCAGCATAATTTTCTACATTTAGTTTATTCCAGTGTTTCGATAGACATCCTAATTTAATGTTTTGAAAGCTCCGACTAACTTCACTTTTGCTCCCATTAGAAACTCAAGCTTGGCTTTCCGTATTTTTACCCATTTTATTTTGATAAACAATTTTAAATTAGACTACCATTCCATTGACAGTGGCGAACAGCGCAAAAACTAAATTAAAAGTTTCTTTGCGTCGTTCCGCGTAACTTCCGCAATCAGAGGCGAGCTTAACTTAATGAGCAACTCTTGCCAAACCAACTTAGCGATACTAAAAACATTTTAAAATGAATCTGTGTAAGAAAATGCATATATTACGGGAGAGCTTTGCCGTCTTACCCTCTCAGCGGGGGTGAGGGGGGATCATAAAATCTCCATAATATATCGCGGGGCATCGTGGTAGCGTAGCCTTGTCAGTGGGGCACAACGTTAAGCCGGCCAAATTCCCTTTGTTAAGAATGCCGTTTCACCGACTTTTCAGTGAGGATTATTTTCAGAGGATGGATGATAAGGGGGGGGGGAGGGGTTAAAAGTTTTATTGCGGGTAGTTATCACAGCGTGACGGCACCGCTTTATGTGTTTGTCTAGGAGCAGGCTATTGCATGAGTGTTCCGATATATTTATCTTCAGTTAGTTTAGTCATTGTTTGGTTAGGTATGTTTGAGAGACACGGTTACTGGAGTTGTACTTGTGTTGTTGGGTACATTCAACGAGGTGTTTTTATTTCTGTAAACTATTAGTATTGCGCCAAAGAGTCAATTTGTCAAGCAAAGCTTTATGAACCAACGCACTGACACCACATTAATTGTCTTGGGAAAAGCCTTGAACTCACAACTACAGCCGAGTCCGGTGAAGTGCGGCAGGGTCCGATCAAGTGCGGCCAGTTGCGACAAGTTGCGATTGTGGTCGGACAACTAGTTGCGCAGTTGTTCAACATTGTTCTGGGTACTTTCACATAGTTGATCAACTACGAACTTTGGCTGGAATTATATTTTATGACTTCGTATAGTTCTGTAAATGTACCGTTGTTTAAATCGAATGCAGATATGCTGTTTCCATACACTTAAAGGTATTGTTGTATTTTAAATTTTTGAAACTATACCAGAGTACCATCATGTTATCGATATTCCTAAAACCAAATAAAAATTGAATGAATTCAAAAAACGGCGTCCACCCAATTCTGAACAACATGAGCATCACAATATTATAAAGCCCGGATTACATAAAAGAGATTTATTTAAAAAAAGTATAACCCCACAAAATCGTATGGCACCTTTTTTGCGTGAGTTTCTTTTTTTTTTTCGTAAATTTATTGCGAGCGGCCTGTGCGTGCATAGACTGTTATTGGACAATATTTTCCGCGCCATGCCCGGACCAATGAGCAGGCTCGTCGATATTAAACTCAAATAGTATACACATGAGTGATGAAACAAACGCTCTGCCGAACGAACTTGTTAGGAATTATTCATAAGCGAGTGTGAGAGATTTGTGTAACGACTTTGTTATCAAGTAAATATTTTCTGTTCCTGATATAAAGCGGTTTGGCTTCAGATCTCTCGGGATTAAGGAATTTACTGAAATTCTTGGCTTCTTGAGAAATGATTCCACTATCGCTTTAATACAATTATTAACTTAATCATAAAGGCCATTTCACAAACCATCATATTTCGTCGCAAGATTTAATTAACGCGTATCATCCTTACTGTCCTGTCCCCCTGCCCCCGGGGCCCGGGTATCCACCTGTCTGTCCGCGCCTTATATTTCAATCAGGCCATGGTAACGATGGTCCCGGCATCAATCTCACTCATTTACATTTTATTTCGGAATAGAACGCCTTTATTAAGTTTCTGTTCTTGTGTGGATTACGGGAGTATTGATTTTGGACAGCCCTTCGTTGCTGAACATTTTTGCGGTAGAGCATGAGTTATGTTTTTCATGCCTTTTGTACCTACCTAGTTTGATCACAATTTAATTTTGATGTCTTCCTAGCCAATTGACCAGTAAAAATAACAAACAAAACGGAAGCCCAACCGTGGGACAGTAGACATACATACAACATGTGTGTGTACTGTAAAGCTTTTTATACCTAATTCCTAAAAGTTAGTTTGGTATCCAGAAAAAAACTAGGCCCCCCTATCCCCCTCGCGACTGTTGCTAGTCTAGTAAGGCCACGATAACCATTATTCGAAAAAGATTTTTTTGCGATGCCTCTATTATCAGATTATTCTATCTTTTGCTCAAGGTTAAACATCGAAAAGGGAAAAGAATAGTTGTCCAAATAAGCACGTCCCTACTTGTAAAGGTTCAGTAATTTTTGAAGGGCAGAACCTTATTCTTGGTTCGTTTGAGATAGAAATAATCCTGATCGTTCGTGAACCTGATTGGATAGATGCCGGCGAGAGCTTATCGTAATTGATTATATCGATATTTGATTGGATAGCGAGTATCGTCGTGATCGGGATCGTTTTTCGACCATTTTGCGTGAAAGACCTTTTTGTAAAATAAATATGTTGTCATGAATATGTAGATACCTATAGTGTGAAATAACAATTGAAAGTAATTGCAATGTTTTCAGAAAAAACGCTGTATACCTACGTGCGTTTGTGGTACTGAAACAATGTCAATATAATTCGTTGGTTTTGTTAAATTGGTTCAACGAATTTTGAACTACCACAATATTTATTTATATTATTATTATGTTTTTTGCAATTTCTCGGGACCTTGGGGTCCTGGACCTTTGTAAGGCGTACGAGGGGCCGAAGCCAATTCGCAGAGGTCCGTTAAGACGTTTTTAATGAAATACTGCACCAACTGACGATTATCCCTGTTCGCACTATGCAAGTGCACCCAAGGACAACCCCGGTTGGTGTAGGACTATTTCAGGATATGGAAACAAAGATATTGGATTAAAGGTTTGGGTGGTTGAAGTGAACTGGTAAACGAGAACTATGGTAGAACTATGGCCCCTGCCTGCCATGATTACATATACACAGATAAAATGGCAGGGGGTGACTTGCACACTCAATAATGGGACCCCGGAAACGGTCGCTAGCACATAGTGACGTAGCGACAAGGGGGGCAACATGTCCTGAGGTGCTTGAGGAGTGGAGAGGTATTCTACAGCTTTCAGAACAATCCCAGAGCCCGGAAGATGGTCAAGATCCCTACGAGCACTTACTAGAATACTTCCTTCCCCCGAGCACGTTTGCTCTTGGGAATCTTCACTTAAGCCAGACAATAAAGGCAAGCATGTGATAGGAGCTCTGTTCCTCGTCAGTTTTCACTCCAGCCGGCCAATTAAGATAAGCCAGTGGTGAGGAACAAGACTACTCCCGGGAGATAGGGTCTGTGTGGTCGCTACTGCCCAACAGCTGGACACATGCTGCCCTGCGGGTTTCTGTATCTCTCTTGGTCTGGCTCCTCACCCTAGCCCTGTTCCGGCAAAGTAAACTCTAGCAGCACAGACCTAGAGTTCGGAGCGCGCAAGCCCCACCACGACGTCAACGTGGAGATACGGCGGTTAGGTATTTATATTATTATAAATTATTAGAAGACATCGATAAAATTAAAATGTATGATTTTTGAAAACCTTGTGGCTTAATATTAAATCTCCGCTCGAGGTTGTCAGTTATAAAAACATAATGAGCAAATCAGGAACATTAGAATTACTAAAACTAGATTAACAAACCTACTTTGAAGAGATTTTGCAATGGCGGCGGTTTGGAATCAGGCAAGGCGTTGGTTATTGAAAAACACACACGTGGTCCATACATCCACGTGTAATGGATTTCCTTATGTCGTTGTATGGAAAATGAAATCAAGTATTAAGCTCATTTTAAGGATCTGCGTGCCGTTTTCCTCAAAATGTTCTTTTTCCTTACTGTTTTGAGAGCAGTGGTGATAATACAAATTGCACCAAGTAGGTTATGTGAATGCCTGCCTTGGTTTGTTAGGTTCGAACCCACGGCCCTACTTACTAACTGGCCACTTGTAGGTTGGGGTTGTTAGCATCTCATTCCAACAATGATAAGCGTTAAAATAATTAAAATTATATTAAACAAATATGCATACGCGCATGTTAGTTTTTAGTAATTTTATTGGCAAAGTCATCACTATTTATGATCTACTACCGCATCTCAATACCTCGCAGTATTTGCAGGACAAATGCCGTCGCCATTTGCAGAGATAGAAATTTCCAATGCACGCATCGGCCGGTCGCGCCGGTCAATGCGGGTTCAAGTCGGGTAATGTGGGCCAATTCCAGGGGAATGTGGGCAGCTCACGTCCGCACCGTTATAGGCGATGAAGCAGCATCTTGCCTATTTATCAGTTCGTTTGTAATTCGATTTGTACATTTTTTTAACAGAGACGGTATTGTTAAATGATAGCGCTCTATTTTTGGGACGGAACGGAACTTATAGTATACGTTATCTACTGGAACTGGAACGTTCGACAAAGATATCTTATACGACAAAGATATATTTTCATGTTTCCATTTCTACTGAGATCAACAACAAGTGTGGAAACTGTGACACAAAACTGAAATACAAATAAACTGTCATCATTAGTTAGTCTATGTCAGTTTAAAAACCTTAACGTGAAAAGACCGTTTTAATAAGTTCATTTCTCCACTCCACAAAAGCCAATCTTCTAAGACAAGTTGGAACACTTGAGGCTGTCAGACTGCTTCGAAACAATCGCTCCTTAATGATTAGTGCTCGCCAGATGACGTTAATTCTCGGCTCGACAATCAGCTCCGGATTAGAGAGCTGCGGATAAAAACAAACAAAGCCACAGAGCGTGACGAGGGTAGAACCGCCCTTATCTCCGCCACCAAACCTTCAACGTTCTCGTGGAGAAAAATTGGATAGGAACAGAAAAAGCCGACTTCTTTGAGTAGTCTTGAAATTGGTTTATTAATTCGTAAAATACACTTTTTGCCTACTTAAATAAGTAAAACGCTCTATTGACTAACTTATTGCAATATTCTTCTTATGATTAGGTATTTACATATCTATCTACCAACAAACCAAAACCAATAAAGAACGTCCATTTTAAATTGGGTGAGAGACCTCCCGAGTTCTATGCAACCACTCCTAATACAAACTCTATAAATAAAAGAAAAGAAATAAAAGTAGGTGTGTAACGTTTCAGGTGTGAAAACAAAGGAAGGCGTTGATAAATTGTGTAAGAAATTTTGTGGCAACGAGAGCCGGGAGAGGGTTTCTTTAAATCGACTTCGGTACAAGCCAGTGTTACATTGTATGTTTGTTGTTTCAGAGGAGAACGGAAAATGAGGAGAAAAGTAAGCTCGTTAATAAACTGCGTGAGCGCAGATAAACACTTGAACAGAAACATTCACACTTATTTCCATTATTAAAAAAAAAATACTAAGAAAGTTACATATTCATTGAATATTAAACTCCGATTATCACGTCATGTGCCACGATAAATGATTAAACAATGCTCCAATTGAAAGGTATGGGACCAGTAATTTCTAAAGAAAACTTATAAATTCCTTCGTGGCTACTTCTGCGAATCACTTACCGACGTTTTCCTGGCATACCGTTATGGTGTTACTTTGATTTCAACGAACATACTTAAGTTATTCAATGTTTTCCCTTAAAGCATTTTCTAAGTGATTTTTCTTTCAACGTTAAAGGGAAAATTGATCAGTTTGTTTACAGGTTGGTTTGCAAAATGTTACGAGTTAGTCATTTTATATGCCCGACTGCGGAGTAAAAGTGCAAAATATTTGTAAGTCTGAGTTATCGTGCAACATTTACAAACTAATAAAACTTTATATTACTTTCAGTTTTATGCATTTATTAGTTTTTTCTACTTTGTTTTTTTATATTTTCAAAGGCTAACAGACATTTCACATGACTGCGACTGTCCCCAAAGTATCACAACTATCAAGTAGATGTGACTAGTCTAAATCGCGTCTGTCAAAACATAATAAAAAACTTATATGATATCTCATAAAGAATCCAGAACCCAAAGAAATCGAAGAGTTTGTTTGTTTTTCTATTTGTTTGAACGCGCGAATCTCTGATCTCTTTTTGCATTTGATAGTCTGACTCTTGAGGAAGGCTATAAGCTATACTTAACATCACGCTAAAACCCTTAGGAGCCTAGCAAAAACAAAAAAGTCAGAAATAAGCTAAGCGAAAACGAAGTGAAAGCGGGCAGCCGATGCTATGCGACGCGGTGGAGCGGGGAAACAAGAAATTTCAGGCGGACGAAGTCGCGGGTAGAAGCTAGTCTATTATAAACACTAGACTTGCCAAATTAAAGTAAATAAATGCGAAAATTCAAAAATAATAACTTCTTGATTGTGAGTTCTCCTGCACATACAATGGGTGCACAATACACATAAAATACATTTTGCAACAGCCGTAAGCTCTCAGTTGCTTTAATTCTTAAGCGTCAAGCGCCTATGACATATGAGACAGTTTAAATGGATGTCTATTCTTAGCCAAAATCAAGTCTCCTGACGTATTTATTCGGTTTGTACCACAATTAATACAATAACCATGTCGCCAATGAGCCAGTCCACATATCACAGGTGAATAATTATGCCAATAGAATGTAGTTAATGCGAGTTCTTCCACTTAGAGCTATATTAGCCGGGTGCTTCAAAGAATCGCCGGCGCACATCGTACGGCGCCGGCCGGCACTTAAACTTCTTAATGCCATTATTATGGTACACTAGTGCCATATATTTAGTGCTCTAGCGTGTCTCCCGGAATAATAATTGTATACCTTTCATAATAAATGTTGGCTACTTTATATTATAATTCGTCGTAACGGTTTTATTGGTTCTTTTAATATGATAATAACTCAATGCTGAAGTGTTTTAGCTGCATGTTTGTGTGTTACTACGTCGTAGCAGTTTAGCGTTGGCATTTTGCGTCGATTCTTACACAATTACTCTTTAGTTGCCTTCATAGTGAGCTAAAATATTTACAAATACTAAAATGCTATCATTCAACTGATTTTATGTGTGTGTTTGCATTGCCTTTCGCATGTCCCCATCCTCTAAGTGTGATGTTAGCTTAGTTTATTAAACATCTAGCTTTATTACGTTATTTATTTAATCAACTAGGAACCACGCTCACCTCGTATAAGGATTAACTAGGTAAATCTCAGGCTTCACAGTAACACACGCTAGTTTAACTGCCAGTCACTTCGCATATTAGCTACAGTAATGGGTGCTTTACATAGTAATTTCCTTTAGATTAAAACTGTTACTACGCCGAGCAAACATTAGTTGTTTGTGTGCTAAGCGCTAAAATGTTGACTTTACCCGATACGTGGGGTAGTGCGCCACGCCTCTATCAAATACACGCAAATCCGTTAGGAAGTGATATTTTAGATATTTGGTAACTTGAATGTAAAGTGATAGCTTCTGGGAATAATTTTGTATTTGATACGTATAAGTAAATAATCTGCCACGAACCTAAATATTACACATTGCCCGGCGAAGAAAAAAGCTCTTGATATAAGGCAATAACTGAAACTGATAAATCATTTTGGTTTGACTCAAGAATGTGCGTCGCAATATGTTGTCTTAAGGATAAGTTAGCTGTAAATACCTATGGAGATATTCTATTGTAAGTACTTACCAGAGTGTTTAGAGATAGGGACATAGGTAACCTGATATTAATCCTAAATATTCCTAAATCGCAATTTATATCAAAGGAGTCATGAACATTTTCTCAAATCCGATTCCCAATAATTCGATTCCAAATCACATTCCGTTCGATCTGGGACCTATATTGATGTCCAATCTCTACAACGACAGGCAGACACGAAACTATAATATTAATGAAGTTAGTTTTCAGCCGAAAATCGTGTCTAATACATACATACACATGCGTAAACTCTCGCCTTTTCTCAGGGGATAAGCAGAAACTACAGAACGCCATCTGCTACGACCTCAACATACTCCTTTGGCTTCGTTTACCGTCTCTCATGACGTCACATTTTAAAGTGTAATAAATACTTCGTTTACAAATCAATAATTCAGTGATAATGCCCCCTACACCTTCGTTATTTGGAATATTATGAGTAACATATTCGGGTATTATTAATATAACTTAGAGAAATGCAACAAGTGTTTTGGGCACCTTTGCGCCGGTAACAGATAGGGGCGGGTTGCTTAACTAGTTGTTTAACGTGTTGTTGTGACTGTTATTATTTAAAATTAATTTAAATGAGTTGTCAATAATAAAATACTTAGGGAAATAGCGCGAGGTTTCCACGAAATATCTGTGTATTATTAATATGCGTATGCCGTGCTATGCAGTCGGTGACTGTAATTATGTTTCATAATTATTTGTGTTTTCTTGTTACTACACGTATAGAGAGAGATATTTATTCCAGGTATACTAGCTTATACTGCACAAACGAAGTTCCATTTTACAAGACTTTGCAGTGAATTGCATCTCATTAGGGATTAAAAGCTTTTCTATTATGTTGCTAGAATAGTTGGTTCTGGAAATGCCTTTATTTTTAAAGTTTAATTTATTCTGTCGTCAAGTTTCATTTTAATTCTTTATGAATGTTGCTTTTAACCAATGCCAACATTAAACGTAGCATATTTTTTGTAGTAACCATTTGTTTCTTAGTTTGTGAGGCATCTTTCTCCATATTTGGTTAACTTGTTTAAAATAATAGGCTTGCGTCATATCATCTAACAGCATAATTTTCTTTCAGAGGCTTATACACACAATTTCATTCACAATATTAAGCGTAACTACTTTACAACCCATTTATCTCCGCGTTTGCGAACAATTTCCTTATTTAATTTCGCATAACCCCGCACGTTCAGCCGCGGCGCTCGCGACCCCGACGTTTTCATCATGTCTCCGCTCCTCTGTCGCTCTCAATAAATATTTAAATTCAAAAGGCCCCGCTTCACATTACAAGTTACTCGGATCACTTTTAATTAAAGTTGCAAGTTTGATCGAGCCTCCACGACGGCGACGCCAGGCTAATGACTTATCACGACTTGATTAATTTGTGATAACCCGCGTGTCGTGTTAATCAAGTTTTTAGTTGACAAGTTTGTTTTGGCGGGGCATGTGGGTATGTGGGTATATGTTCTATGCATTAAGAGATTTGTGAAGCTTAAGGCTTCGAGGGAGATAAATCTTAATCAAAGAATGTAAGATAATTCATGCTATATTAAATAAGAAAAGGTTAGCAGAATGTTTTAAATCTTCAATTAATTTGATGTTGATAATTATAATGGGAAGTTTCTTACAACAATCCTTGGAAGATAAATCTTGCAGTGCAAAATTGTTATATTTGATTTTGTTTAGCTATTTCTTCAATCACTTTTCTCACATGTAACTACCGACTCCCATGTCTCGACTCAGGATCACAACTAAGCACGTATATCTGCTAGCGCGCCTGTCTGGCCAGTGCGTTAGCTTAGAACGATGAAGAATCCTTGTTATCTTTTATTAGCATCACAACTTTGAACATCTCACAAGAACGTGCTAAGTTTTAAAATTGTAATAATAACTAAGGACACCAGTATAAAGCCGATAAGCTAACATAAAAGCAACATAAAATCCATTTCCTTCATTTAACTTTCGATTTTTACAGACAGACGAATAAGTCAAACAAAAATCAAAAGTTAAAAGCAACATCATCCAGCTTCCATAAAAAGTAAGCAGATTTCAGTATGACTAAAGAAAATAATGTGCAGTGTAATAATGAAACAACATATATTCCCGCTGATAAAATCCAATGTGAATGCGATAAAACCGCACGCGCGCTGCCATAACATAATATCTAAAAGCATTTCGCTATCCTATTTATTGAAAATCCTATATTCTTGCGGGAATGATAATTCAATTTCTTTTACAATACTGAATATATAAAGAGCAAGTCATATTTCAGGACCTCTCTTTGTCTTTCTACTTTTGCGGGAATTCCGCTCCGTTCCTTTGCAGATTATTTTATTTTGCTTTTTTCTGCTTGATTACACTAGAAAGTTTTATTTGTTTGTTTTGTGGACTGTCATTTTTCTTTTAAGGTGAACTAAATTCCAAGATAATAATGCCGCGTTATTAGATGGTTTCGACGAGAAAAAAACAATGCTGCCAAACAATACATCATTAATAACGTCGTTTTAATTAATAAATTCATTCAGCATTACTCCATTTAAACTGATGACGGCGTTCCTCATGGTGCTATACTTGGTCCGATATTACAAAGTTTATGTCATATGCATTGATAAATAAAAAATATCCAAAGATATAACATTCCGCCCACCTAGACAGCTGAATAACTTATGTACATAATGATTCAAGCTAAATCTTATATATGAAGTTCAGAGAGACTGTGAATAATAGATATGCCTGGACGGGCCATAGTGCGGATAGTGATAAGTATGTTATGTAGCATAACGGTGACCACAGTAATTATAAAGTTTGTTAAATACGAGTTGCTGTGGACGTATACAAAGCCAGGAGGTGAGGAGGAGAAGGGGGCTTCTCCAACTAACCACATGAAAGGTAGTTTACTGGGCATCCGCAGAGCGCGGTTTCATTATATTTTTAACTTTATGAACGTAAGTTCTGTGTAACTGTGTCGGCTGTTTCATCATACTTTTGTAGTTTTGGCGGATGATTTCGTTAGCTTTGGGTTTGTGCCATTTTATTCTTGAAAGATAGATATACAAAATAAATAGAAAAAACAAAGCTATTAAACGTAACAGAATACATAAGTTTTACAAAGTTTTCGAATTTTGAATTATTTAAACATTTCTGAATTGTCATGTTCTTTCAACTTGATAAATGAATAACATTCCTTTATTTGATCGCCGCCTCTTATTTCAGTCTAGAACGACTGGGACGCTAGCAGGTCACCTAGACATAGAATGACTTACAATAGTGTCTGTAACAAATTGCCTCCAATAAGAGAGGTCCTAAGATATTAAGTCCTTTCTTAGGCATTCTTCCCTCTTCAATACGTCATCTTTCGGGAGTTAGAGCGCACAAGTTAACTACACACCGACACACAAGCATGGCTCAAAATGAAAAAATAAACAATACAATAATTTGTACATAAAGACTTTATTATACTCGTACAATAAAGAGTAAATAGGTAATAATATGCAAACACAAAACTTCCTTTGTCATTTCATAATAGAAGTTATATTCATCATAGAGCATAAAACATGTTTATTACTAGGCATCCCTTAAATTAAATGTTGCCAGCGAAATGAAATACTTTTTACGTAGGCCGTTACTGAATAACACCTCATTTGTCAAATTCGTAATAAAGAGAAACATACAAAATGTTCATTTAAATGTCCATATTTTTGAAACTTGAAGCAACAAAACGTTCAAATGTAAGGATTATGAGAATTTCATGAGAGAATCCTTCTGTGGGCGTACGAATTGAATTGATCCACTTTTAAATTGCTAAAAATGTTGAAATGAACGATAATAAAGCCTGACTTGAATCCACATTGGGCATCCAAATGACAATAAAAGGTTTATAAATCCATCGATTTATCTAAATCAAGTTGTTACTTGTGGACAATTTATTATCTGCCTTCAAGTAAAACCATGCAGCTTCCAGCATAATACATTAGATGAGATTAAAATAGATGAAATTGACACATAGGTACTGCCAAAAAAACTACTCGTGTTTCTCTTCCACAGTGACGTTTATTGTAATTCATATTATATAAAGGATCACTAATTCTATTAATGTTTGTTGTAGGGACAAATTATTTGAAAAAGATATTTGCCTGTGTGGCTTTCTTCTTGCTCCCTCGGGCCTTTTGTTTAAAATTAGCTACCATTTCACTCTCATTAATTTGGAATGCGCTATGGAAATATAATAGGTACAAATAAACGGGGCTTTGAAAGCGATATTTTTTAAAAGCAACAATTATATTCATTTGTTTTTTCATTTTGTTTCAGGTAAGTGTCTCTCATAGAAGCAAGCTGAAGGCATCTCGAAGCACTTCCAGGTACACAATCTTCATCTGCAACATAAACCTCGGGACTCCGGCGCGTCTTATCAACTGTGCCATTTGTTTGCTAACCACATCATCTGACGTCACGTTCATAAAGTTTAATTGCACCGCTTTTACTGCGCTATAAAAACAAGGTGCGCTATAAATAGGGCGCGCGTCGCCGCGTGACGGCGCACGGCGTGCGGCTCCGGGAGCACGCTCGTCATAGCGTGTTGATCGCGCGTGCTACGCCCGGCTCATAAATCGTGGGCTCATGCCTTCACATTATTTAACGCCGGTGTCACGCGAGCGCTGCATGCCCGACGTCATTTGTCGGCACATTTTTATTTACACGATGTAAATAGGTTGCGATATTGCGTAGCGTCGCTGAAGGTGGGGGACCGGCTTTACTCCCGGAGGCCCGGCTGCTGACGACGGCGACGCGTTTATTTTCGTTGGATCCCGCTTTTGAATCCCATTTTTTAGGTATTAACGATGGATCCCGTTTGCTATTTCCGTTGAATCCCATGTTATAACAGCATGTGTACATTTCAGAAGAAAAGTGATTTACCTTTATCAAACAATAGCGCGACTTCGTTCGCGTGGAAGTCGTAAGACACCACAATAAAGTAACACCCGCATTTTATAAAACATCCCTGTACACTTGTACGTTTGTAGTTTTGGTCTCAGCAGCCAAAATATATAGAGAGTTAGGACTGGTGACGCGGTAGCAAGCGACATAAACTTATAAACTAAACTGATAAACTTTTGTTTAACAGCGTGTTATTTAACAAGCAATTCATTTTTTATTTATTTTATCTCATAAAACAACGTTTAGAATAAGAACGTTTTACATATTGACTTATCATTACGCAATTTCCTAAAAATGAAACTCATTCTTTCATCGACTTGCGCTAATAGAAAAAAAGAGATTATCTTTATTGGGCTACCCGGAACCGAACTAGTTAGATTAGGTTAATTGTTAAAAAAAAAACAATGTTAGGTTAGGTTAAAACTGTGACCCCTACGCATGAGCCCAGCGAGCGAAGCGAGCGGTACCGCGGCAGCGGCCAGCGAGTGCCAGAAACGACTAGATTATATAGAAAATTAGTTTTTTGTGAAATAAATAGTATACGAAACGTTGGTTGTAAACAAAAAATTTGTCAATGGAGTTTTGGTGAAACATTATTATAAACAATAATTTTGCTGTTGAAAGTACCGGTTCAGATTTTTTTAAGCATTCGGGATCCAACGGAAATACTTTTCGGGATTCAACGACAATAAAACGTAATTATCTTTCATTTTTTTAAATTCGGAATCCAACGGAAGTACATAATAATGTTTTGCGGGATCCAACGCCAAAAATATTAAACTGGGATTCAAAAGCGGGATCCAACGAAAATAAATCCGGCGACGTATGAGGGGGTTTTGCGTTGTTTTATGAAGACTTGTTTTTGAAGTTTTAATGTTGTTAACTTTAGAATAGTGCCTTGCATAGTGTCTTGAAATAAATGCAAGTCTTTTTATATTTTGTCTTGTTATATTTGTAACGTCAACGTCGTCGACTTACCTATTTATTTTATTTCTTGAAATTGAACCAGTAACTATGTAGGTTTCAAAAATAATTTTATTGATGATACCCATTATTCTTCAATTCTATTCTTGCTTCAACACCAAAATACGAGTAACCACAACAAACATTCCTTCATACAGCTGTACCCCATTTCAATTCAATTAAAACCCTTCCGTCGACCGCTGTTCAAACATAATTTACCAGTTACACCAAAAAATTGCAGTCAACCTCACATCACACCATACACGCGGCCATGTTCTAAAGCAGAGTAATAAAACAGTTGGAAAATATAATTAAAGTGCGGAGTAACTGTGCCGTGGTACATGTTGAAATGAAACCTCGTTTGCCCGGCGACGTCGACCGTCGCCCGTGCTACTGCAAGCCCTGATTTTATTTCAGATAGCACTGTGTGACGTATAGAATGTAACTAATCGTTGGCCGTAATTGTGCAAGTTGGATGACTGTTGGTTATTATGCGGTTAACGTAACCTGTCACTACTTAGTAACGTGCTCGGAATTCTGCGGAAATGTTAATAGCAGCCACGGGCTTAACGTCTACCAGGTACCTCACATTGCCTTCATTGGAAGTATTTGGTACTAAATATAGAAATATCCACCTTTATACTATCTTTATGTTTAAATAGGAATACTTATTGAGATAATGGAAAACAAATGGCGACATTTATTCCTTTTCGTCGTCTAGTGTTAGTGAAAACGGTCATATTTTATGAGTAGACTTTACAATTTGTGAGGCTTAACAATTATGTAACAGTTCTTAACAGAAGCTTTTTTCGTACATTTTCCATTGACTATTATCCTACACCGCGGAATAAACCAGTCGAATAGAAATGTCGAGGATTTTTATCAAAAACACATTATCTAAAAGTTGTCAGTGCGAATGGACTATAAATATTTATTTTAAATCTTATACCTGTAAGCCATTAGCTTACGAAAGTTATATACGAACAAGATATTCTATTTTATGAATTCTCCGACAAAATGCAAAAAATTGGCTTGCAAGTTATGTTCATGGAATGTTGACAGCTGTTGAGCGACTGTGGCACGACCTGGCAGAGTGTGGTTATCAAAGGACGTAACTTACGTTGTAGTTTGACATGAAGTTTTTAAAATGGTTTAAAAAATAGCAGGTTAGTTTAACATGCGCTAAAATATCATCATGTATTCGTGCAGGTTTATTCACTTGTGTTAAAATTCCGTATGACCCGGATGCAATATAACACCGTGGTACTAAAACTATTAATCATGCTCCTCAGACACACCGGCTCGCTTCTTCCATAAACAATCCACATATATTACGTCTGTCTAACACTGTTTATAAGAACAGTTCACAAACAGGCGTCAAAAACGAAATTGCTTCCGTTGGGCCCGCTGACACCCGCTTGATATGTCCCTATAATAACTTCACTGCAAACTGAATTACTACCCACCTTCCCATCTTGGGTTTAGACCACCTTATGTTTAGTGCAGCAAGGTTGAAAGTCGGGTGAGTGCGGCAGTGGGTCGCCGCGCCGCGACCACAGTTGGCGGTCGTGACAACTGTCCCGTTCCCACTGTCGGAGTGACAAGCTCAGTTTCGGCTCAGTGTTTTGAAGTTCGGGATTCGAGTTCGTAATAACGAGTAAATATTTTGTCGGGAACCTGTCAGGAATTGAGCTAGTATTTTGAGGCGCTATTTCGGGAACTGGGTTTTCAATTTTAGAACATGAGTCAGAGTTTCGAGTGACAGGATTCAGAGTTGGACTGGGTTTTTTGTTTTGATCTGTTCTGATTCTGATCTTTTATTGTGAACTTGTCATGCTTTATTTTTGTTTTCCTGCTAAATGGGCCCGCTCTTAACCTCGATCACGCCTGATGGAAAGCGATGGATGAGGTCTATGATGGAACGAGCTTGGCCAGAAGATGCCTGTTCACTCTTGATTTGAAGGCAGACAGGTTAAATGCTCGTGGGTCCAGCTGGCGTGTTCACGTGCGAATTGAAGTCGAGCTACTCAGTGATGTCTAAGGAGTTCTGGCCCGCGAGCTGGTCTACGGGCTTTTAAATTCACTTCCTCCATTCGTCTTCTCACCGCACGCTCACTATCATTCACGCCTCTTGCAATTTGGAGCCGCTGGCGTATCTCAACAGCGGTCAGGTAGCGGTTTCTTAAAATTTCCAGGACAATAAAACGTTCATCCCAGACCGATGTGCATCTGACGCCTCCACTGCCTGGTCTACGGGAACAGTGGCCTGTCTCCTGGTATCGTTTTAGGGCATACTCCATCGACGCTTCACGCTGTGTCCAAAACTAGAAAAACAAATGAGGCCGACCTATGGACTTCAGGACAAGACCCGGACAAAGTCACCGGGCTAAAGACAATGTTCCAGCACGTCAACAGGGCGACGTAGAACATAGCTCGTTATCGCGCCACGCAACCCCAAGTTAAACGCAAACTGGATTATGAGTATAATGGTGCACGATGCGATAAGCTTTAAACTATTATAACTTAAGCGATACTGCAATCTTTAACGCCTAAGCTTGGTTCACTTTGTATGGCCATAAAGTTGGCTGAGGATAATCTGTAGCCTGGCTTGTGCACATAGTTACCTAAGTATCCTCACAACTATTAGACTGTGGGAAAGTGATTTCAAACGGGAAAAAGTCATTTATTCAATGGAGAGACGAATGACAAAATAGATACGCGAAAGTAATATTATGAAGTCACAATATAAGTTAATCAAAAAGTCAAGTCATTAAGTAAGATAAGAGACACATCAAGCAATGGAAGATCAGAAGAAACTTATAATGATTCTGTTCCGAAATTGTGTTTACCGCGTAAGAAGCGTGAGCTATCTCCAACTAAGATTTATGTGTTGTCGCAAGTTTTGCCGAAAGACACTTTACATTTCTGGGAGGAATCTGTTTTGAAGCAATCTTTATCTAACCGAGTTTGTTGACGTCACACAAACGCTAAGTTATTGAACTCTCTCGGGCTTCATATTAAATATTTTTGTGAAGGTGCAGATGGCTATTGTAGATCACTCTTATTTTTATAAACTTCTAAAACGATATTGAAAGAATATTCGAAAAAAATGCAGACGTTCTCATCAGAGATACTAACCGTAGAAACAACCCGCTCTAAGCGATGCCAACGACTTTTACTTAAAATTACTTAAACCAGCTCGTAAAATCCCATGAATAAGTTATTTTCAACGCAGTCTGATAAAAGTTAAAATTGAATCCAGCATAATTGCATACATCGTCACTCGGCACGCACGCCCCTCGCCCCTCGCCCCTCGAGCGTACTCAATTTGATTATTTTCTAAAGCAATTTCAGCTGCGATATAGCCGTGTCAAGCAAACTGTCTCGGATCACGAATGCATTTCTATTCGTGAGAACATGTCGTTACGAAAATACAGATTATATTTTTTACAATGTATGACGTCATAGCAGTTCTGTGTAGACCACTTTGTAGGGCAGGTGAGCAGGCTCTATCTCCGTCATGTTGTCATCCTCATGTGGCAAATGCCTGGCATCGAAAATGTCATTTGCTTTTATTTTTCTTTACTAAGAAAAAACTTTGAGTAATATTGTAGCTAAGTGCTGTACCATCAAGATCACGACTGTGCATTAATGTGACAGGTTGTTAGCATATCATCTACATACACTTACCCTACGGATACTTGACGATACGCTTCATGAGAATCCATTGTTAGAAGCATTGTCAAAACTGAACAGCTCGTCTGCATCTTAACACTCAGGTTACAAGAAAGCGTTCCCAGCAAAACTCATAGATAGCATCAACATGGTTGTTTTGTGTGCACTTGAGCGAAAATTCACGGGACATTACGGGCGTTGAGGAACTCAATTTTCAACGTAGATAAAAGTGAAGTGTCACGAACAAAGCCAGTGACGATGCAAAAAGTAGGAATGCAGCTCTCTCAGCTCAGTGGAGACACAAAGAAAATTGTACAGTAAAATGTTCAGTCAATTTGTTGCGCTGCAGGCCGCTGCCCCCGACTGATTGATTCGATCTCGCGCCCTTTGCATGCGGGTTTTTGTCCATGTTTTTATGAGATCATCTGTTTTCACGATCTGATTGACTGTAATTAACCGAGGGGAGCTTAGAATAGAATAGAATACTCTTTATTATGTACACCATATAAATTACAGACATAAATATAGAAACTTTACAATGGGTGACACAATGGGCGGTCTTATCGCTAAGAGCGATCTTTTAAAGACAACCTTTGGATGGATTGAAAACGGGAAGGACAGACAAATACTGTAGGTAGTCTGTGGTGTACCATTTACACCATACAATAAATACATACATAAAGTACTTTTAATCTATATAAATATATACATATACATAATAATAAACATGAAACAGGAGCAAAGAAAATACAATGACGATGTTTAAGGAGAGAGAAAGTGCTTTTTTATCACAGTTTTAAAAGTGGACAAAGATTGAGCACGCCTTACCGACACGGGCAAGTCATTCCATAACCGTACTGCTTGCACAGTAAAAGATTTATCATAGAAACTAGTGGAAGGCATCGGCATCTCTAGTCTCAGGTTTTCCGATGACCTCAGATAGCTATTATGTGTGTCATGAAGGAACTTGAAACGTTCTTCACTTAGTTTGACAAATGCACACTAAAACCGATTGACAGCCAATGAATAAGGATCACTAGACCTCGGACAATAGACTGACTATGTCTCGTTGGGAAAAATAATATGATTCTATGAAATATTTTGATAAAACCGCTTATTACTTTAGTACAAAATCAGCTATAAGCTAGCTATTGTTCAGGTCAAGAGGTCCTTAGTGCAAGATAATTTTCTCGACTAGATCGTAGAGAGGCGATAATAGCCTGTTACACTCCAGTGTTGAGTAACCAAAGGACCTTCTAGATTGTCATTAGTTTCAGGTACCCGAGCTCACAGCAGCTTCTGAACATTTTTAAGCAAGCAATTTTTGTATGTTTTTACTGATAGCATCTACGAAGTACTTATGCATTTATAAAGTTTGTTTTATTTTGTAAATAGTTGCCTAAGTTTACTTCAGGAAACAAGCAAAACATTATAAGGTTGAAGCCAAACGAGCGTAATTTTTTGAGTTGTGAGTCCCGTATTTTGAGTATCGCAATTTACGTTCAACTGAAATTCGGTTAGGCTGCCAGACGGACGGACGTAACTTCGGTCGCATTCTGTAATATAACTGACGCTTGCCTCGCTAACCCCCTCACCCCGAACGCAATTCGGTTGAAATAACGCGCGTGAGTCAGCAGACAACTCATTTTGCGTCGCCGTGTGGTACAGACAGGACTTTAGTATGAAACCGATTGCAGCGTAAATTCCGCGACTCATTTTACGCGACTCACAACTCAAAAAATAACGCTCGTTTGGCCTCAGCCTAAAGGCACTTACTAGTTTGCGTTTCATTTCAAATGCTCAGCTAAAGTTTTCACATATTATTATTTTCATGTTTTTGCCGATACTGTGATACGGTCGGTACAGGTAGAAAATTCTTTTAGCACGTTTCCTATTGAACCACTCATGGATACAGCCAGAACTATTCGTAAAAAAGTAACGTTACAAACGGCTTTTAATCATAAAATTCTAGCAATTTTTTCTTCGTACTATGCAGGTAGTACCTATGTCGTGCTGACGTCATAGCATTGTATAATGAAGATGTGGGTCATAAGGTGTTGCGTGCACGTTGCTGTCGCCAATCAGCTATGGATCTTAACGAGCGCGATCCCATCGTGCGATGTGTGCTGGTGCATTGCGGCGCACGGTGTTGGTATTACCATCAATATTGTTGCGTACCTAGGCTTTCGTGGTAGACCTACTTTTGAAGCGTGTTTCCCTATCAACGATACCATTGGTACAGTCAGTGACAAAAACCGATTAACACTTCTGTTTTTAAAAATCTTAATTATTCAGCTTAAATTAAGAAATAAAATTAAAAGAATATGAGCCCTTAGCCATTATATGAAATGCATAACAAAATCAATAATGCATTATATAATAACAACACACAACAAAATCACAATTTTATGTCAATTTAGATGAATATGGGTAGAAGTTTGACGCTGTACCTGTACCTACCGAATAAAGTTTATGAATGCACCGCCATCGCCGGATGGCGGTGCATTCATAAACTCTAAACTCATAAAGATAGTATTAGGTGGCCCTAATACTATCTTCATATCACCCTAAAAGCGACCGGCTTAGACAACGCCCGTCGAGCTAAATTCTCACCTTTATATTTTTCTGAAAAAAAAAAAATGGTTTGCACATGCAGTTCGCATCATAAGTTAAAGCGTAGATTTTATACACTCTTTGTTTTCCGACTAGGAACTTTCTGAAGTGCAAATACCTGATATATTTCGCTAATTGCTTCGTTTGATCGGATTGTGTGCACTACTTCATTCGTTTCACATATTCGGGTCAGTTCATTCATTCAATTGGAATTTTTTGCACATTGTATATGTATAATCTCTCTCTAGTCAGTGCTACTAATAACCATTAAGATGCTACTAGTCGATATGTTTTCCATACAGAGTATTACTCCACTGTTTGACATTGTGCATCCAAAGTTAAACATGATATCGTTTTGAATTATTATTAATTTTGTCTGTACCGAAACAGAATAGTAAAATAAAAAGCCATTAAAAAGTTATGAGCCAACAAAGATTCGTTTTTCTTGCCATTTTTAAAGTAACTTTGGGTGTAAATAAGTAATAAAAGGACTGTAAAATCTTAAAAACCAAGTCCGTTCCGACAAAGCTCAGTTATCGAAGAGTTCAATAAACTTTATTTATAATTGATTTATGCAGTGGTTTTTTCATAAAACTCGATTTTCAAAAGCACTGTTCGAATTTTGAACGGTGTTTCTTTGCGTGAGAACTAGACATTGTGCGTGTAGACTAGCGTCTAACTGCTCATCACTGGTACTAGCTCTGTCGGACACGAAGCCAGGTGAGACAACGTGTTTTTGGCCGTGACCACCAGTGAGTTCGAGCTCACGACTAGTTTGCTCTTAAGGGGTTTATTTATAAACTTTGATTTGATTAAAATTAAGGGACGTGCAGTGGTGGCCAAGTGGTAACGGCCGCGACTTACGAGGAGTAGGTCGTAGGTTCGAACCCAGACAGACGCTTTACTTTGTGTAAATTATTTCATCACCACTGCTCTCAAAACGGTGAAGGAAAACATCGTGAGGAAACCGGCATGTCCTAGAACCAAAAATTCGAAGACATGTGACATCTGCCAACCCGCACTGGGCCCGCGTGGTGGATTACGGCCCATTCCCTCTCGCTGAGAGGAGGCCTGTGTCCCAGCAGTGGGAACATTATAGGCTGATTATGTAAGGGACGTTTAAACGTCATACATTTTTGACGTTTGACATGATTGACGTTAAATAGGCGCTAATAAATAGAGGATAATTTCAATATTGGCTTTTCCTTATTGGTCCTACGTAACACCATATTAATGAGTGTTAAATAAACAACAAGGTTTTCAACTGTACATGCAAAATAACGAGTAATTAGTTCATTGTTCGCTATTTGTAGTTTGAAACTATTGATACGCCTGGGGTCCCCCGAAGTACCTACCTGCGTCAAGTTACTACGACGCAGGTAACAAGTTACTACAACGTGTACTTAAACTTGTTCATAACTCACACTGCTCTCTTAAAGGTGTACCAAGTTTTGACGTAGTGATCATAAAGTTAATACTGAGGTATAATATTTGCTTTGTTTGTATAAAACCGTTTTTGTAGATCAATTAAGCTATTTCTAGTTAAACGATGTCCTTGAATTTTGAACATCAACCCAATAAAGTGGCCTAAATCATTTCATTGACTAACGGATACTGGAAGAAATTACTCGGGAGTAAAAGCTAGTCTTAAATAAATTAAAAAAAAGCGCAACTAGATGTGATATTTTCCTCTCCTTCCCAAAATGAACCGTGCCACTCTATGGTGCTTATCCATCAAAGTACAGCAATCAGCAGTGCATTATTGACCGACACGTTGAGTGGAGTGGGTGCATCGGGCCCATTTCCCGTGGACATGGTCCGCGCGGCCCCCTCCTCCCCGCTCCCTGTGACAACACGGCGAGGATACTTGTCGCAGCTACCGACGGTAGGGTTACCAAGCTAAGAAGAGTTAGAGTGTTACGTATTAGAGCTCATAGATGTAGTCGTTTATGGAATTCTATTTATTCAGACTAGATGTTGCAGAACCCTGATACATCTTATCCTACTTATATAGGTATATGTATGTATCATTACTAAGTATAATAATATTATAAATTCGAAAATAACTCTGTCTGTATGTTACTTTTTTACGCCTAAACCACTAAACGGATTTCGACAAAATTTGACAAGGAGATAAATGGCATCCTGGGGAAGGACGTGGGTTTTTATTCCGGTAGTACGTACACTGGGGTGATTTCCGACCTTCACGTGGGCGAAGCCGCGGACAAAACCTAGTAATTATACTTATACAGGATGAAATTGAAAACATGCGACAAATTGAAATGGGAGATTGTATTCATCATTATGAACAACTTTTACTATGGCACCAAATCTGAAATCGCGAAAAAAAAATCAGCTGTTCCCTACATTTATGTTCGCATAACTCGTCAAAATGTAGGGAACAGCTGATTTTTTTTTCGCGGTTTCAGGTTTGGTCCCATAGTAAAACTTGTTCATAATGATTAGTACAATCTACCATTTCAATTTGTCGCATGTATTCAATTTCACCCTGTATGAAAAGAGAACGATCGAGCACTTCAGAGCAAAATGCAACAACAAGCATTACTGACTTATTGACCTTGAGAGGATTCACTATTTCACTAATAACATCACATAGAATGGACTACACACCTTAAACTAAGGATCTGAGTGGTCTATATAATACTCATATTATATCGTCAATACAGTATCCTTTACCCCGATAATGCCGTGTTTGGTAACCCTATCCGTGTATCGGCGAGCTGTTTGGTTTGTAGATGACATCTCGTGAAGTGGCCGCTGATTGGCCGAGCTTGCGACATACACTCTACGGTCTATACTCAATACTGCTGACTACACTTATTGGCTATTCGTGTGTTTTGTACTGAAACTCAGTATTCTGGTCCATTTCTGAAGATAACAGTAAATATGAAGCGAATTGAATATAGGATTTGAAAGATATCTTTGAGATAAAGTTAGGAGCTGTTGGTTTAAGTTTTATGAGGACTTTATAAAATGGCAATAACATTTTGTGGAGATGAATAATTTTATCTTGATCATCATTTCAGCCGAAAGACGTCCACTGCTGGACATAAGCCTCTTTCAAGCACCGTCACTTGGACCGGTTCTATGCTTCCCGTATCCAACGGATTCCTGCGGCCTTCACAAGGTCGTCCACCTTATGGGAGGCCTTCCAACACTAGGTCTTCTGGTACATGGTCGCCACTCCAGAACCATTCGGCCATCTGTTGCGAGAAATGGTCCTTGCCGGACAATTTCATGATATAATATGTATAAAACCAAACTTTTTTTTAAACCATATTAGGTAGTTGAGTAGAGATAAATTAGACATAACGACATTTCCCAGCAATATTTACCTAATTAATAATTATAACGAATCAAATGACAACAAAACCAGAAACATACAATAGAACAGCGAAACAATTAGACTATGAATAATGTTCAATCATTTACTTATTACGTACCGAATGTTTGAGCGCCGGAAGCGAGCGGCCATGGCAGCCAGTTTGTCATGACAATACGACTGTGACGTGACAACAGTCAATGTTTGATTAAAATGTTTATCATTGTGTTTAGGGAAACTAAGTCAATTATGATATCATGTTATTCTCCCTCGTGGGTCGTATGAATAATTAACTGATACCTACCCAATTATCTATGTTTGTCAGACAAACATGGAAAGTAGGTGGTACGTCACTGGCAATATTTGCAATAAACCATGTAAGTAGGTAATTAAAATAAATAAAGAAAAAAGGAAGAAAATACGGCGGTAAAAAACAATTTGGCGCAAAACATGCGTCACATCCACGCAAAACGGTCGTCGCTCAGCATAATGCTAAGACCCTATGCAAGACAGAGCCCCAGCGCTGGTTTACAGCGACAGCCGGCGTTGACGTGATGACGTCAACCGGTGCAGCAAACGATTAGATAAAACAAAAAGACACACAGATATTTTTCACAAAATCAGTATACAGAAGGAAATATTAGGCGGTGTGATTTAATAACACTAAAACATCCATCCATACTAACCCCTTTACCAATAAATATCAGATGAATAGTTACACACCGATTTCTCTCTTTCAGTCGTCATTAATTTTACTTTCGAAAGAAGAAGACAAAGCGTTGTGTAACTATACAGACGCAATACAAAGTTTATTAGTAAGGGGGTTATACTATTAATGAACTTTAAACGCCCTAGCGGATTGGATTTGGATGAAATTTGGTATACAGGTAGACCGTGACTGGTTTAGGACATAGGATACACAATATTTACTTTATTCCAGTAGTAAGTACGTTCTCGTGGGATAATTTTCTACCTACACGCGGGTGAAGTCGAGGGCAACAGTGAAATAGAATACTTACTCTATAGATATATATATGCACCATATACATTACAGATATAAATGTAGACATTTTACGTAGTGTGACACAATGGACGGTCTTATCGAAAAGCTAGTACATAGTAAAAAGTTTGAAAGAATACGAAATTTTAGTTATTTTCAAACCTGAAAGTCCGCACATTATCAGCCAGTGATGTGACACTAGAAACAACAGTAGATTTACAAAATATTTAAATGATGGTGTTAGGGTCTGCCATAAATAAACCTGAGTATTATTTCTGCCTCTATTATCCCGACTATTAGGCGCGACCTTTTATAGTACAGTACTGTACTGTTCAGAATATACAATAATATACATTAAGTATCTGTTTAGTTGTTGACTGTGTAGCCAATAATTATAAACTTCTCTCATAATTAGGTATTTGTGTTTTATTCAGTTTTATATTTTTAAGGCAACCTTGTTTCTAGATTAGGCTTAACATACCTATCCTTCAATTCTTTTGTAAGCAATACTATAAGTAAGTTATGCTGTTTGATCTCTATCGTATTGTTTTGTTTTTCTTTAGATAAAAGAAAAACCAGCCCTATGTTTACTTATAAAAGCAAACCTAGCATATATCTGCTACAATACAACAATTCCTTTAGGAAACTACTAAAAAAATGTAGATGAAAGGCCAACTCCACACAATACGAATGAAAGCACAAGGTCATGTCACATCCTTTGTTAAGGACGAGTGCGGACCGAGTCCATTCGTCTCATAAGTTCCAAGTGGTTCCCTACAATGACCTCATTTTCGTTATAAACATGCCAATTTACGTTACCTAACAATTTTCCAGGGAGACGAATAAGCGAGCTATTTTCGGGATATCTTTCCTGTTTAAGCTTATTTTCTTCTTATTTGTATATTTAACCTTAAATTACTTTTGTGAACAAGTTTATTTTACTGCCGTAATTTTAGATTTAACTTTTATTTCGTTGCCTAAAGTAGAATACAAAGATTATTTTCTTTCTTTGTTCTTAAAATACGTTTAAATTCAGTAAGTACAGGTATCTGTGCTCCCTATTCTGGTTTGTATACCAAAAAAAGGACCAAAGTCCTCGGTCTTTCGAACGAGTCACGTATGTACGAGGAGGGCTCTACTGTACACACATATAACATATAGGTAACTGCTCACTTTAACACCATTTCCGTTCACTAAACGTTTCGTTCGTGCCACAATAGAAAAAAGACCATAAAAATAAGGACATATACTTTTATTTGACTACCCACAAAACGTGTCAAGGTCCCAGGGTATAAAAGTGCAGTGTTATTATAGTATGTCGTAACAAACCCGGTATCTAACGGGGCTCATAAAATCAGCCATGCTATTGGAACAGCAATGTCGTAAGACTAGCATCTGCACTTTGACAGTTATACGACTAAACTTTCTTTATGGCGGTAGTGACGTATGTGTGTGCCATGCTAGCGTGTTTTGAATGAGTTTTCGAAATGACGTCATGTATTTTCATGTCGAAATCCTTTTTCGTCTTTAGAGGTGTACCTAGATCTTATTAAGAGCTATCAAAAATATTTATTCTAGTGGCTTCCGTTTGGTTGAAATGCTAAGAAGAAATTGATTGATTAATGTTTACAATGCTATACAATGCTGCAATCCCTTGACCCAAGTCTTTTGAGAAGAGATGGTGTAAATCTGATAAAAATATAAACTACACACATAAGTACTACTAGAATCCCTCCCACATCGTAGTATGTACAGAGTGGGGAAGTTACTTAGAATCCCTTCCGGATGTTATCATTGGTTTCCACACATGTTAAGCGAAAGTGATCAAAAGATATTATTTCAGTAGTCAAAACTTTCCGGAAAATACCTGTAATGCTCTACAAAAACATGTATTTGATACGAATGTATTGTTATTCTAAGTAGTATTGTGAAAATATAAATGTCTGAAGCTGTTTTTAAATACAAAGGAGAGTTGAAACATTAATAATAAATAGGTACCTACTATGAGCTTTTAATATTCATCACCTACATTATATTTTATGAAACCATAAAAATCCTTTGCAAAATACTTCAAGTAATTCTAGGAAAGTCGAAATTCCTGTTTTTATTTATAAAGAACGTAAGTACTTTCAACGTTTGGCTTCAGTGTACCTATATAATACTCACTAATATTATACACATTCAAGCAAAACAAAAACCATTACATTTCACTATACTACTTATATAAATTCTAAACTAATATTTTTTTTAATAGATTTTTTCTATTTTTAACCGACTTTATTAACCGACTTTATTAACCGACTTTAAAAAAGGAGGTTCTGTATTCGACCCGTATGTATGTATGTATGTATGTATGTATGTATGTATGTATGTATGTTTGTATGTCCGCGATTATCTCAAAAACTACTGAACCGATTTTGATAATTCTTTCATTAGTGTAATCTGCATACTTTCAGGAAGGTTTTAGTATATAACACATTAGATAATTATTCTTATGTACGAAGTTATATGCATAAACGTACTGCATCTCCGGCATTTCTATGCGAATTTTGATGATTCTTCGAGTTATGTCTTCAATTCTTCAATACAATAGTGTTAATTGAATTTATGTGGGGTAGGTACAACTAAAAAGTGAGAAATAAAAACTTTTTTACAAAAAAAACAACCGACTTCAAAAAAAAAAACACTACAAAGTGAAAAATAACTTTAATTTCGGAAGTCGGTGTCAAAAAACGAAAATGCGGAACCAAAGACACCGACTTCCAAAATTAAAGTTATTTTTCACTTTGTAGTGTTTTTTTTTTTTTGTTTGTTATGATTTCACGGAAAAACGGCTGAACGGATGTGGATGAAATTTGACACAGTTGACAATGATCTGGATTAGGACACTGGACTTTTTATCCCGATATTCCCACGGGATCGAGACTTATTCGGGTGAAACCGCGGGGCGCAGCTAGTAACCAATATAAGTGGGTATATTAGTTACTAGTTGCGCCCCGCGGTTTCACCGTCTGGTTGAACGGTGAAACCGTCAATCTCATAGATTTACTTTCATATATTTCTGCGTCACTACTGGTTTCGATTAAAGCCTGCTGGATAAATGGATAAGATAATCGATGCAGGGACATGTGGACTTGTGGAGCTGGTTTGGGCAGATTTATGACAGTCATGAAAATTCATGAGACTGACTGTACATTATGTGATTGCTTCCATTATTCCTGACTAGCTTTTCTCCGTGGCTTCGCTCCCGTCGTCTTTCCCACAGGAACTGCGTATTTTTCAGGATATAATTAGTAGCGCATTATTGACACACTCCGACCCATAAGCTGTGTCAGTGCAAAAAGTTAAAAAAGTTGCTGCGTCAAAGTAGAACAAACACACTTTCGCATTTAGAACTATAAGGATGCTATCATGTTCCGAAAATAGAATTTGGAGCCCTATATATACAACATTATTTTTAGTATATGCGAAACCTGAATATAGTTTGTTCAGAATAAGTAACTGAATCGATTCCAATAATTTTTACCCCATGTTATATTTTGGCCCAAAAATATTTAAAAAAGGTTAAAAGTTGGACACCCCGAGGAGCGACACTGTAGGTAGTTATCTACCATACGCGCACAATAGGCGCGGCGCGGGCGCACGGCGCACAGCGAGCGGGGCGACCGGGGCGGGGGTGCAGCAACCCCTTCAGTCGCCCGGGTACTACAGGTTGGCGCGCACATGTCGCGTTCCCGTCCAACTGCATAATCGCGAGCGCGCGGCCGCCGCGGGCCTTACAGTTGTGTTTCGGTTGATCGTGTACTTACCTATCGTATGTAAAAAGTGTCGTGTAACCATGACTTTCTCATACACAAACGTCCAGTACACAGAAACGGTACGTACACTGGCGGTTTGTGGTGATAACGTATCCCTGGCAGTGCGGCGGTACGAGGAGCAATTCGGCATCAGAGTATCGTGGAACACAATGCTTTGCCGTGATGATTAACATTTTTAAACACGCCAAGATGGTTAATTGTAGAAAGTTATTATTTGTACCTACAGCCTGCTGTGGTTAAGTAATGCGATGTTTAACACTTTTCATCCACTTTGAACTTTAAGTGGTTGACATAAGGTGCAACAAATCGCATTGACTACATTGTATCACTTACGGCTTACGAATAAGTAATTACTTATTCGTAGCTTACGGCTGCATTTATTTACGAATAAAGTACATTATAATAACTATCTACACTTGACCATTACGACAGTCCAAAGCCTGCAAGTGTGATGGAAAATGTTATCACCAATTAATTACAATACAATCGCCGCGCCGTACGTTTAGTGTGCCTTCTAATTATCAATGAGCGCAAGACGCGAACGCGTCGAACACGCGGTGCGGGTGAGCATGTTTTTGTACGGACAAACAGGTAACATAACAAGCTTATAAGTTTGTGATTATTCATGATACAGTTTTGAAATTTTGTACATAGATTCTTTACATAAAAATACTAGACACGTGTTTCGGGTTTCGCATATACTAAAAATAATGTTGTATATCTGAGTAAGCTAAGCTATAAACAGAACACCACCGTCCCATAATTTATTACAAAGCACAAACAAAAACACGTTTTAATAACCTTCTGTATTCATAGACCATAAACAAGTACGTCGGTATAACAAACTTTTAACGAGCGGTCGAGAGCGAGCCATAAGGTTGACAATATGCAGCTCATTTGCATACGCCCCGCGACCCCCTAAGCCGTGTGCCTACGCTTAATACGCAGTACTTACGTCTGGTCTTATGGTATAAAGTACGGTTGAGGAGCTCGGTCCTTCTTAGATCCTTTAGGTAAGGATGACGAAAATTGTATGTTATTATTTTTAATGTGACGAAAAAGAACAAGATATCTCAGCTTCGCTCAATGTTGGTGAACCGTTACCTTGCTCTTATTCTCTCTACATCTAATAATGTTTTTAATGTTGCATGCTGGATTATATTCTAACGTAATGTGAATTGTTACTCAATAAAAATCGAATTAAATTGAATTCAGGATGAATCTCGTCGAGTCCTTCCACCGAAATACAATTTTTGGTTATAAGTGGACACGAGGACGCTGCTGGTGCTACAGCCCATCCTCTAGTCGTGACTACTTAGCATTTTTTTTTCTGATAAAAACGGGAAGGAACTGTCCATCCATTTCGCGGAAACGACATGTAAACACGCATGAACATCCGCACGGTATGTTACGTTTATTCGACGAATCTTAGTGACAGTCTCAGCGAGCAATAAAGAGGTCAGCGACCTCATGTCGTTAAACATCCAACTACTAAAACATAACTTGTCGCACGTTAGTCACATACATAGTTACCTAATTACCCAGAAAGTTGCGACTTCTGCCGCTAGGGGGCGCGGCTCAAAGGCTTCGTGCGGCTTCCAGCGAGCTCCACCAGAAGTTGTTCCACTCAAAGCCGGCGACTTCCGCCACACTGATGTTTATTCATTAAGAATTAAATTAGGTTTACCATGCTGTATTTTTATCATCATAAATTTTATTACATGTGTTTTTTTATGTGCAAACATTAATTTTGCGGAGGCGTAAAAAGGTTATGTATCTTTGCCAAGTTCTTAAGGCGGGGGCGGGGGTGGTTCGTAAATAACTTTGATATTTCTTCGGCTACAGTTTTTAAGGCTTTAGTGGAAAAGTATGAGGCTTTACTGTGTACAGCAATAATAATACTTCGTTATAATTATTATTTAGTTAAGTGCCCAATTTGCTGGAACTATTAATTATCATAGCAATTTAGTTTTTTTGTGGAAATCACACGCCGCCGTAACTATCATAGAAATTTTATCAATTGAAAATACGTACTTAATTGTATGAAACGCCACAACAATAAGAAATCTCCAATACCTTTAAAAAAATGAAGCATATGTAAACACAGTCCAGAGTAAATATCCATACAATATTTTGCAAATATTCCGCGAGAGCAGTAGGTACCAATTCCAGTAGCAGTACGTTTAACAGCACTCGTATCGGACGTACGCAAATACGCGGCTTCGTATAAAAACGACATGCCCAATAAAAAGTAAAGGGCGGTAAAATAAAAGGTAAATTCGACGGCCTCGCCTTTCGCGCACTTGCGTAATTTTATTTCTATAGCGGTAAAATGTGATGGCGGAGTGAATAAGAATGATGTACTGTGTAGTGTACTCAACCTCTTGATGAATTCTGTGAGCCTGGTACCTCCGAATGTTTAGCAGCTGAACAATGACGTTACATGCAAATTAGTGAAGTCGGTACATTGTCTATTTATTTATTAATTTTTCATCTTATTCAGAATAAGTACTGTAGAGAGTCTTGCCGACTCTACTGGAGTCAACTACAGATGGGAACTGTTTTACTGAATTAAACTCCCATTAGAGTTTTATAAGATATTATTCAGGAGTATTTCATCATATTTATATAATTATTCCGACTTATTTCTTATAGGGTAAACCAGGCAAACGTGCCCCAGTCGGATACGTGCCCCACTAGTGAAACTCAGTGATGCATTTTAAACTTGGCGCTTATTTGATCCTAGCTGGTCAGTAACCCAAGTATGGCCGCGATTTAAACAACACAGTGCTGGTTTTTATTTAGTTCGAGTGAGAAAAAGTCATTAAAAGGTTTGTATGACTACATGAATTTGTTTTATATCTATTTTCACGTTACTTAAAAGTATTTGCTCGATATTATTTCGTGTTTTTAAAGTTTTCAGAATCACCAGAATCTTCTGTGACTACACAAGAAGGAACACCATCTAAGACCTTACAAATAATTAGTCCATTGCCTATTACTCAACGTAAGTAAAAGGAAGCAAACTGTTAAGGTTTTGACATCAGAAACTCATTTAACAACTCGTAAACTGTTTGAAGATAAAAAAAGTTACAAGAGAAAAAGCGTAAGAAGAATGTTGTGAGGGATTTATCATCGTCACCAGAAAGTGAAGTAGAGTTGCAGCTTAGTGAATCTAGCGAAGAATGTTCTGATGAAAATAAAGACACTTCTGTGGAATGTCACGAGGATTACTATCGTACCAAGAAGAAGAGTGAATGGATTCGGTGTTTGCAGTGTTCTGGCTGGTTACATGAAGACTGTACAAATTATAGAGTGAAATGCAACAACGAAAGGGAAAGGAAAAAGAACCTCTAAATGAGAGGTTTTGCTGGGGCACATAAGACTGATCTATCCTTGTAATGTGCCCCACCCTAAGTTTCACAAAATTGTTGATCTCAGTTATTTTTAATTATATTTTAAGAAGATTTTTTAGTTTTTGTTATGCCAATTGAGTCAGAGGTTAAGACGGATTACTTTAATAAACATGTTCTGAACAAAAAATGATTTTTATTTAGATTCTTCGAATAGTGGGGCACGTTTGCCTGGTTTACCCTACGTCAAACCTACGACTCTCTATGACACATGCTTGAACGTTCGAATGGAATATGCCTTCAAATATTAGCGGCCTGTCTCGCAAGGAGGTCAAATCCCTTCGGTACTTAGGTACCCTTAAAGCCGCTTATCCTATTCCTGAATACAATATTTTATCTCCTGATTAACCTAAACCATTGCTAGGAGTAAATTAATACCTTTCTTAGCGACCGTTATAGCGAGATCATTTATAATATGTACGCAGTTCAAATAGTTTTATTTCTCGCTAGGTATCATACGGTTCATAATTATGTACTTAGTAGTTATTACGGAGAATTAAGTGTTTGTTAGGTGTTACTATTAATTTACATAACAAAGTTCATGGCTAATGCGAACCATTCCTGGATTCCATGTTCATTCAGTGCGGCGAATTGGTTCAATCCATTACCTCACTACCAGGTACTTCGGACGTCATCCAATTGCACGTAAGGTCAATATTTAGTCGCTAAACATTCGGAGGGACCAGGCTGGCAGGATTCATTAATAAGAGTATTCAAAGTAAGATGAGCTTTGTTCTCAGGATATCGTGTCGAAGACTAAAAGTACATTATATTCCCTCCCTCCCCCTCTTCCTCTCCTTCCCTTCAGAGAAAATAATAATGTATTTTAAGAAACCCATTTTAGTCCCCATTCTACAAGGTAAATGCAGCTTTAAACACTCGCCCCATTTGAAAGGGACCTTGAATATAAGATTTTCCGACAATTGGGTTAATAGAATAGTGCCGTTGCAAGCTGCATACACTAGTAGTTTATCGAATGTAAACGAAACTCATTGGATGCGCGGACCGTGCAACAAAATGGTGGCCGATTGCGTCTGTTTAACGCGCGAAAGATATGGCGGGAGATTCTGATCAATTCGGATTACACCACGCGTGGCTCGAATTTTCAAATGTTTTTTTTTTGTATGTTTAGGTATGGCTGTTTGTAAATCCGGCTAATGGAGGTAGGTATATATCCATTTATGCGGGTTTGGTGAGAAACATTCACGGCGAAGGAACCGATGCGAATACTTAGTATGTTCCTTCTAATTATGTAATGTTCTCATAGGTTTGCGTCTTTGTGTGGCATTTCAAATAAAAGTGCTATTAATAAAAACCGTTTTTGTGTTTCGACACGACATACTTTACAAAAAGGCCATATTCATCATGATCCGTGTTTTGTCTTGTACAATCTCGTGAATAGTAGCAACACCTTGTTTGTAACAATGCATACGTAGTAAAATTCGATAACAGTTAATTACGGACTACTATCAGACTAAAGAGGCTGGAGCATTGTAGGTACATCTCGCTCGTTGGGTATTGTAGATTACCTTTAGATGGTCTTCGCACAGCCTGTAAATTGAAGAATAGATCCATAAACTTCTCTCTTGATATAACATAAAATGATTATGAAAACAACATAATAAGTTTATCAAACCCAACAGTAAAGCTCATATAAAACAAACCTGCAAGATCAGCAAAATAAAATGTGTGACGCAACGCCGCCGCGCCCGCGGCATATGTACGCTTATCAGCTGGCGCCGCCCGCTTCATGTAGGTACCCATAAACATCGCTCGGCAATCATAAAAATAACTTAGCGGCCCAACTTGGAAGACTTAGACTTGGAAAAATATGCTTTTTGTACACGAAAAGGGTTAGGGTATAAGGATTAATTGAGTGTCCAAAATGTTATGTAGTTGGGACCAGCGCGGGCGCAGTTGCTTTACTCTAAATGGGTTCTTGAATGATTCGGGCTGTGTTCAAATAAAACAGGGACCTGAAAGGCTTTGAATATGCACCAGGTACAGAATGGTAAGCACTAGATTTTTAGGAACTCCGGCGAAAATGTTAAAATTAGTTTTCGATGTTTTTAGTACTTACGAACACTCTTATGAAATTAAAGCAAGCAAAAAAAAAATGTTATAAATGTCGCATTTCTCTGTAAAAACTAGGTATATCAATTTCACTTTCATCCAAACTATTTGTTATTAATGTAATGTTAAAATGTAAAAACTGTACTTGTACTACGAATTCAGACAATACTGGATTGTTAGTTTTTACAAAACAGCGCTTTCCTTACATAATGAAATTCAGTCCTTTTTCATTGCCATCTCCCTGGCAGTGGAGCCACTTCTGTACCTTTACATAAAACAGCCATGTATTAGCTCCTCCCTTACACCACAGTATAAAGTGGGGTCTACACGGCATTATTTTTAACGCGTCTCGTTTATTTGGGGCGAGTGCGGCAAACGGCTCGGTACACACATTCGTCACCTTCTAATGGGCGCATTATCGACGCGAGCCGGTCAGACCCTGGCCTAACCCCAGAATCATCGTTAACCTATATTTGTCCACAGATCTGCCGAATTTATTGGTAGACTGGAATGTTTAGGGGGTTTGTGATGGGTTTATGTTAAGGTGTGTGCTGTTTTATTAAAGTGTTTCATTTCGGTGCAGAGGTAGTGCACAGCCTTAGCAGAAGTAAAACCCACTGAATAAGAGTTCCTCCAGGACGCGGGGTCAGTATTGTACTGTACTACAGTTTGAAGGTGCTATGTTGTCATATTAGGCGCAAATAAACTAATAATGTCAAATGAAAAGGCGATATGTGGGTCTAGGTACTATAGCTACACCTCTTTCTAGCCCTTCAGGCATTAGATACAGGCGTGGGGGGTGTTACGTTAAGACAGCTCATATTTTGGCAAATAATTAGCAAAAAGTAGACTGTGACAAAGTGATGTTTGTGAGAAAATAAACTGTCCCAACTAAATATATGATAGTACGGTATATCAAACCAGAACTTTTCATAAATATACAACGTTTTCTACAAATTTATTAAATGCAGTTTACAGAGCAAACAGTTGTGTTCGGAATAACGTCTCCAACGTAATGCGCTGCTCCACATCTACCTCATAAACATTATTTTGTTAGCTTACTACCAATTAATTCACTTGAGAAAGGAAATACTGTATCATTTCTCTACGTAGGACCTTTTTCAAGTAAACTAGAATTGTTGGTTTCATAAGAATATTAAGATTTCTTCATTACTTTATAGTAGGTAGGACTTCGTAAGGCAACATTTCTTTCGGGAGAAGTAAAATACTTATCTAAGAGCGTGGGAGCACTTTTTGAAACTGTATTTACTTAACTAAACTTTTTTTTTTTAAATTAATTTAATCTCTGACAGACAACGCACAGGCTATACTACTGGCTCTAAACACATGAGTTGATATTACAAAGGTTAGCGCTAAGGAAGAATGATTGAATTCATCCCCTAAGTGACAACCTTCCATACAAACATTCATCCCCTACAAACATTCCAACATTCATCATCATACAAAGATTCATCCCCTATTTAAAAGGGATGAATGTTTGTATGGGAGGTTGTCATTTTGCCGATGGCAAATCGCATCGGATTCTTGGCTTGTACCTACCTACCTACGCGAAAAAACACATAAAACATTCTTATATTTTATCGACCGCTTTTCTCAGTATTGTTACTGATTCTAAACTTTAATAATCAATGTGTTGAAATCCCCCACTGCTTGGAACACTCCCCCTAAAAGTTATTTCGACTAAAGTTCTCATTTCGTGACACAGGCACACGTACCTTGTGACATAATCGGCTCGGCAATTAGCAGCGCGGTACCGACACATTATAGATTCGTCAAAAAGGCATACTCTACACAAATACAAGGAGTATTTTGTGTAGAGTAAGCCTTTTTTTTTTCTTGACAAGAGGAAGAGCAAAATATCCCCTATTCTCCAAAGGCCAACCCTATGTGAAACTGTGCATTGCACTTATAGATAAAATCAATGTTAGAGTTTTCGCGTCTTAATCACGCTCTTTCGTGTCTTTGAGTTATAATTGCTTCGAATATAATTTATAACTGTTTATTATTGCCATTGTAAGTAATGTGTAGGACCCACAAGTTCGATACAATGGGCCCACCATTCTTTCTTTGTCATACTTCCCTCAGTTAAAACAATTGCTTCCAACCACATTAACATTTGTAACGATCTCATTCCGAAAGCCTTTAATGAAAATTCTACTGTTACATAACTATAACATTTTATTGGCTTATATTCCCGAAAATTGGTAAAAGGGACACAACACGATGAAAACATAGAAGTGAGTTGTTAGTCCGACGTGAAAGTTGAATGAAAATTGGTTCGTATTTATTTTTAGGTGTGTGGGCCTCGACAGAAATGTAGTGAAAGCATCTAGGCCGAAACCATTGTCTAAGGTTTATTTAAAGCTATGTTTTTTTTTATTAATACACAGAAAAATGCCAACATTAAATATACAAAGTGGGTGTAGCAAAAATAATATGTAGGTACAGAATTAAACCATTTTTAACAACAAAAATCCTGAAGCAGGAATCACATTTCTCTATAGATAAAAAAATATTAAAATGTTTGCATCGATCGAGAAATATGTGATCCATGTAATCCATCCAACCATTGCGCATAATTGCCGTTAGTAATGATACACAAATGCGGATTCGTTAGCGCACATTTCCCCATGAAGCGAAATGTGAAACGATCACAAAAAGTCTGTTAACAAGCGTCCGGGAATTACGAAGCAAATACAATTTTTCCCCGAACGTACACCAAGTCACGGGTAATTCTGAGAATCCCCGGCAGACGGCTAGTCTCCGCACTGCCCGTGTCCTCGTGTGCTTCCTTTTTGCTAAACGTTGTGATTTTTCTGCTCCTGCGGGTGAAAGATGCAAGTTTTGTTTCAGGGTAACGCGGTGTGAGATGAAACATGGGTGTGGTTTATGAATGTTCTTATTTCATTGTTAATTTTATTTAATTTTATGTTTCTGGTACAATTTTTCGGGCTAGCCTTTCGAAGACCTAAGTTTCACAAACAGCTAACTGTTCGTCGGAAATATTGGAAAATACCATTGGATATATCACATCATACCGAACATATAATAACCTAACACACTAAGTGCTCAAGTAAGCTCGCTTCAAACATACAATCACTTATAATCTATCAGTTGCGTTAACTGCTGACTGCTCTGAGGGCTTGTCGACGTGTGACAACTTGCGAGACGGTTCTTGTCAACTCTGCAGACATACAGTATTTGATCTGAACCTCAGTTAACATGACAAGGTATTGCTGCGGGTTTACCTCGTGGTACCGAGTGGCAGGTGTAACAGATAGATCATTACCGCAGCAACATAATATCTTTGAATGTTTATCATTATACTTTGTCACTAAAATCATGAATATGAACGCACAAATTAGCAAAAAAAATTGAAACTGACACATACCAAATTAGTAACTTCCTCATATTATTATTATGAAACTTGCTTATGTATCACTCTGGCGTGCCAAATGGTGGTGTACTTGGCCTGCCACCCTCCTTGGCGATGTAGCGGTACCAGCACGTTGCTAATGTTGCCAACAACTTGTCAAACAGACCAGTACGTTGAACTACATTATTTTGGGTTCCAAAGTATTTTCGATTCAGTGATTGACCTTACAGAATAGGAGAACTGAATTGGTTTCTTTGTTGGGAAATTAGTTGTTTTGCTGATAAAAGGTTGAATGACTTCTATATTGCAAACTGCTTATTGCTAAGGTTCCTCGTTTTCCGATACCTTTTCCTGAAAATGAAATAAATGACATACCTATTTCTATGAAACATTTTTAATTTCCCGAAGAATGAGGCAGACGGGTTTATTTGTAAACCTCTTTGTTAGCCAGTGATGGTTTTCAGTATTACGATATAAAGATTTGGAATGAGTGTATGTCTCTTTGTTCCGTGTATTTCGAACCGGGATGTTTCCGAAAATAAACATGGAAGAACCAAATTGAAGTGAAAGATGAAGCCTCACATAATTTTATTTAAACCAGAAAGACTATTGTCGACTCTTGATGAAATGATATATAAGTCAGACAGAAAGGCTTTTTGGAAAAAAATATTCTTGTCAAAAGAATAGTTGGGAAAACAAGTGAATCCTGCGTTAATAGCTGAAACACGAATAGTATTTCAATTATAAGATGGCCTTTCACACTCTATAAAAGATATTTCATCAAACGCATACCACGCAGCACAGTAGCAGCAGCAGTAGAAGGACTCCTTGTTGAGACTCGCCCGGGGAACTATGTACTACCAACAAATGACATTGTTTCGCTAAGCAGAATTTGCTGTGTATCGGTGTAAAGGGTTAGATAGTGTATCGATAAACAAAATTTTCTTCACGAAATATCTTGTAATATTTCGAAAATTCAAACCACAGTAAGGTTGATACAATGGAAGGTTTTACCTCTTTTAAGTAAATGGGTAGTGCTGTCACGAGAAAGCTGACACATCTCATAAGCCTGGGCACATGAGATGTTTCAGCCGTCTTTAGCATGGACACATCTGTGATGCCATAGACATTGCACATCCGTAGCCGGTGAATGACTGCGGCTAAGTAATAACAGCCGCAAGGGTCGATCGATCAGGACAAGTTAAGCTTGCTGCGGTTGGCCCGTGGATGGGTGACCATCACACTAATTATAAAGGCGAAAGTTTGTGTGTGTGTATGTTTGTTACTTTTTCACGCTCAAACGGCTGGACCAATTTTGATAAAATTTTGTATGGAGGTAGCTGACACCCTGGATTAACATATAGCCTCCTTTTTATCCCGACATTTACTCGGGTGAAACCATGGGGTGCAGCTAGTCTTTCCATATAAAGCCCTTCCGCACCTCAGAAAACACGTTAAGCCGTTGGTCCCGGCTGTCATTCGTGGCTCTTTGACAGCCTTTACCTACGTGTTGTCAGTAGCCCAAAAGTCCCAAAAGGAGCAAAGGATATTAGGTACTCAGCAACTGGGTTGTGGAGGTCAAATAGGCAATCGCTCCATGTAAAATACTGTACTGTATTCAGCTGAATCCGATTCAACTGGAAGGCTACCCCAACATAGTTGGGAGAAGGCTAGGCAGATGATGAGTCGGTGAATGGTGACCCCTTATCATCAAGTTGGCCCCTGCTTGTTTACCATGAAAAATCTCTCCTCTAAGTGCCAACTAACACTAGGTATTACATAAAACAAACACAAGCAAGAGTGCCGCCTTTCTCTCACGCACGATTAGCAGCACTTCTGTGTTGGAGCTCTGCCAGGCTGTGGCACTATTAGTCACATCTGTGAGTCTGACGCACTTCAAGAGTGTCAGTCAAAAGTATACCTACGTCGCAAATATTGTATTAGATACCGTCTCGCGTTGATTTGTTGGTATTTGACAGTGGTATATATGTTTTTTTTTTATGGATGAGTGTTCGTAATTTGAACATGACAAGAAAAATAAACAACTGATCACAACGCTCGGTACTTAATAGATAAGTATTTACTTTTCTGTTATCAATAACCAACCTATTTGTTTATCTCCTACCAAAGAACACAAATGCAGATTGCACACAAATAAACACTGAAAAAATGCACTCCTATCAAGTGACTTTTTAGCTTGATTGACGATATCTTGCTTACATTAATCAAAATCTTAGTTAAGTTGATCATCACGACATGATTGCAGCAATACTAGTTCAAATGATTGAACGCTCAAACAAGTTTCTTGATTACCCTTAACATGACATCATTGTAGAAGAGTCAAAACAACAAAGTAAGTTAGTTGTGCCAATCAAGCAACTTGATCAGCGTAATGTGAGACGTCCCCCAGCTAAATGGACGGACGACCTAAAGAAGGTGGCTGGGGTAGACTGGATGCGGAAGGTGGAGGACAGGGTGCTGTAGCGTAGTCTGGGAGAGGCCTATCCATTAAAATAGTAGTCTAAGGGCCTATCTATGTCCAGCAGTGGACTGCGATAGGCTGAGTTGATTGAAGTATAAATCAGTCAAACCAATATTTTCACTACACTTATGCGGGTTTTACACAGGTGACTTAGCCGCACGATTTTTGCCGAAATGGTATTTCGGCTAGGCCGCAGGTGGCTAAAATCGCAAGTTCCAAAGTAGAGTAGGTTTCAGACTTTAATCGTGCGGCGACAGTTCACATGCGGCGGGTGACTAATATCGTTAATCTCTGTAAAAATGCTCAGTCGCAGGCAATCACCCGCCGCATGGGGGTCAACATTTTGATGCATAATGAACTAGTCACCTGCGATTTTTATTGACCTGTGTAAATGGGGTGATGATTTGGTAAGCGACCAACCGCACGGCGAAAATCCACCTAGTGTAAATCCCCCATTACGAATGGCAGCATCAAATCATTTCAAAGTAATTAAACTAAGGGCGCTATTTATATCGCTATGAGCCTCAAATAAACCTTAATTATGGTTGGTTAATTAATCAATAATACGGTATATTTGTTCTAGTTTGTTCATGTGTACTGGTTCGCTCGCGTGGAACACGTTTATTAATCATTTAACCCTTTCTGCAAGGAGTGGAAATTCTATTAAAATTCACTCAGCTAGTTTTATGGGACGTGAACCCGTAACTCGTGAATATTGTTTATGTCCTGCACTTTTTTCAAACTCGCTGAAATATTTTGCATGCATGTGTATTAGCGTCCAAACTAGGGTTGATTTAGCTCTCCTTGATATTAAAATAATATCCGAGTTAAAAAGCCAACTTTCATCTCTCTATTATAAAAATACTAAAGATTTCGTTGCCTCGGTAATAGTAAGGCTCCATTAAAAAGTAGGTCGTTTAAAAAATATCGTTCTGCCTAGGAAAATGACCTTTTATTTTTTATTTTTCTGGCTCTGTAGTAATCCCTAGTTGCTCACTACACCACAATAATTGCTCTCAGTAAAACGCTTTTAAGTGCTATAATCCTGATTTATTTCTTATTTATTTTCATAAATTAAAGTACAAAGTCTCTTCACATACAGCAGAAGACAGGCGAGTTAGTCGGCCAGTATTTACTCGCGTTATAAATAAAGAGCGGCTTTCCTCACTCGTCAGCTAGTGATGTACGACCCCGGGATCCCGGGCCCCGGGAAGCGCGCCCGTTTTATTGCTACGACACACGGAAACGTTTCGTGTAATGCGCCTTTTTAAAATGCAATTTGTTTCGTTTTAATATATTCATTGTTTGGACTTATCTAGATTTACTTGCACGTCGAGGACATCGTTCTAAGGGGCTGCCGGACTACTTACCTCGACGATGTCATGTTGCTTTCTATTTAATTTATTTTCGTTGCTATTTAATGAAAGACTTTTTCACTATCTTTCACTAGATCTCTCTAGTAGGGTAGAGAGTACCTACTCTCTACCCTATTTGAAAAGCAAATATCTCACTCAGATAAATGGTTAACATTTTTTGCGAGGTTCAACATAAAATTTTGTTTCAAATAAAAGTTCAAAGTCTGTATTCAAATGTTTTATTGGTTGGCAAGGTACCTACTTGCTTGATACTTTGATGGGGAAAATGACTCCATTAACAATCTTAACAATGTTCCACATACGACGTGATCCCCATGATACTCTTACATACAAGGGAGAGTCAGTATCCCTCGGCCGTGTCTCTTCCGTGCACGACGAGTGATGCATGGTGGTGACCGGAGCGCGGGAACTTGCCGCGTTTTATAGCCGCAACGCACGGAAACGTTTCGTATAATTCCGCTGTTTCACCTTTTTACTGAGCTCGCTACGACGACGCTTTGTTCTTACTACGACGATTTAATGTATTTGTGGTTTAGCTCGGCGGTTGGGTTATAACTAAATCAGGTAAATGGGAATTAAGAGATAAGTGTTAGACTTTCAAGGAAATGTAATGAAAAGTTAAGGCATATTTAATTTTAAAATATTAGAGAGATTCAATAAGCTGAACAAGCTTTTTAGTTTGACTTTATTAACAAACATCCACACTGATGTGTTGGAACTAATATTAATTTGCGGGAAGCTTTTCAAGCACACAGTTCCGCAATTATCCCGAGAACTTTTATTTAACTTCCAACACTGACCGAGTCCCATCAATGTAGGGCGCGTTGAAATTGTGATGATGCGGGATATTTCCTAATTTAATTGTTAATGGGGAATAGTTCCGAGTCGTGCGTGATTTTCATTGTTTACCGAGTCGGCGCCAAAGAGTTTGCGCAGTGATTCGATTACGTCTGTTTGTTGAGCTTTGTTTATTTTGCTTTTAAAGGGGAGATAATTACGGTCTTTCGGGGCTTAATGTGTTTTTAATTGTTTTTTTTTTTTTTTGAGAATGTGAAGTGAAACACGTCGTTTAATTTACGTTAACTACGAATTACGCTTGCTCGTTGGGAAAGAATAATAAAAAGTTTCTCATTATTTGGAAAACATACTTTCGTTCTTAACCTGATATTTATTTCATTCCATAATCTAAGTATTAAATCCTTACAAAAAAAGTTAAAATACCAAGGGTAATAAAGCAGAAGTTCCAAGGAACCAGATAGATCCACACAAATTGCGGCGTGTAGCAACAGCGTCTTTAAGAGCCACTTACGTCCGCATTTTATCATAACGGTGGCCAACACAAAGGGGCAAGCGGCAGTAAGCCGCGCAAATCTCTTAACTGATTCCGAATCGAGCGGCTAACAGCATAAATACGGGCAAAAACATTAAGTACAATGCGCCCTATATCTTTATAAAGGCGGTGTATGCCACTTGAATCGCAAGTAGCCCGGGATCCATAAATTGGGCAATGGGCCCTTCCCGCGCCCTTCCCGCGTCCCGGCCCGTTCCTTACCAATCCCGCCCTGCATTTGTCACATCACTAAATTTGCGCACACGCCTAAAATGGCGGCTATGGCTTCGTAATGTGGTGGCAAGTGGTGATTCTCTCCCTTTCAGACGCACTGAGCAGCTGAGAGTGAGGATGTTAGATGTGGGAAATAAATATTTCACTCATCTAACATGAGGTCAGGGTGGTGCGTGTGGGACGTGTGGCTGAGGGTCTCTAGTCAGCTCCGTTCTGAGGATGTTTCTACCATAGTATAGGTTTTACTTAATTATTGCTGCTACATTATCGCTTTCTTCAGATCTGCGCCTTCTTTTGAGGTAAGAATATATGGCACGTTATTTCTCGGGACAACGTTTTTTAAATAAAACTTACTTAAGTATATTTTATTGCCATAAACTTTTACCCGCGACTTTGCCCGCATACATGTCGGAAAATATCCTACAGGAGCGTACTAAGGAGATTAAAAGTATCCTATGTGTTAATTTAGGTTACAAACTATCTGTGTGACTAATTTCATACATTGAGCCGTTTTTGCGCCAATCCGGAACATCCATCCAGACAAACGGACAAACATTCTAAAAACTATATTTTCGGCATCAAACTCGTTCCCACACTTCGTAGCAAATTTTGCCTTTGCTACATTATTATTTTATAGCCAATAAATTAATAATTTATCGACTTAACGGGCTTAAGTCGATAATTATATAAAGGCAACCTTCGTTCGATGTAGCTAGGCCCAAAAAATATAGCCCAAACTAAAACCAGAAGCGCAAAGTCACCTAAAGAGTTTTCTTCTAGTCCAAAGTGAAAAACAGTAAAAGCATTCTCGTTTAAAATCTTACAATGTTCAATTAAAAAGTAATTACCAAGTGGAATTACCCCTTAAAGTGTAAACAACTCACTCAACTGAATATTTTCAAACGCAACAGATTGTCTAAACTCGCGCCTATTAACATTTTATTATTACAATTCACGATAATTAAAGGTCTTGTTTTAATTACATGGAGGTCACGCTAATTTTAGGTAAGTACCTTTAATTATCGAGGTACTAACACGGTTTAACAAAAATCAGTACCGACACCGACTCTAATATTGTTCTCGTGCATCCATGTGAACGCACACTATTCACGCTACTAATCAAGCAAGATATTGTTCAGTCAATCAAAACCTAACACCAGCCGCAGACATGCACCACAACATCACATAATCGGCGGCATTACCGAACATTACCGAGCATTTCCGAACATTACCGAACATCGACGGACATGTGACATGGCCATAACGCGGCGATTAATAAACCGCCGACTACACGAGCGATCGCGACCAAACCCTTGTATCCATTTACGACATAATTACTCGTTACCTACCTACCTACCTATGGACGCTATTTGTCACATGTACACTCACGCCGTTATTTATGAAGGTACATGCAGAAGGTACGCTCGACACAACGTCCGGTATTACAGAGGTATTTCTGAAAATAACATAATTGTATTGATTTATAAAATTAGTGAAAACAATATTAATTCGAAAAGTCAAGGTTTTCTGTCGCCATTTTGTGGTTACGTGAACAAACACGAGAATCGCTAAGAAAAGGTGGTAATTATTCTTAAAGTTTGCGAAATTATGTTTAAAGTACTTATTACTAATTATGATGGTAATGTGCATTACTTACAGTTGTTTAAGCTAGCTCAGATTCTGTTTTGCAAAGCATATCTACCAGCGGGGGTATAACACACTAACAGTGGCAATGGCGTTCATTGTGACAATTCAACAACATCCATTCGTTATTTACGTTGCTGAGCAAACAAACTTTTCGAACATATGAAACAATAGATGAGCAATATCCTTTAAAATCATTCAGATTGAGAATGAAACGGTCAGATTCCACTTACAACAGTCTTCCTCGTTATGATAACTTCAGTATTGCGCCTTCTGTTTCTTATTTACTGTTTAAGGGACTGTTGTACAAAATGTTATAAATAAAAGTTATAAATTGTAGCGCTACCCCGTAGGTAGGTACGGGATAAACGACGGAATTTATTTCACGCGTCCTTTGTTCCCGATGTGAATAACAACCCACCTGAATGCGGGACTGCTGCTAAATAATTCCCTTACAGAAATCAAAGGGTTTCGCGAAACAAAACTCGGTGGAAATATGAAAATGTAACGTAAACTCGAAAAGCAAATTATATACGAAGAAACAGTTTCATTTCTGTATTTAATAGTAAATAATTATTTTGCTCTCCACGAACTAAATACATTTAAATTATAATGAATAGTTAAGTTCTCGTTGATATTAATGTGCTATTCAGAGAGTACTTACTCAGTGTTCATGAATGTTACAGAACGGTTGGCGGGTGAACCCCGTCGGTTATCAACCGGTCAATGCTCGGCTGTCGTCGGTTGTTTTGACGTTGTTTCCGAACTAATTAACCGCTGACAAAGTTCAGGAGGTGCCATTTAAATTATGTCATTAATAAAGTTGTTATTGGTTTTTTAACCTTGCTGGCCGCTGAAGGTCGGCTTCTAAGGTTGTTGGTATGTAAGGGAAAAAACAAAATAATTCTCAGCGTTCGCCAGATTTTAGACCGCCACCACACAATCTTTTTGCGTATCGTTGAATAGAGGCCCTAATCAAAATAAGATCTACCTATTGACAAAATAACAGTTCTATTTTTACTCGGCACATCGCTGTATGTTGTCGCACCACGGATTGTCGTAAAAGCGATTTTCTGCGCATTATCCGATCCAACCAAAACAGTATAAAAGGATTTAGGCAATTCTTTTATTGTTGGAATCACAGAATACTTAAAGTACTGCGTACAGAAAGGCCACTCCCTTCCCCGCACTAACATCAGTTACCGCACCTCACCCCGCACTTCGATGTGTTCGTCGCCTGCTCTTTAACAATGGCGCTCGCATACACAAGAACCGCAGCGCTGTACCTACCTACTGCTGACACGAACACATAATTTTTTTAAAGTTTTATATTTTGTGTTAATCACGATGTTGTATATTGTGCATTATTTGGATGCTTATATTCATCGAGGAACGATAAAGACAGGAGTTTCTTTCGGTTCCCGAAACATGAAAGAAGGTAAGGAACAGCAACTCAAATATCCTTTAAACCCATAAAAAATAAAAGCTAGTATATTGCAGACAAACAAGTTAAGCCAGTGTTGTGATAATTTATTTTCATAATTTTCTCTATTAATCATTTATTTTCCAAGTTTTCTTCGTTTTAGAGCAATTAAAACTTCCGTAATATTAACATACCAAATTGCTCTCTCTCTTTATTGTCTTAGTTATGTCTCTTTCTTTCACGTTCTATTCGTTCTTCGACTTTAAAAGTAGTACAATAGAAATGTTATTAATTAGATTTCTGTGAGTACCTAGTGTCGCGGCGCGCGGCGCCCCATTGTTGCATACGTTCGGGCAGCGCCGCCGCCTACGCAATACTGCGCCAGCCAGCCCTACTAGATTTCACGCACACATTTACACGTATACAAACGTCATTTGTCAATGTAGTGGTAGTAGGTAATTATTTTGCGAGCGTTGTATGGAGTGTCCGGGGTGTGGTTGGAATACTTGAGAGCCATTCACACGAGATTATGTGCTTAAGAGACAAAGCCGCGCTTTAAACCTGCCTGCCTGCATACATACGCACGTGTGGAAGCCTTAGCTGGCAAAATTCTACCGTATTATGACATTGTGGAATGTCACCTTTATGTCCTAACTTGCGGAGACTGCGTAGTATAGGCTAGGTTTCAGAAACTGAGCAGTCTACAAACTGTTTTTATTACTCCTAAATTCTGATAAGTAATAAGTATTGTAATTCGTGCAACATGAATTTCTGATTGATTTAGTTCGGTTATTACTAAAAGCCTCGTTATCTCTTATTGTAATCATGTGACACTATTATGTTCATAGATAGCAGGTAGTTCGTTGGTAAACGAGGTCGTGAGTAAAACCACGAATAAATAATGACGACGCGGACTACAAAACTGCGACTGTGACAATATTACTATACGCTCACAACAAGACAAATCAGGCACTGTTCCGGCAACAGTCAGACTATTTTAAAATTAGTTCTGGAGATCGAGTCTTTCTGTACACCACATACCAACTATTGCTTAATTCAGTCATTGTATTTCCTACAGACAGGAATAACGTGTTCTCGCAATTACCCAGCGCGTCGTTGGACGATTGTCTCTGGTATTAATAGTAGCGCTTCATGAAACGCTCCCGAATTAACCCGCAGCATGCGCGCCGCGCCGCCCGGCCCATTGTTTAGCAGTGGTCTAAGAGACCGCCTTCGTTTGTTTTATATTAACTTTTTTCGAGCAAATTGTTTCGCAACCTGAGAACGACTCGTTTGCCCTGAAAATAATGCTTCGTCGTCATACGTACGTCATAGGTACATAGAGCCCCGTTAATAATTTAATAATAACATTAACATACATAATTAGTATTAATTAGACATGTATGTATAACATACCAGCCCCTTAAAAATCTTTACCGCGTAATTACACGCGCATCGCGACAGAAAATCAAAACGTGTTCAAAGATTCAAAGGTATCGTAATGATGAGTTACCTGCTTACTTACATGCCGTAATTAATTTCACAACCGTCGCTCGACAGCGTGGGAAACGGCAGCTGACACACACATTATATTCGCAAACACACACACACACACATACGCAATAATCATATTATTGGCCGCAGAGTAGTGGGCGAATGGAGTGTTAATGTGCGGAATAACAGCGGCAAGGGCGGTTGTGTATGGCGTCCAATCCGAGTAAATATGCTCTGAACGGTGTAATGGAAAGTTGTAGTGCCAGTTACTGCATCTGATTCGAATTTCATTCGGTTCCCGCTGAAGGTTTTGGGTCGTATTTTTAATAATTCGGTTTGATTCAGGTGTCGGGTCAAGTAAGCACTCAATGGCAATATTGATTGCGTAGGACTCGTTTTGGGAATGTACGACATGGGATTATTTTTTCTATTCTTCACCTCACATTTGGTGAATTTGATTGTGAATCGACAAACGAGGAACAAGCGTATTCCATTTAGTTTCTCTAACTCGCGTCACACAAACACAAACGCACTAATTAATCACATACATCGACGTTGATCACGGCGGAAATCTGGCACCATAAATATTTAGCGTAATGGCCGCCTTAAATGCAATATTAACAATTCAAGCAGTACTACGTGAATTTATGCTCGCTGCGAACGCTCCTTGTAATAATTTAATTATATAATTAAACGTAACGCGTGTTTACGTAACTTTGGTAACGACTATCGCCATTTGCGCCGCGTATTCCGCCCTCGTAGCTCATTTATAAAATCTGTGTCGTCGGCGTCGTATCGGCCGGGTATTATGTTATGAATAGTAGGGTTATCCTAAATATGGAGGTACAGCCTTGAATATTGATATACCCAATAGACGGTGTATTCACCTAGGTATAGTTGTGGGCGACCTTTCAGTGTTAGCAGGTGAAGGGGACCCAGGTGCGGCTGAAGCTTTTCGATGGGAAATGACATGTGATTTGAAGGTTCGCACCGTTTGTTAACTTTATCGAACCAGCCTACACTGAATTCAATAGTCACTACAATAATATATGTAGAATCTGAATATGCCATTCTAAAGACCAATTGTACACATTGTGATTTCGTGTTTAAGACAATATTTTAACACATTTTTCCACCATCAAGTCTGGAAGGTTAATAGTAACTTCGTTATAACACAGGTAGACGCCGCTGCCTCTCCAAGCAGGAAATTTTAGAGCCTCCTAACGATGCTTCAGGGAATTAAGAGGGTACCATTGATATATAACAGGGTATTTTGACATCGATGGGGAGCACTTTTCGCCTTTACTTTGGCTCGAGATTGCATAATCAGAGTGTTTTAAGTGATTTTCTTTTATTTAATTAGTAGAGGGTCCACCTGTGCGTTAACTACTTTAGACTATTTCGATTACTGATGCGCTTGTATTAATCAAAGTCAAAGCATTTATTTCAAATAGGCATATAGAAGGCACTTTTGAACGTCAAAAATTACGTTAAAATAGAATAGATTCTAGTCGCCACTTCCAAAAGGTAGTTTTCGTGTGGAAAAGAATGGGCAAGAAACTCCACCGGTACATCAATTATATAATAATATGTGGAGACGATGCTAATTTATTATAAAACCGTTATGTTCCTATATTTTTCAGTATAACAACGTATTTCCAATCGATATAGCTCGATGCAACGACTCTGAGCTTGCGAGGCCACTATGCAGTTTGAACCGGACCGAACCGGTTAATACTCCGAGTTAACCGTTCCAATCAATTTACTTTTTAAATCGCACTCAACTGAAGCTGTTCATTTTGTTTTATTTTCCTATTTACTTCTATTGTTTGTAGTTTATTTATACAATGCATGAATTGATGCAGAAGATTTTCTAAACATTATATTTGAAAAACGTCTGTTTAAAACCTTGACATTCCAATTATTAATGGTTCACCTTGATATTTAAATGGTAAAACACTTCAGTGTGATGACTCAAAAAGAATCCCTTCATGAAAACATTCGTTTCCCTTTTATCTGCAAAGGAAAACATACTAAGTAACTTCGCTCTCTTGAAAGTAAACAAAGAAGTTGATTAAATATTTGTCATTAATATGGTATACAGGAAACAAACAACACAAAACACGGGAACTATAATTGTAACTAAAGTATCATTGATATTTAAATTAAATCCGATGGGCAAACTAGCACAGTGGTCGCGACAGCTCCCTGCCTATGAGGCGCGTGGTGCACTGTCTGAACACGGTCGCCGTGTCGTCTGTCACGAGCATAAGATTGATTGTGTCAGCTCCAACGTTAGTTCAGACACCTCACATGTCTTCACTGTTCTTTACCGAGGATTTCTTTAAATCACGAAAATATTGTAGGTAAATGATTGCTAGTGCCATTAGTAACCAAATCTTTATGTATTTTTTAAAATATAATAAATTAATATTTGTTGTTTGTTCGACAGCGTGGCTACTTTACAAGAATACACACACTATACACATTTTACACTTATGAGATTTAAAATGATTAATCTATGGTTTTCCGTCGGAAGTGATTCATGAATAACAAAATCCGAGTTCCCTTTGTATTCTTGTAACGCCCTGCTGACACTGTAGATCTACGCAAGATGTATCGTATGATTCTTAGTAACTAATACATGACACGGCGGCGAGCTCGCTAATTAACTAAAATAATATCGTCATTTATACGCGTCCGCCCACCGCGCCCCTAACACCCGCGCACACCTACCGTGTGGAGATTTAGGAGACGCTCCGATTATTTTCGTTATTATTAATTATCTACCTACTTTCTTGTGCCTAACTAAAGGTGCTATAAACAGGTAGCGACGCGCAACCTGTTACCATGGATTCACTATAATATGATTCTAAACACTCCTGAGTAGAAATGATTCGGCGGTTATTAAAAAAAAATTGCTGCGCCATACGTTTTGAACGTGTTTTTAGTAGTTATTGCACTTTTCTATGAAACAGCTGTTTTTTTTTTGTTATACGGTGTTTTACTTTTTCGCTATTGGGTGTTTCATATTGTATTGTACGACAATCCGGGTGGTGAATATGTTTAGAAAAATAACAAAGAATTGCTTTATAAAAACATTAAATAGTGGTCTTGTAACACCTAAAATATTATATTACTGTAACTAACTATATACACTAGATACTAAAATAAATGACTAACTAACTTACAATACAAATATATAAAAATAAAAAACAAAGGACACTTAGGCGTCGAAGTATTCATCCGCATCGCTGTCATCCGGAAACGTGCCCAGAAGACTGGCATTTACTGTTGTATTTTCCGTAACAAATCTGAATATTTACACATGGAAAGATGATTTAGTTTTTGTTTAACAAATACGGATCCTACTCTTTTCCCGTTGACAATCACTTACACGGCGGCAGGTAAGACACGTGTGCGCTAACCCGAAGCGTCGCCGCGCCATCAATCTAGCGCGATGTGAAGCGACAGAAACAAGCGACAGACAGCGACACGCCCAGGAAGCGACGAGTCGCACGCGTGCACCCGACCTTGCTGTAATCTCTACATCTTAACTTAATGTTTAAAGCAATATAAACGAAATATCTCGAGAATTTACTTTGAAGGTAAAACTGGGTTTACATTACATGGTTTAGTGTATAATTATTTTGGTAGTGTTAGATTTAATCAAAAACGGTCGTTAATTAGTATTGAGGTACTTAATTTATAAAAGCTGAACCTTACGTTTCTCTAGGGTCGTACCGATCTAGGCGAGCTGATAAATGAAACTTTTATTAAATTGTGTCGTGAATGTACAACAAGCTAATTGAGTACAAAAAATAAATTGATAAGTACCTAGAATCTACTCGATCGCTATATTATAAGTAATCGTGTTGACCTTAAAAATAAAAACTTTTTAACAAAAAAAAAAAACCGACTTCCAAAAAAACACTACAAACTGAAAAATAACTTTAATTTCGGAAGTCGGTGTCTTTGGATCTGTATTTTAGTTTTTTGCCACCGACTTCCGAAATTAAAGTTATTTTTCACTTTGTAGTGTTTTTTTGGAAGTCGGTTTTTTTTTTTTGTTAAAAAGTTTTTATTTCACGCTTTTTAGTGGGTCTGCTTATAATGTATCTCAGTTACAATAGCCTAGTGTCAACTTTCTCATCGCTTTTTACAAAATATTGCTTTTACCGATGCAGGGAAGTTAATTGTTGAAGAGTTCTCCTGGTCCACCATCAGCTCCATATCACTATTCACATTGTGACGAGCATAAATTGCTTAGCATTAGCAACCATGTTAAAGTATCGAATCGCAACCCGTGAAATAGTACGGAGATATTATTGAGTAGTTCCGGTGGCCATCTGTGGTCTTCATCATCAGTTCCACTTCACCAAATGGTGCTTTCCGAGAGCAAATGCACGAGTGTTACTATAAATAATTTTGAAAGAATTTTCTTTTAACTCCAAGCCGTTGAGGAGTTGTACCTTCCATCATCAGCTCATCCACCTGAGATGATGATTATCAGATGCAAATACTTAAACAGCTTTAGAAAATATATGAAAATGATACTATGTGCCTATAAAATTTGAAGGTTGCCCTCGATTTCCCTGGGATCCCATCGCCTGATCCTGACTTGATGATCATGCAACCACTTGGGAAGTATACCCTTTCAAACAAAAGAAAAATTTTTCAAATCGGTCCAGGCGTCTTCGAGAAATCGGGGAACATACATAAAAAAAAAAAAAAAAGATTCCGACGAATTGAGAACCTCCTCCTTTTTTTGAAGTCGGTTAATAACAAAGATTTTTCTTAAAAAAAGTAAATTCTGTTAGTTTTGCTGTCGCGGTTAGAACAAATAAGAAAATTATGAAGAACCTTAGCTTCTTAGAATTCTGTTAAAGTCGCGACGAACTTACAAAATATTATCGAGATTCTTGTCAGAATTTGAATTAGCAACAACGTTTGATCTTTGTTAAATGTAGCTTCGTTTATTTAGAAGAAGCTTCTAGAATAATTCTTCTGTCTTTTTAATGCTCACTTTGTAATTAAGCGATAGCTGTAGTGCTAACAATATGAAAATTAATCAAAAACATACAATATTATGCGCGTCGTGCTACTAATTGTAGTAGTTAATTGGAATGCTCCCGGCTATTGGACTAGATAACTGTTACGTAGGTAGTTGTATAACTTGAAGTATCTACTAAGTATACCTAGGTATACAGGGGAGACCGGGGTACAGCCGTGTAGACAAGAGCTTAGGGTTGTTGCGCATTCATTTTGGACTATGTACGTAACTTTTTTAAAGAAACGATGCTTTTAATACCTTGCATTTAGTTATGTTATTTATACATAGATATAATATATCTAACTTCGTTGACTTGTGCAATATGTAGCTTACGAAATTACTTTTTATTGTTTTCTTTTTTGTCCATGTGGTGTTTACCTTTAAGTAATTGTTGCACTGTGTAGAGTTTAAATGCATGTTTTATCTTTGTTTGTAAATTAGTGTAAACAATTGTTGGTCGACCTAATAAAAAAAAAATCAAAACATAATGGTATTAAAGCAACTTTTATAAGGTATACAACGACATCAACATCGTTCGTATAGTTATGATATTAAACAAAGAATAACACCAGAAACAAAACCTCTACTGATCACGGTTTTGCCTCGAGACTTACACAAAACTGTATTCTATAAAACTTACTGTACAAAGTCGGAAAAATAGTTCTCCTACAGCTATGTGGGCCTAGATTTTAAGAACAAGAACTTAGAAGCTTGAACTTCATGGGATCCGGATCCGACTCTTCTCAAAAAGTAATCCTATTATAATCCTTGTCGTAAAGGTTACGATAAACGAAAAAATACATACCTAGGTATACACATATCACTACTACATACGTAGATCAATCTCGCCAGTAAAAACCTCGTCTAAATACACATTAACATTTACATTTTTGCATTTAAATGGGAAACTAACTTTAAGTCTACGAGATCTTTACGAGATTCTTGAATTTCCTCAAAAAGAATAAGACAAAGCCTAGCTAAAACCATAAAACATTTTTTTTGGAAAACACGCGTTCTTGTGCGACTATTGTTTGTTGAAAAATAAATATTTGAATTACTAGCTTTTGCCAGCGGCTTCGCCCGCGAGTATGTCGAAAATTATCCAACGAGAACGTACTACCGTTATAAAAAAGGATTATTCTTATTATTAGCCTGTGACGTCCCACTGCAGGGCAAAGGCCTCCCTACTCTCTTTCCACCTATAAAAAAGTATACTATATGCCAATCCAGGTTATAAACTATCTGTGTGCTTCTGATCAGACCGTGACTGCTTGCTGCCTATGTGCCCGTTCACCTGTACCTTGGATGACCTAAAAATCCCACTCATGCCGTAATTACCGTGGCCACTAACGTGAGCACTACTGGGCTCAAATTATACAAAAAAAAAAAAAAAAACGAGGAAGAGTACCTACCATCAACACGACAAGAAGAAGAAGAGGAACTATCTGTGTGCCAAAGGAGGACCGCACAACATGCTCCCCACGACCAAACATATGTCATTAGATAGGTGGATGTGACGCATGTTTCCCCCTACCTTTTTATTTTATTTTTTGTGTTTTTGTTCTTTTTGCGTCATTTTCACCGCAAATAAACGTATTTTCTTTCTTTTCTTTCTTTCTTTCTTTCTATGGCGGTTCATTACTAATCTTCGTGTGAAAAGATATGGCGATGTTTTGTAGAATGTACCTGGACGGTAGATGACGGAATGCCTCAATATTCAATCGCTTCTAGTGGTCTTAGTTTCAATATTTGCAAATGTATGCATTCCAATGATAACAAGATGATATGGTACCATCGAGCTTGTCAGATGATAGACCTGGACGCTAAATAACGGAACTCTTGAATAGCTACTAGTAAACCCTTCGAGTGTGGGCTCATTAGATGTGCCTCAACTATTACTGTTAATTTTAATTGAAAACTGATGTGAACGAATAGCGGAACTCTTGAGTAACTACTAGTAAACCCATAGAGTGTGTCTAGCGTCCAGGTCAGTCCTACGAAACATCGCCATAGCGATTTGAAATAATCCGCCATATAGTTATTGTATTATAATAAAATACCTATCTAATGACATATGTGTGATAGTTATTGGTGCTAGGACCGGCTTCCATACATTTTTGACGATTCTCCTTTCGTTTTTGCGTGGTTGAGTAAATAATTTAAACATACAAACTTTCACATTTATAATATTAGTAGGATTGACAAGAATAAGCATGCTGTACTCTTTACCCCGGAATACGATTTTGTACGGATTTCCCCTATTACAGGCCCTGAAGTGTTGAACAATGGTTACCTAATAATATTGAAGAGTAAAGGCTCTCTGATATTTCCTTCATTTAAAAAATATGCAGGTGTTATCAGTGAAAAGGAAATCACAAAATAAAATTGTATTCTTCAATCAAATTAAAATTTTCTGAAACGAAGAATTCTCAACACATTTCTCTTACTGGTTTAAAATTAACTAATAAAAAAAAATAAGAAATTTTTGGAAATAAATAATCTGTAGCTTTATTTATTTGCTCTTGCTAAGCAAGTTTCTACTTAGAACAACTGCATTGTAATTTCGGTACCTTTCGACTCGACGGACTTATCTAAATATGGTGCACTTTATAACCACTTACTACCGTCATACTTCACCAACGCCCCCACCAGATCGTCCAACTCGCCACTTCGCCGAAAACGGTCAGCAACGAGGTTTCCTATAAGTGTCGCCACAAAAGACCTGGTGGTGTCGAGACAAAGGGGGCGACAGCTAACGAGCGCATTGTACTGACCACCCCCTTTCCCCCTTTCACCCCCCGGTAATACCCCGTGCCCTTCACCCAGAACGAATGTGAAAAATCACAAAGACACCCCATTTTAGCTGACGACTGAGAAGTGTGTCAAGTTTGGTCAGTTGAGGAGATAAATTGAGCTGAATAGAAATAGTGCTCCCATTGAAATGTTCTGGAACTTTCGTGTAGATGTAGGGAGGTTTTACAAATCAATTGTGTGGATTAAACAATAGTTTTTTGTTACAAAAATATCAGTAAAATGGTTTGCGTAATGATGTCTACATTCAACAATCGAGAAGGTGAATAGGTACTGCATTTCTGTTGTAGGTAGCATATAGGTATGTAGTACCTTTTTTTTGTCTTGTGGAAATCCTCATGGATGTCCACCACTCTGGGGTGGGTGGAGGGGTCTGTGAGACTCTTACTGACTAAAACCACACGGTGTCCTGCTGCTACCTTTAGCCGATAGGTATATAGTACCTACCTATTAGCAGGTTATAAAACAGCAGGGATTCAGGCCTCCTCTCTGTGAGAGGGAGTGGGCTGCAATACATCACGCGGGCTCAGTGCGGGTTGATACAGTCAACAACAGAGATAAATATGCAGGATCATCGGATATAGTTGAAGTTTAGTGAGAAACCGATGGATTTTCTCGAATAAAATGTAATTTTACTAACAGGAAATAAACAGCTCATTTATCAAATTGTCGACAACATCCATCGGTTTCTTACTAAACTTCAACTATATCCGACGACCCTGCATACTTATCTCTTTTATTGACTGTACATATTTCCCGCTCATTGAACGGAAAACAAAGCACACATACTTTTCCCACATAGCAACTAAATCACCACCAAGCAGCTTTAACCTTGAATCATTAACGAACACGAATCGCAACCGTCTGCAAACTCGCTGAAAATGGCTGAAACTCATAAACGTTTACACAAACAAAGGGTCGGTTACCACGATAATTTTCTTTTTTTACAACCACTGTTGTTGGCCTGTATTTTTTCAACAAAACTACGAACCTATTCAAAGTTTAAGCAGAACAATAAAAAGTCGGTTTCGCCATTTCCGCTGCACGTTTTTGGCGCAAGTTGTTTAAAAAAAAAAGAATGATGTGTTCACGTCTGATCTTCTGTTGTTCTGTCAGTCTCACCTGGATGTGAGACTACGAAATAGAGAAGTTGTGCTTTGTTCGGTGCTTGTCATACAAGCGTTTGTGCTATTGATATGAATCGTCCGTTGTTTTCTTTGCGGACGTCAAATTTCTTTTTACCCGACTGCGCGACGCAAAGGAGTGGTAATGTGTTTATCAGCCTATGTATGTATGTTTGTATGTTCTTTTGAAGCACTATACAGACCAAACGCCTGGGCCGATTTTTATGATTCACACGTCAATCGATTCCTCTTAGTCCGGCGAAAGTCACTAAAGACATGACGTTAATGAAAATTCAATATGGCGACTACTGGACGCCATATTGTGAAAATAAAAAAAATTATAGTCAACAAACTATGTCACGTGGTATATCGTTGGATAGGTCTTTCAATAATACTACTGGTTTGGGAAGACCGTTTTTTGATTATGTAAACCGTTCGTGACTTATCAAGCTTTAAAGTACCAATTTTCGTTAGAATCAAGTGTCCCCCCCGGGTGCGTCTCATATCGTATAAAGTTGGTATATTTTCATTTCAGTAACGTTTACAAGATATAATAAACATGAGATATGCCAACTGTTGATATAATTTCTTTACATTTATAACATTTATATACTCGTAACTTACTTCGTATAACGTTATTGGATATAACGTTTATTTAATTGAAAATCATTAGGTCTATCGTTTAAAATATATATTATATATTGATACCGTCATTATGGTTAACACCCCGATTCAGAGCAATCCGACTCGGATAGCTTAGGTTAGAAAGCCTTCGTGGCTTCCGAATTATTTCCGTTACCGCTACCGCACCCGAACTCAACGAACGCAATAGACGACGTAGGATGCAAGAGCGAGCGAAGCGCACCCCGAGGTTCGGTTTGGTTAGGTTACTTTAAACCCTTTGCACAGAAATAGAGGCCCTGCGAAGCGGGGCTCCGTCGACATAGGATGCAAGAAGGAGCGAAGGGCACCCCGAGGTTTGGTTTGGTTAGGTTACTTTAAACCCTTTACACAGAAATAGGGGCCCGCGAAGCGGGGCTCCGTCGACATAGGATGCAAGGGCGAGCAAAGGGTACCCCGAGGTTCGGTTTGGTTAGGTTACTTTAAACCCTTTACACAGAAATACACCCCGCGAAGCGGGGCTCCGTCGACATAGGATGACATAGGATGAAAAAAAAAAGTTTTTATCATATTAGACTAAATAGGTTTTATGTCTATTGAGTGGTATATCAAACGAATTTATATTAATTGCCTGTTATTCTTATAGAAATTAGTTACATTAAAATTATATCAATCGTTTATTATATTAACTGATCATTATATCAAATAAAATTATAGGTTCAGTTGTTATTAGGTCCTTACATATGAAATTGGCGTTTTGTATGGAAGGAACAAAAAGTCGAATATTTTTTAATATAATATATTTAATTAATCAAAGTATGAACCATTGTTTTCAATGCACTTTTGCCATCTTATAGGTAGTTCATTGATCCCTTTACTAAAAAAACCAGTCGGACGGGAATCAATAAAATCTTTGAAGGCGATTGGACTGCCCCATCGGAGTTGAATTTTTTCCCTTGCAAAAAGTTATCCAAATTGCGAAAAAAATGGTAATGTGTTGGAGCAAGGTCCGGGGAGTACGGAGGATGTCTAAGACATTCCAATTCAAGCTCTTCTAATTTGGTAGCCGTCTGTTGCGCAGTGTGTGGTCTGGCGTTGTCGTGAAGCAGCAGTGGCGTGGAGCTTTTTAATCTTCCCAATTTGCTTCAAGTGAATTAAAACAGTTTTATCACTAACATCGAAGCCTGCAGCTAACTCGGACGTGGTTTGCGATGGGTCCGCTTCCACAATAGCCTTCAATTCTCCATTATCAACTTGGGTCTCAGGCCGTCCACGGGGCTTGTTCTGCAGGTCGAAATTTCCAGAACGAAAACGTTGGAACCAAAAACGAACTGTGTTTTCTTTTGCAACATGACCGCCATACACATCATTCACCCTTCGAGTCGTTTCCGCAGCACTAGTGCCACGGCGGAACTCGTACTCGTAAATAATGCGATATTTTAAATTTTCCATTTTGTAAAATGAGTGACGCAAACAGAAAAAACAGAAGAAAAAAAACAAATGAATGACGGTCATCGAAGCACAAATACATGAGTAAATAGCTGTACAAATTTGAATTTGGAATTCCTTACCAAAGAGGAGAAATTCGTGATTAAAGTGGCCAGTACGAAAAACGCCAATTTCATATGTAAGGACCAATATATCTTGTAAATATTAGAGGTTTTGTAAATATATCCTATATTACTTACACGTCCCCCCCTCTACCAACTAAACGGTTTTAGTTAGAAATTTAAATGTTACGGCAGTAGTACCTACCTATATATTACGAAGTTTAAAGGAAAACTATGACACTTAAGTGGGATTTACAACTCATAACTAAAAAGAATAAAAAAAAAAAAAAAAAAAAAAATCAAAAAACCCGACTGCGGTAAAAAACTTAAGTTAAAAAAAAATTAAGAGCTAAAAACAAGCCCATTTTAAATTAAATAAAAGTTGGAAGCAGGCGGGACCCATTTGAGTTTGAAAATATAAAAATGGTATGGGTCCCGCCTGCTTCCAACTTTTATTTAATTTAAAATGGGCTTGTTTTTAGCTCTTAATTTTTTTTTAACTTAAGTTTTTTACCGCAGTCGGGTTTTTTGATTTTTTTTTTTTTTTTTTTTTTTATTCTTTTTAGTTATGAGTTGTAAATCCCACTTAAGTGTCATAGTTTTCCTTTAAACTTCGTAATATATAGGTAGGTACTACTGCCGTAACATTTAAATTTCTAACTAAAACCGTTTAGTTGGTAGAGGGGGGGACGTGTAAGTAATATAGGATATATTTACAAAACCTCTAATATTTACAAGATATATTGGTCCTTACATATGAAATTGGCGTTTTTCGTACTGGCCACTTTAATCACGAATTTCTCCTCTTTGGTAAGGAATTCCAAATTCAAATTTGTACAGCTATTTACTCATGTATTTGTGCTTCGATGACCGTCATTCATTTGTTTTTTTTCTTCTGTTTTTTCTGTTTGCGTCACTCATTTTACAAAATGGAAAATTTAAAATATCGCATTATTTACGAGTACGAGTTCCGCCGTGGCACTAGTGCTGCGGAAACGACTCGAAGGGTGAATGATGTGTATGGCGGTCATGTTGCAAAAGAAAACACAGTTCGTTTTTGGTTCCAACGTTTTCGTTCTGGAAATTTCGACCTGCAGAACAAGCCCCGTGGACGGCCTGAGACCCAAGTTGATAATGGAGAATTGAAGGCTATTGTGGAAGCGGACCCATCGCAAACCACGTCCGAGTTAGCTGCAGGCTTCGATGTTAGTGATAAAACTGTTTTAATTCACTTGAAGCAAATTGGGAAGATTAAAAAGCTCCACGCCACTGCTGCTTCACGACAACGCCAGACCACACACTGCGCAACAGACGGCTACCAAATTAGAAGAGCTTGAATTGGAATGTCTTAGACATCCTCCGTACTCCCCGGACCTTGCTCCAACACATTACCATTTTTTTCGCAATTTGGATAACTTTTTGCAAGGGAAAAAATTCAACTCCGATGGGGCAGTCCAATCGCCTTCAAAGATTTTATTGATTCCCGTCCGACTGGTTTTTTTAGTAAAGGGATCAATGAACTACCTATAAGATGGCAAAAGTGCATTGAAAACAATGGTTCATACTTTGATTAATTAAATATATTATATTAAAAAATATTCGACTTTTTGTTCCTTCCATACAAAACGCCAATTTCATATGTAAGGACCTAATAACAACTGAACCTATAATTTTATTTGATATAATGATCAGTTAATATAATAAACGATTGATATAATTTTAATGTAACTAATTTCTATAAGAATAACAGGCAATTAATATAAATTCGTTTGATATACCACTCAATAGACATAAAACCTATTTAGTCTAATATGATAAAAACTTTTTTTTTTCATCCTATGTCATCCTATGTCGACGGAGCCCCGCTTCGCGGGGTGTATTTCTGTGTAAAGGGTTTAAAGTAACCTAACCAAACCGAACCTCGGGGTACCCTTTGCTCGCCCTTGCATCCTATGTCGACGGAGCCCCGCTTCGCGGGCCCCTATTTCTGTGTAAAGGGTTTAAAGTAACCTAACCAAACCAAACCTCGGGGTGCCCTTCGCTCCTTCTTGCATCCTATGTCGACGGAGCCCCGCTTCGCAGGGCCTCTATTTCTGTGCAAAGGGTTTAAAGTAACCTAACCAAACCGAACCTCGGGGTGCGCTTCGCTCGCTCTTGCATCCTACGTCGTCTATTGCGTTCGTTGAGTTCGGGTGCGGTAGCGGTAACGGAAATAATTCGGAAGCCACGAAGGCTTTCTAACCTAAGCTATCCGAGTCGGATTGCTCTGAATCGGGGTGTTAACCATAATGACGGTATCAATATATAATATATATTTTAAACGATAGACCTAATGATTTTCAATTAAATAAACGTTATATCCAATAACGTTATACGAAGTAAGTTACGAGTATATAAATGTTATAAATGTAAAGAAATTATATCAACAGTTGGCATATCTCATGTTTATTATATCTTGTAAACGTTACTGAAATGAAAATATACCAACTTTATACGATATGAGACGCACCCGGGGGGGACACTTGATTCTAACGAAAATTGGTACTTTAAAGCTTGATAAGTCACGAACGGTTTACATAATCAAAAAACGGTCTTCCCAAACCAGTAGTATTATTGAAAGACCTATCCAACGATATACCACGTGACATAGTTTGTTGACTATAATTTTTTTTATTTTCACAATATGGCGTCCAGTAGTCGCCATATTGAATTTTCATTAACGTCATGTCTTTAGTGACTTTCGCCGGACTAAGAGGAATCGATTGACGTGTGAATCATAAAAATCGGCCCAGGCGTTTGGTCTGTATAGTGCTTCAAAAGAACATACAAACATACATACATAGGCTGATAAACACATTACCACTCCTTTGCGTCGCGCAGTCGGGTAAAAAGAAATTTGACGTCCGCAAAGAAAACAACGGACGATTCATATCAATAGCACAAACGCTTGTATGACAAGCACCGAACAAAGCACAACTTCTCTATTTCGTAGTCTCACATCCAGGTGAGACTGACAGAACAACAGAAGATCAGACGTGAACACATCATTCTTTTTTTTTTAAACAACTTGCGCCAAAAACGTGCAGCGGAAATGGCGAAACCGACTTTTTATTGTTCTGCTTAAACTTTGAATAGGTTCGTAGTTTTGTTGAAAAAATACAGGCCAACAACAGTGGTTGTAAAAAAAGAAAATTATCGTGGTAACCGACCCTTTGTTTGTGTAAACGTTTATGAGTTTCAGCCATTTTCAGCGAGTTTGCAGACGGTTGCGATTCGTGTTCGTTAATGATTCAAGGTTAAAGCTGCTTGGTGGTGATTTAGTTGCTATGTGGGAAAAGTATGTGTGCTTTGTTTTCCGTTCAATGAGCGGGAAATATGTACAGTCAATAAAAGAGATAAGTATGCAGGGTCGTCGGATATAGTTGAAGTTTAGTAAGAAACCGATGGATGTTGTCGACAATTTGATAAATGAGCTGTTTATTTCCTGTTAGTAAAATTACATTTTATTCGAGAAAATCCATCGGTTTCTCACTAAACTTCAACTATATCCGATGATCCTGCATATTTATCTCTGTTGTTGACTGTATCAACCCGCACTGAGCCCGCGTGATGTATTGCAGCCCACTCCCTCTCACAGAGAGGAGGCCTGAATCCCTGCTGTTTTATAACCTGCTAATAGGTAGGTACTATATACCTATCGGCTAAAGGTAGCAGCAGGACACCGTGTGGTTTTAGTCAGTAAGAGTCTCACAGACCCCTCCACCCACCCCAGAGTGGTGGACATCCATGAGGATTTCCACAAGACAAAAAAAAGGTACTACATACCTATATGCTACCTACAACAGAAATGCAGTACCTATTCACCTTCTCGATTGTTGAATGTAGACATCATTACGCAAACCATTTTACTGATATTTTTGTAACAAAAAACTATTGTTTAATCCACACAATTGATTTGTAAAACCTCCCTACATCTACACGAAAGTTCCAGAACATTTCAATGGGAGCACTATTTCTATTCAGCTCAATTTATCTCCTCAACTGACCAAACTTGACACACTTCTCAGTCGTCAGCTAAAATGGGGTGTCTTTGTGATTTTTCACATTCGTTCTGGGTGAAGGGCACGGGGTATTACCGGGGGGTGAAAGGGGGAAAGGGGGTGGTCAGTACAATGCGCTCGTTAGCTGTCGCCCCCTTTGTCTCGACACCACCAGGTCTTTTGTGGCGACACTTATAGGAAACCTCGTTGCTGACCGTTTTCGGCGAAGTGGCGAGTTGGACGATCTGGTGGGGGCGTTGGTGAAGTATGACGGTAGTAAGTGGTTATAAAGTGCACCATATTTAGATAAGTCCGTCGAGTCGAAAGGTACCGAAATTACAATGCAGTTGTTCTAAGTAGAAACTTGCTTAGCAAGAGCAAATAAATAAAGCTACAGATTATTTATTTCCAAAAATTTCTTATTTTTTTTTATTAGTTAATTTTAAACCAGTAAGAGAAATGTGTTGAGAATTCTTCGTTTCAGAAAATTTTAATTTGATTGAAGAATACAATTTTATTTTGTGATTTCCTTTTCACTGATAACACCTGCATATTTTTTAAATGAAGGAAATATCAGAGAGCCTTTACTCTTCAATATTATTAGGTAACCATTGTTCAACACTTCAGGGCCTGTAATAGGGGAAATCCGTACAAAATCGTATTCCGGGGTAAAGAGTACAGCATGCTTATTCTTGTCAATCCTACTAATATTATAAATGTGAAAGTTTGTATGTTTAAATTATTTACTCAACCACGCAAAAACGAAAGGAGAATCGTCAAAAATGTATGGAAGCCGGTCCTAGCACCAATAACTATCACACATATGTCATTAGATAGGTATTTTATTATAATACAATAACTATATGGCGGATTATTTCAAATCGCTATGGCGATGTTTGTTTTTTTTAACTTAAGTTTTTTACCGCAGTCGGGTTTTTTGATTTTTTAAATTTATTATTTTTATTTTATCCTTTTTAGTCACAAGTGCATGCATGTTGCGCGGCAAATGTAAAGCATATTGGGCAAGAATTTGGCACAAAATTGGAAGCCTATAATGCCAAGAAATGTCGGGAATGTATATAATAACATACCTCTTCTCGTGCCTAAGTACATCGTTTATAAGCTTAGACGCAGCTAGCGCGCTAGTGAATAAGGAAACAATAAAAACGACTAATACATACTTAAACATTTCTAGAACATTAAACCGTTCATATTTTTTAGTTTTCTTTAAAGAAACGCTATATCAAAAAGACTGAGCACACAACAGCTGCTCGCTGCGGATATTACTAAAACAAAACTACACATTCTCTTTGGCTCAGTCTTAACACAACTTTGGGCTACACTGTATATCAAAGACTGATGCTTGCTCTTTTGAAACCGACTAAAGCGAACCAGCTGTGTTAGGAATTAAGGATTTTAACTCACGAATACAATTGCCAATCGCAGCTTTGTAGCTTTTACTGAAATTCTATGTGTTTGAGCTTAACTAGGATGTAGTTTTGTAAACAAACTCTTTTCTGACGCAAATTAATTTTTAACCAAATGCATTAAACGTTTCAGAAATATTTTTTTTTTCGAGTCCAAGAGAATCCATTGGTTCCAAGTTTTAAGAACGATTTCTTATTAATCATGAGTACAGTAGGTATGGTTTAAAATAACGTACTCTAAATAAAAATAAAACATATTATACTCTTGTAAGTTCCATTGAAGGGTTCTCTTCCCATACAAAGAGACAGCACAATTGTAGTCTCAGACTATTTACTGACTGGTGTCTCAGAGTCTCAGGGATGTTTTCGTACACTTTAGGACCACCAGAAAGGTTATAAATCCAAGATTACCAGCAATTCCCTTCCCTAATTCCTAAACCAGCTTGCAAAAGTCAAAGCTAAAACTACCATAAAATGTTATCTGAACCCCTTTGTTAGTTTGCATCGCGGTTACATGGCGTAACTTTCCCAATTTAAATTCCCAGTGCAAACAGGACTTTACGGCTATTTACTTAGAGTTCAGTTTGCCGTACCTGTTTACAGAGGAAAGGCTAGTTTGCGAATAAGTTATGTACTGTACACAGGACCCAATAATATTGTTTTTAATAAAGGAAGCTGGTGGTTGTTGGTATTGTTGAGGCCTGAGGCTATTCACCATTTGATTGTTGTGGGTACACTGAAATATATGGTGCAGTATGGTTTCAATTACATAACATACTTAATATCTTAAAGCCTACTTTCAAAATAACTGAACCATCAATAACTTTTAACACACAGAAGATACACATGGGTCATGAGTATCTTTTTTCCGGCGAGGACCACCCCGTACTACATCAAAAGTTACAAGGACACTCAAAAACAATAATTTCCATTTTATCAATTTCCTTAGTTTAATAGTATAATAAAAACATATTAAATCGTAACATTCCCTTTCCGCAGAAACAATCAAAAAGTTTTCAAAAATCAATTTAGTTTTTAATTTAAATAGACACACAACACACGTGTTGTCTGTTGGTGTCGATCACGCAACATGTCGTGTCTCCCGACACTGTCCATTGCCACCACCGAGACACCGAACAGGTATTACAGAAGGTCGGCTCCATACAACGACCGAAGAACGCAAGCATAGCCACGCGTCTACCTACATCGAGCTGTGCATTCTGCAATGCGACTGACAGGCTGAGTCCTAACCTAAAACTATCGTCGCGTCGTTTATATGAATATGACATACTCGCGCGATCAATCAACAATCGCGTTTGTACATCATAATATTCATACAAACGGTCGCGACGATCGCTTTTGATTAGGACGCGGGGGCATTCGGTTGAGATCGTCTTACGCGTCTATGTGTGCGTGCGCCGGTTTTCGATGGCTGTTTGGAGACCGCCTTCTGTACCTATCTATTCTGTGACCGAGCTATCCGTGTAACGACTATATTATCACGACTATTGGCAAATGGGGCCAATGGGGGACATTACACTAGCTGACCTTGTGTCGATGGGGGAATAACACGGTATTTGATGGAGGGAGGCGGTGCCATCGCCGTCTAATAGTGTTATTGCCACTAGGACTGCAGTGAGATTTGTGAAAGTGGTTAGAGTTGAAAAGATTTATGTTTACTTAGTTTTAAAGTAGAACGTATATGAATTTTCCAAGAATTGGTTACTTCTGCACTTTGAAAACATATTATTATACATCATTGTCTTTGCCTGCTGGTCTAATGATAAGAATAGTCGTAATAAATTTACTAAATTGTGAGACATATTTAGCCGTTCCTTTTTCTCCGGAGTGGAATATGGCCAGCAATCGACTTTTAGATGATCATGATGCTCAGTCTTCTCTAGGTAGCGACAGTGCAGTCAGCTCCCCTCCAACCTGCCTGCTGATTAGCCTAGACTACCTTACAATCACAGCATAAACTATTTTCGAGTAAGGAAATACCTAGGTAGGTACTTACATACTGGTAAATAGTTGTGCCACTTCATATGAAGAACAGAGTCCTTGAGACATCTTGAATAAGCAAAACATTATAGTTCAATAGTTAGTGCTAATAGTCCGAGATACAAGGCCAGACGAAAAAATAAAGAAAGAATAAAGAAAATATTAGGTAAGTCTGTATTAGTTTCAGCTCCTCGTGAAAAGTATTAACAGGTAAAGGTGCGACAGCCGATTTATAAGTTGTTGACAAAACCTTCAAGTTTTGTCAGAAATAACTCTCAAAACTTTCTTTAACAGAAGTTAATTACATTCATTTACTCACTTTGTAAGTACATTATAGTCCTTCATTACGTAAATAATTAAGATACACAACAAAGAAAACGAGTGAATAGACTTTTGTATAATGAATTTAAATAAATAATATTTAGGCGGAATTAATGTTATAATGTCAAACATGGTCTTTGACAAATCAGCAGAGGTCCACGCTCGAGGTTTGCCAGAGGGCTATGGAACGGAGTATTCTGGGTATCAAAGTAACAGACCGGGTTAGGAATACGACCATCCGTTCCATCACAAAGATAACTGATGTCACTTGGAAAGCTGCCACGCTAAAATGGAACTAGGCTGGACACATCTGCCGCATGTCAGACGAACAATGGGCCAAACTTACGACCCAATGGGTCCCTCTTAATGGCAAACGACATCGTGGCAGGCCCAGATGGAGATGGCGGGATGAGCTGGACTCCTTCAACAAGAACTGGTCCTTAGCAGCATTGAACAGAGAGAGTTGGAAAGAGAGTAGGGAGGCCTTTGCCCTGCAGTGGGACGTCACGGGCTAATAATAATAAAATAAAATAAATAATGTTATAATATCAGCATCTTGTGTAGACGACTCTGTGATAACTTCTTTAAATGGTAATAACTATGTTATACATCTACCATCCTGTTTGCTGCCTTGTATTTTTATGATAGCTCATATGCCTATGTGTATTCACAAGCTGATATATAAATAATAGCAGACCCATGCTGGTATAAATCATAATAATCTCTCCACCAACAGCAGCCAACATTTACAAACTCAATTAAAGACTGTTTATCACAGAATCCAGTTCAATTATAATGACAATAAAACGAATTACGGAATATGAATTCATGTTGATACAATTCAGCTTAAGAGTTTACACCCCCCCCCTTCACCTTCACCCCGCGTCACCCCGGTCACCCCTTCTCGCACCAAGTTAATTAGTGAAAACTTTATGTTTTTAATAGGTTCCCGGCGTTCCATTATGATGTTAATAGAATAGGATGAATCTTCCAACTTTTAATTACTGATTGCTTTATGCCCGTGATCATGTTGCCGTGTACCTTGTTTTGTATTTGTTTAACGAACTGTTTGATTGATGATTTGTTTATTTTCGCTACACTGAAAGTGACGGGTTATATGTATTGCATTCTAGGGAAGCAGCTATGGTTAAAGATTGCTTCCAGGGCAATCGAAAATATATAACTTCAGAGGGCTCAATTGCAAAGTGATGACATGCTAAAAATGTTAAAAAGCACAAGTGTCTTCTATGCAACTATACCGCTAGATAAGAGATCAATTTATCAGCTAATAGCATCAGATTACTACACGGAAGAGCCTTCACCGCTTTAGGACAATTTGTGTTTCTATTCTTTGTGCATGCTCCTGATATTTTATCAAAAAAAAAATGTAGTAGAGGATTTTAAAGTAAAACGCCGCAAAAACAGAATCAGGACACAAAGAGCAATTTGAAATTTCAGAAGTCGATCAATAACAACTTCTCCCCGACCATCCCTAAAATATTTTCACACAATATTTTAAAACAATATCCCTCGCTGTACGCTAAAACCACTCACATCCCTGCTCATCCTACTCGGGAAATGGGGCGTAATGATTTAATTAAGCTTCCGCGGAGGATTTACGAACCATTATCCGTTGAAACACATCAGTCCCGACACGCGACGGACGAAGGGTTACATAAAATAACATCTACCGACGCACGCGTAAACATCGATTAATTATTGTAATATATACAATATACAGACGTAATCATAATTTAAAATTATTACAAGTAAAGCATTAAAATTATATATGAACATTAATATTATAATGCTGATTTATGGATTAATTATATCTGTAAATGAACAATTAATGAATTCACAAAGTAAATTTTTTTCAAGTCGTAGTAGGTATTATTGATCTAGTGTAATGGAGCAGTAAATTAATATCGATACGACTACATCAGACACAAGTTGATCAGCGTTATCGATGATGCCTCTTGCGTACGTCATATTGTGGTGGGTCTTGCTATTTTTATCTTATCTCTCTAAGGGCTGATTTTTCCATTGCCAGATAACTTTTATTCGAGGAATAAAATTAACGTTTGACAGTTTTTGTATGAAATAACTGTCAAAATTTCAAAATTATTCCTCGGATAAAGTTATCAGATGATTGAAAAAATCAGCCCTTAGTCGTTTTTCGTGTCTGTGCATGTGACCGCGTTGTTCTTCTCAAACTCAAAACATGGACTCAACTCAATGTTCTACGCAACGGATTTTGATGTAGTTTTAACCACATCATTTTTTATTCCGAAAGTATATACAATACACAATATATTGAAGAAATTTCAATGTTTTGCCAAATGAGCATAACCGTGCGAATCAAGGGGCGAGTCGCTAGTACATGATACATCTCTAAAAGTATTGCTATTGAATGACCTTAACCAAATTATTATGTCGTGAGATCTGACATTAGATTTAGATGACTTCTTAGATTGTCTTAGATCCGATGGTCAGTTCCTTGTGTAATTTACAAGAACATCTACCTAAATGTGAGTGACGTCATATCCGGCGGAAGGGACCCCGTCTTTATCAGCCGTTGACCTCTCTATTGCGAGGGTCAACAAGGAAAGAGATTACTTTATGGTGGAAGATGGGATAAATACGCGGCCTGATATGAGACGTCCACGGACCGATTTGGGACTGTATCTTAGAGAAAGTCGAGAATAATACGTATTCTACAATTGGGCAGCTTTTTATTCGAATAGCCTAAGGAAAAGCAAGACACGCAATTATAATTGAAAAAAAGGATGCTAAGTAACAAGGCTCACATACACTGTGTGATCGAGTGGAGAGTCTGAAGACGAGGAGTTATACCTACAGCGAAAGCGATGAATGTTCTGCAATTTTTCTATTAAAAATGCTACACCTAAACCTCCTACCTGGCTGCACATCAACTTTTCAGTACCTCAGATTGGCGCAGTATGACGTCACAAACACATTATTTAAGCATGAAAGCCTTCAAACAAGATTTTGTTGGTCTTTTTATTTTGCTGAAACTACTTAAAGTGTAGAGTTTTCTCGGAGCTGCCATAACGGAGGCTTGTTTACTAGCCGGCTTGTTTCTAATCTAGGTAAGCTCAGGCGGAGTTAGTTCTCCGACGTGGGGCCGGTTGCCCAGCGCTGGGATTACGGTAAAGCAGCAGGGATATAGTGTCCCACAAACTTAATTCTGTCCGTGGTCAAGCGTTGAACTCTCGTTGAGCTTGTGTTTACTTTGTCCCGCACACGGAGCGGGCAAATAAAAATATATAGCGCACGAGGATACATACTAACTATCTGGTTTACGATGGCCACGAAGTAAACTCGAGGATGTGCGGCGGGTTTATAGCCACTTCTTATACCTCAGGTCGTGGGTATGTACACCTGTGACTTTTTTAGTCCAGTCTTAGAGAAGTCAAGCAGACGATGTTTAAAACATATAATTTAAATGCATTCGAGTGAGAATTTACATGAAGATTGAAGAACTGACGCCAGGAGTAAATGCATCCTTTGGGACAGCAGAGAAACTAAGAGAATTCGTGGGCGAAGGATGTTTAAAATGGAACAGATGTATCTTGTTGTACCTGAAATAAGCAGAGGAGTAAATAAAAAGCATTTACTTGAGAATGCTTACCGTTTGCGAATTGAGAAGGAAGGCACTTCAGTCTGATTGGAAATTCAAGTGGATTGCAAGCGTTGTTATAATAGAACCAATGCGTGATTGCATTGATTCTATTAAACCACGCTTTTGTTTTAAAAATAAATATCCCACATATATTTTTTGCTATCGTTAGTGTGCATATTCAGCACAGGTTAATTCAACATAAACCGTATAAGATAATGCCTGCAGGCGGCTGCCCTGCTGTAACGACGCATTGATTAACCGCCGCTCATCACAATGACATTTAATTAAAGTTTATCTGCTGTAACGTTACACATGCCGACAATGTAACCAGAGATGCGCGCCGCTCCATGGCGACAGGATTCATTATGAATGAATAAAATATATTTTAAAATAAAGTATACAGTTTCATCCGTTCCATTATTCTTTTTAAAATTTTCTGAAAGACACAATGACATTATATGTATTTGATTTACAAAATGCGCATCCCAACAACCATTTTCTCACATGAGATTCATCCACGAAGCATACGAACGAACGTTACCCTAACAACAATATAGAAACTCAACTCAAAGCTATAACAGCGCGTACTTCCCGAACTCATCAAACAGACAATAGCAACAAAACACAACGACACAATAACTTGTTCCTCATACCGTCATACGGCTCACGACAATTTAATGCCGACCGACTAATTAGCCCGTGACTCATTTACCGAGCAATCACGTCGAGTCCCCTGGCAGTTGAGCACACTGCCACAGAGTAGACACGTACAGAAGAGCGACTCCATACAACGAACGCAAATACGCGCATGCACACAGAGGCGCAAACGTCGGAAACCTGAGCCGAACACCAGTCGCGAGTGCGCTTGCACTTGCTTTTCATGAAAAGTTTTTATGTGTGCTAGCGTTTTCGCTTGTTGTATGGAGCTGGCTTTCTGTACCTACCTATGTATTCCGTGACACTGATGTCACGGACAACTTCTTATTCGGCTCAACTGAGCCAGATAGGTGTTATTGTTGATGTTGAGTATTTGTGCTTCGGTAGACGACATTACTTCGGGGATGAGTACGACGAATCGGCTATTGTAAGACATGATGGGAACTTGAATTTTGGAGTAATATTGCTTAATTATGTGCCTATTATTATAATACGTTTAACCGGAAACGTTACATGAAATAATTAACCGCTCGTGGTTTAATTTGCACATTAATTACAGTTACGTATTCTCTGTTTGGAAAATTGTTATTTAAACAACTCACACAAAATTAAAGTTCTTTTTCCATTTGCTTTATTCGCCAATCACTGCCACACAAGATATTCCATCAGACTCGTGAGTAGTCAACCTTCCCCGAAGTTACGACAATTCTCGCAAACCTCCACTCGGCCATAGTGCGTCGTTCTTGATTACAGCTCGACTTCGCACGACGAAGCTCTTCATTCCTAAATATTTGAGTGAACGAGACAAAAGGTCAGCGGTACCAGCAATGTATTGGCGCACAGCCCTTTGATGTATGGCGATGTACCGCCGTGTTTGTGCTCAAATATTTATGATATTTCTCGATGCTTCAGAAAGGTCCAGAATGGATGTGTTTGTCCACTTTGCGAGATGAGCTTGATTGAAGTATTGTTGCTAGTTTGTTATCGCTGCGTCAGAGACCGAGAGATCGAATCGTAACTGCTTTTGATGCAAAAATACATAGAAAATCGTAGATATTTATGTGATTTCACACGGTCGCGATCGTTGGACAGAAATTTGCCGCATCATTCATGTAAAGTGGAACCCTGCCGTACGAGTACATATGGAATGGATAAAACCTTGAATGCAGCCCAGTAAAACGTAAAGTAGATTTCTCATGAAATTGTATTGAGAATTTACTTACGTTTTATGTAAAAAAGGTTGTATAAGAATAAATTCTTTAGGTACGAAAATATTTTGATAGTTTCTTAAACTGTTTATTTTCAAGCTTTGTTCGTAGTATGAGCACATTAGCACTCAACGTGAGTTAGTTATTCATCTCTTGGAACACTAATTCATCAGTAGATATGCTAAACTTCAGCCCGTTGTAATAAAGGACCTTTACTTAGCAGCGGACGGCGCTCATAAATAATTTAATCAACACTTTGAGACTGTTTCATAAAATAAAGCTTTCTTTATTGTACTTCTTTAGTTTTAACGGGTTAGCTCGATTATCGAACTGCGAAATTCGTTGCCGAGATTTATTAAGTAAATTGTTTCTGAATGCTATTTGTTCTATCCGATAATCACAAAATTGTTGTATGCAGAAATACAATATAAATCTACTAGTAGGAATAATAATATATCTTGGATGAAAACCTCAAATTTGCGTCCCTTTTATCAAATAGTTTCTTTCTAAAGAGTCAAAACACAGTACTTATAACTCTGTATTCTATAAAAAACCGAGTGTGCTTATGACCACACGACTGAAGTGAAACTTCAAACGTATTTGGCTATGAGAGGAAGGGAGAAAGAAAATGTGCGCGCGCACTGCTTTCTCTTGCTTATATCCCCCACTCAACTCCCGTTCGCTTCGCCCGTAGCCCTTAGACATGGATCGTACTTGCAAAATCGAGTACCAGGGCTTCCAAGTACGTCCACCTTAAGAAACCAGGGCCTAAAACCAGGGCTCGAGATACTTTCAAGTATTTTCTATCTGCATCGAAAACTGATCCATAACTTCATACAAATAAGAAGTACAATCGCGTAATCAAACAAAAGCCCTGTTGGAAGTAAAAAGTACTTGCATAGCAAATTGATCCGTGAATTCCTATAAATAAGGAGCACAATCGCGTTTACAAATAAATACTTTTACAAACCATTAAAGTAAAAATACTTGCATACGAAATTGTTCCGTAGACTCTTACCACACCTCGGACACTCCATACAACGCTCGCAAAATAATTACCTATTACTACTACATAAACAAATGACGTTTGTATACGTGCAAATGTGTGCGTGAAATCTAGTAGCGTAAAAAAAAATGGCGCGGAAAGCAATTTGTGTCGGGGAACCGAACGACGTCGGCGGCGGCGCTGCCCGAACGTGTGCATTATTATGAAGTGACCAAGTAGTTCAATTGTTTATTTATATAGTCGGGTTCGTAATGAAATAAAAACACTAAAATAGTTTTGTTTAAATGACTTATCTGTAAATAATGGGTTATTAAATCGCATGTTATTAAAAATGCGAAATCATACAAACAGTATATGTAAATACGAATTCGGAAAAGCATCACAATATCCAACCATCGTGATTAAAACTCAAATAAAACTTTTAAGGTGAATGGGCAGTTGTAGCCCGCGAAATTCAATTTTTCTTACGTTTTTTGCAATTTTCAGGTCAGTGTCAGGTTGTATCTTGATCAAAATATGATTCGCGACAATAACAGGTACGTATTTACAGAATTATAATAATTAGAATCATTAATACATCTTTCTAAGTTAGATTTCTACCGTTAAGAGCAAATCTCGTATGGAAAAGTGTTGATTGTAGAAATCTAACTTAAAGAGATATATTAATGATTCTAATGACTATAATTCTGTAAATACATCTCTATTATAGTCGCAAATCATATTTTGATCAAGATACAACCTGACACTGACCTGAAAATTGCAAAAAACGTAAGAAAAATTGAATTTCGCGGGCTACAACTACCCATTCACCTTAAATCGCATAATTGTGTGTCAGCAATACAGCGCTGCGGTTCGCGAGCGCCCTTGCTAAAGAGTCGGCGACGAATACCTCGAAGTGCGGGGTGAGGTGCGGTATCTGATATGAGGGCGAGGAAGGGAGTGTCCTTTCTGTACGTAGTACTATTAAGTATTCTGTGCTCTTACTGATAAGGAGTATGATCGCATTTGCGAAAACAAACGCGGTTGTTGAACTATTTGAGTACCTACGTACTCGAGCGTCGAGGCACGACGGAGCGAGATACTTTCAAGTATTTTCTATCTGCATAGAAAACTGATCCATAACTTCATACAGATAAGAAATACAAACGCGTATTCAAAAGCCCCGTTGGAAGTAAAACTACTTGCATAGGAAATTGATCAATGACTTCGAATAAATAAGGAGCAAAATCGCGTTTACAAATAAATACTTGCAAACCATTAAAGTAAAAAAAACTTTTTAAGAAAAAAAAACCGATTTCCAAAAAAAACTTTACAAAGTGAAAAATAACTTTAATTTCGGAAGTCGGTGTCTTTGGATCTTTATTTTAGTTTTTTGCCACCGACTTCCGAAATTAAAGATATTTTTCACTTTGTAGTGTTTTTTTGAAAGTCGGTTTTTTTTTTTCTTAAAAAGTTTTTATTTCACGCTTTTTAGTGGGTCTGCTTATAATTTATCTAAGTTACAATAGCCTAGTGATCATCGCCTTTTACAAACAAAATATTGCTTTTCCCGATACAGGGAAGTTAATTGTTGAGGAGTTCTCCAGATCCACCATCAGCTCCGTATCACCATTCACATTGTGACGAGCATAAATTGCTTAGCAACCATATTAAAGTAATCGAATCGCACCCGTGAAATACTTAGATATTATTGAGTAGTTCCGGTGGCCATCTGTGGTCTTCATCATCAGTTCTACTTCACCAAATGGTGCTTTCCGAGAGCAAGTGCACGAGTTACTATAAAAAATACACAAATCGCTATAGGTGTTCCTATAATATTTGAAGAGTTCCTTCGATTTCTCCAGGATCCCATCATCAAATCCTGCCCTGATGTTTTAGACTAGATGCTGATAATCCTGGCTGCAGCATCAGGCCAGACTTGTCAACATTGCATTGAACTTAAAATTTAGTCCTGTTTAAAATGAGCCCAAACACGACTACGGTGCTGTAATTTCAAGGTTGGTACTTTTTCTAATGCTCCTGGCTTCAGCATCAGGTCTTTATGTACTTCGGTGTTCCTCATTAACAGTACGTTTATCCACACATCGAGCCCTTTTCAATGAGCCTTAACACGATATATCTGCTGTTAGTTGTCGAGGAGTTAGGTACTCTGCAGACTATCCTGACTGCAGCATCAGGTCATGACTTGATGATCATGAGACCAAATGTGGCAAATGCCCTATCAAACATCAAAACAATTGACTAAAACAGTCCTTGCCTGTTCGAGGAACTTCTTACTGTTAAGGAGTTGTAACTTCCATCATCAGACCAGCTACCTGAGATGGTGACAACCATACGCAAATACACAAGATACTTCGTAAAATATGCGAAAAACAATAAGTGAGCCTATAAAATTTAAAGGTTGCCCTCGATTACTCTAAGATCCCATCATCAGATCCTAACTTGGTGACAGTGGGACCACCTCAAAACTATCTACTTTGGAACAAAAAAAGAATTTTGAAAATCCTTCGACAATTGGCGGAGTATTCGATGAACAAACATACAAAAAAAAAACATACAAACAGCCGAACATAGTACCTCCTCCTTTTTGTGAAGTCGGTAAAAAATACTTGCATACGAAATTGTTCCAAAAGGAGCATGATCGCATTTGCGAAAACTAACGCGGTTGAGTACCTACGTATTTGAGCGAGTAGCCGTATAAGATACTTAATAGTCTTGGAAGTATTTTGAGTCGGTACCCGGTGTGCGTACTTGGAAGCAAATACCTGGTGTAAAAACCCGGTCGCATATTTATGCGACCGGGACCGGGTTTTTACACCAGAGGTATTTCCAGCTATTTTTTACGTACCTTCCCTACTCGCGATCACACGTTTTCGTAACGCATTCGCCAGTTTACTCCCCAAGTCAAGCGCGCCTAAAGAAGTTTCACTTCAATATTTGTAAACAGTACAAGGAATAGGATTCGAACTTACCACACGCAATCGCTCGACGCTTTTACGTAGGTACCTGTATTATAACCTTACATCATTATATGCCACGAATGAGATGTCGCAATAGAACGTGGAACACAACTGTATCTCTATCATTTTGTATCAAAGGCTCAAAAATCTAGGACCAGAATATATGTATAGTTGTCATGATCATGTGTTCCCGCCGCGCATGTACTTCCTCATCAGTATTCTCCCGGCGGCACCTATCAACAAGCGGCAACAACACAAACGTCACAAAGTTCCTGCTCGCAAGTTGCTCCACTCACGCCGCGTTATTACTTACCGAAGTAGTTTTAATGCTTCCTGTACAATAAGCCCGCAACAGTGTCTCCTAGGGCTGGCAGAGAAGGCTACATTAATAACACAAGTTACCTTTTTAAAAATACTTTTCTTTAAAGTTTCTAAAGTATGCTGAAATAGTGAGCAAGGAAGGAGTAAGGTAACGATGGACAGTGAAGACCGCATTTTTGTTGGGATGACCATCCATAGAAATTATTTATTTCTGAAAAAGGTCTGATGGTGAACAAAGGTATTTCTGGTAGATCAATTACCTACACTTAAGAAACAGACAAATCATAACATAGATAAGACAATCTCAAGTTTATATAAAATCAAACTGGTTGCTAATTTAATAAAATCATTTACCATTTTTATACCATAAATTATTCATTCTGTAAGTCTCTAAACTCAGATATTGATTATTTTTCAAAATGTTAGAAAATATCGATACCTTTAGACTCAAAGGGCGTAAACGCCAATTTGGCCAAAATGACTTTTTGATGCAGTTATGTTCAGTTTTTTTTTCTCTATCAATCTGTGTAGTTAAAACTGTGAAATTCGCAAAATTAAGGCTAATACGACCCACGTGATTTTTGAAGATTTTTTAAAGACATGAGGCGTATTTGATATAATTTTTTTATTTTGTTGGTTATTTAGGTAACATGCACAATTATTAAAAAAACTTAAAGGTCGTATAATAAAGTCGTGAGCATACGCCCTTCTTATTCTCGTATAAAAATAAAGTTGACTCATACGACTTAACGTTGATGCCGCAAAATTTTGGTCATATCATCGCTCTGTGGTGCATACACCCCTATTATTCCGTTAAAAAATTAAAGATGACTTATAGGCCCTAACTGAGATTATCTCGAAAAAATCAACTGTGTCCTGTCCCTACCGAGTAGAAGTTCTCAATCACACAGACTTGCTTAATTTTGAAGACCTAGTTGAAAAAACATTCACACTCTCAGTTTAAAAAAAAGTGCGCATCCAACAAATAAGAACGGCGACTTTTAAGAAAAAGTATCGCGATGAAATAAGACTAAAATACTCAATGATTGAGGACGCAGAGGAAATTCGAGTAACATTGCATAAAGGTGATCTAAAAACAAAGACTGTAAAAGGAAAAGGGAAAGGAACAGCAACAGCCAAGAGTAAGTTGAAGGGTAAGGGTAAGGGGAAGTCAAAGGCAAGCACAGACAACACAAAAGATACTGTTGCAGTGGTTGATGACTCCAGACAAGACATTCCAGGACCTATAATAAAGCCTGCCTACAATGCCAGATTGCCTATATCCAAGGCCAAATATAAAGATTTGATGAGACTTTGTGATAATGGAACCATTCCAAAGACTTATCACAATGAGTATCGTCGACTTCCTTGTGAAGAAACCGTTTGTGACTTTTTTCTTCATAGTGATTACGAAGAAAACCAAGAAATGGATGTAGATTAGAGCTTCAACACTTTCAATTGTTTTTTTTTAAAGTAATTTTATTGTTAGTTAAAAGCATTTTGTCTTAGATGGGGCTTCTAGTCTTTTACCATAATTTAATAAAGTAGTTATTCTTGTTGTGATAATTAAGAATATTTGTAACGATTCCACAGAATATCTGTTATTAAAGTAATGTAGAGAAAAAGCGACTACAGTAGAAGTGCCCGTAACTCTTACCCTAAAGTTTATAGAAAAACGCACTTCTTTACAGGCTCAGGCTCTGACATAGACTCTAATTAATGTCATAATGATAATAAAGATTTTGAAATGATTAATTGTTTTTTGTTATACTGATTCCGTATCAAGCTCTTGTTTATCTGGGTTTTAGTTCTAGTAAATCTTAGCCATGTTTTTCAATGACAACTAGTATTTGCGTAACCTAAAGCCAAAAGTTTGAGATTACGATGGCCAACTTTTTTAGTAGAGGTTTTTATGAACACATAATTATAAATAAATAATAACAATGAGTTGACTTTGATTTAAAAATAACGATCGAGCAGTTAAAAGCTTTGTGTAATTATTAGCTAAATACTTCTCCGGTGACTGCGTTATATACCCCTTCTTTACAACAATAGATGCTAGTAGTGACGTTTAAACCCTAACCGTTTATCATAATGGTATGAATATTAAGTACATACTTCTCCGTTGACTGTCAATACACCCCTTTTCAGCAAGAAAGGACGCTTTAAGTGACCTATACACCCTAAGCATTTTACAGACAATGTAATATTTTGGGTTGTAAACAACATTTTTTTATTTTTTTGGGGGCGTATAACAATCCTATTTTCTTTATTTATTAATTTATCCTAAATAATATATAATCATACTGTTTATCTTAAACATTTAATAATGTGGGCCGAAAATGAACTTATTCAGTCTTGAAACAAAAAAGTTATGATTTTTTTCTTAAAATATTTTTTGTTTTTTGCTTTTCCTGAAAAGTGGCCTTTTGGCGTTTACGCCTTTTGAGTCTAAAGGTATCTTCTATTTTGGAAGGGGCACCTAGAGTTAATTCTAGTGTCTATTAAATTTTGACATTCAAAAGTGCCTTTTAATGGCCTACTTAAAAATAAAATATTTGACTTTGAGACATTGTATTTTAATAGCCACCAAAGCTGCCATTCGGCAGTTTATCATCGCGGACCGAAATACCAAATTTTCAGTTGACTAATTTCCAGACGGTGGCAACCCTGTACACATAACATATTCAATTAGGGCCCGCGGAGTGACGCATTGCGTACCGCCCCTATTTGTTGAGGCTCAAACGTACTTGGTAATTACTCGTCATCGCGACTTGTTCCCAAGTTTCTTCGTAATGATCATACGAGTGCCGTTTGTCTTTTGTTTTGTGTTGATTTTATATACGATGCCTCGGAGAGGAGGTCGCATGGAATTACGGAGCTGGAGATTAATTTTTAACTGGATTTTAAAGTTAATGCGGATTTTTTACAGTTTTGCACCGTACAGATTTACAATGACGTTTCATTGAAATCTAGAATAAAGACCACGTTATTGTGCTTTCAATTCTTAGTTTTTATTATACTAGAAGATAGGTAAATTCCCAAATACTTACATAATGAACATTTAGAGCAAAGGAAAAGCTACTGGAACATCGCCGTAAGTAAAATTATTTGAGTTTGTATATCTATTCAATTAACTAGGAGTATTTACAAAGCAATATATTCTAAATACTCGCAGTGATATAAGTAATTAATTATACATGAGGAGCGATTGACTCAGCCCTCGCGGCCTCGGGGAGTTTGTAAACATATTAAACACTCAATTCCCATTAGACAGCGCGAATTCAGTTACAATTATAATACAGTTACGATAACTAGCTACTTGTGAGGTTACTGTCATGCAAGGAATGAGGACGACGTATAGGATTTCTATTGTATTATTAGTTGTGTCATGGGCTTGTATGGTGTCTAGCGCTGCACAAAGCTTAAGTTGTAATGAACGCTTTTTGACAACGCGATCTGACTTGCTTGAACAATTTATTTATAAACAAACATTTCTAAAGACTCCTACGTAAACTCTTAACAGGTAAGTAGCAGATGAGTTCCACTCTATACGTGATCCACTATCACATAATATCAGTTTCATAGCCCCTCAATTTTAACTACATAGTAAGAAGAACAATATAAACATTTTCCCTCGACAAGGAAAATACTAAAAATCTAAGCGACGTCAGCTTGAATCGCGGTCCAATGATAAATACAGCGACAGAGGAAAGACGAATGGTTGCTATCGAGGACATATCGAGCAAACAGTGTCGCCAGTGTCGGCGGTTACGTGACACTAGGGCTGACGGCCATGCAAACACAGCTTGGAAATGTCTACTACATATAATATGTATAAAAGTTGGAGAAGTTTAGTATACGGGGTGTCAAAAGACCCATTACATAGACGTTATCTACGCATTCATTACCTACATCAAACCACGTAACATTGAGTAAATACGTATTGCTGGGAAACTACTTTTTGTTTTTGGTGTCACTGTTTACTGCAGCGCGCAATGTAAATCACGAAAAATCATGTGCTTATGGGTGCGTGCAGCGGTAAAGGGGTTGTGGGGGAATTCAAAATTAAGTTAGTCAGTTATGTAAAAAAAAAGGAAAGAAAAAAAAATTACCTTCAGTATCTTTGTAACCAGAAGTTTTCCAGTTATGGTCCAGTACAAAATAAATAAAATGACGGCGAGTACAAGTGACTCTCGTCTTCGTTAAGCGTCTCTTTACACCCGTTATAAGAATCATTTTAGCAATCTAAAAAAATTAATAGCGAATACTTGTTTGATTATTTGATCTTCTTAGTAATTAATACCATATGTGGTGCCATCAATCAAATATCAACATACTTACTACAAAATATTATAGGTATTATGAATTTCATAGCCATTTTCTAAGTTTATATAGGCTATAATAATTTGATAGTGTTACCTGTGCCGTACTGTAAGGGACTTGAAGAGTAATTAAACAACAATAGGACTTAATTAAATGTATATTGACATAACAACGTTACATATTCCCATCTAAACTAGCACTGACTTATCTAAACAAAATACCCAATAAAATATTTAACACTTGCTTGAATGTTCGAATGGAACCACACACACAATTACCCTAAGTTATAGCCAGCCTGCACTATATATGGTTAGGTTACATAGATAGCCTCCACAGTACTTAGGCCACTAATATTGGTCTTATATTCTATTACATACTTAGTGTATGTAAAACATAAACACAGGTACACATCCCGCGGCAAGGTTCCCTAAATATTCAAGAGAATACACTCATTAACATGAACGAAATGTGGGTTATTTAGTTCACGCGCCGATGTGTTATGTACCTCGATTGCTGCCCGGGGCCTGGGGCCTGGGGCCTGGGGCACGGGGCACAGGGGGCTTGTTTACAGCACTTGAACTAAATCTGCTGTTTAATCGACTATCACCTACTGAGCCGAGTGTAGGTACATGTTCGTGTGAGTAGGTACTTTTATAGATGCCTTGTGAAGTGTCGAGTTAATTCGGTCATTCGTTGCGCAATTGCGTGTTAAGGTTTTAGGTGATGTGTAAATTTTTAGTAAATTAAGCTAGATGAATTACTATTGGTTTCGATTTGTTAGCATACCAACCCGGAAATTACCTTAAAAATAAAATTCCACCATCATTTTAGAGAATTTATTCCACAAGGTTTGTGTGCATAAAACATTAACATTAAACTTACTTAAAATAAAGGATATTCCATATTTTTTGGGATCGTAAAAACCGTGCAAATTAAGGACGGCTCGCGTAATTTAGTTTGTGTTCATGACGTGTCAAAGACACAACTGTAGGGCTCTTAACGTTGTCAATCTTTCTACTTCAACAGTTCATTTTCTCCTCGTACCAACCCTGACCTCAACTCTAACATCTGCAAATTGATGGTGGTATTAGGAGCATAAGACAACGCGGCCGGATACACTGGCGGCTACAGCTGATATAAAAACATCATTTATCTAACAGATAACATCCTGATATATCGCCGGAACAATGAGGGATGCTGAGCGGAGATTGACTGGGATTGATAGGCGCAGATAACAGAAGATCCGTAGTGTTAAAATAGGAAGTGTTCAAAGTAATGGGGTGCTACGCCGTAGCGACCACCACCGCTACGCTTGCTACGGTGGCGTAGTAGATTACGTAGCGGACAGTTACGTGCGGAGTGGATTTTGATGTACTTAGACTGACTTAATTATGGAAACGTTAGATGAGAACTATTAATGATAATATTTTCGAGCCGTTTGGGGTTGAAACCCTCGGGCCGTGGGGTCCGAGTGCTCATGGTCTTTTTAAAGAAATTTCAAAACGGCTGGTTGACACTTCCCGTGACCCAAGGGCTGGCTTTTACCTTGGCCAAAGGCTAAGCATTGCCATACAACGTGGCAATGCCGCCAGTCTCTTGGGTACATTACCAGTCGACAGCAATGCGGATGAATTTTTCGACGCTATATTTTAGTTTTTGTATAGTTTTAGTTAAGTTAGGTTTTAATTTTGTTATTTTTGTTAATTTAGGTATATAATAGATAACACATTTTTTAACATTAATGATAATTAATTAATATGAAAAATACTTTTTTATCGAAATACAATTACGATACAAAAGCTCTATCATGTTGAATATTTAGATAAAATTATTTATCATGTTGTTATGTTTTAAGTGTTAGGTTAATATTATTAATTTAATTATTTCGGATACATAAAAAATTATCTGAAATAACTGGTAAGTATTTATTTCAGATATACTTAAAATCCTCCTCCTCTTCCTCTATTCCATAAGGATCCAAGCTCTGGGTCAGCACTAGGTCAACATCGTTTTAAGCCATTAAAACTAGAATTATAGTGTAACTATCTCAGCAAAAGACCTATTTTCACATTCATAAACGCTCCATACATTTTCCATAACTAAAACGTTCTATTCTCTATCGCTGACTCATTTAAATTACAAAAGCTACTTGAATAGTTAAGATTTTTAAAGCGTATTATAAATCACAATTATTCTTTGTATTTAACCAAAAAGTACAAGGCGATTTAAGAATAAGGATTTCCATTATAATTAAAATCAATCCTAGTAATTTCCAAACCTGTCAATATTAACAACAGGTTTAGCACTGAAGTAATAAATATGAATCTAATTTGGTCCTTTGTCAACAAGGACTGTGAGCCTTTGATCCGAAACTACGAGTAAATGGAGCCTGACCCGTATAGCGCCGCAGCGCTGTCGCTCGCTAGACGGCGCTCTGACAAAGCGCTGCAGCGGGGCGGACAAACACTGCGCTCGCTGAATTATAAAGTTGTAGTTGGTACCGAGAGTTGCTTCGGTCCCGGGATACCCGGTATTGCAATATTTTGGCAACGGTGAACTGTTTATTGTTGTTTTCTGTCTGTGTGTTTTATTATTGATGGCAGCGAAATGAAATAATTTTACCGGTGTGCAATGGAGCTAGTTTTACGGTTTATTTTACGGTTTGTAAATTTTGCGATGTTCTGTTTTTGAACTTTTTGGTTCATAGCGTGTCCTTATGTATTTCTCTAACTTGATTGAACTAAGGTAAAGAATTCATTTGGAACTAAGTATGAGGGTAAAAGGAACAGCCACAACATGATACCAATTCGAGATCTCAACAAAGGTGTTCGGCCGCAGTCAGAATATTTGTAACCCGTTATAACCACGTAATTCAAAAACTTATAGCATTTTATTACTTTGAATCTCGCACTTAACATGAATTACCTACAGAATAACTTCCCAAACTTTGCCGATTAAACGTGTCCCGATAACCGGTTCAATAACTCCCGATTCCCGACTACTTTGACTGCAGCCCCGATAGCGAATGAACCGGTAATTGCCCGGCTCCCCCCGGCGCTCGGCTCGCACTCACTAGAGCGTCACTGTGATGACTGAGCACGGAATTCTTACAGAAGATCCTTTTTGGGAGGTAGTACCATCTAGCTACTGAAGATAATTTGTATTATTTATAAAATTCTATTCTTAAAGATATTCTGTTAGTAACTGCTATAATCTGTCAAGCACCGCTAATGAGACACAATTGATTTTCTATTGTTTCGTCGCCAATAAGCGACTCGCGGTGCTTGACCGGTTAAATAGTATATTTATGTATTACTAAAATAACTCAAAACACATTCAACAAAAAAATTGAGCTTTACTTTCTTAAAGGTTAATAGGCGCCAAAGGCTACTAAACGTTTTATTTTTTTATTTGAACTATATAAGTGGCCTCGTTCATAGATTCAATGTACGCAGGCCTGAATAAAATGCCTTATTTTAATCACGAATCACAATGATTGATGGTTAAACAATAACTTCAGTAGGTATTGGAAAAAAAAGGGAAGACTCCCTAGTACACTCACATACTGCCACACATAACCATTACCCTCCCTCTTTCTGGTACATGCAGCCCCTTCCCCCCCCTCCCTCCCGGTGCAGCCGAGCGTCACTTCTCTGACCTTGGCTCAGTTGCACCCCTCACTGGAGTGCCGATCTTCAGCGCTCAAGGACGCTCTTAAGATCATGTGTGAAACGCTGACCGAGTTGGAAGGAATAGGGGCAAGGCTAGTTTTAATCGAATATAATTATGTCGATTTGGGTACCTATAGTTGACCTCAACAATTTCCACTTAATTGATACTTCAATAAGGTTGAAACTATCTGACTGTCACACGTCATAAAATGCCAGGGTCTATGTGTAGACATATAGACCCTGGCATTTTATGACGTGCATGTAACACACCTTATGGTGAACAAGCAGCGATGAGGTCGATGATACCTAATTGTAGTGTTTCGGTATGTGTGGAAGAATGGAAGCTATGTGCTCGAGGTCGTCAATTGGTACCTCGACCTTTGAACGATATTTATGGTTCGACACTCAAGGGATACGGTCGGGGGATGCATGAGATAAACTAGAAATCACATTATTGCTGCTCCGCCTTTTTTCGCCTTGTAAATTGAGTACGGTGTTTTGATAATTATAGGAAAATGGATGGGAATTTTATGTTTGATATCTTTCAATTGTGAAAATATTTTAAGGTAATCAATCATAATAAATCTCATACATAACAAAAGTAATAACAAAGTGTCCTTCCTCAAGACATTCAATCAACAATCGAACTTAAAATATAAACTCACTCTTAAAGCACTTATTATTTCACAGACCTACACTGCACAAGTCTAAACCTACATTTCGAGCTGCAGTTCGTTCAATTTGCACTTTATACAAGCTAATAAACAGCTCTTGTTTGAGCTGGAAACACACTGCCGAGCGGCCGGTGCGGGCACGCGTACAGTGTACACACGGCAAAGTGAATGTGTTGTACTTGTACGTAGCGAAGTTCGAAGCTCTAAGTGGCGAAGTTAGCAGACTATTGTAGTGCTTTATTAATTTAATGGTGGACTAATAACTGTTGTAGGCGAGTTCCATGACAAACAAAGACAAACATGCGAATGCCCTGTTTCACAAAGCGACCAATTATTAATAGAGATTTTTCAATTCTGTCTGTCAAATAATTCAAACAAATTAAGTTAAATACTTATTCATATGGATTTTGACTTCTTCCGGTATGTTTTACACATCACACGCCTAGCGCCTGTACGAGTACTTCCCGAGAACTAACACTTAGTGTCCATTAAGATTTTTTTCTTCTTCAATATGTATAATGTCTGTATTCGCAAGAATTAATTTCAAATTGTTCAACTATTAAGTCGCATTCAATTTCTATATCCGATCCAACCAAAATCTTACCGGTTAGACGCCTCATCTGATCGAGATATCAATAAAAACAATTCGAGTTGAACGCGATAAAGATCCATAGAGATCCGGAAGTACCTGATTAATTTAATTAAAATTCCGAATCCGAATGTAAATCGAAATTCAACATCCGTAAGTAATTTGATATTGATCCCGAATATAATTCGCGGCATTTAAATTAATGAAATTAGTATTAAATGAATTAAATTACTGTCGGCTAACACATCGGCTGAGCGGTGATTGAGCCCATTAGTTAATGAGTAAACGTTAAACCTCTTTCGTAGTGCGGCACGTTAATTAACCAAACTGTCCGACGTTTATTAAGTGGTTAATTAATGTTTCATTGGTGTTTTATAATTAGATTTTGTGCTTTTTGATTTGGTGAATTAGTTTATTTAGTAATCTGCCCTTCGTGACTGCTAATAATATGTTGTTAGCAGAAACGAATGATGACTCGTTGCGATGGTTGCAAAATAACAAACTTTATTTACGGCTAATTTAGATTGATTGTCACAATTGCGTGCTATCCGAGGCAGAGGTCTTCACACCACCAAATTCCAAACTCCAGGCTGCTACTGAGAATTCCAATGGAAAACAGAATTAAACAATTCCAGTGTATTAATGGCGAAATACAATGCAATTTCAATGTATTCAATCAAGGCGTTATTACGCCTTCCCGATTAGGAAATCGAACTCAGGACCCCACGCTCATCAGTCGCACTTGCAACCATGAGATCTTTGGGGTAGTCGCAATTTACCTATTAGCGTATTACTGTCCAATGCAACCGTCTCCAATATCAATTAGCTAGACTTTCAAATTACACATTCCGTACCTACGAGTAGCTACGCTTACATGTACTTACGAGTAGCTACGCTTACATGTACTTACGAGTAGCTACGCTTACATGTACCTACGAGTAGCTACGTTTACATGTACTTACGAGTAGCTACGCTTACATGTACTTATGAGTAGCTACGCTTACATGTACTTATGAGTAGCTACGCTTACATGTACCTACGAGTAGCTACGCTTACATGTACTTACGAGTAGCTACGCTTACATGTACCTACGAGTAGCTACGCTTACATGTACTTACGAGTAGCTACGCTTACATGTACCTACGAGTAGCTACGCTTACATGTACCTACGAGTAGCTACGCTTACATGTACTTACGAGTAGCTACGCTTACATGTACCTACGAGTAGCTACGCTTACATGTACTTACGAGTAGCTACGCTTACATGTACCTACGAGTAGCTACGCTTACATGTACCTACGAGTAGCTACGCTTACATGTACTTACGAGTAGCTACGCTTACATGTACCTACGAGTAGCTACGCTTACATGTACCTACGAGTAGCTACGCTTACATGTACTTACGAGTAGCTACGCTTACATGTACCTACGAGTAGCTACGCTTACATGTACCTACGAGTAGCTACGCTTACATGTACTTACGAGTAGCTACGCTTACATGTACCTACGAGTAGCTACGCTTACATGTACCTACGAGTAGCTACGCTTACATGTACTTACGAGTAGCTACGCTTACATGTACCTACGAGTAGCTACGCTTACATGTACTTACGAGTAGCTACGCTTACATGTACCTACGAGTAGCTACGCTTACATGTACTTACGAGTAGCTACGCTTACATGTACCTACGAGTAGCTACGCTTACATGTACTTACGAGTAGCTACGCTTACATGTACCTACGAGTAGCTACGCTTACATGTACCTACGAGTAGCTACGCTTACATGTACCTACGAGTAGCTACGCTTACATGTACTTACGAGTAGCTACGCTTACATGTACCTACGAGTAGCTACGCTTACATGTACCTACGAGTAGCTACGCTTACATGTACTTACGAGTAGCTACGCTTACATGTACCTACGAGTAGCTACGCTTACATGTACCTACGAGTAGCTACGCTTACATGTACTTACGAGTAGCTACGCTTACATGTACCTACGAGTAGCTACGCTTACATGTACTTACGAGTAGCTACGCTTACATGTACCTACGAGTAGCTACGCTTACATGTACCTACGAGTAGCTACGCTTACATGTACTTACGCCTATGACTATCAGCTTATGGTCAACAAGAAACCTGTAAGTACTAACAATGGTCTGAAATGACTAGCTATACAGCTCAATGTACCCCTTCTGACATAAATCGTTACTTTGGGACTGTTACAAACGTAATATTACATGTCACAAAACATCTGTTTAATAATTAATTCTATTATCAATCCCAATAGGATTAAAGCGGAGCGGTAATCACAAAATTGTGCATTAATTCACGTCGGTCACCCAAAGCGACACCTCTGCTGATCCCACCGCAATCAAACGTGCAGCCGACGTTATTGACGGAACAAATGACGCGAACAACTACTAATAGATAAATATTAGCAAACAGCATTCAATATTTAACAAGCTAAACAAATAGATATGATTACATAAAACGTTTGATATTTATGCAAACGATATAATTTATCGAAACACTATGCTACCCTATTTATACTGTATTCAATATTAATTGTGTCGATAAAAATGAGAGTGATATTGTGAATTGTTCTGTAGATGACCTAAATGGCTCATTGACGTAGAACGCCAGATGTGTCCAGGGTTCGATCGATTCGGGATCGAGACAAGTATTTTATGGCCTATAGACGGTGAAGATCGCAAAACACGGTCCTTTTGGGCGGCTAGTAAATGTAGCTCGTTATTACTGAGCAGTAGAGCAAGCTATATTTGTTTTTGTTTTGTATTTTCTCATGTTCAGTCTGTGGCGGTGTAACTTTTCTTAACTCACTCATCGAAACCCCTCTGGAATTATTAACTTTCTGTAACTTTTTTACAATAGGGACATTGCCTAAAATATGTACAAAAGGTGTGATGTTAGATACCGGTCCACTCCTCCCAATAAGTCGCTATCTGCTGGCACGGCCCTTTATGTAAATGTGCGTGTTGAGGCTTTGGCTGGGCACGGAGGGTTGGTCTTGCGTGCCGCAAGTTATAAGTGAGTAGCATTAGGAAACGCAAGTGTAGATCTCAGGTGTAGAGTGAATGTTCGTCACTAAGGGATCGCTACACGTATGTGACGAAGATTCACTTCCCACTCGTACTATAAGATGGCCCTATTATATATTAGAGTACCTTCCAAGATCACCTTCATATTGTGATATTGTTATGAATTTACTAATATCCAGTGCTAAATTCTATAAGTTTTCCTTTGTTCAGAAATACAAATATTAGTTGAAACCTGCCTCATAATTGTGTTACAACGTATAGCCATATCAACTTTCAACTTGGTCCTTCCTTGTAAGGTCTGATACAGGTCAACTTATCAACTTGACCGCGTGCGAGAGGATGAGACCACCCTCACGTAAGGGTGTTGTACCCTTCCACTTGACTGCCACTTGAGGTAGTAACAATGTGTTAGAATGCCAAGTCAAATAAACTTATGGTTGAATTGGTATTCGATTATTGTTCAAGTATGGGCGTTGGATAGACTCACTGTTTTTGTGCAATAAGTTAGATTCAACTTGACACTTTTAGAAAGGAAGGTTTTAATATTCTCTAACCTTGCTTTTTCTTCTATTACTCTTCTTTTAAAAAGCGATTCCAGAATCTACCTAAATCCTATTTTCGTTACGCCAAATCTCGGACTTCAAACAACCCACGTAATTCGTTCCAATAGCCCGCAGCTCGGGTCCCACTGATCTCGGTACATTCCCGGGGCGGCCAATATCCCGCGATACACCGAATGATCGGCCAGAGGGCGCCTGCTGTCTTACATAACTTCAGATGTAGTTTCAATATACACATCGCACTGGACCCGATCGCGGACCGAACGAATAAAATTGAAATATGCGATTTGATGTCGAACTGGAATTGCAAAATTTGAATATTTTGTTGTAACTGATTTTGTATGAGAAAATTTTTGTTAATAATTGAATACATCGTGAAGCATACAACCTAGAGCAGTAGATAACAGAGTGAGATATCGCTATAATTATGATAGCTTAACGCATGATGGAGATAATTATGTCAATACGTAAACTTGCCTGCAAACCTAACTTATAGTGTGTGTATGTGTGTGTGAATCTTCACATTTGCAATTTCAAAATAGATTTTCCAGAAAAGTTAAACTTGATTAAATTTTTACTGGCAAGAAAATTAATCCAGGGATTTCAGTCACCTTAAAATACCAGAAATCAAAACATATCAAGTGGAAATACAGAAATATATCCAGGAATACGCCGTGAAATGACGTTCTGAGACTGGAATGATATATCGTGCTCATATAACTTAGTCTTTCTCGCCTTCTCGATGTAAAAGGTGATCCCTACGGAACAAACATGAGCAGATTAAACAGGGCACAGGTGAGAATAAGTTACTCGCCCTTCGTCCGTGAGCACCATTACACAGACCCTTCCCTTCATATAACTTGCTGCAGGATAAACGAATTGTCTCTGAAATCACCTGAGCTTCCAATGTTTTGTTTCCATCCCTAAATGTGTATAAAACATCGTACATTCCCGATAACTTTCTCCGTAAGTACAAACTAATTCTACGCTACTTTAGAGGCACTGAATTTTCTTTCTCTGTTGGTTTCCCAACATTTTCTAGCACTTACAAACTTTGTCGCTTAGCATAAATAAATGAGAAAAAGTTCCAACGATATGTCAATGTAATTTGGGAGTAGTTGCAGACGTCCGAACACCTAAAGCATTAAATATCGACGACGCTACATCGGGCGAGCATGAAATATTCAGCGGCGAGCGAGCGACGACGGACGCGCGGCGCCCCGGGACCCGCGCCCCGCGCTCTCTCACCTCCTCCTGCTCCGTACGAGCGCATACCACCGTCACTATTCATTGCTCTCTCGAGCCTTGAATTCTGGAGTAGCGATTCTAAAAAGCAATGTACAGTCAGGTGGCGCGCTACTCGATTCGTCTCCGAATATTTGATGCGAGCGCAGTAAGAGCGCCTGATTGTCACCCGTCAAGTAGCCCCGCCGTATTTCTTACACTTTAGCGAGGGATGTCACCGCCCCTTGTAAGCGCCTGTAGTTTATAGCCCGCAAAGGGTTCTCCTATATTGACAACCTTTTGTGGGAACTGTCTCTACGAGATATACGAAGAGGTTCGACGGCACGCTGAAATAAAGGGGCCGTTATGCGAACGGATCGGCGGAACGAAATCTTGGTCGGAAGCCAAATTTTTTTCACTAAGTCTCCATCATCCTGTTACGGCGCGATGCCTATTACGGTCCTCGCCCGCGACAGGGGGGGATTATCATTTTATCCCGCAGGAAAATGCTGAGCTGAAATGAATTTAAATATCACTTCCGCGTACATACAAATTCATTGTCGGTTCATGAACGATAGACTGGGCCCACGTGTCGACGCTCCTCAAACTTTTCCCATTATTAAATTGTCGGGAGCTCAAGGGACCTCGATAATCCTTCTCATAAAAAGCCTCACCAACAGCGAAGTCGAAGTTAAAAACCCTGGGTGGAATCTTGTTATAAGCAAATCTAATAGAAGACGATTTCCTCGTCAGCGTGCTCGGTGTGCTCACACAAACATGATTAGGGGCTTCCCCTAATTGTTGCTATTGCGCTAATCTGGCACCCATTACTTAAGGGCAGCGCTTCAGACGTGTAATCATATTATTCTTTTGTGTTTGCGCAGCCCTACATGATATGTTAGTGAATGTGGTTAGGGAATGTTTTATGTCTCACTAGCTAGCGGGGAATTAATTAAAATAACTAATTTATGTTCGAAACCACTCAATGCGCCCTCTCTCCCTGTTTACTTCTTACATCACTTTGCCTTATATCATTGCTGCATAAACAGACACGAACAACTCCTCGCATGTTAATATTATAACATCATCACCTTCTCGTTTGTTTGAACATCACATTTCTCCAAAACTACTTTGTTGACAAGTGTGAGTGTTGGCGGCGCGCAGCGGTGCATTACAAGGAATTAGCATAATATCCGGCAAGTTAGCTGCATACGAATCTTAATAAATTAAGTCGCGAGCTGAAAGGAGCTTTTCTTATAGGCTGTGAATAATTCGTGGCAGCGGACGAGCGACGCGTCGACGTGCTCGTGAAGTATTACTCGAGTGTTTAAAATTTAACTTTACTCCTGTTTTGTTTTGGCTGAGGTTTGAGGTAATAAACAGGTCGGTAGAATTGAACCTAGCATGTGCCGATGGTGGTTTATCGTTACATCATAGCTTACAATAAAGATTTGTTGACAAAAATTTAACTGTACGGTCTAAAGTCTAGTACACGCAATAAGACTAGAATCAATTCTATTTTGTTGTAACTTTTGACGTTCAAAAGTGCCTTTTATGTGCCTATTTGAAAGAAATAATTTGACTTTGACTTTGATTGAAGATAGTGTGGTGATCATTGTAGGTACTTTTCTTTATGAAAACTAAGAAGTATCGTTCTCCCCCAATATTGTCATCATCTGCCGAGCCTTCTCCCAACAATGTTGGGGTCGGCTTCCAGTCTAACCAGAACCCCCAATATATGTAGGTACTATAAGGTAAGGGAGCATTTTATTTATTGTAGTAAACACTAATATCACGAAATAATTCTCGAAAGTTAACAAAACTTGAATCAAAATAAAATCTGCAGCTACTTCTAGTTTACTTAATGTTATTAAGTAAGTTAATTTCGTCTTCAAAGTGAAAGCGAGGACAACTTTCTTTTAAGAAGCTACCTACTAATAAAAATAAATATTTTTTACTTTTAGTTCCTCTAAATTAATTATCTTTAGTGTTGTCTTTTAGTTTAGCGTCCTTTAGAGCAGAAATCTTAGAAAATGTCATGGAAAAAGGAAGCCTGTGTGAAGCTTCTAATTAAAACTTAACTTAAGCTAGCGGATCTATTATTCTTGAAGAAAATATTCATGCCCTCAATTACTGGAAACTACTATAGCGATAACGGTTTTTGTAGTTGCTTACAGAAGAGTTCAAGGTGTGACTTTTTGGCGACATCTACAGCGCCATATACGAACTACGCATCATACTGACATCACGCAAAATCCTGCAACGCGCAAGCAGAGTTTACCGCGCGACTAGCATATTATAAGTATATGTTACCGGCAATCTGTATAATTCAGGTATTCTATACAATACCTAGGCAATGTATAGAATACCTGAGGCGTCCAGGCAATGTATGAAATATTGTGAATATTATTGTACGTTACATACTTTACCTAGGTAATGTATACATTTCCTAGGGATTGTATAGAATACCTGCTGGTTCACCGGCAATGTGTAAAGTAAATAGATCTGGTCTATATTTATCATTGTTATGTAAGTACCATGGGAGAAACGAACATCTATACACCGTAAGGACTATCTTGCTTGCAACACACGGCCGCTAAAGTAATACTTGCTAACAGATGTGTTCATCGTATGCACGTGATTTTTAAGGACGCGTTTACGAATTGACGCGCTTCAATTTTAGGTATTGAGTCACTACACTACACGTGCACGGCTCACACACACAGCGATATGCGCGAAGCGGCGAAATTATAAGTAAATGACAGGACTTGTTACTTGAGCTTAATTTTATTTAATTTTTGCCGTGTATTTTTTTAAAGCTTACGTTTTTTATTTAATTTTTGCCGTGTATTTTTTTAAAGCTTACGTTGATTTGTATTCAAAAAGTTTGTAGGAAATGTGAAATGTTCATAAAAATAGATGCTATTTACTTAATTTCATTGGACAGTGATTAATCAAGTACTTGCCAAAGTACTATGTATTTACAATTTGCGGACGAGCTTATTGAAAACAAATAATTTAAAACAAGCTTTTTTATTCGTAAGGTTGGAAAACAAGTGAAGGTCGGAAAACAAGTGAAGGTCGGAATACAAGCGAAGGTCGGAAAACAAATGAAGGTCAAAAATCGCTTGAACCTGTTTTTTACCCGACTGCGCGACGCAAAGGAGTGGTAATGTGTTTATCAGCCTATGTATGTATGTATGTATGTATGTATGTATGTATGTAAGTATGTATGTATGTTTGTATGTTCCTTTGAAGCACTATACAGACCAAACGCCTGGGCCGATTTTTATGATTCACACGTCAATCGATTCCTCTCAGTCCGGCGAGTGTCACTAAAGACATGACGTTAATGAAAATTCAATATGGCGACTACTAGACGCCATATTGTGAAAATGAAAAAAATTTAAGTCAAGAAACTATGTCAAGTGGGGTATCGTTGGATAGGTCTTTCAAAAATATCAGTGGTTTGGGAAGACCGCTTTTTGATTAATTAAACCGTTCGTGACTTATCAAGCTATAAAGTACCAATTTTCGTTAGAATCAAGTGTCCCCCCCCTCTACCAACTAAACGCGGCAGTAGTACCTAGACTTGCTATCGTTAGGCAAATGTTTCCCGACCTTCACTTGTTTTTTGTAGGTAAGGTCTCAACATAACTAACAAAACGAGCCCAAACTCGGCACACCTAGCTCAGCTCGTCTATTAGTTCCAACAGCAGTCTTCGAAGTACACCTGCAGGTCACTCCACCAAGTCCGGAGGTAAGGTCTCAACATAACTATTTATTTTTAAGCGGCGCGATTCGCCGATCGGCGACGAAACAATAGAAAATCAATTGTGTCTCATTAGCGGCGCTTGACAGATTACCTTTATTAAAATTAAACAGACTCTAATGAGACACAATTGATTTTCTATTGTTTTGTCGCCGATCAGCGTACCGCGACGCTTGACCGGTTAAAAATAATCTTTAAAAAGTTGGTAGGTATACTTTTTTTTTGCAGTACAATAAGAATTATTACACTCAAAAATATTTATTAATTGTCGCGTGGAGTTTTCGTCTTTTTCACACATTGCCGGCTGCGCATTCGGTACTGTATAGAATGCCTAGGCAAAGTATAAAATAAATAATATTTCATACATTACCTAAGCGTTTTAGGTATTCTATACATTGCCTAGGTATTGTATAGAATGCCGGATTATACAGATTGCCGGTAACATATACAACGTCCCGACATCAATCGTCGGGCAGTTGCCTACCATACCCGACACCCGTCCGGTCGGAGGATCTTTTCTTTTCTATGGAGGATGAGTGAATTTGCACCCTGTTTCTCATGCCTCTATAAGTTGTTAAGTAAATTATATGTCATGAATTTAAAATAAGACTATTTAAACAGAGCATTATTGTTGTAATGCAATTACACACCGATTTTAATGACACATACCAATTGTTAACAACCCACACTAGCTTCCCACAGCCTACAACGTTACACCAGTTTGTATATATTTCTCTTGTTACTCTAGTTCTGCAGTACTTAGTAAATAAGACGCAGTGCTTCAAAGGCATCCCGAGGGTCTGTCACTTGTTTAACCGCGTGACGTCACCGCATCATGGCGCCCGTGAATGCACCGGACTCAATGCGGCGCGGAATATGTGAGGCTTAATGGGGATCCGTTTACGGAAAGGTTTTAAATGTTGGTCTAGTGAACTGGAGTGAATGTTTCGGCTGCAGTTTTATAATCAGCAAACTATAAAAAATAGAGAAAGAAAGAATGAAAATACGTTTATTTGTAGAGGTTGTGGCGGCCTAACACGCATATTAATCGGTCAAAATCATAACCCTCCTTTTTGTTTCGCCGTACTCGGGTAATAAGGTAGGTACGTGACGTTGATAGCTATATTTTATCGACAACTAAAGTCAATTCCTGTAATTAAAAACGTTTAAAATCTCGCAATCTCAACTCAGCGACAATCAATGTCAAAAACTTGTCAAAAATGTAGGGAAATCACACTAATATGTTTACTTCTTTTGAACATAATAGTATGAGTCGGAAAACATCATGCCGACTGGGAGCTTTAGTGGCGTGTGTCGCTTAAACCAATAGAGTCACATGAAAACAATTTATTACAGAATTAATACATTGTTTACCCAGATTAACACTTACGGTACTTTTAATCCCTCCTGATCCTGGCTGTGGGATATTTTCTGACATCCACGTGAGTGAAGCCGCGGGCAAAAGCTAGTTGTTTATAAAAGTAAGTGCATGTAACAGTCAGCGTCACGTCAACAACCCGCTGTAACATTAGCACATAGACGCAGAGCTGACACTCGACAATAACATGTTACGTGGGGTTTACTCACTGTAAAACTGTCTGCTCGAACCCGTTATGTATTTTTGTAAAGTTAAACGTTAAAAATACAATAGTGTGTGTATGCAAATGATATGAATAAACCTTGTTTTATCACCCTTTGTGCGCTATTTCGGACTCAATAGGATTTTATTTGCATATATCGCGTCTAAAATATGGATTTTTGATATATTTTAAAACTTGTTGCTGAAATAAATTCAATATTCTAAGTCTTCTTCAGTAGTATTTACGGCGCGACTTAATTCGACTTTGGTATCGTAGACTGCTTTAGTTACTAAGTAAGTACATGAGCTTTCTTCACAAAATTCTAATTATTCAAGGTAGGCCGTCCTTTGAATTTCTGTATTTTCTAATTATTATCCAACCAACAATATTTAGAAAATAGTAACAAAAATTCATGATTTAATGACATCACAAATAATTCATAATCTAACACCACATGCCTAGACACACGGCACAGACAACACAAAAAAAATGTGTTATCTGCGCGCACTGCGCATATCTAGCCGTCACAGAGAAGAGAATTTTGAGTTTGACATTTATTAAATAATAACATTACCGGTCTTGTCAGTGTTACAAATTACGCTAAGGATTTTAAGTATGTATAGATACCTAAAGACAACCTTGGTGATGAGTGTATGTGATCTTCAACAGGTAAAGATAATAACTATAATTGGATATACCACAAAGGTAAGGGCTGACTATAACATCATATACTTACAGTGGCGTGCATTGCATATAGGCATATAAGCTTTGCCTACCTCGATATGTCAACATAAGCCTGTCAATTACATTTTAGTGTGTTCCCCACAATTAAAGAAACTCACAAAATTATCATACCGAACAAAAAACAAAATCTTCATACAAACACGCGCGGCAGTAGACAGTCGCCGGACGGCCTACTCGGCTCCCGTACTATTCGCACATTGTCATTGGTCTTTACTCTTTACTCGTTCAAGTTAATACGACAAAATTATAAATACGTACGTCTCACGCGTAATACCATGACGTTCGACCTTCGCAATTTATCAACCTTAAGTAGGCATGCCTACTCAAATAACGACACTTTTGACCTGACTTTTTTTTCTGATTAGTGACCGCGTTTGCCTAGACTAGACCCGGCCTAGTGCCTACCTATTCTGAAAACCAATGCACGCCACTGTATACTTGTGTGCTTTCTATCATGGGAGCTAGATAAGATCATTTTAAATTGATAAAAACGTAAATTAGAACAATAAGTACCTAAATCAATAATAATCACGAAATTATGATGAAGCTAGTCAGTTAGTTAATTGAATAAAATATATCAAAAAGTTATACCTGTAACTAGGTTAATATGAATCCATTAATAGGACTTGGCCAGCAAAATTCTGTTTCGACTAACTTTATGATTTATGAGTCCAATTATTACTATTTATCTCCTTTTATGAGAAATCATCACTAATTATCTCAAAGTAAATCATTTAGTCTGTCTCGGCAGTAATAATAATTTTTGTGATAACTAAGTATAAGAAGTTAGAGATAAGTACCTACTTGTAAAACATGTTTAAGTTTTTTGAAATAAATAAATATTATTATTATTTTATTTATTGCTTATGTGGTGAAGACAATACTAAAATTCTAGTTCATTTTGCTGGTTAAACAAAGTCATGTCAATTTAGGTTTAAACTCATATCGCGTTAGGTTCAAACTCATGTCGCGTTTATTCCAAACTCGTGTCGCGTTTTGTTCAAACTCGTGCCAAGTTCGTCACATCACTACTGTGCAGTTCGATGAAAGTGTGTTTGAACCTCACAAGTCACGACCCTCCCTGTCGTCTGCAGCATCTCTCAACCAATTACTTGCTATTGTTTTGATGTGCATAATCATTTTAGTTGTCTTTTTTTTTCTGTGTGGTGATATATTTACGTTTTCACTTCAGTGGTGTTAATCAATTTTGCATTGTTCTTTTATTAATGTTCTTTCATTTTATTGTTTCAGGTAAGCGCATTTTTACACATCTACTCCCTAAAGTTCAACTGTAAAACCTAAAGTAGGTAAGAAAAAATATAAAAACTTAAAAATACTGGTTCTTCCAACAATATTTCATAGAGCGAGAGAGAGAGATTAACTTACTTACGTCACTGGATGTTCTTGTAAGCAGCTCTACACTCTACTCTACTTCACTCTACAAATACATCTCAACATTAAAATAAATTGTATTCTCAGAGCAAAGCAATAATACAGACGAAAGATGATTTGCTGTTATATTTTATTTTGCATTTGAAACTCTACTACAGTAACGAGCTTCCACTTTCATTCAATTTTGGACTCAAACTCTATTACGTAATGGGTCGATATTTCAATAACAAGCCATCGGGGCCTGTAGTTGTCATTCCGTGGAACAATAGTGACAATTCCATGAAATAATAATTTGAACTTGTTAACGATGACAGTTTTTGTTTTGTGAAAACAATGGAGCTTTTTTCAATTCTATCAGTTGATGCAAACAAAACTATATTTTATTCGTAATCTGTATACCAGAAAAAAAAAGTAAAATGCTCATTCTACGGAATAGACGAAATTGATTTAAATTAATCATGAAACAGTTCGAACGTAGAAGTAACATTTTCCTTATAGACCTTCTGATTCGGAGCGCATAATATGAAGCTAACATTTGACGCCAGTATCTTGTCGTTAATAAAATCAATATGATAACTTCCATGAAGTGTAACTCCACACTAATTAAATGAAAACCAAATTGAGAGTTTCAGAAATAATTAATTAACCCTAAACACGCCGTAATTATCTTTAGGAAATTAATAATTTTATTTTCTATTTTAATTATGTTAAGTGGAGAGATGCCTCTTACTTCGCCAAGTTACTTTATTTACTATGTGTAGGTACTAAGTTAACTGGGTCAAGATTTTTTTAATGAAGACACCGTTTGAATGAATAATTTCTAAGATTGAAGTTGCTATACCCTACGGTATTCTGCTGTAGGGCAAAGCCGCTGATATAGAAAATATATTTGTCATTCAAAAACGAGCTGTTCGAGCAATTCACCAGCTGCCAGAGTTTCTCTATGAGGTTTTTTTAAAGATATTGGTATTCTCACGGTTGCATCATAATAATAATTCATCTTCGCCAATATCTATACATATAAAATTCAAAGTCCTGACTGACTGACTGATATATCAACGCACAGCCTAAACCGCTGGTCCTAGAGACATGAAATTTGGGAGGGTGTGTTCTTAGTGAAGAGTAGGTATCCACTAAGAAAGGGTTTTCCGAAATTCCACACCTAAGAGGGCGAATGGGGGGAGGGTGAAATTTCATGCGGACGAAGTCGCGGGCAGAAGCTAGTCTTATATATAAATACTACGCAAAATTACACGTGTACGCTAAAAACAGTGATATTCACAAAGTTAACACTAGAAATATGGACAAGCTACGTGCTCCCTTTCACCGGCTTCATAAGGTTCATAACTCATTTGTTGGGCTTGGTATAACCTTTTATAACAAGCTACCTTCTTCCTTGCTAGATTTGCCGTTTAATGCGTTTAAAGCTCAAATAAAATCCAACCTTTGTTCAAAAGCATACTATTCCATCAACGACTACTTAAACGATAAGAATAGTTGGTCACCCTGATTAACTCAAGACAATATTTATGTTCTTTCTCTAGAACTTGCTTACTGGCAGGTTATATGAGTTCATATAAATGTTTATAAGTCAATTCAGTTTAATTTTATTTCAATTTATTGACATTATCTACTTTCAATGTTTTTAGAGTTCCGTACCGCAAAAGGAAAAACGGAACCCATATACGAGTAAGATCACTTCGTTGTCCGTCTGTCCGTCAGTCAAGACCATTTTTTTCAGGAACGCGTGGAGTTATCAATTTAAAATAATAAATACTCAGGGCTGCAATCCCTTGAAACAGAGAAAAAAATCAAACTGATAAGTCAACGCAATCAAAAGATAAGGGCGTATATTATGTTCCGAAATCAAAACCTACAGGGTACTTCCCGTTGACCTAGAATCATGAAATTTGGCAAGAAGCAGTGTCGTGTAGCACAAGTAAAGGAAAAAATCCGAAAAACGTAAATTTATAGTTACATTACAAAAAAAATGTTGGTCATACTTCAAGCACATACATGTACAGAGGCGGACTAAAGACTAAACTAATATTCAGTGCTTTCATGTTTATGAACTCCAGTAATGTTATCTAATTATTATGGTGAATGTACTCGTAGCTCTACATTACATAACTGCTTACACTGTTACTATCTATATACGTACCCTAAGTGCGCGAGTCCGACTCGCACTAACCGGTATTTTTACCCGACTGTGCGACGCAAAGGAGTGGTAATTAATAAGATTATTTGCAATATGTGATTAGCTAGCGACCTTGACGATTGATCATTATTTTTTTTATTTTGTTAATTTTGTGTTTCACGAACTATGTCCAAATGAACTTTTTTTTCTTTCTTTTCATTCTTTATATTATTCTTGCCTGAGCAACCGGCAGCAAGTTCGTCATGCTCCCTTAGATGTCACTGCTTGCAGTAGCGGTCGGGTTGCCTCCTTCCCTCAAATTTTAATATGGCGAGGGGGGTAATGGCTGATCTTTGCGTTATGCTCGTGAACGGGTGCTGCTTGTGGTGACTGGTCGTCTTGCTGACCATGGTTTTATTGTTGTTATTAGTAATAATATGTTTATTTATTTTACTTCGATGGTCCTAATTTATCATTTGTGACTTCAAGTGACAGCTATGTGAACTGTCCCGCCCTTTATATTATTTAGGTAGTGAGTTATTTTTACATTTTTAATTTTAATTAATTATATTTTGCTTGAGTACGTATGGTTTTTATTGTATTTCTTGGTATTTATTGGTGTGGCTATCTGACATATAGCAAATAATTTAATTTAATGTTCTACCTTGTATGTACCTTGTAAGATTTTGTTAACTACTTTGCATACCTAGTTGTATTGTATACAATCTAGTATTTTCTAACTGAACTGGGGAGTTTGTTCCGCCACTTCTTCTCCCCAGCGAAAGCACTAAGAAGTGGTGAAGGGCGGGCGTTTTGGAGGACTGTCTTTTGTAATTTTGACGTTCGAAAAGTGCTCATTCTCAGACTAATTTAAATAAATGACTTTTGATTTTGACTGCTATAATGTTAAGAAGTGCAGAACTGTCATATAGTGAAGTCAATATTTGTAGGTATTGAGATAAACTTCCAAGATTGTCACAAACTTCTGGACTGACTTGTTTTATTCAGCGATCGTTTTTGTAACTCCCAATACCGTCGGCTTTATTTATATTCATATTTCTTAACATGGCAGTTGATATCCATGCGACATCAGTTTCCTTGAACGATAATAAGTGGCACAGAGATAGACGCTAATACCTTCTATAACCTTCTAAAGTATTAATTTAATCTACACTAAAATTCTCTTGCCATCTTATCAAAATTCCGCTGTTATTTCAGCGATGCTCTAACATGTCCAAGTACAATACTCCACAATGTCTGCAATGTCTGCAATAGTCATATCCACAAACGTCTGTCAAGACAGTAGATAAAGGAATCCGAAGTAAGGACCCAATAGGTACCCTACGCAATCATGCATTCACCCGCGCTCATATTGCGCATTCACAAGGCAATCGGCCCGCATACCGGCCGGTATCGGTACCGGAGCCGATACGGGCTTAGGCCACCCACACACGGCCGATACAAAACTGCAATCACCGCTCGCTAAATATTTATGTGTGTCGCGTGATACGTACAATCAATTTATTGTCGCTCCCCGTGATTGACGAGCCGTCAATGCGTTCGCTTCTAGCGATAAATGATCGAGGACCAATCCAATGTTTTTGTTCAATCGTAAGAACTGATGGACGGCCGAATCAATCGGTATCAATCAACATTAATGCTATTGTAGCTGACGCCTCGAGATATGAGGAGTCGGCCAGGTCCCACTCATCTGCATTTGAATGACTCCGAAGAGATCGTTACAGTTAGGTATGGTAATGGACATCGGCAGCAAGATTAGACGAAGATTGCCTTCAAACGCCCATCGAACTCTATTATTATAAGGACTGTATTTTCTTCTCGTATTTCTCGGATAAAAACAAAAGAGAGGCTCATGAATTCATGTTTTATGTATGTGATGTGGCGCTCGAGTATTTTCGTAAACTGCTAAGCTGATTTTGATAAACGAAGTGCCATTCGATCTGTCTCATTGGGAAGCATAGAAATGTCCAACTGGCAACGTTACATTAACATTTTGTTTATTTACTTTTTCGCGAGTATTCCATTAGGTCTCAGTCAATATTCAGCGCTTAGTGAATTTTACACATTTAGCTTTAGGGGATATTGAAATGAGGTCTTTCAGAGTAAACCACCTACGCTGTTCATAGCATGTTTATAGCTTTTTGTGACAAAATAATAAATTCGAAAAGTACCTAAGCTCTAGCAAAAACTGACTGATTGAAGCATTGGTTTTCTATTGCCTACTGAAAGTCGACTTTATCGCATTACCTACCTATTGAATAATTATTTCAAGAAACATTAGTAGGTTTAGCAGTTAGTTCCAAGAACCACATAGGCTTGTTGTTGTAGTTAATCACAGCTTCCGAGTAAAACTATTACTAGTTATAAAGTAGATTCTTGAAGATGGTATTACTATTAATGAAGAATTAATTGATTGAATTAACATTGGTGTTAGTACCTTATTACTTGTACCATAGTATTTTACAGTAGTACTGCACACAATTTAAGTGTATTTTTTTGTATTAATTATTTTTTCTCTAAGCAATTCTACTAAGCTGCCGCGGCACACTGCCGTCAGTCATCAAGAGGTTTTTAAATAATTCTCTTTTCCTTAGTGGTCATGAAATGGTTACCTCTGTTGGTCCGAAACTCTGGCTGGTGGATTTATTACCGAACTCTGTAACTCGTATTATTAGCCCGTCACTGTCCTCTTTGCCGACACAAATAGGTATTATGCAGGAATTTGAATTCCTTCGCAACCAATTATGAACCGCTCAGGCTAGCATTGCATCAACTGTATTCAAATGATTGGGAATTGCATATTCGAACACACTGAATCTAGCAACTAAAATGTCAAACGACTTTTCTATTTCCACTTCTAACATTTCTGGAAACTCTTCTAACAACTCTTCTAACGGGAGACAGGAACATTTCTCGATAAATAATTTAACCGTAGTAAAGCCTGCTGTTTTCGAAAATTAATTTTCCCCACAGACTTCAACAACGTGCGTACAATGTGAAGAAATAATCACGACTAGTGACTACATGTAAATAGTGCGAGTCAGATCTCGGCGCTAGTACTGACTTCAGTTGGAGTCAGCTACTGACCCTGTGTAAATCTGCTTTTACTTGTGGTAAACAAGTGTACAAACACGAAGTGAATGTGTGTGTGAGCGCAGGGGCTCTTGGTACCGTCTGAGACAATGGCGTAGTCGGAAGTGTGTGTGTGTATTATGTGCTGACGTACATGCACAGCGTGTTTGTACACTTGGTTAACACAAGTACAGCGCGCTTCAATTCGTGAGATAAAAATACTGTAATTAATTTTGAAAATATTCAAAACCAGCTTCTGCTCGCGACTTTGTCCGCTTCGAAGTCAGTACTATAAAGCATCCTATGGTACTCCTAACAGCATCGTGTAACTTTCTATCAGTGAAAGAATGTTAGTACCCGGATTCCAGATTATTCGGACTTCCAATCTTTAGCTCTTTATAATATTCGTTTACATTTATAGCTTGTAGCACGTATTGTTAGCTACCCTATACATATACATACAAGGCGGTGTAGTGTGTGTGTGTGTGTTGGGTTCAAGTCATGAGTTTCAGAAAGTTAATATTTAGTTTTCTGCATGTCATCCACGTCATGAGTATACTTTCCACACCCTGACACTTAATGGTAATAAATATTTCTGTGAAACATTTACAAAATATCTCAAATATTTGCTTTTATTGAAAACACTAGTTGCCGTTTCTTTGAGAAAATAACTAATATACTTAATTTTATTTTTATTACATGTGAGTGATTTCAGAATCTCAAATCATTTTTGGTTAATTTTAGTTTAGTTATTTAATTTTCTGGAGTACTTAATTAACTTCTATTCAATACTACTAATATCTAGCCAAAAACTAAAAGTGAGAATTTTATCATACTAAGCCGGGTAGGAAAAAAAAATTATAATAAATAAATAAAACATATACATAAAGTGACTACTGTGGATTCTACTTGTATTCATAAACAACCAGCATCTGGAAAAAAACGACTCATGACCATCTTAATGCTGTAATAACCCATAGAATTGTATCGCAATATGAGACAATATACGTTTACGATCGCAGAGAGCGGTGTTATCATAACGCAGGGCCACTTGCGCGGCATTATCGCACTCAGGCGCCGTATGTCGGCATTACGGCACTTAGGACACACACCCCTTGCTTCTTATACACTGTGAGAACTCGCAGGCTGGAAGGGAATCACAAAAATAATGGCTTTAGCTAACTGTTTATACGTGAGTATAGGCGTAAATCTAAGCAGGGTAAGACATTTGACACTTTTATTTTCAACTGCAGTGACACAAATACCAACTGGCAATCTTGAAATGTTGACTGTTGTCACACGCGCATAACGAAACAATTACGGTCAGCTTGATATAGTGAATCTTTATCCAATTCTCTCCTGTGCACACAGAATGGACCACTCGTATTCCAGCTACAAACACGGTGTGTTCTTCCCTAAGAATATTTTGCAAAAAGGGACCATTGTTATAGAACTCCTCTACAAACTACTGCTACTTATTGAATAGGTAGGGGAAAAACTTTTCTATGTGAAATGTATCCCTTCCATGATACGTTTTGTATCTGTTCGGTAGTTTTTCTGTGATTCACCGCCGTGTTTAGGCTTGAGGAAGTATTGACTTTCCATATTTTATTAAAATCAATTAAATTGGACGCCATTGTGATATCTGCTCTTCAAAAGTTATGTAATATAATATATCTGCTGTAATTGTGCAGACATAAAAGTTAATAATCCTAAAGTATGATTAAAGATTAACTTATTGTACCCCAAATTAAGCAAAATACTCTAAGCCTACAGTATTTTATTTTTAAACTCTTGTAAAAGATTGCCAAAAGTCTATTATTCCTACCCAAACACCGGCCGCACAAGCCAAACATAAATTCAACGGATTAAACCCCTTATTCATCCCGCACCGCACGTTGACACACAGCCCACAACTCGACCCCAAATAATAAGAGAATAAAAACAACCTAAAAAGTGCCATTACAGCTCCTACGAGTGCACTGTAGTGTTGTGCTATTGCGGCCTCAAAAAATGTTACGGCCGCCCGCGCTCTACGACCGGGCACTGTCTGGCCGCCTGGTCGCCGGCCGCCGCCGCCGGTCGCCGGTCACCGCCGCCGCCGGCGTAAAAACTAACGTCAGCCTTATTTAGACGGTTTTACGTGATAATCTTTATTAATAGAGCAATCCCTTGGACTTTTTGTTGGGATATATTTTGAGGCTGTGTTAGGCTTTGTAGACTTATGTTGTGGGCTCAAATTGCTGGTTAATTCCGGCCTTAAATGTCTGCGAATTTGAAGCTAAGAAGAATGTACGTAAAAGATTTTCTTAGTTTAATTTAAGGTCATAAAAACCTGGACAAGATTGAGAACAGTAAATAATAGCGTAGAAGACAAGAGGCTTGAATGCCCTCCCTGTTCAGGAGATGAACAAACAACAATAGAAAGTTTAGTTACCAGTGAACTGAATAAACACGGCTACCATCATAATATGAATACCTTACATTTATTAATGCTGAACTGAATTCAGAGCACCTTAATTTGAAACCCATTATCGAAAGTTGAACACACTGACCCGTTTCCGGGGCGACCTTAAAAACAAATGTCCCACTTAACTGAATCGGCACAAATTGTACCGTTCATTCCATTAGGGGGCACATTTGCATAACATCTCAAATGTTAAGCGTATGCGTGTCGCGTAACCTTGTTTTACCGAGATTCGTCGGGCCGTCCGGTGCCGTCCGGAGCCGCCCGCTGCCGGCCGGCCACTCTGTCCGGCAGGTGGAACTTTTTAACGGCGGTCGAGCGTTGCGTTGAGCAAAACTTTTAACGAGCTTCCGGCAAGCCGTGCCGTGCTGTTTAATCATAGTTTTAAATTGCAGTACGAAAGGGCTCGAAAATATACACAAGTTTGTACGCGATGTTGTCTGTCAGTGAAACAGATGCGTGCGACTTTATGTACCTACTGCTGTATCACAGGACTGTGGTAATATGTACTGAACACTATCGGCTACTTGTCATTCGCGCGGAATACTGAAGTCAATGGACAGAAAAACGGTTTTTCGAAGCACGTAGACGATAGCCTCGCGATCTATCTAACCGAACGTATCTTCGGCACGCTCCTAACTCCAGTTCACTGACTGCTCGGAACAGACCATAGATAAAAACAATTAACACTTCCCGGGCACCTGCACCAGTCTGTTTGTGTTCCATTCCCTTGAATAAACAGATGATAACCAGCTAAGTGCCAGTCGCGCCGACTAACAAAGTACACGAGAATTTCATAAACAAACTTATGCAAATACGGCCACTGAAGTAGCTCCCGTTGAACATAAATCTGTATGCCGCCGCCCACAGAGACAAACGTGCCCCTCGACGTCGATCCAATATCAATTTTATTGCGTGGTAGCAAGATTGATTTTAATTTGTCAGCTGATATGGAGACGAGGTGTGGTGTTCGTGATCGAGCGCAGTGTTTACGTGCCGGCGAAAGTCGAGTTGTTTGTTTTTTGTTCGGCAATAATTTCCGGATCGATGGCAAAGTGTGCGGCCGGAGGCGGTAATAAGTGGCGAGAGCAGTGCCTGCGTACAGGCGACGGCAACTCGGTGACGTCACGTGGACGCAAGTCGTATGCGGACAGAAGGACCACTTTATACGGCAGACTCAAGTAAAAACTGTCTGACACTTCTATGCAGTGATTATAGCTAGAGTAATAGTCCCTATGCATTTCGTCAACATGTTTACAATTATATTACAAGCACTGAACACGGGCACGTTTCGACACTATAGTCACAAAAACACACGTTCCTATAAACTTTAACGTCATAGAAACAATGCATCTACATAAAATCACGCATTCACCGTTTAACATTTTTAGTTTCCACGTTTTGTATTACAGCATTTAAAACAAATAAATGAGTTTGTCTATTTTGTTGCGTATTGTCCAGACTGGTCCTTCTGCATCTATTTTTGACGCTTGCCTGCAATAATACATGTTCTGCATGTTGCCCCTCAGCCCCGATGACAGTATCGCATGTTTCGTGTCCTTGAACGTCCTTGAGTCGTGGCTGATGGAGATGTTACATAAAAACGAATGACCGTCATATCCTAACGGCTGACTTGATGTTACTACTTGTAATATATTACAAGAAAAAAGGTTTAATGGAGGAATATAAGAATATATATGAGTCACGCTTGTTATTTGTGAAATACCTAGGTAATGATAAAAGTTTTAGTTTATTTTTGAAGTGAAAACTTCTCTAGCGGCGTTGAACACTTTTTGTAGTGGGTAAAAAATGTTAAACTCGCGTCAGGGCATCGCGTCAGGACACGTGACCGTCAGGAGAGATTTCCCCCCCCCCCCCCCCATCTCTTTCTACGGCGGCGCCAACCGAAGTGAACCAAGTGAGACACGACAAAGATGGCCGAAGAAAATGACATTTGACGTACAAATGTTTGAAAAGTCAGTTTCGTAAACAAAAGTACTTCGAGGAGCCGCAGTTGTATTTAATTTATTTTTAACTTCTGTTTAACCAATTTAGTTTATTATTATATACCTACCTACAATACAAAATAGAAGCGACGAAAAATATAACGAAGCACATTATAGCAACAAGAAATACTGTGGGACATTGCTGCTTTTGTGTGAAAACAATGCTTCCGTGTCGACCACGGAAGTTTACACCCTCCAGGGAGATGCTCCAGTAGGGTGTGGCTGTGAAGCTATGTTGCAAAACATGCTCCACGTCCTATCCTGCCTTATTTGTCCTACCCAAAACATGCAGTCAAAGTGACCTCTGCGCTGCCACCGACGAAAACGTGGAAGTGGCAATATTTTGAGCCAACAAGATCTAAAGTAAAAAAGAAGAAATTTAGGGAGTAGTTCATTAATAAAAAGCTTGTATACAAATATCAGTTTATTTTTATAATACTTGTACGCACCGGGACTTACAGCTTAGTACGGCTGTTATTCCAAATGCATACAGTGTGGCTAAGTTTGTAACAATTGAGCCTGGTATCTACGGTTACCTCACCCTACTGATTATAAACCTACAGCAACTACTTAACACCCTAGTTATCCTAACACCCTAACCTATCATACAAGCCTACGGGAGACCTACGGGAACAGACAGAATTTGGGTAGGAATAGGGGTTTGTGTACGTCGTGCAATGTGTACACAGGAAATAGTTTTGTCATTGCCGGTCCCACAGACTCATAGAACTGGTGATGGCTAAAGGTGTCTTGGCCATAGTGAGAGGAATTATGGAAGATGAATCAAACTCTACTCCAGCTTGATGACTAATTTATTCATTTACTAATTAGTAATTTATGTGGAACGAATGTATGTCGCTCTTGATGCTGACGCTGGCGTATGTAACTCTTGCCTGTTCACGGCTGAACAATACTCCAAACTCTAATTTGGCTTCTAAAACTTGTGCAAGCAGAACAACATTTTTAAAATGTTTGCTTTTCATTTGCCATCTGTGCCATCTCTTCTGTAGGCCGTTTCATTTTCTGCTATTCGTAGTGAAGCACCATCCTTACTAGTCCTATTGACCTGAAATACAAAACTAATGTTATAAATTCTTTCTCTTCATTATCTTATTTATACTGATTAAATTAATCAGTAGCGGCATCAAAATAACATTCATTATTATTCTTATGGCGGGTTTTTTTTTTGTTACAATGAGTTTTGTACAGGCAAACGAAGTTCTTCGTAAAATTGTAAATTGGATAGGCACCTAATTCGTAAATCATGCCAGGCTGCCCCTGTTTAGCGTTAGTGCTTGTGTCAGTGTTTTTATTTTCCATTATGGAGACCTCTCCCTGACCAATTCTTCCAAAAAATCTAAGGATTAGAAGCAAAAGCAAGCATAAGTATAAGAAATTGAGAATGTTTACAAAACATAACTTACTTTGAACACATTTTAGCTGTAACAGTAGGTACACACCTTATCCTCCTCCAACCAATATTCAATTCTTTGCCCATTATTGCAATTACTAGTCTCCGGTCTTAATTTCATTTATTTTAAATACAAAAAAATATTCAAAAGTTTTTTAGTTTGACACATACAATATCAAATTCATTCATTGACATATTCATATTGTTTCCATGACGACCATGACGTTGTCGCGTCAAAACTGTTGAAACTGTAGACAATAAATTAGTTTTTCATACGTAATAATGTCCATGGACATAAATATTCGGTTCGTAGACAGATATTCTCGTATGCCGATTTAATGTGTTGGCCAATTTGTTGGATGACTTCATTATAATGGCAACATTTAGAAGTTGTAGGACATTCTAGTTATAGAACGTTTATGAAGCGTTTATGAATACGAAATTTTATCGAATGTTTTAAAGGCCTATTGAGCATTTTAACTAATGAATGGTTTAAACCTTCAATAGGCTTTTTTTTATGAATAAGACCGAAAGTGTTTAAAATATGGAAATTGAACAAAGTGCATCTATTAATGAAAAAAGTGACGCAGAAATATTGAAAAAAAATTAGTAATATTAATTAAATTAATAATTGATTTATTTCAACGTTAATATTCAAGTTTTCACTTCTGCCGGCACTCCCGGAGTGCAACCCGTCTTTTTATTCTCGTGCAAAATCTGTTTGATTGTTTGCAATTTTGATTTTTTTTTCCAAATTGCCCCAAAAAGAAACACAATACTGCAATGTAAACTTTAACGCAGTCTGGCTAAACAGCATATAGGGTTTCGAGATATTTTATATATTTTTCTGCCCCATCAACGTTTTATGGTCACTTTCTTACATAACTACCCAACAATAAATTTGATCCAAGACTACTACACTACCGATCACTTTAACTTTTAAGGCAATTCGAATAACTTAAGTGTAACTTTAGTCACCCATCAACATCGCACACCCGCTCGCTCGGTCCCTGTACTTCAGTACTTTGTTTCATGTCACACCACACACATCGGTAGGGTTCGTGTTAACCCTTCCTCACTCGACCCAGGCCGGGCGTTGTCGCTAATTACAACCGTCACGGATTTAATTGGCCATACATTCCTTTGATATTACAGTATGTTGGGATTATTGTTTTATTCACTGCTGGAGAATTTAGTTTTGTCTGTTTGGACGGTCACAAGGACTTTTTATTTGAGACATCCAGGTGTGAAATTCAACTAAAATATTTAATATCATGCGAACATTTATAAAATAAATGGTTTTATCCATGACATTTAAAACCCAAAGCTCCAACGACTATCACCTAAGCCCTTTGGATCTAATCAGTAGTTGGCAGTCCGACTCCACGATTGTCACACACGATACCATAAGCACTCGCCATCATTGCGTACGTCTCATAAAAAGGGCCCCGCGCTACACAACAGATAAAAGTAAACTTATTCCCGGAATGTGACTAACGGAAAACGACCATCCAACATTACAATAATAAAAACGTTTGTGAAATGGAGTGAAAAGTCAAAGCACTGCATAAGACAACTCTACACTTGCATCTGAATCATAGGAATGTAAACTTTATTACCGTACCATGAAGATATGTTTAGGTAGCAAGTAGTTTCGCGAGGGCGGGTAGAGAAGGCGTTTCGGACTCCGGCAGAAGCAATTCATTCCACATTAGAAGGGCGAAGGGCTTTTTTATAATAATTGCGGATGCCATTAGAAGGTCACCGGCTGAATCCTGTAATATATGTAAATGACCCGACTGTGCTCCGTGTCGGCGATGCTGCATATAAGCGCTCTTTATGGCTCGAACATTGATTCCCTGCAGCCATCAATTTGAATTGATCGCTGTAAGTTATGGCAGATTTAAATAATCTATTAGTTTGAGCTCACAGAGTTCCTGCTGACATTAAATGCAGTGTGGAGCGGATAATATTACAAGCAGTTGCTAGCGGAGAACAGTGGAATTTTAGGGGGCTGTATAACGAACGTTTTGGATTCAAAAGACGGAGAAACAGACGATTTTTCTTATAACATTTTTCTTTCCTGCCAATTCTAACCAGAATATAACCATATTATTGTCATACAAACACGTTTATCAAATAAACATTTCACATCCTATGATGCCAAAACTCTCGACTTAAACCCAAAATAACTCTCAATGACACTCAGTAAAAGAAAGTGGTGACCATTTGCGCATCGTAAACCTACACTTTGAAGTCCTGTTCCTATAAAAAAGTACAGTAAATCCTTGACCTTTCGTTGAGAACACACGTTCTGTGTAATAGACCGATGGGCCATAACATTTATTATGTACAGCCAGCGACGTGTGAGCACTGAGCACTAGCAGGCGCCTGCCCCCGCGAGCCTGCACTTTGATAAATCATCGCGAGGGCTCATCAATATCTATTAGCCACTTAATTTACTCGTTTTGCTCAACATTGTTTTTTTTTCCTAATAGGTACGTGTAGAGAACGAAACTTGAGTGTTATGTGAAGTGTGCTAGCTTTTGTGATTCTCAGGAATCATGCCAATGCATTGTAATAGATAAGAAGAAATAAGTCGGATTATTATTGCAAATATTTACATATTTCCTGCACCTTTTGAATATAAGGTTTTTGAAAACCTAAGTGCAAAATTCAAGTTAGAACAAATGGTTGAATAGAACTACATAGAAACGCTAAGCAGTATGACATTAACGTGTCTTTAGTAAAACATTTGACTCTCAGCACCAATGTTTGCCAAAATATTTTTTACCTTAACTATGAATTCTACGGTTCCCTACATACATTTTTTTATCATAACAATATGATATTATTAAGCGCGTGAAAATATGTGTGTGAAATATGATCTAGTACTTGGATCGTTTCCGTCGCGTCGAACACAATTTAGCGACTGTTGAGTCGCGCTCGTCGCCGCGCTTCTTGCGCTTTACGTCGCTTCACTCCGGGGCTGCCACGCTTCAGGTTTCCCTTGGCTAGTTGAAAAGTAGATCGTCTTGAAATGACGGATCCACTTTCCGGTTCTGTGAATAGCTACTAGACGTATGAATTACCTTTGGTAACTGTGGAGTTGTAACTATGAAGAAATGTGGTATACTTTTTATTTATGTTGCTGTATTGAGAATATACATAGGACCTCGCTAGCACCGTTCAACCAAAAAAAAAATTTTATTTCAGTTGTCTAGAAGTAGTTAGAGGACATCAAATATTTGACCCGTTTCAAAAAGGGTCAAATGTCTGTTGTCCTCTAACATCAAAGACGTATGTTATTGTCAACCCTAGTGAGTCAGCTCCTGGGCGCCGGATGCCGCGTGTCGAATTGACGACGATTGTTGATCTGTTGCCTAGCACCCCGCCAGGCAGGTCACGCTTTTATATTCATTTGAGCTGTTCTTCACATCTAATTCAATACAATTTAGTTTCTTTCTTCCATTTGTTTCAAGAGACTAAGACTTATAACTTTTGGGCACAAATGGCCACGTAAAGAGCGGCGTCTATGGCAATTTTGATAACTAAGACAATGGTAGCCTAAATAGCCTTATTTAGAATTGACCTTTGGTTTAGTTTACTTGTAAGACATAAGGATCGTTGGAAAATACATACTTTGAAACAGGCGAATCATTCAATTAATTCAAAGGATTCGCGTAATATTTACCGACTTAAAAAAAGGAGGTTATCAATTCGACACGTATGTATGTAATATTATTGGAACTGCAATATATTCATATATGAGAATCTATTAGGCCTTCCAAACAAATGTACAAAATTTCATGTATGTATGTATGTTTGTCCACGCATTTCTCCGCAACTATTAATCAGATCGTGACCATTTTTTTATTGACTTACATTTACTTCAACTTAGGGAACAGTACAAGTTTCATCAAAATCGATTCAGTAATTTTCGGGATATGGACTAATACGTGTAAGTGTGACGGCCTGGCTTATTGATACGAGCTACGGGTGTAGTGTCAAAGGGAAAACATCTGAAAACCTTGCTCAAAATCTAGTGCTATATTTACACCAAAACTATTAACAAACACACAAAATATGTTCCAGTCTTTATTTAAAACTAATAAAAATTACGAAAAAGAAAGTAATTTAAAAAAATTAAATAGGCTTCAAAAGGAAGATCACTCAAAATTATGAAATAACTTTAATTCCGGAAGTCGGTGGTAAAAAACTAAAATACAGATCCTAAGACACCGACTTCCGGAATTAAAGTTATTTCGTTATTTTGAGAGAACTTCCTTTTGAAGTCGATTAATTTTTTTTAAATTACTTTTAATTTTTATTATTATTTTTGTTATAGCTTCGAGCCATGCATCATAATTTCTGAACAACGTAAAATACAAAATCTATTTACAAACACTCAGCAACTTTATCCTACCACAAGCTAGAATTAAGTTAGTAGCCAGCGTCTAGCGTCGTTGCACGAGGAGAGGCAAGTCCTTGCCGCAGCCTGCAGCCGTCAGCAGTCCTGGGGGATGCCGAGGCAGGTCGACACTCCCTGAGCGGATGCATACAAAATTGTACCGACAATTTCATGTTTCAACTATCTTGTTTCCATATTTTTCGTCAGGGAAAATAATTGTTAAGCAAATTGATTACCAATTTAAATTGTTCCTATATTCAAATCGCAACTGTAATCTTTGCTTAACAATTATAATTATTAAGCAAACCCTACCAACAACCTTTCCAACAGTTAAGATACTTTTTTGCTCCGGAAACGATTTGACAGGTCCTAATACTCCTAATGTCGTTATACGCCTAAAGGGAGTCCATTAGAAGTGGACTTCTAATGGAAATACAGCAAACAAAAAAAAGTTCCTAACTAGCTTAACATAGTGGACTATGTTAAGCTAGTTATGAACTTTTTTTTTGTTGTATTTTTGGTCCTAAGAGACCAAATGTAATCTCCGGGCCAGTGCAGAATATTGCAGCGGAAATTTCATGTCTGAACTTTTATTTTATTAGTTGTTTGTTGTACCTACATTGTCAAATATTTTACATTGGTAGAGGAGAAGATTTTTTTAGAAAAATATTTTCGATACACCTTAGAAGATTCAGGCAGTTATCATTTCTTTTTCATGTTCCTGTAACTATATTTATTCTCACCGTCTGGATATGATGGATTTGATGTTCAAATATTTACAAGCTGCCAAGCAAAATAAAAAGTTCCGTTCGATGCACTGCCCCTATACCCCGTCCTGCACCAACGGACGTCGTCAAATCCGGATCCGGTACATAACGTTATTTTCCGAGATCGGATAGCGTTGACACGTGAGGAGCCATGTCGCCGCGCAGACAGATTTATCAGATGCATCACAGAGTCGCCGTAACAAGGCAGCCATCCATCATATCTACGTTACGAGCAGGCTTGAGGGAATACTTGATGCCCACTCTCTTTGTGTAATCCCTGAGAGGACTTTAACAGGGCCTGTCTGCTATAGAGCGCGACAGGTGTATGGAGTGCTTTGAGACTTATGTGACGGTATTGACAAAGTGGTACCCATAACACTTAATTACTTTAATCGAACATAATTTCCTAGGAAACAGCAACAATAAAAAATTAAATTAAAAATTTAAAAAACCCCCGACTCAAACAAAAACCTCTAAAAAGTAAAATAATAATATATATTAGCCCTTTAAGTTTAATATAAGTTGCAGGAAATATTTTGATCCAAGCGTCCTCATGTCGGGGGACGGCTAATGAAAATTGGAAGTTAACAGCAGTTATGTTTCTACAATAGCTACATTCATTATTGCTGGGTTTAAGCCTCATCTGTTTGGCGTTTTCATTAGCCGTCCCCCGACATGAGGACGCTTGGATCAAAATATTTCCTGCAACTTATATTAAACTTAAAGGGCTAATATATATTATTATTTTACTTTTTAGAGGTTTTTGTTTGAGTCGGGGGTTTTTTAAATTTTTAATTTAATTTTTATTTCTTGCTTTTTAAACTTTATAATATTATATTACTAGTAAACATACTATACGATCCACATGTGATTAGCCGAAATCTGCGCAGCTGTACGTATTTTTTTACCACAGTGAAGCGAAGCTAGTTAGGTACTCGTGGTCGTTGGCGTTCATTCCATACTAACGTATTCCTCTGTGAATTCGCCATTTCTGGTGGCAGCCATCTTAGATTTGAAATTTGTAATAGTGTATAGTATTCTACTAGTCAAGCCCTTTCATTTGATACCCATATTGAGGGAATTATGAAAAAAAATATATAATTCGCCATTTTGTGGTGGCGGCCATCTTGGTTTTGAAATTTATCATAGTGTTTGGTATTCTACTTGTCAAGCCCTTTCATTTGATACCCATATTGAGGGAGTTGTGAAAAAACATGTAATCCGCCATTTTCTGGCGGCGGCCATCTTGGACCGATTTTCTTCAAACATAGCTAAGAACACTCGCGACTAATTCACCTTTCAAACAAAAAAAAACAAAATCAAAATCGGTTCATCCGTTCGGGAGCTACGATGCCACAGACAGACACACACACACACACACACACAGACACGTCAAACTTATAACACCCCGTCGTTTTTGCGTCGGGGGTTAAAAATACGAATCCTCGTACATTTACGATACAACTCGGTTCAATACGCGATGCTTTTACGAATCGAGTTAAATCTAATTACTGTGTCCTCACCACACGGACCCCAGGACCAGCTCGTAACTCTCCTATTTATTAATAAAACGAAACAGGCTCTCACTGAAACTAACATTTATATTTATTTGTTTATAAAAGTTTAGTTGTTATTATTTCGTGTAAAAGGTTATTGTACGTATAGTCACACTTTGGTTATGAACGGTAAACTGTAGGAGAGTAGGTATTTGACGATGTTTATTCATGAGTTCTTTGAATGGTGTGAGTAAGTGGGAGGCTCTAGAAGTAATTGTTATAAAGCGTTCCATATGTCGTCTAAAGTTACAGTAAATAGTTTGAAAATAACGTAGTTTTAAAAAACACAACAATAAACGTTGCTATGTTACGTTACTCGAAACTTCTAATACCCATAAAATGCATTATCGTCTTCTTGCTCTTCAATCTATTGATTAGATTAGATAGTTCCAAAACTTCCCATAGTTCATGGGGTCCACGCATACCCAACATGTGTAACAATTAGTTACTAACATCCGGGGCAGCCGCTTGTCTAACTTATCTGAACAGCGCACATTACGACCGTATCGGGACAAACTTAACTAACATGCCGCGCCGCTCATTTCATTTGACAGGGGCTTCAACATATTCAAAGGAGTACCTATAGGTATTGATACCAAAGATGCTGGGATATATAGTTTGTATACGGAAGGTATCTTAAACTTTCGTTCAAAGACAAAAAAAGTGTTTTTAATTGTTTTGACTTACTCTACGAGCCGCTATGAGCAAGCTACGGCGTAGCGTGCAGTGCGCTACGGCGTAGCGTGCAGTGCATTACGACGTAGCGTGCAGTGCGCTACGGCGTAGCGTGCAGTGCACTACGACGTAGCGTGCTGTGCGCTATGGCGTAGCTGACGCTTTGCTACGATTTGGTAGAACCTCGCCAGGCTTTTCAGAAAAATTATGATTCTAGGTTTTATAATCCACGTGCAAAAATGGTCACCCATCTACGGACTGACCGCTGCTAACATAACCATCCGATATTACTAGAAGTTGTCGAGATCACAGGGCAGTAATACTCGTATGGATGTAAAATAAACAGTAAATGGAAGGCTTAGGTGTGCGCTCGGCTGCTCCACTTAATGAACAGAAATCCGCCGGCACAGACGCGCGGTGCCGCAGGAGCGCACGAGTGTGGCAAACGATCCACGACTCTGTACTTTAATTGGCCAAATAAATATCTTACTTGCATATTGACTATCGTTTTTGTTTGATATTATGTGTTATTTTAACGATACTCTGTTAAATTTCTTCAACTAAAAAACAAATAACAAAATAACTCAAATCATTGCAAACTTAGATTGGTGAAGAAAAAAATATCAGCTGAAACTAAATTATTTGAAACATTATAAGTACCTGTTTTAAGAGCAGTGGTGGCCCAGTGGTCACGACGGCGACTTACGAGTTGTAGGTCGTAGGTTTGAATCCAGTCAGGCGCTTTACTTTGTGTAAATTATATCCTCACCACTGCTCTCAAAACGGTGAAGGAAAACATCTTGAGGAAACCGAACTAGAACCAAAAATTCGAAGACATGTGACATCTACCAACCCGCACTGTGCCCGCGTGGTAGATTACGGCCCACCCCCTCTCACTGAGGCCACACGGAGGCAGTGTGTCCCAGCAGTGGGAACATTATATGCTAGTATAGAGTTTGAGTACTTGAGTTTCTCCGACGCTATAACAATACATAAACTGTGTGTTACCACCGGCATGAAACAATCACACACAGACTATAACCTCCGCACGGTGGTCTCATTTAACTAACTAAGACCAAAGACAAGTTTATTGTTTATCGGGGACTGCCTCGGATGTGACTTGTTGCCGCAGGAATGTGTCGCCGACGTAGGCACAATACTGTCGGCTAGTGCTTTAGGCTTGTTTGTTACCTAAGGGGTTGAAGGCATAAATGTCGTCTGGTCACGTCCTGGGTTATCAACTTGTATTTTCATGTAAACATGAAAGCACTGCTCTTACTCTTAAAATGCACTTTATTTAAACAAAATACAAAAGTAAAGTACTGGTAGTTTGTTCTGAAAGTTTGTGTGCTCTTAAGAATTCAAACGCTGATAAATATTTTTAATCGCTCACTAAAATATCATTACAATTTTATTATCACGTAAACAATTAAAAATTTACGTCTTTACCAATAAAAACATGATGTCTGTAATATGTGCTGGTATCATAAACATTCAGATCTACCATTAATTCACGTGGACCAGTTAAATAAAATTTTAATAAAAGTAACAGTTACAATAAAACCATCGCTTAGAGCGATCTCGTCTAGTTATGATAACAGTTTTGTACGTTCTAACTTTACACTTTATTTACATTATCCAAATGAAACTGAAAAATACGCCAAGAAAAACTTTCAATAGTCATTATATTATTGTTTTATTCAAATTTTCAAAGGTCATGAAACTACTAGTTTACACTAAACAACTATTCGACAAAGCTGTAGGTTACTTACTGTATAACTAAATTATGTTTTAATGTAATAGTAAATCTGAAGCTTAAGTAAAGTCTCCCAAACTTGCTAATATTTTGACCTTAATACCTAGTAATATTGTATAGCTCTTTAGCAAATATTGTTATTAAGGTAAATTTACTAAATCAATGTAAACAATTATTTACATTGATTTAGTAGATTTACCTACCTGAAGAGTTTATTGAGAACATCTTAAGATGTTTTCAATAAACTCTTCAGTATCTACTCTCAGGCGCTGTAGGTGATATCGATTGATTCTATTTCAAATTCTCCGAGTGTAGGCGCATACAGTTGAACATTCCAAACCTTTCTACTTCCATCTTACCTTACAAATAGAATGGCGGATATAGTAAGCAATCAAATGAATCTTATCGCCGAGTCTAGTACAGCTTTCGGTCATAAACGAGAACTAATTCCGATCGCATCGCTGATATATTGCCTATAGCTACTTACCTGGGTCCACCCCCGCAGCCCCCGCCCCCCTGCACCCCCCAGCTACTTTTAGTGTTTCGTTTTATTCGAACATAAAGATTAGACATAAGAGGTGCGCGGCTATTCGGCCTGGTGTCGTAAACCAGCCCTCAATTCGCCAAATGAGCAATGAAACTTAACTCAGTTGGACACCGAGCTGTACCCGAACATATCCGAATATCGACGAATATCGCCGAATTGGGGCGAGCCGGAAGCTGGCGGCTTAATTTTTAATTTATGATCGAGTAATGGTGGGTTGCGAGTGGAACCGCTCGGCAACCAAACTGTGCAATTAACCAGTATTGTGTGCATTGAATCATAACAGATTAACTTACTATTGTTATTGTCTAAATCCAAGTTCATTTTTATGTTAGGGATCGCACCAAAATTAGTCAGATTCACAATGCACTGATCAGCACTCGTTTATTCAGTAGAATTGGTTTTCACAATAGGAAAATCAATTATTCAAATCAGCCATAGAAAATATTTAAATGCCAATGGAACCACCCTATACAAAGCACGTAGAATTGGCGCAATTTGATAGATAAAATCATTGAAATAATAAACAGTAACAATTGTAAATAACAGTATTGCAATATTATTCGTTTCGGTATACGCAACACAAACAGCCATGTCATTGTACTATGTTGCAGAATACACTGTACAGCGCTGCAAAGCGTTTAATTGTGTTACGGGAGTGAGCGAATGAGCCGGGATTCTTTGCTTTTTGCTCTGCGGCTGTTAATTGCTATAAGTAAACAGCTGCGTTGAGAGACGCAGCCTCGCACGCGAGTAGGGCTGGCAGGAGAATAAGATACAGGGTCTGTTCGTGGAAGCATAGATAGTCTTCCATCATAGCCATAGCACAGTTACCATACTAGGAGGGAAGAATGATTAGGCATTCTAAAACCTGTCAGTATCAATAATGACCATAGATATCCGATAGTGACCAAGCCATTTCGTTAGCAAAACGTAGTATAAATAAATGAAGTATTAAAAGGGTAACAAACGAATTTCCTTAAATTATTAACTGCCAAGAAACACAGCGGATTAGTAATCAAATCAAAATATTTTATTTCACATAAACCTACATGAGCACTTATGAAACGTCAGAAGCTAGGTGCAACGCTGGTTCCAATTGGTCGGTTCCTATGGAGAAGAGCCGGCAAGAAACTTCACGGTTACCTACTCTTTTAAAAATAATTGGCTTTTACAATGTTTTCAAATTATAGTAGGTATAGAAGGACAGCGTAGGTCTGTCAACAAGTACCAGGTACTTCGAAAATAAACAAAAAACCGGACAAGTGCGAGTCGGACTCGTGCACCGAGGGCTCCGTACAAATTTGTAGGTACCTATGGAAATAGTTTTAAAATTATTATTTTTTGTAATGTAACTACAAAGCGGTTTTCGGATTTTTTCCTGTACTTGTGCTACATGACATTGCTTCTTGAAAAATTTCATGATTCTAGGTCAACGGGAAGTACCCTATAGGTGTTGATTTCGGTACATAAACGCCCGAATCTTCTGATTGCGTTTACTTTGAAATTTGATTTTTTCACTGCTTCAAGCGATTGCAGCCTTGAGCGTTTAATATTAATTTCAACTTGATAACTCTACGCGTTCCTGAAAAAAAGGGTATTGACTGACGGACAGACACACGGACAACGATGTGATCTTATAAGGGTTCGGTTTTTCCTTTTGAGGTGCGGAACCCTAAAAATGGTCTACAGATCGAAAGCCTACAAGACGTACAAAGTTCTCACATTTACAAAATTTATAAGAATCTATCAAAAGGTTACATAAAAAATAAAATACTTACACACATCAAAAGTGTTTAGGGATCAAGTACGTTTTAGGTGGATTATTATTTTAACTTTTTTGGATCGTCTTTTTTCAGTAATTCATTTTAACAGCTTAGTTAGTATTACATTCAACCAAAGATCTTTGCAAGTTAATTTGTTTTTCGAAAGCTTTATTATTTCCCTTAATGAAATAGGACGTGATGAAATACCCGAATTTCACATGGTAACCCTAGCAGCAAGGCTTCCATTTGCGAATTTAATTTTGCATTTGCTACGTCGAAGGGTTTCATGCGCGGGCCGTCATAATTCAATGGAGAACAGGCCGAGCGCGGTGCAATACTCGAGCCAGTCACTCGAACCAAACGCTGACTCACATCGACGTTCGACTAAGTAGACCAAATGTAACCAATTACAGCCAAACTAAACAGTGGATGTAAAAACTAAAGCACCATTGACTCGACATTATGTAAGTTTAGCTAATCCTCTAGAACTCCGCGCACGAACTAGAAAGCTTTCAATTCAACTTGGTCGTCAACTTTATTTGCCTAATTAATCCAATTTCACTTTTTATTTGGCGAAACTGCATGCATAAATTGAATTCGCAAGAATCCCGCCGCCATTCGAGAACTTATTTAATTAAAACTTATCAAGTACTTAGGTTTTCGAACATTCGAGTAGTGGGTCGAGTAAAGCGCGGTGTGAACGGCCCACCGAACGTAAGTTTGTGCCGAACCAATAAGTTGTTCCAAGTTCCGAGCTCCAGGCCAACTGACGAAATTGCAATTTGTATCGACTCAACAAATTATAAATCCAAGACAATGTGACGTTTATAATTTTTTGACAAATGACTTCTACAGCTCCGAGGTCGCACTCCCGGGGGAAAGTTTTGCTTTGCAAGTGCTGCTCGTGTTCGGTGTTACTTGGACTGAGTTTCCCGGTTTCGTAACTGAAGTGCGAAATTCCCTCTACAATTTCCAATACCTACGTACGACTAGAATCCAATATTTGCAAAGCGTTCGCTGCGCTGACGTTACGTCGCGTTTGCCATTTGTAATTGCACGTGACTACTTCGTGACGTGACGCAGGATGCACCGTTTTAATAAACTGAGCGTTGGTGCATCATGTCATATGTACTGGTATTATTTTCACGCTAAGTGGCGGCTGACGGCATGACGTCAGTCTTGCACGTGCGACTGACGTCATAATCGCGCGACGAACAACGCAGAGCAATTCAATTTGCGGCGTTACAATGTCGGTTTATGGGGTGGAAAGATATTTTAGCAGGAACAAGCGCCGTGCCGCCATCACGACGTTCATTGCCGCGCCACTAATGTCGCACGGAAAACGTTTACGACGCAAGCGCGCAATGTAACGTAATCTTAATGCGAGAAAATTAATCTAAATGGGCATTTAAAACAAGCGACAAATGTGAGTCGATTTATGAGTGGAGGGGCTGAGAGTCGCCGAGACAGCGAGTAATATCTTCAGTACAACTCGTAAGATGTCTCAACTCAAAATAAAATTAAGAGATGAAAGCTCTGTTTCGTGAAAGACATTCAGCAATGTCTAAGATAAACCAGTTTACTATCAAGTTTCATTATAAATTGAAAACTAATTTCTAGTTCATATATAACAAAATAAAGAAAAATCAAACAGCGTTGACTGGTTAATTGAGTTAGACGTGACAGCTGCTGGAGAGACGTGACAGCTGCTGGAGTTAGACGTGACAGCTGCTGGAGTTAGACGTGACAGCTGCTGGAGTTACACGTGACAGCTGCTGGAGTTAGGCGTGACAGCTGCTAGAATTAGACGTGACAGCTGCTGGAGCTCTAACAAACGCAATTAGTAATCATCGGGTGTTGTTTCATTAAACGAGAAAGTACTGAGTTTAATCAAGAATAAGATATAAGCTGGTACTAGTACCTAACGCGGTCTGCACGCGGACCTTGGCCGCAAATACAATAAACAAAATGACTATAATAAAATAAAATAATAATAAAACAGTTTGACGGGTAATCTCGAATATCTTCAAGCACGTACTTCATCATCATGATCATGGTATGTTAACATCATCCTATAAGGTCTCAGACTTTAAACTTACCTGGCGTTGCCCAGAATAATAATTCAACTAAAATATGTTGCGTGCCTTGCGTTATGTAAGAAAAACTATATTCTCCATTTCAGAAGTCTGAATCAGTTCCTCTCTCGCCATTTCCCAACGATACGTGGACACATTGGTATTCAAGCGACGCGATTAGCTTGCATACGGTCGAAGCAAGTGCACAATATTAATATCCGACTCCGGTACAATTATTATCACACCCGAACGGAACGAACGGGTTCGGCGGAGTCCCTCGGGCCCGGCAGGGTCCCCTGGCACTCGGGGCCTCGTGACCCCCAACGCTCGGGGGACTCACGTATGTGTTTTACGTATTTGCATTCGTACTTTTCGTGAATGTCTGAAATTGCTGCAAGAGCAAAGAGGTTTTCTTTTTGAAATAATTTTAGTGAGTTTTTAGTTTTTGGTGTGAATAAATAAAATGAAGGTATCTGTTGCTTAGATTTTGTAACTTATCTCATCCAAATCATTATTAAAAGAGTAGTACTTACGTACCTAATCGTCATCTTCAGTATTTAAATCGTGTATGAAATCATTTTATCAGTTCATCGACTAAACAAGCAAATACACATAAACTACAATAACAAGCATGTTCATGTTACCAATGCTCTATTGTTCAAAGTTTTTAAAACAATAACAGCTAGGTAAATATCTCAATCCTCTCGACCAACTGTGCCTCGGGCGTCAGTACGTACCGGGTGGTTTGCTTTAGAGTCGAGTCGTACAACTGACGCGGTACAAGCGGACTACACGATGAAGCAGCTCGGCTAATGGCTGACTGCGCATGCTCGTGTGTCTGTGCGTCTGTACGTTTGTGTGTCTGCGTTTTTGTGTGTCTGAGCCTATTATGTGCGGTGTGCACCGTGAGGAGTCTGTATGTGGAGCGTTTTGGGACATTAATATGAGAAGAGGGGAATGGCGTGCCTTTTACCATTTGAACCTGTACTCCCTGCGGTGGTACCATTAATCTTGTTTAAAACCTCTTTTTCTGTAGGTAGCCATCATGTTATATCGAAAACTAAATACTGGCCTGGCGCCGAAAAATACTACCTCTATTTATTTCACTATCCATCAATATTAATGTACATTTTATTTACCCAGAAGAAACATAATACGTGTTCCACAAGTTTGCATGAACTGTTTCATCGATGAACTCCTCGGGGAGCAAATGAAACAGCATTTTGTTCGCCATACTTCTTCCCTCCGCATGGCGCCATTTATCGAAAATGCAGTGAAATTAATTTCCACGGCACTGGAAAACGAGAAATTCGTTACCAATAATGTGTAGTTACGTGGTAGATTTATTTTTATGTGGAAGTAAAATGGGAAGTTAAGGTTACTCGGCTTCTCTAAGGATAAGCTCCAGAAAATGTTTTATTAAGTACTGAAGTTGAGAATAGCGATGCATTTTAAGCGTTCGTCTTAATGCACTGTAATCACAAGAACAAATGTGTAGCATGGTACCATCTTGTTGTTTACGAGCACATTGTGGAACTCTACTAAACGCGAACTATTCATACGTTTATCTGTAAATTGAAGTTAAAACCGAATGAAGTTCAGAATCAATTTGACATAAGTTCCGTCGCTATCCGCAATCAGCTCTCAGACGACATCACCCTGCAGTCGTTGGCGGACGGAGCCACTCGACGAGTAATCGACACTAGAAACATTCGATTCCGATGCAAATCGAGCGCCGGCCTTACATCCGAACTTAATTTTATTTCATCTTACACCGCCGTCCCGCCTCGACGTCCGCACACAATCACTTTACATCACCCTCCCGCCGATTCAACATGATCGGACGTCTCAAAATCGGAGTCTTCTATTACGCTATACATTGCGCATTTACAAACAGATTGGCGAGCTGAGCGCGGCGCGCACGGAGCGCTGGAGGAGGCGCCGGCGAGAGCGTCGCGCTGGGCGCGGGGGGTGCGCGCGCCGCCAATCGATACGGCCGCAGAGTCTGTGTCGACCTGGTTCCCTGCATACATGCACTCGCCTTGTAACCTATATCAGTGCCCAAGTCTTGACTCCAGCCGCCTGCCGCCTGCCGCCCAGCCTCACAGCCTCACCGCTCGCGGGCTCCGAGCTGTCGATGCCGAAATTTACCAAATACTTTTAATGGTGGAACATGAAAAGTTTTGATGTAGGAAATTGTGAAGTATCAACTCACGTTTTTAAAAGAAATTTTCCTTAGGTGCGATGCTGTTGCGGAATTTTAAATTTTACGTTGTAACTTCTGTGTAGTTTTTATGGTCGTCTGGGGGTGACGCCGGAACAATTAATTGTTCGCTGAACACGGCGAGGCAGTTCGCGTCGCGCTCAATATTCAGTTATGCGAGCCTCACGTTATCTGATATTGTGAACGTAGTTAATATTATTTAAATAGGCGCACACCATATTTTCCACGTTTTATCTCAAAATCGATGAGCAGTTATTTAAAATCGACTATATAATAGCTACAACTCATTTCATAATTGTCACCTATACCTATCAATGTCCTGATGCCACTGTGCCGACTGGCTGATATTGTCACCTCGGCACGAGCTATACTTAGGTAGCAGTTGGTGCCGATATGAGGGAAAAAGACTGTCACATCCATGTTTCGTTCAGTAGCTGTCAGCCTGCACTGCCTGCGGCTGAGAGCTATATTAAATTACAGTTTTCCTTCAGTTGACTCTCACGGCGGCGGCGCGCGGGAAATAGCCAACTAGGTGTGACTAGTGTGGTATAGGTACGTGTAGGTACGTGTCGATACGAGCTAGAAGTGAGGATCGGAATAGTCATATTTGGATATTTTTTGAGTCATCTAACTTTATTTTATTATTTAACTCGTAACATTGATTGACGCTATTCTCTACTCTACAAACTTTCATTCTTATTATATCCAATCCCATTCAAATGCTTCATCTGAACATTTAAATGTTAAACTCGATCACGCAGCGCACATACATCTCGCTACTAACTCAGTTATCCAATCCTAACATAATATTTTCTCTGCTCTCCAATATATCACACGAGCGCTACTTTTTCAGCGATAAACTAAATCTCGTGCAGGCTGTAGTCGTCGATACGAATCCAATTGATATTACAATATATCTAGTGAATTTGTGAGTTGATTGATTCTGTATGTGTCAAAGATATGACACGTTCATATAATAGTAAAGGTCTTCTTCTTGAAGATATACTTAGGTGCAAGAATTAATTAACCAGTCAAAAACTTACTGCCCAAGGTGCGCAAAAAGTACGTACGGTGGATACTCTATATGATGATTTCCACCAAACGAGCCGATTGGTGGAAATCATACTTATTAATAAACAAGAGGGATTAAATACATACACAGGCCTAAATATCAGTTGAATAGTTAAAAGTATGGTTTTTATTAAATGGTTCCCAGAACAGAAGCTTTCTTATTGTAAAAGGACTAGCTAGACACTGTAGCGTTACAGTTTTACAGCCAATTTCGTACACAAATACTTTCAATATAACAATCATGCTGAACTTTGTCATGTGAAATGTGAAAAGTTTCTTTACCTACGCAAATGTTATAGAATTACGGAGTACATAATAAAGATAAAGCAGCTATTACTTAAAATGGATGAGTCAGTTATTCATCATCATAATTTTACGAGTGAAGGGAGTAAATTTCGCTTGCTATAAAATTTTGTTATAAAATGACGTTACCTACGGCACTCGTAATTTGTGAATCACTTTGATGATTGGCAAGTTAAAATTGTGCTGTGTGCACAAAATTACGATCTTTTTCTGTCAGATAAGGAGATTATTTCTGAGATTTGGCTGTTTCAATCTGTAATATAAAGCTTCGACAAGAAAAAGTGAAATAAAAAATAAAATAGAAGACGATCCAGCCCTAACATTATTACTATTCAAAAACAAATGTGTATAGATTTAAACTATTGAAACTGCCTATATGTCACGCGGAGCATTAATCTCTGGAGACGTCTAAGAAATATAAAGGACAAGAGCGAACAAATGATCAGTCCCCAGATGAACATACAAGAAAAAGAAATGAGCCACTTTTATTTACAAGCTAAACTTCCAACTGCTTTTGCAAATACAGGAATATTTTTCACAACGATATATGGATATTCTGGTTGGCTCGAAGTCTGGCTAGCTTACGTGGGTAACGCCTAGGAATATCCGCGTGAAACCATTTCGTTCGGATCCCGATGGGTTCAACACACACGTAGCTAGCGGTACCTCCAGCATCAGCGATCGGGATTGCTTTTTAAAGCAGGATGCAGCGGTTGTATCGCATTTTAATTGTATATTACTGATGCTGTTTGTACTTCTATAGATGATGAGAGTGAAAACCACGCAATGTAGTCGCAAATAGTGATTTTATGTTACGTTCAAGAGGTCGTAACATAAAATCACTATTTGAAGAAGAATTCTATTTACTATTAAATATTATTTTACTATTTTTGATCTGAATTTGAATTATTAACCAGTCGATGCAGCATCAATACTCTGATCGAAACGCCAGTTGATGCTTGCAAGCCCCATACGTGCGCGTATAGTACCTACAGTCGAATCCAGTTTGTGTTCAAACTTCACGCGGCTCGCGGCTCGCGGCTCGCGCCCACATCTCTGGGCCGTTATCGCTCCCCGCAGTCAAATAGACTTGTTGCCCAATTTCACAACACTCTCTGACTAAATAAATGTCTAGCAATGTGTAAAATTGTCAACGTTGAGACTGAATTCGTTTGCGCAAATATTCAAGTTATTATTTTTGCGTGTATTCATTTATATTTGAGCTAACTTCATTTTCAGATTTCGTTTAATTTAAATTGCAAGCTGACGTAAAGTGAATTTGTAACTTGTTTTTGTTTTAGTAAACTGTCGCTTTGAAATGTTTAGAAACTTGCTACCAATGTACGAAATTTCATCCAAATTTATTGGTTTTAATTAAACCAATAAAGGATGAAATTTGGTAAATTTGGTTTCCAGTTTAAGTATCTATCTGAGAACTAATTAAGCCAATACTTATGTATAAAATTTGATACACGGGTCGACCATGACCTGGTTTAGGACATAGGATTTTTCATTCCAATATCCCCACGGGATCGAGACTTATGCGGGTGAAACCGCGGGATGCAGCTAGTTTCTAATAAAATTAATTACCTATATTATATTATTAGTGTCATAACTTACGATAAAGTCTAACTTCTCCAATATAAGGTGCAGGTTACGGCAGGAAACGACACAACACAACCACATGTTACTCCATTAAAGCCGTATGAGAGATATTTAAAGAAGGCATTAGCAGATTACCAGCATAATGCGGGCATATGCAATGATAACACTACTGCAACCTCAAAGGGTAGTTAAATATGTAGGCTTCTGCTGTTGTTCTCGAATAGGGTAAAATCCCAATCAGGCAGTTTATCATAAATAACTAACTTCTCGTCGCGACAGTACCTGTGGTCGAGTCAAACGAGTAATAAGTTGCATGTGACATCCAAACGTGGATTTTATTTAAGACTTGCCTTACGCTTTGGAAAACTGTGTCATTATTATATTTAACTAGCTTCTGCCCGCGACTTCGTCCGCGTGAAATTCGTACTTTCCTCTAAAAATTTCGAAAATGTATGTAGGTATGATCTTTATCATTTATTTAGACAACTAAGTATTCGGGCGAATTTTTAAGTGTATAGATCAAAGGAATCAGATTTTTCAAATAAACTGTATCCCCGCTTCTCACCCCCACAGGGGTGGAATTTTCAAAAATCGTTTGGGATGTGTTCATTACTTGACTCAAAGATTATTTACACCAATTTTTGAGTTAATCAAACCACGCAGTAAAATCCTCCCCTGTATAATTAACTATATACCCCTTTTCACCCCGTTAAGGATAGATTTTCGAAAAACCCTGATGCACGTTATTCTTTATTTTTTGTCTTAAGTATAAATACAGAGTTTCGAGTTATCGGACCGCGCGTTAAAATTCTTCCATAGAAATTCCGACGCCCCCAATCCCCCGTTAGGGGTAGTTTAGAAAAACAAAAAATGCCAAACTTCATAATTTACTTGTATAAGTATTTGTACCGTAAGATTTTTCATATACACTGTATTCCCGCTTTTCACCCTATAGGGGTAGAATTTCGAAAAATTGTTTGGGGTGTGTTCATTACTTGACTTAAAGATTATTTATACGAATTCTTAAGTTAATCAAGCCACGCATTAAAATCTTTCCCTGTATAATTAACTGCCCCTTTTCACCCCATTATGCGTAGATTTTCGGAAAACCCTGATACACGTTATTCTTTATTTGTGGTCTTAAGTATAAATACCGAGTTTCGAGGTAATCGGACCACGCGTTAAAATTTTGACACCCCCAACCCCAATCCTCCTTTAAGGGCTAGTTTATAAAAACAAAAAATGCCAGACTTTATAATTTATTTAGATAAATGTTCGTACCAAGTTTCAAGTTTATTAACCAAATGAATAAGATTTTTCATATAAACCGTATTCCCGCTTTTCACCCCTACATGGGTCGAATTATGAAAAATTTTCCAGCTAATCAAGCCACACAGTAAAATATGCCCTTGCAAAATTAACAACCCCTTTTCACACAGTTAGGGGTAGATTTTCGAAAAACCCTGATACAGGTTATTCTTTATTTTTAGTCCTTAGTATTAATACTGACTGAGTTTCGAGTTGATCGGACAGCGCGTTGAAATTCTTCCAAAGAAATTTTGACACCCCCCAATACCTCTTTAGGTTTGAAATGAGTTTAGAAAAACGAAAAATGCCAAACTTCATAATTTACTTAGATAAGTATTCGTGCCAAGGTTCAAGGTTTTTAACTCAAGGAATAAGATTTTTCATACAAACAAAATCCCCCCTTTTCACCCCCTTTAAGGTTGAATTTCCAAAAACCCCTTCTTATTCGATACTTATACTTTACAAAGAATACACCCTCCAAAATTCAAGTCCCTATCACCAGCGGTTTAGGCTGTGCGTTGATATCTCAGTCAGGTCGTTCATCCCCCGTTAAGGGTGAAATTATCAAAAACGCTGAAACACGTATAAATTATTTTTCAATCGTTAGCCTAAATACAAAATTTGAAGATCCTAACTTTTAAACTGACAGACTTTCATACACAACTTAATCCCCCTTTTTAACCCTTTGGGGGTAGAATTATCAAAAACGCTGAGACGCATGTAAATTAATTTTCAATCGTCAGCCGAAACACAAAATTTGAAGATCCTAACTTTAAAACTGACGGACTTTCATACAAACTTTCATCCCCTATTTAACTCCCTTAGGGGTTGAATTTCAAAAAATCCTTCCTTATTCCTTGTCTACATCATAAAAGGAACCATCGTGTAAAACTTCAGCTTTCTAGGTCCAAGGGTTTGGGCTGGGCGTTGATGAGTCAGTCAGGTCGTTCATCCCCCGTTAGGGGTGAAATTGTCAAAAACGCTGAAACACGTGTAAATTAATTTTCAATCGTTAGCCTAAATACAAAATTTGAAGATCCTAACTTTTAAACTGACAGACTTTCATACACAACTTAATCCCCCTTTTTAACCCTTTGGGGGTAGAATTATCAAAAACGCTGAGACACGTATAAATTAATTTTCAATCGTCAGCCGAAACACAAAATTTGAAGATCCTAACTTTAAAACTGACGGACTTTCATACAAACTTTCATCCCCTATTTAACTCCCTTAGGGGTTGAATTTCAAAAAATCCTTCCTTATTCCTGGTCTACATCATAAAAGGAACCATCGTGTAAAATTTCAGCTTTCTAGGTTTAAGGGTTTGGGCTGGGCGTTGATGAGTCAGTCAGGTCGTTCATCCCCCGTTAGGGGTGACATTATCAAAAACGCTGAAACACGTATAAATTATTTTTCAATTGTTAGCCTAAATACAAAATTTGAAGATCCTAACTTTTAAACTGACAGACTTTCATACACAACTTAATCCCCCTTTTTAACCCTTTGGGGGTAGAATTATCAAAAACGCTGAGACACGTATAAATTATTTTCAATCGTCAGCCGAAACACAAAATTTGAAGATCCTAACTTTAAAACTGACGGACTTTCATACAAACTTTCATCCCCTATTTAACTCCCTTAGGGGTTGAATTTCAAAAAATCCTTCCTTATTCCTGGTCTACATCATAAAAGGAACCATCGTGTAAAACTTCAGCTTTCTAGGTCTAAGGGTTTGGGCTGGGCGTTGATGAGTCAGTCAGTCAGTCAGTCAGTCAGTCAGTCAGGCCTTTTGTTTTTATTTATATATATAGATAGATATTTTATGAGTTTACTTTAAAAGAACACTACTTTTTTATGTTTTAATAAGGACTTAAGTTTTGTTTTATTACAATCAGACGATAGCATTTTAACTCTCACTCATTATTTTACGTAATAGATTATGTTATAACTAAAAACAGTGTCAATTTGCACTTTTACACAATTCCGTAGCATTTTACTAGGGTCTGATAAACTATAAAAACAATTGTTTCATGTGTGACATGTATGAAGCTGAATTGCCTCGACATTCACACGTCGATGAAGTGAGTTCGTGGGTTTCAGCAAATTTTTAAATGATGGTGGTGACGAGATCCATTTTAAGGTCACGGTGAAGGTCGTCATTTCTAATGTACCATGGAGCGTTCATAGCATCCCTGAGTACTTTATATTTGAATTGTTCAATTAAAATACAGCCCCAAAGTTGGATTCCATACGTCCAAATTGGCATAAGAATTATTATGCTTGGGGGATTGATAGACAGGATTTCCTTCCAAGTAACAAATACTTGGTTTAAACCGGTTTAATGACAGTTCTTTCTAATATGTAGTTTGGACAATACGAGCAAGTGCTGGCATAGGGTCTAAACGATGATGCTTCATTGGGTGGTTTCCTAGACTTCGCAATCATATAAATAACTTCATGTATGTAGCATTGATAATAACATCACTTGAATTTAGATGGACTCTTCGATTCCGACTTTTTGTAGAAACAAAATCGTTATGTACGTACCTACCTATAGTATTATAAACAGTATAGTAGGTATTACTTAAAACCAGTTCCTATAGAAACTGATCTAAAGGCCCGACCGTCTCGTAACTTCAACAGTTTATTCCACAACCAATCTTTACGTGAGCCACATCAATTACAGGTACGAGTATGTATAAGATTATATGCCGTCCACGGTTTTGATCCGGCACATTAATCCTTTATCGGGATCGTCCCGGGGGAAATAACGAGAGCAGATGAACTTCGGTACGTACGTAATTAAAACGACTAATGTCCGACTATTATTGGCGTTGGCGTGGAATTGACGACTGCCCAATATTGGTGTGGAAAATGTTGGTGAAGGTGAGTAAATGTTGGTTTGTTTTTTTGTGTAATTTTACCTGTTTATCTTCATCAAACTAGTTGTTTCCCGTATTTTTTAGGATTTAATTTCTGTTAATCTGTGGCCCTTAACATACCGACCGAACATAAAAGCTGTACGAACGAACTGCTTCAGACAGAGTAATCCGATACAGATCATAAGGATAATAAAAGATACAAATCTTTTCAAACAGCGGACCAATCTTTGACGTAGCTACTTGATCAAATGTTGGAGCCAATATTTGGCTTTAGGATTGGCCCAACGCTAAAAGCCAATAACTGTTTAGTTGTCCAATTTTACGGATGAACCAACCATGTTGTGTTGCGTGATCGTGTCAGCTCTACTTACACAAGCGGTGTGACCACACGTGTGTATAACTGTGTTTTATACGCGAGTGTGCAAGACAACCTCGCAGGAATCTATGCGGTCTACGTCAGGCGCACGCTGTGGGTTACAGTATTGGGATAGGTTTAGTGTAGGATTCGTAAGATATCTGAGGGTCGGAGTGTTTATTCAACAGTGACGTCAGAGGTGACTGCGTGTTGTGTCAGGTGAATAGCATCTGTGTGTAGTGTGCGGAGACAAAGGGCTCAATCCGTTTCGTGTGGTATTGAAATATCCACCGACAATATTGATTTAACCACATGAAGTTCCTCTGCCCAGAAGTTAAACTTAAGACCTCGATCTTGGCAGCTATAAATCCTATCAGCAAATAATATTATTATCTGTGAAACTCGCGGGTTTCTTTGTTACGTTACTTGATACTTTTTGCTTTGCTTTTCTCGTGAGCAGTGTGCCAATAAATATATAGTAGCACTAGCTGCGCCCCGCGGTTTCACCCGCGTAAATGTCGATCCCGTGGGAATATCGGGATAAAAAGTAGCCTATGTCCTTTTCCGGGACTCAAACTATCTCTATACCAAATTTCATCTAAATCGGTTCAGCGGTTTGAGCGTGAAGAAGTAACAAACATATAAACACACACACTCACAAACTTTCGCCTTTATAATATTAGTGTGATACCCAGTCTTTCTTTTTCTTTAACGAAACACAAGCAGGCAGCCTCTGACGATGTTTCTCTTCAATTCCATCGAGACAAAGAAGTACACACGATCAAATATATATTGTATATGTTGTATACATACACCATGTATGTTTAAAGTAAACAATCTCGAAAACCAATATACCTACTCATTCAGTTTGAATTTTATTTCCAAACACTGCGTTTTGTGGAGATACATAATTTGAAAATGAAAATGTAAAATGTGTAAAAGTGCAGACGACAGCTCGGGTTCAACAGTCTCGCAGCCAACTAGCATGTTACTGACGTTAAATATTCAAAGGATAAAAATCAAGTAATTTGAATTGAAATATTTTGATCAATCCATAAATATGACTCAACAAAAATTGCATGTTGATCATACCTAAACGTGTATAAGTTTTCATATATTTAAATCGTCGATGATTTTACCCGCTTTCAAAAACAGGGTATGTTAATATTATTAAGTGGCAACATCCCTAACTTAACTCAAAGTATTCACCATGCTAACACACCCGAGTGTCAATGTCGCCGTAGCCCAACATTCAGACTCCCGCGTTCACCAGCGGCCGACTGCCCCCACATCACACATGACACTGTATTATCTAGTACCTATCCCGGCTACCATCGTCTTTTTTACGCCGACCTTATTTATGTGCCCCCGAGCGGCTGGGGCCCATATCTGCGGCGATCCATCACGAGAACGACCGATATCGAGACACAGTGCATGACAAACGATCCATGTTTCACGCAAATGTATCGCACGCAAATGTGTGCCGTGACAATAATAGGGACCACTTAACGTGTCACGCGGCAACCCCGCGGGCTGCAAATATACTGGAATTAGATTCCACGTGGAATTGGAATCTATTTCTAGATTTTCGGGCAGGTCGGTAAATGTACCTAACTAGTAAATGATGAACGTGGTGATGTGTTCTGGGAGTTGCAGCTGTCTGTTACGTGCAGTTGTTTGTAGCCGTACATGTCTAAATATTTAATTATTGGCAATAGGCAATAATATCATACAGAGAAATAGAAATGGTTATTATGATGTAAATAGAAACGGTCATGTTTCTAACTCAATGTAAGCAGTATTTTACTTAATTATACGAGTATGTGAACTGAGAGGAACTGCAAGGTAGGAACTCCTCTCGCGTGCTTCCTGTTGAATCACGTCTTCTTTTAACTTTCTTGCCACATTATCACGCGTTCAATCTACAGACACGTCCTGTCTCCGCGCCATGCCATCGACGCGATCAAATTACATTCGAAAATTCTACTAGAATCCTCATAGCCTTACTATTTGTCGTTTAGAAACTCACTCACTCATCACTCACTGCTAACAGAAAATAACAATATCATTTGTCTATCATAGGACCCAAATACTTCAACATAGCACTGCGTTAAAGATGGTTTTGGTAACTTCAGAAAGCGTTTAGGCGTTAATTAAATCTTTTCTAACCCGTCGTTGTGGCCACGTCCTGCCAATTAGAGTGTGGAGTGGGACAGGACTTTTATCGAGTGGCCCTGTGTGTGTGGGCCATGCTGGTGGGAAATTGTGCCGACGTGACTCGATGGCGGACTCGATATAATTGACTAAACTGTCTGTGAACACTGCGCGCGACACTGTGTGTGCACTGTGAGTGTTGTCGCTTGGATTATGAGCTTTGGTAGCCGTGTTGATTTGAATGGCAATTGATTGTAGATTAATTGAAAGACTGGTAAATAAGTTCAAATCTTTTTATTGATACACGTTTCCAGCGCTGTGGATTTTTATCCGCTTAAAACCTAACGCTAATATTCAGGTCCTGAGAGTTCTTTTAAACTTGTCAGCATCTAGAAAGACGTATAAAAATAGTTAGTTCTAGCTAACAAATGACTAAATTACAAAGTTCCCCTAGTTCCGGTGGTTCCACTAGTAGGGCAGCTAAGAGTGTGTCGCTGGTAGTTCGGTGGCGCGCAAGTGTTTCATCTCGCGCCGAGCAGAGCACAAATCGGAAACGAATCAATTTGTCCTTTGTGCGCGTTCCACTCCAGAATATTTCTGCATTAAAACTCCGCCGTTCTAATGCAAATGTTGAGTTTAAAAGAGTCCCGGCGAGCAGGCCACTCGCTTTTATTATTTAATCCGGCGTCAACCGGATCGAAGTCCGCTCACAAATAAGTAACGGCGCCATTCAATTAGTCTGAAGTATCGCTGCAGCGATTCTGTTATGTATTTCCATTTTTCATTTTGCTTACGTACGAGTGACCCATTTCTAATAACGATTAGAGCGTGGAAATCAAGAATTCAGACATTAAAAGGTTGAAAGCACTTGGATGCGGTCCAAAGGCGGGTGAATGAAATAAAAAGTATCTATTAGGGGTCGTGTGGGTGTTTATCGAGAGGTGGCGTATCGGTGCACATCGCACGGTGCCGCTGCACTGAGACGTCGCGGTGCAAGGTGCGGGGGAGGGGGTCTCACTCACATCACATGCACACTTGCACTGACTGTGCATGGCCCATGGCGCACGTCTCGCACAATGACTTTAATTCTCTTTGGTCGCGCACGTCGCGTCCTCGCTGCCAGACGACTGCCATCATTATGAGTACGCGCCGCTCACAAATTGTACAACTGGGTGGTTGAGCTTTTTCTCACGTTCCAGATTCTAGGTAATAGAGTAGGATCAATCGTCAATGGTAGGTTATTTATGTAGAATTACTTTAGTAATTTTTCGCTACGATTTCATTTACTTTAAAACGACGTAGGTAGATAATTAAATTAGTTGCGATGTCTCATCCTCCATGAGTCGTAAAGAAGTACTACGGAATATGCTACTTGCTAGCGGCTCGGGAACACTGAATTAAAAAAGTCTGGCGTCATACAGACAATCATAACCATGTGACATCACCTTGTTGTGCATTCTAATAATTTTTCTTTTATTTGTTTCAGGTAAGCAAATATTTCTTCCGGTTTCGAAGTAACAAAATCATCAGGTAAAACGTATGCAATAATAATATTCCTCCAAAAATCATTTTTCGAAACTTCAATTAAAAATAAGTTTCGCTACTTACTTAAGTAATAAACTAATAACAATTCTGCTTACATAAAAGAAATCCTTCTAAAGAAAAAAAATTAAGATGAAGATCCACTATTATTGGTATTTTAGCCCAGTTCAAGCAAACTTGCGGATCAAAGATATCACAAATATGGGCAAACATATTGGTAACCAACATGAAACGGCCGCCAACTATTTTATGCCGGCACAAAAGGTTCGGGAACAAGGTAGGTAACTGCGTTTATTTTTACTTACCCCTCTTTATCTTTAGTAAAAACATGTTATTTTATTATAATGGAAAGATTACCCTTTCTGTTGTAGGGTTTCTGTCGATAATGTTGATCGCTTGGGGTTCGCGAAAACGATTAACTGAGCTGTTTCAAGGATGAAACTTCAGCTTTAGGTATCAACTTGTTTGCTTAGGTTTTTACATTTATTTTTCCCCCGATCAAAAGGTTTTTCTACCATATATATTTTTGCAAAGTAGGATAACACTTAAGGGGTCAATGTAACTATAAAATATTGATTATTTTCGTTCAAATACTCAGTTTTCTCCTGAATGTTTCATGCCCACAAACTGTGCGAGTCAATATTAGCCGCAAGCTGTGTGCCTAACGTTGTGTGGCCCACATACTGATGGGAGGTTTTTATTGAAAAACTACGGCTAAGAGGCGAACTAAAGAGAGCAAATCAATGTAAAACTTATATTTACTGAACCGCTGTGTGCCAGCTTCTAACATCTTAGAGCTTGGGACAAAGCCAGTTCCCACACTAACTATGGCTAATGTCACCGACGAAACCATATTTTAGCAAACTAGAGTAGGTGTGCATTAACACGATGTATGTTAGGTTTGAATACTTCAATAAAAGTCTTCCAGACCGAATGTCGGCCATGGCGACCAATCTCAGCGGAGACCAGCCTTCGGCGCGGGAGATATTATAGTGCAGGCGTGTGTGCGCACACACAGGTGCAGTCTCTCTTGCAACACTCTCATAGTCCAATGTTAGGGTGCAACAGTTACGAAGGAACCAAAGTACCATGTTATATATGTACAGTGGGCCGCACGTGAGTGGTAACGGCCCCTTATTCTATTGACCTTGAGTCTGGCGGACTCGAGGTCAAAATGTTCCCCCTGATATGTCCTACTATTTTAACAGTACTGTTTAAGTACATCGTTTGATCCCGTTCTTTCTCACAATCATAATCTCTCAGAAACAGTAAAGACAATGCCTAAGACATCGTTACGTATAAATGAGTACTAACACTCTAAAACAAAAGACCGTCTCCTCCGAAGCTCCTCTCTTTCCAACGAACTCTATTACTTAAAATTTCCGTCGCCCGGAAACTAATAATCACTTTAGATTTCTATCGACTTCGCTAAAAAAGATGAAGTAAGGCTGAGATAGTCCCCGCTCCAGCCTCCGCTCCCCGGTGAACATTGAACTATTTCAGAGGCGCGGAACAAAAGCTTTGTCCTCCGAGACTGTTGAGGTAATTGATGGTATCTGGGATACGGATGTTTTTCACTATAACCAGGCGGTGTGGAAGTGCAGAAGGACAACAGACTAACAGATGATCGAGTTTGGTATTTTGTTAATGAGTGAGGGCAATAGGTCGCGATGGAAAACAAATCCGCCTATCGCTACAGAATAAAACCAAATAGTTACAAACTACGAGCGTTTTATATCCGTAGACCAACTTACAACGCTTATGAGTAGTTAACATTCAGCATTTTTTCGAATTGAAATATCATTTTACGTCTGACGTCAAGTAACTTCAGCATGTAATTTAATCAATGCTCTACCAATACTGAGTTTTCTCAGTGTTCAACCCTGTGGTCCTTCTGCACCGCCCTACCGCGTGGAACACGGCTGACTGGTTGACAAGCGCTTTGTGCGGACGGATAGATTCCCGCCATTGTTTCTGAACGCGATTTGCATTGATTGCCGAGAGAAGAGGAGAGTAGCGCGCTAAGTAAACACCTAATGGTGCTGAATATTGCCGATGGTGATTGTAGACAGACTAGACATCTTGGCTTTAATTGGTAGTTTGAACTGAAATGCTAACCGCAAGACGTAGCGTCGGAAGGCCTCGGAACAAGATGAGCCGATGACCTGGTGAACACCGCAGGAATCCGTTGAATGCGAGAAGCACAAAACCGGTCGAAGTGGCGGTGCTTAGGGGAGGCATGAAGAAATGATATTCTTTACTAGTTCTTCACTAAGCCGAATCTCATATGAACAGTTAGGAGTGTCACTCTGTTTTTCAACAAAAGCGGTTCAATGGTGTACATGTTACACGTGACATGCACATAACAGATAGAAAATCTTTAGGTATTACGCATTAATAATTTGAGTGTTAGTTTGGGATATCGCGTTCTAAGATAGTAGAATACAATACTCTTTATTATATACACCATATAAATTACAGACATAATATAGAAACTTTACAATGGGTGACAGTTAAGTACATCGTAATTGCACACAATACAATTAATTATTTATATATTAATGATGTTCTTCGAACATAGATCTATGAATTCAAACAAGCCCGTTCTTATAATACACGGTCGCACAGCTCCGGGCACCGCGGCGCTGGCGGGCGACACAAGCCGCGTGTAATTACTCACATCAATTAGGTAACCGCTGTTAATCTGTATGCATATGTATGGGGTAATGAATTCCCACTGATATACAATACATAAACTTTATAAAATAACAACAGTCGAAAACAAAACAAGGTTTAAAAACGTAAGTACCTACTCAATTCACAGAAGATACACACGCATTTGTACAAACTGACGAATAAAGTTTTACGTGATAAAGTTCGATGATCTGCCCGCGTATTACCTGGACACATAATAGTCGTATACTAAGATAATTCAGAAGGCCTACCTCTAACAACTTTTGAAAAACGAATCTTACTTTAATACATTATTTCTGCAAAATTTTAAATTATATACCATATTTACTCTTTGTTATTTATTCATATTTTTCTGTTAATTGGTTTTAAAAAACACACTTAAACGTCGAACAGGAATAATAATATTTTGTAAACTAGATGAGGTCTGTGTTGCAGGGCAAAGTCAAGGTGACAAATTAAAGTGGCACACACAGTCATGGTAACAAATCATTTGACATTTGTGCCTGATACCACTGTAGCACTATTAGTTATTCTGTGACTATAGTCAGGTTTTGATAAGACTGCTGATATTCTTGTACAGTGGACTTTTTGTATCATTTTGTTTGTATTGTGTGGTACCACTGTTCAACAAACGGAGCGGGAATTAAATTTCAGCAGAATTACAGAGACCATCAACAGTGGATGTTGATTGAGGGAAAGCAATATGAAGCAAACGCAAACAGGATTACTTCCAACCCTATTGCTTTTTAAAACAATACCATGTTGGAGAGGGACCTAGGCGGTGCGGATTGTTTACACTGTACGCTATACAGGAACGATTATAATTAGTTATAAATAGAATTACAAAATGTATAGAAGCCTTCTGCGAGTGGGTCGTTATTCAAAACAAATAAATTGAAAACTTAATGCTATGAACACATGTCCAAAAATTATATGCGAATACTTATCTAATTACAAGTCCGCAAAGAAAGGATAGGTGAGGCTCAAAGCCGACTTCCAACACTTAAAACGCTAGCCTGATAACGATAACTAAAATAACGCCAAACAAAAACAATAGCTAACAAGTATGGCGGAATAAATGGGCTATAGGGGGGCGGAATGAAGTGGGGAGGGTGATTATCATCTGATGTAGAACTCCGTAATGCCGGTAATAAGCGTCGAGAGGCGCATCGCGCGCCTAATGCTATGGTTACCTACTCAAGATGAGGAATAAAAACTTTTTAACAAAAAAATTAAACCTCCGAAAAAAACTGAAAAGCAAAAAATAAAAACATTTTTTATTTTACCTTAATAAATAAGTTTTAAACTAATGCAAGTATACCTAAGTAATTTTGAGTCGGCGCCAAACAAGCAACTTAATATCGTTGCGAGTGGTCGTGCGGAGAGCGCATTTTTTGTTTGGAATGTTATATATTTTATCGCTGGAGATTTCACGTTGCATTATTAATTTGATTTGGTTATTTCTTTAAATTTAAGGTAATTTAGTGATATTTCTTCATTGATTGCTTGGCGCCGACTCAAAATTTCTTAGGTATACTTGCATTAGTTTAAAACTTATTTATTAAGGTAAAATAAAAAATGTTTTTATTTTTTGCTTTTCAGTTTTTTTCGGAGGTTTAATTTTTTTGTTAAAAAGTTTTTATTTTATAATTTTTTGAGGCTATAATTTACTAATTACTACATGCTTAATTTTTTATTACTTTTAAATTAGCTACCTACCCTACTTTAGATATTAACTGTTATATAATCTTAATTTAATTATTATTTTTTGTATGATAAAATACTTAAAAAAAACAGGTTTTATAAAGCTCAGCATTAAAATCTGTGAATGAACAATAAATCACCGCTATTTTCCCACCCTTAGGGTAGGATTTTTTATTCCAAATTTACATGGGACCAACTTCGAGGTATGTCCTATCCAATAAAAAAAGAATTATCAAAATCGGACTACTCTGTGAAAAGTTATGCGTGCTCATACATTACAATCAGTGAGTGAACAATCAATCATCCCCTGTTTTCCTACCCTTAGGGTTGGATTTTCTTTTCCAAATTTATATGGGACCAACTTCGGGGTATATCCTTTCCAATAGAAAAAGAATTATCAAAATCGGACTGCTCTGTAAAAAGTTATGCGTGATCATACATAAAAAAAAAAAAAAAAAAAAAACAAAAAACAAAAAATATACGCGTCGAATTGATAACCTCCTCCGTTTTTTTTCGTCGGTTAAAAAGGGGAAAGGCCAACACAACACATTGCGATGAACGACTCCTCTTGATAAGTAGGTCAGTAGAACATCTAATTACTCACCAGGATGAGCATGGCAATATAAGGCAACATTCAGCATTTTGATAAGCCTCATAGTCAACCTGTAATGTTCCCACTGCTGGGACTATACAGGCCTCCTCTTAGTGAGAGGCAGTGGGTGGTAATCCACCACACGGGCCCAGTGCGGGTTGGTACATGTTACATGTCTTCGAATTTATGATTATAGAGCATGGCGATGTTTTCCTTCACCGTTTTGCGGGCAGTGGTGATGAAATAATTTATACAAAGTAAAGCGCCTGACTGGATTTAAACTTAAGACCTACAATTCGTAAGTCGCGGCCGTTATCACTGGCCCGCCGCTGCTGCATTGCTTTGAGAAGCCTATTGCTTCTTAATTACACTCATACTAAGCACCTCAAGCTGAAACACACGAAATTGCGTTAAATTTCAAGTAATGCGAAAACTAAGTGATGATCTAAGAGGCTGAGTAATGTGAGTGATACTAAGTGATGTTGTATTGCTTACACACCGTTTGACAATGTCTGTTTACCGATCGAAGTAATACTACTTTAATCTACCTACTCTGTACTAGTTCGCCTACACCCACAGCCCACACCAAATTTTTTTCAATCCCATAGAATTATAACGTTGCTATTGAAAGTTGTTATCTTCCGCCGCAGAGTAAGTGAGTCCGCTATGATACTGTTATTGTTATTACTACATTATGTATTCATTTTCCATTCCCGCGATGTTTTGAATTTGGCGATTTAGAAATCCGTTCGGCTATACAAGTTTATTAGCTCGCTTGTTTGAATAGCACAAGTTTCTTCAAGTTATTATCATCTTTAGTACGTCTATTGTGCGGCATTGTAAAAGTTTTATTATGACCTTTGTGAGCCGCATAGGTCAAAGAACAGACAACTTTAAACATTAAACCGAAAATCACCACAACAATATGGTCAGCAGTCATAACGCAAGTCACTCGTAGTAACTAGCTTGACTAGTCAACTTGCATGACAGTTGCTAAGGCAATAACAGCTAATACGCACATGCAAGCATCCGACAATCAACAAGCAACAAGCAACCGTCGAGGGGCCCATGACTACTCCCAAAATGCAATCGTCACCTTCCAGTTACCTTACGATTGACATGAATCGCCACGCAGGTATACCTGAACACGTCAACACAACCACTCCCTGGCAAGACATTCACCTATATTTTTAACACAACCGACCCCCTAACGGACTTAGCGCCAGCTCTAATGTCGCGTGGGGGTCCGGATACACTAACAATCTATAGCGGATTAACATCGGGTACGTATAGTAGAGCCAACTGCAGATGACATAATAACCGACGCCGTTCTACACCCGGTTCAGTAAGACTTAGTGGATGTAGGCAAGAAGATCAGCCGATAATACTAATAGCTTTCATTTAATATTAAAACTAAGATGTTATTATCAGCTCGCGTTGCATTGGTGAATCCATTTGACGTTCTCAGTTGCGTTGCTAAATTATTCTATCAATTTAAATTTTGAATTTACTAATTGATGAAACTTAGTAAAAAAAATAAATATCATTATTTGAACCGATTAAGTTACATTTTAGAATACCTACTTTGATAAAGCGTTATGTTATTTATTTCCCAGCCGGCACTTTCTAGTTTGAGCGAAGGCTAAAACTATCTAAGCTGTGTGAAAGTTTTTGTGTTTCAAATGACTAAATCCAATCGAGATAACAGTCGAAGTTACTCGATTGCCAATTTGAAAATGAAAGCGAAACAAAGTGAAGTGTGTTTTACGAAGTTGGCGTCAAGTTATACACAGTCACAGTATAAATATACAGTAAAACATCTTCATACAAACGTGCCGCTCTCGGTTTGAATGTGCGCGTGCGCGCCGCGCGCCATGTCGGCACGCGATTTCACGCACACGCTAGCATAATATTAGGTCCTTACATATGAAATTGGCGTTTTGTATGGAAGGAACAAAAAGTCGAATATTTTTTAATATAATATATTTAATTAATCAAAGTATGAACCATTGTTTTCAATGCACTTTTGCCATCTTATAGGTAGTTCATTGATCCCTTTACTAAAAAAACCAGTCGGACGGGAATCAATAAAATCTTTGAAGGCGATTTGGACTGCCCCATCGGAGTTGAATTTTTTCCCTTGCAAAAAGTTATCCAAATTGCGAAAAAAATGGTAATCTGTTGGAGCAAGGTCCGGGGAGTACGGAGGATGTCTAAGACATTCCAATTCAAGCTCTTCTAATTTGGTAGCCGTCTGTTGCGCAGTGTGTGGTCTGGCGTTGTCGTGCTTTCAAGCTTTTTAATCTTCCCAATTTGCTTCAAGTGAATTAAAACAGTTTTATCACTAACATCGAAGCCTGCAGCTAACTCGGACGTGGTTTGCGATGGGTCCGCTTCCACAATAGCCTTCAATTCTCCATTATCAACTTGGGTCTCAGGCCGTCCACGGGGCTTGTTCTGCAGGTCGAAATTTCCAGAACGAAAACGTTGGAACCAAAAACGAACTGTGTTTTCTTTTGCAACATGACCGCCATACACATCATTCACCCTTCGAGTCGTTTCCGCAGCACTAGTGCCACGGCGGAACTCGTACTCGTAAATAATGCGATATTTTAAATTTTCCATTTTGTAAAATGAGTGACGCAAACAGAAAAAACAGAAGAAAAAAAACAAATGAATGACGGTCATCGAAGCACAAATACATGAGTAAATAGCTGTACAAATTTGAATTTGGAATTCCTTACCAAAGAGGAGAAATTCGTGATTAAAGTGGCCAGTACGAAAAACGCCAATTTCATATGTAAGGACCTAATATATGAGGGAATAAGGTGGCGGCAGTGCGGGCTGTGCAGCGCGACTGTGAGCACGCGCGTACGCTACATGACCGCTTGCGTTCGTCAACTCTCGCCGGCGGCGGCCACTTAAATTACGAGTATCATGACTTCAAAAAGGGGAAACAAATATTGTAGTGTTTTCGGGTGCCTCAATAATGATTTCGCAAACCCGGACTTATCATTCTTCATAGTTCCTACTCAACCAGAAATGTAAGTACCTACTTATACTTAAATATTATTAGAAAATGTGGTATTGTATTGTTTATTTCACAGTTTATTTGCTTTATTAAGAGCGTAGCCGAGTCGCATTTTTCCATATAAATGTATTCCCAAATTTACTTTCTGAATACTATGTTTAGAGCTAAAGTTTATTTTGAGAAGTCTAGTTTTACTATAAAACAGAGGATTGAGTTCGAAACATCGTTTAGGTAAACGTATTTGTCGCGTATAGATGTAATAAGGGCAATTTCACAATAATTAATATTGCAAATTAATTACTATTGAAATTATTATTTTTTCTATTGTCTGATGTGTTGTTCAATCCAAATATGGTGTCTTATACACCCATTACAGGAATTACGGCAAAGATCGAAATTTACTCATGATCCCACCTGATGATTTTGTCGATAATGTAGAAAGGATGGAGCAGGTGTTTCGCAAAGCGTTCGAAAAGGACCACATCAACATGACATCAACATTAAAATTGGCCGGTCAATTTACGATCAACTGAATGATATAGAATTTAAGATGCCCTGTCCATGCTTTCCCAAAAGCTTTTTACAAAAACTTTACATAAGAATGAGAATTTACTTTACATTAACAAATAATAATAAAGCGTTCCGGACGTGCAGAAACAGGAGAAAAATTTTCTCGGTATCAAATTTGTAACTTAATATTATAAATGTTATGTGAATAAAGGCTTTTTATTTTTACTAAATTTATAAATTGGTAAAATATTCAATCATAATATGCTTTTTTATTTCATAAATTTAGATCAAGTGCTGCTTGTTCGAAAATATTAACTAAAAGTAAAAGTGACAACCCTGGGGATCAACGCAAGAGTAGGCTAATAACTCGGCGGGCGGCCTTAGATAACTTACTGTATATTTATACTGTGACACAGTCCCCATTCGCTACTCGAAACAATATGGCCGCCACGAAGAATACGTAAAGTTCGTTATTGCCGTCATCACTTTGTGTGCTAAGATTGTATGATTATCGCGTTAATTACGATCGTGCATTGCGAGTGCACAATGAGTTTGATTTTAAGTATTTGATGAAAACATTTTATAAATGACTTATGGGCTATAAATACCAACTCTGTTCTATGTTCTTACATAATTATGTAGATCAGAGTTGAAGATTCTATATTAAAATCCTTACAACCTGCCGTCAGTTTCTTCTCCCACACCTATGCGTCTTTTTAAGCATGAACACACGTTTCAAGCACCACGCCACAATTTTGAAGGACACCTTTACAACGTGTCCGAAACAAAGGCCACACTTGCCTAACAAATGAGAATGGTCCCTAATACTTGCACGTAATATTGTTGAACGCCGGACAGCGCGCACGAGCGGCGGAATTTCATTAGCAGTGTCCACCTGAGATATAGCCCACATATACCACACACTTGCGGATGCTAATTCGAATACGACGATGTAAAGGGTTTGTTTATATTAGAACTGTTGTCGTATACAAGTACTTATGTGGTAACTGGTAGGTACTTTATCCGAATGTAATATAGCCAAAACCGAGAGATTTAAATGAAGTAGGATAATAGATATGTATGATGTAAGTATGTGTGTGATTGTGATTTGCTAATGATCATTTTAACAACAGTGATGTCCCAGCAAAGAGGAACCTAATGGTAATTGCTGACGAATGATCCTTAACAAACAGCACATTGTGCTATTGAGACCAAAGCACAGACTATTGGATACACCCAATCAGTAACGCTTATTAAACTAAGTTACTTAGACTACTCAAATTATTATATAAATACCGATGTCCGAGATACGGTGTCCGGGCTCCAGTGCGGGCACTGTGGCGGACAGCGCCGGACAGCGCGACCACGCCGGGAATGCATTTCCTGCCCACTACACCTGAGGCGCGGCCACCAAGCTCCGCTCGTTTGGTACCCACAGCAAGTATGAGCACTAAGCTAAAAAAAAAAATGAAAAAAAAAAAAAGAATAAATGATAATGATAAATTGTGGCCATTGATGTGAACCAAACTCCTATCGTGTAGATACTTATAAACACTTCCCAAGAACATATTGATAAAATTATTAAATAGCAGTTATCAAACGCAAGTCTAACAACGGATTTAGCTAAGTTGGATTAGCTACATTGCTGGCTGGCTCGTTGGCAAAGTACATTTAGCTGAGTTCGAGGGCTCAGCTATAATACTTGTAATGTGCAACCCTCAGTGCTACTTAGTACTGAGCAGTTATATAACGAATGATTTTAATTTTGTTCGACCTTAAAAATGTTATTTTACTTAAATCAAACTTTGTATAAGTTATAATGACACTGCGGAAAACAGCATTTATTTCAATGAAAACCTTATTTATTAATAAATCTATAAGTGTAATTAAATTGGTACCGAAACCGCTTATTGAAATTATATTCAACCTTAAATATTAAAGTTGGTTTCGCAGAATAAATTCATTCGTAAAACATCAGACGCACTCGGCCATAATATGAAATCGTTCAATTTCTCTCAGTGTGTACGAATTGATTTTCATCTTTTGATAGAGACTATTTAATTTTTCTCGATATTGGAAGCTGATGATCGAAATAAAGTGACACAATAAATAGTGTTACTAACAGCACTTCCAAGCTTATCTTTCATCTCATGATTGACGGTGTGTGAAGTCCTTCAGTTTTCTTCATAGCTTTTTTTCACAAAGGAAAGTGTCCAAGCATGTGATTTGCAAGTGACACGATATCAACGATCCTTATAATATAGAGACTATATACAGGGTGTTACGGAAAGGGTATATCAATACAAACGGGTTGAAGAGTGTATCTGGTCTAGAATCTCTGTACAAAATTTCAGCTCAAAAGCATTAACTTTGAAAATGCTTAATATTTTTTTATTTCGACATCACGGCGCTGCACTGGCGCGCGGCGGCGTGATGTGCGTGTACTAGGCGCACAGACACACTACAGATAATGGATAATGACCCTCGTAGTGCGGTGACACGTTTGTTATGATTTCAATTTAATAAACTATCGAAATAAAAAAATATTAAGCATTTTTAAAGTTACTGCTTTTGAGCTGAAATTTTGTACAGAGATTCTAAACCAGATACACTCTTCAACCCGTTTGTATTGATATACCCTTTCCGTAACACCCTGAAAGTACACAAGGTATTATTAGCTAAGATTTTCTGAACAATGTGTCACTTTTCCTTTTCCTCGTCCCCTCCCGTAGAGCAGAGACGAGTGGATTCCAATCAATTGTAATACTTTTTGATCACAATGCTCTTTATTTGAATTCTCTTTGATTCAACAATACAGAAATAAGTACACCATGTGAACAGTAATCGTGGCACGAGCTGACTACGCCTGGCTCCAAAAGCCTCTATTTGAGTACACGCAAATGTCACAATCTGCCTGCCTTTTTCTAACCGGATGCAGCTGAATACCAGTATTTTACATGAAGTGACTCTCTATCTGTCCTCCTCAACCCAGTTACTGGGAAATACGATACCCCTTGGTAAGACTGGTGGTCAGACTTTCGGGCTTCTGACGACTGCCAAAGATCCAGAAAGGATCAGGACCGGCTTGACGTGCTTCGAGGGGTCTTGATTTGTAAAGATGGTCACCCATCCACGGACCTACCGCAGCAAGCGTAGCTTAACCTGATTGATCGACCCGTGCGGCTGTTATTACTAAGCCGATTCAATTGATAAATAATAATAATGATGTATATATTTGCAAACTTGTTCTACTCCCTGATCATTGCGCCAGGTAGTGTCACCAAGGTGAGAAGGTGTGGGGGTGAGGAGGTGGCACCGTCACCGCAACATGTAGCAAAGGCTCAGCGGACAATTTCCATTTGTGTCCCTCCGCTATCGGCGGAGTGCCGGCTATTGATTTATGTAACACATTTACATCGCGCTCCTTAGGTACGGCGTAGTGCTGATCGGTGGCGGAAGGTAGTTTAACTAAGTAAGACATAAACTGGTTTCTTGGAAGTTTAACTGAATTTCTCGACGGTCCTGCTCTTTTTGGATATATGCCATTGTAGTGATACATATCTATATATATCGTGTCTGTCTGTGGAACCGCGTTGTTCTTCAAAAACTACGCAACGGATTTTGACTTCTGTTGAAACCATCATTTAAAGGATTTATTCCGGAAGAGTCAAGCCGTAAAAACCTCGTGAAGCAAGCGAAGTCGCTAGTTGTATAAAAGAAGTATTACTGTCTATTTTGCAATTAAATTGAAGCTCATTTTATTTTCTGACGTGCTAGTCTCAGTTCGCAACATTAAATACATTCTATGCTGTAGCGGAAATTAAGTTGAGACCCTAGAACTAGAACGACTTTACTAACCAACCCGAAACAACCAACCCACGTAACCAAACCAACCCTTAGCATGTCTTTGTAAAAACCCACTTGAGTTCACATTGTGGAATACAAAAAATATATTTAAGTAGTATTGATTATTACCTAGTAAGTAGTATTACTCTTAAATTGTTTTTTTTTTTCTATAGAAAACTAGTAAGTACCTAAAGATAAAACCAAATTCTCACTCATCACCATCATCATCATTTCAGCCGAAAGACGTCCACTGCTGGACATATGCCTCCCCCAAGCACCTCCACTTCAACCGGTTTTGTGCTTCTCGCATCCAACGAGTTCCTGTGAAATTCTCACTACTTGGGTAATAATATTACCACAAATACGAAAGTTAGTATGCCTGAATCTAATTGTGACGCCCACGACTAAACCACCTTCTTACTTGATTTTGATGAAACTTAGAGATAACTTGATAAACCACAGGCAGCCAATTATGTTCCAAGAAGGTACCTATGTGCGCCTGCTTGTTCGTGAAATGTATATAAATGAATAGTTCAGCAAGCAAGCAATGAACATCGAAGCTTCATCATTGATTTTGTGAGATTAATAACTATCAAGCACAAAATTAAATCAGTCGGCACAAGCTCAGCTGTTAAAATGCAAATGTTAGTTTAGTTTCATGAGTTCCCTGCACGTGCACTTATGTCTTATGTTGACTGTACTTGTAAGCGTCATTCCAATCGTCGATCGGAATAGCACCATTTCAGCTGAGAAGCACGACTATTTCTTAAGTGAATTCCTTTATATATTTCAAAGTTTTCATAATAAAATGGAGCTACTGACCCGAAACAGAATGAGGGAGTAATTTCAATCTACTGGTACAATCTCTTTGCTAGCTGCACGGAACACAACGGGATACAAGGTTGTTCGTAATCTGAGAGAGCTGGACGAGTCGGAAATTAAATACTGTGGAGAACTTGGACTTAGACATGTGATCGATTTTGTCTTGTTATCAAAATTACGTTTGACACGAAAAGCCATCTAAGCCAATCATCTAAGCCAATTCGCCAATTGGGTCGTCTCATAAAACCACTTAATCCCGGAAATACTTTCAAACAATGTTTTAGAAATATAAATACACGCACAAAGTGCTAACAAGCAGCTACTCACGAGCAACATGGCCGCCGGGTGAATCAGCTGATACGATCGTTACATAAATGTTAATGCGTCGTTTATCTCAGTGTATGAACGTAGGAACCAATCGACTCTGATCGGCTCAATGAGACACAAATTGCAGCTATTTATTAGCCGTACCGGTCTTTCGAATTTATTGAACTGTTCGTGGTAGCGATGCTGGACTCGTGTGAATACTGAATATGTTAGAAAAATCATAGAAAATCATAAAATAAGCTAATGATTTATGGGCGGGTGTTGTTGCAATTGAAAAGAAATGTAGGATTATCTCAACATAATAATAAGTGTAGAGACAGTGTGTGTGTCATAAAACTAAGTATAAACAAACTTTATTTTCCTAAACGGTAATAGGAAAAAATAACCAATAATTGTTTAAATAAAATATTTTGCATAATAATATTATGAAACTTGGAGGTTTGAGAAAACGTTAATATTTTTGTGAGTAGCTTGTGTTACGCGTATGTAATACAAGAAGTGTACGATCATATATTTTTCAGACGTTCAAGAATTTACGATGAAATGTTATTAGCATGGATCATGTGAGATCAAACGCAATATATCTTATTGGACAATATGATCGAGAGGATTACTATGCAGAGGGCAGACGATCGACCGACTCACACCTACGTACCTAGTCCTCACTTGTAGCTGGCAATATTAGCACGTATTGTGTAGCTAGCACACAACAGAGCTGCGAAAAGAATGCGATTTCATGTATGTCGTCCTGTAAACAAAATATTTTGGCTGATAAATAAGATAGTAATCGGAAGCACTTTGATGAAATATTAAATAGTGAAGCACAGATTATTTCGCATACAAAACGAGCTCTTTTCATGCGAGTGTGTTTGCACTAAAAAAAGAAATATGACCTGAATCCTTTAAAAAGTAAATGGATATTCGCTTTTTTGGGTTTTATGATAACTTTTAAAAGCCGAATCTCTTTTTAGAGTGAGGCTTAGTGAAGTAGCCAGCTCGCTGCTGCCTCACGCTAATGCCCACGTAGCTGTGTAGATGTAGAAACTGCGTTTACTAAAAATGTAAAACTATGCGGAGCAGGTTATCCGGTTATCCAATTTGTCGTCGAATCGCAGGAGAGTTCCCTTTATTTTACTTGCCGCCACAATTTTCAATTTTGTTTGCGCACGGCATCCAAAACGGCAGTTTAAATTTCGTTTTCCGAATAGAATTTTTATTTTTTAAAATACGCCCAAGGAAATCCGAGGTGCGAAATCAGGGATTCGCTTTGAAATGCTCGAGTGTATTTGGCGAGTGGCTTGGGCCTGCGGCCGGGGGCGTGCGGGGTGGGCTGAAGTGCAGGCGGGGGGAGGGGGCTAGGTGTCGTGTAGACAGGGGGTTGTATGCAGTGGCGCGTGCACGTCTAGTCGCCGGCGGGCGCGAGCAGGGCGCGGGCGGGGTGCGGGGTGCGTGCTCGCGAATTAAAGCCATTGACGACGACATCACCTGTCGCGGCCGCAACGCAGCGTCGCCTTTTCAATAGCTGTTTATTCTGAAGCCGTCCGTAATTTAGATCTTTGCAGGAATATTTCTTGGAGATTTTTCATAACTACCAACAATGAAGTAAACGCAGTTTTTTTTTTTAATAGGTATCAGTACTTCATACAGCTAAAGAAAAACTTCGTGCTCAAAACTAAACTAATCTATATCTTGTTGCTTATTCAGTCCATTAGCCATCATAAATACCTAGCCTCAAAAACTGTAGAACTCTCCAAAAGACCCTTAATTACCTCCACTACCACCGGATAGGACCAAATTTAAAAATCATCAACAAACAGCAATCTGACATTGTCATAATCCGGCACCATTAGTGGTGTGACACACTAAACCGGCCGACACGATAATGGCGCCACCTGCCGGGATTAGGGAGCGGCGCACGCGCGGCCGGAGCTTGCATGTGTCGACTTAAGCACGAATGAACACGGCTTTGTCTTCAGAACATGGCTAATGACGTTTGTGCAAGGATTATGCTTCCCTGGAATATTGTTTATCAGGAAATGCTCGGTACTTTTAGCAAGAAAACGCGGCTTTGCCATCGTCACACGGTTGTTAGCAGGAAGTGTGGTCACAAAGCCGCGTTTACAGTTCCAACAGATTTTGACATTATTATTGTAACAATTTCTTCAATTTTTTTCTTTCTATTATGTAATATAACATCTAGGTTACTATGAGAAATAACTGAGTGAAGTTGTCTCAGTTATTTTCTATCTATATGGGTACATAAATATAATAAAATCGTAATGAAGTCGAAACTGTTCAAAATTTTTTTTTTTAACTTTTTTTAAAAAAAATTACAAATGCCCATGTAACACCCACTCCCATGAAGATCGGAGTCGCTACATTTGAAGTCGTGGACGAGTATGTTTACCTAGGACAACCTGTTTAGTTAGGTAGGTCCAACTTCGAGAAAGAGATCAATCGTCGAATCCGACTCGGCTGGGCAGCGTTCGGGAAACTACGCAATATCTTCTCGTCCCACATACCGCAGTGTCTTACTTTAGGTGACTTTCAGCCTTTTAGTAAGGCCCATTGTGAGCGACCACGTTTCAGTGCCATATGTCATCACTGACAACACGCACTTGTCAAAGACTTTCATCTTGAGACACCACGGTTGGTATGTGCGTTTTGTCTTATTACCTATTAATTTTGTCTGTACGGAAACAGAATAGTAAAATAAAAAGCCATTAAAATGTTATGAGCCAACAAAGATTCTTTTTTTTTTGCTATTATTAACGTAACTTTGGGTGTAAATAAGCAATAAAAGAACTGTAAAATCTTCAAAACAAAGTCTGTACCTACAAAGCTCAGTTATCGAAGAGTTCAATAAACTTTATTTGTAACTGATTTATGCAGTGATATTTTTCATAAAACTCGATTTTCTAAAACGCTTTTCGAATTTTTTTACGCTCCTTTCAGTTTGGAACTGTGATTCTGTGTGTGAGAACTAGACATTGTGCGTGTAGACTAGCGTCTACCTGCTCATCTCTGATACTATCTCTGTCGGACACGAAGCCAGGAGAGAAAGCGTGCTTTTTGGCCATGTCCACCAGTGAGTTCGAGCTCGCGACTAGTTCCACCTTAAGGAGCTAAGCAGTCAATCATTACATAATATAAGAACTGCTATTTGAGTCAACATTCAAGAAAACTATTATTTTTGTGTTGGATAATCCATTTATCGAGGAAGGCTATAGGCTATATAACTTCACGCTATGACCAATAGGAGCGGAGCATCAATGAAAAATGTTGCAAAAAACGGAAAAAAATATTCTTTTTGAGACGACGGAAGCTCCGTTGCGTACGGTGCGTAAACGGTTAAAGTTACACAAAAACCGTGTACGACGCAATTGTTCCCCTTTAAAAGTACTAAAAAAAAAACCGCGACAGCATATGTTTGTCTTTTAAGGTTGACTCACTGTAACCTTTTTTATGCTTAATAAAATTTGTTCTAAAATAATGCATTATTTGCGAAGGTGTTTTTATAAACATGATATTAATCCTTATCCAAATAAATACATTATTCATCACAATTATTTAACTTTGAACAAAATTGTACTCGGAATCATTTGATTTTAATGAATATATTAGGAGATATTATAGTTTTAAAACAATACTAATAATAAAGCTGAAGGGTTTGTTTGAATGCTCTAATCTCAGGAAGTGTCGGACGGATTTGAAAAAACCTTTTTGCATTTGATAGCCCAATTCTTGAGGAAGGCTATAAGCTATTAAACATCACGCTAGGACCCTTAGGAGTCAAGCAAAAAGAAAAAAAGTCAGAAGTTTTTGCTAAACGAAAACGAAGTAATAGCGCAGGCAGGCGATGCGATGCGACGGGGTGGGTCGGGAGAACCAAACATTTCACGCGGACAGATTTTATAAAACGGCCAATTTTTAGTGCTAAAATCGAACTTAATGTTACATCATTCATATTTCATAAAAATGTTTTTAAAACAGAACAGAAAATAACACGGTCACAAACATTGCATGAGCGTCTCGTTTGACTCATGGAGCGCCCCCGAGACCAAAGCCATCGCGTGTGTCTAAGCACAGAATACTTAAAGTACTACGTACAGAAAGGCCACTCCCTTCCCCGCACTAACATCAGTTACCGCACCTCACCCCGCACTTCGGCGTATTCGTCGCATTTCTTTAACAAGAGCGCTCGCAAACACAAGTACCTCACGCACACATTCATACGTATACAAACGTCATTTTTTAATGTAGTAGTAATAGGTAATTATTTTGCGAGCGTTGTATGGAGTGTCCGGGGTGTGGTCTAAGTTAAAGTATTTCAAACGACACGACGTAGGTACACAAAAACGCGCGCCTCTGAACAACATTACGACTGGTACACACACAAGCGGCCCGGAACGAATCTTAGCACAATATACCACTCCAAATATGACGGAACATTTTCCGCAGATGTACGGCACAAATCAAAAAAATGTGCTTCGATGACCACTTTGTGAGAAAGAAATTATTGCTCCATTGTGACCGCTTTATATGAGGTTTTTTTGCTCGTAACCAATATGACAGATAAGGGTCGGATTCCGATAAATATAGATCTTTGAGAACGATGAGCGCACGGAGGATTAGTGGGCAGCGCATCGGGCGCACTTACGGGACGGAGCGCTAAACTAGATATTAACGAACCTGACCTCGCACCGAGCGGACGCGAACAAAGCAACACAATCCGGCTATCTACCTACCAGCGCGGTCGACACACATGATGTTCCGAAACCTCTGAAAGAAAATTGGACATTTCTGGAATAAGTTCGAAAATTCTGCGGGAAGCGACTTGAGTCGGCTTTCCATTGAGCAACAATTCACTTCAATTTCAATTTAATTTATTTAGTCAGACAAAAATATCCATTAAATCACAAGTACATTTAACACAACATAAAAATATTAAATAACGTATAAGTACTTATACAAAGTCAAACAAAATAATAAATAAAAATTTAAAATAACAAAATACGGAATATAATATAAAACATAACGGCTACGGCAACGGCTGAAATCCCTAATTAGCAGCCGCAGTGTCGCTCCTTACATTTTACATCTCGTGTTTTTGGGTCATGGATTTTTTTCATCTAACTACTACTTTTGAGGTTTCGTTTTATATTTCGTTCATGAGCGGACAATGCATGGCGCTCATCATTTTTAATCTCTGAAAAGGCAAATTCTGATGCATTTTTGCATTTGCACATAAACACCGACCTGCTCATTATGCTCTGAATCAGAGGGGCAATTTTCGTAATTTTGAGAACGTTCACAGTCTGATCTCAGTCTCAATCTGTCAAAAATACCTCTAATTTCCCTGCATTTTTGACAAGTTTTTGACATTAATTGTGGCTGAGATGAGAATGCGACTAGATTTTGAAGGTTTTTAATTACGAGAATTGACCTTCAGGTCTCCAAGCACAGTAAGCAGTTATAAAGTCTGGTCTAGTTCGGGTTCCTAACAAAAAGGAACAACAAAGACATTGAGTGTCTATATAGTGAAAAGATAAGATAATATCACATCAATTGAAACCACGTATTCTGCGTTTTGTATTTTAAACATAGACAATTAAAATAATAATTAATAACAATTAACATTCCAGACGAGGGACCATTTCCTCGTTTTAGTATTTAACTAAATTAAACTTAATTTGTGATTATTGATCGTGTTCGAAACACAATACTGCGCTCCAAAACAAAGATAGCTGACGTGGCTCAAAAGGCTGCTCAACTTAAATGGGACTGGGCAGGACATGTCTGCCGCATGCCGGACAAACTATGGGCCCAAATAGCGCAGAATTGGTGCCCTGAGACAGTGAGGCGGGGTCGCGGCAGACCACGCAGGAGATGGCGGGACGAGCTGGATAGGTTCCGTCAAAACTGGAGGGAGGACGCGTGGGCTCGCGAAAAATGGAAGGAGTGGAGGGAGGCCTTTGCCCAGGAGTGGGACAGCGCAGGCTAGATAAAAAAACAAAAAAAAAAATTGTGATTATTTGGTATTACCATAGATATCCGAGGTATTACCATGAAGTTTGTTGCAGCAAACACTTCATATTGGGATTACCAATGTAGGTATATGTATATTCATCATCTTCCATTTGTTCTGCACACTTACCTGCAAGACGTATCACATCAGCGATCTGCGCCGGATAAGCTCCGAGTGACGCGTACAACCGGACTAACGAACTATTAGCATAACAAAACACTTCGCTTTCCATTCCCGGGTGGATGCAGGCGGCGAGAGCGGAGGGGAAGATAGCGCGCATTGCACGTCAAGACACTCAACGCTATTGTTGCCCAATTGTATTCGCGGTAATGGGTGCGGGAATCTGAGCCGCATTGCCTGCATACTTGTTCGCACAAACGTCGCCGCGTCGCAGTCGTCGGTAGGGCTGCCCCGTGCGGTGCGGCACCTACGTCGACATCGACAGTTCAACAAACTAGTTATATCGTAATGAGCAGTTAACTGTGTCACGAAGAAGATATTTTATTAACTACAGTAATACTGTATAGAAGCCAGTTTTTTTTTTTGTATGCTAAGGATAACGACGATAAACTTGTCCAATTATTGTAGACGCATATTATAGTATGGTAGGTACCACTACGTTTTATATACGTCTACAGTTATACAAGTTATAGTTAGAGTATAGCTATACAAGTGTATAACTTTCATAAAGTGATTGTATATTTAGATCGTACGCATGTACAAAAGTTTCAGCGTTAATAGTTTTCAAAATAATATCCATTTTCAAAGGCCAAAAATTAGCAGTAAATACAGTGATCTGGTTCATGTTAGTGTATGTTTAATAGATCATTGATATACCAGAACACGGTTGCTAGTTGTCGGGAGTACAATAGGTTATGTATCCATTTGTTGAATGGTACATCCTCCATACCAGCAGGATTGCTGACTGTATTGTCAACGCGATCGTAGTCAGTACATATCGCTGGCTGATCGCGTATTGTTATAATTCCATTAGCGATGACCAATGATGTGCAGGGATTGTTAATAGGAACTACCAAGCATATCAAATGACATTAAACCTTCCGATACCCTTCGATTAATGATTAGAAATCAAATACTCTAAGCACACACACACACATACCCTCACACACATAAAAGATACCTGAGGTCATCAGAAAACCTGAAACTAGAGATGGCGATGCATTCCACCAGCTTCTACGACAAATCTTTTTTTACTGTTCAAGTTCAAGCAGTACAGTTATGGAATGACTTGCGTGTCGGTGAGGAGCGCTCAAACTTTGTCTACTTTTAAAATTATGATAAAAAAAAACGATTATCATTAGATTTTCTTTATTCCAGTTTCAATATTATATAGATTAATTGATTAGTATCATATGCTTTATGTATTTACTGTATATTTAAATGGTACAACAGACTGCCTACAGTGTTGTCTCTCCTTCCCCTTTGTAATCCATCTAAGGTTGTCTTTAAAACATCACATTTAGCGATAAGACCGCCCAATGTGTCACCCTATGTAAAAATTCTACATTTATGATGTATATCTGTGATAAATATGGTGCACATAATAAAGAGAATTCTATTATGTTAATTGATTATTAGCAATGTAAAATAAATTTCTGTTTGATGTTTGCAATTGTATAAATTGTGCATTTTAGTAGAATAATTTGCGCGCAATAGGAATTTGTTGAATTCACAAATGTAATACAATATTCATACCTACGAGTAGGTAATTGTTTGTTTGAAAGCAATATATTACCGACTGACTCCATGTTTAATGTATTTTATTTTATATTATTTATTGGGAAGCTTTTCAGTCCCAAGCATGGACTCTTCCTTCTTCGTTCAGTCTATCTCTCTGTGGAATGCGCTCCCCCAGGAAATCAGGATGGCAACCAACCGATTATCCTTTAAAGTTGAGGTTCGCGAGCACATTCGCAAGAAGCTGGAAATATCCACCGGTAATAATATCTCATTGTTTGTCTTATTTCTTTTTAGTAAGTATACAGTCTTATTTTTTTATCACCATCCAAATTTTTACAGGATGTTCTACCCATGAATATGTACAACTTTCACTATGGGACCAAATCTGAAATCACGAAAAAAAAAAACAGCTGTTTCATACATTTTGGTCAACTAAGTAGGTATTGAACTTTTGTATGAAACAGCAGATTTTTTTTTCGTGATATCAGAGTTGGTCCCATAGTGAAAGTTGTTCATATACATGGGTAGAAAACCCTGTAAAAATTTGGATGGTAATAGAAAAATAACCCTGTATTCATGTATTTATGTATATTTACATATTTGTGCTTATATTTATATGTAATTAGGTATATATTATATTCATAGTTTTAATAGGTGTATACGTATCTTTATATTTAAAATGTTAATTCCTCAATTTTCATGATTGCACCTACCACTGTTTGTGTCTGCATCACCCAAAGAGTGACTGATAGAAAATGCCTATGGCATTAAGTCCGCCTCTGTACATTTATGTGCTTGAAGTATTAAATAAATAAATAATAATCATGCAAGCATGTTATTAACTTTGTTTTTTTACAACAATTCAAAGTTGGTATGGAAAATGAAAACTAAGAAAAATATCGACATCACCACATCCCTATTCACAAACAAATGGAATTCTTGCTCGCATTTGGTCGGGGCACACGGCACACGGCACGACTTGCCGCTCAGCTGTTTGCTCACAGACTAAATGGTGACCACTCATGCGGGTAGCCTGTATTTGTGAAGTGGCAAACGTTACGCAAATACACGCCACGCGTTTGATACCGAGCGGAAACAAAACACTGAGTATCGACAAAAGAACTATCGTCTATTCAAACTTGTTTCAAATTAATATTATATCAAGTTAAACAAATATAAACTTTATTTTAATGGTAATTAAGTTGATTTCAGAGTGACTAGCACTATTGAAAAAGTTATAAAAATTTTGAAGTTGTAGCGTAAACTGCACTTTATTGTTTAGGAATTAAAGTTATTTTTCCATAAACTCATATTTGTTTACATTTTTGGCAAATAAGTCGCGAATGCAGATTAGGTACACTTGGATGAGGTATTGAGATTTAAAGTTTCACACAGAAAGTATTTATGGGTGATACTCATGGTTGCAATTTATAAAAGTGCCACGATGACTTGTTTGGTGCCATGACAGTTTATTCCCTCCCGTCCACTATTGTTGCGGTTGTGACTAACGGTAGCCTCTAAAACTTCAAGTTTCTTTAGTAGATGCAGCTTTTTAACATAATTAGTATAGTTATAGAACGTTTGAATGAAGAAACGTCTTCATTCGTCATTAGAGAATCAATTCATATAAATCAACCAATCACATAACACGTTTTTACAAATCTGCTTGCTACTCGTCTAACATAAGATACGAGTATCAGTAGTGAGATAAAATGTCAGCTATCACGGGGACCTGTGCCGCAGGGGGCGGGGTAGTAGGGGGGGGGGGGGGGGACAGTGAAGTCACCTGTCTCCGAGACAAGACAAACGGCGAGGCCGCCTGACTGCGCGCCGCTGACGCGAGGGAGTGTGCCGTGAGAGTCACGGAGGATGGCTGGTTCCACATACGGTTCTTGTGCTGGAATTGGTACTCAATTTCGCGACAATTCATTATAAAAAAATAATATCAGCCTGTAATTGTCCCAATGCAGGGGAACGACCTCTTCTCAAACAAGGAAGACACGAACATTAATCACCACGATTGCTCAAGACGGGTTGACTATTTGAGACTTATATTAATTATAAGTCCAGATTTCAAGGTTTCAAGGTCCAAGATAAACTCAGAAAGTTCATTTATATTTAAAAATTACAATGGTACTTGCCCGGCGTTAACCACCGGGCCGTCACGACATTTTCAAATCATTATAATGATATCATGTTATTTTAATCACATTGCGTACATGAGGATTTTCATACCTCGTCTATTGTTGACACGATTTGACGTTTTAGCGCTTGATTTGCCATTGACATTCCGACACCGAGTACTGTCTGTACTATACAGTAGTTTTATCTCACGGAGTGACGCGTGCTTTACTTGTGGTTAACAAGTGTACAGTCATGCTGTGAATGTGTGTGTGAGCGCAGGAGCTCTCGGTACCGTCCGAGACAACGGCGAAGTTGGAAGCGTGCTTGTACACTTGGTTACCACAAGTAACGCGCGAGTCGCTAAGTGAGATAAGAATCCTATAGCTGTAGTAAGCAAAGTGTTAGGAGCAAAAAGGCAAAATCTTACTCTATAAAAGAGACCCGAATGTCAAAGAATACGTTTTTAAACGAAGAGTTCATTATCTATTAGTTTACTTAGATGGAGGTCACATAAAGATAGACATTACTTTCAGGAAGCGATAAACATTTATGCTATTCTATTTTAATCTGTAAGTAGTTACATCTCAGTGTTATTTCAATTAATGTTTGTATGTGAGGTGTGTACTCACCTGCAGTAGAAGAAACATCTCTTATAAACACGACGTTCCAGACATTCCTGTTGAAATTGCATTTCTTAACTCAACAAAACACACGTGAGAAATCGCACCGTTTCCAACCGCATATAAATTGAAAATTGTTACCTCGGAGTTGCGTTGTGTTCGTCGCGTGTGTGTTTCATATAACGGCGCGATGACACATAGTTTAACACTACGCACACTTTTGCACATACGCTTTATTTATTGTTTATGAGTTCCATCCACTACCGCCTGATTCATTCACTTTATATTTTAGGCGAAAATACACAGCACGTCAGCGTCAACCGCACGCTCGTATGTTTCCACCTCGTGAAGAATAGCGTCAGTTTAAACTACATAAATTCAAATTGTTACCTCGCCGGAGCGTTCGCAAGCGATAGTTTCGCGACAATACATTACTTCTGTGACAGATAGTTTAGCGTGGTGTCCGCTGTTGATTTATTTTATTTGGTGTTTAGTGCAAGTGTAACTACGTGTCGCGGGCGCGGCCGCGCGTGTCGCGTCGCCGTGTGTTTCTAGTTTAAATCGAGCGGTCAGGCGTGGCGACTGAAAAATTGCACTATTTTTATATTACGTAGGTTCAAATTGTTGTTTCGTGTGCTGCAATAGATAGAACGGTGTGAATGTAATCTGTGGCTGGTGATTTATTTCAGTTCGCGTTTTATCTATGATAGGAAATGTTATCACAATTTTTTTAACACTTTACACTCGTATAAATAAAGTAAGTGCATAACTTTCTGTTTATATTTTCTGTAAATTTACACATACGATATATAGTCAAATACCACCTTCATCCTACACGTATTGCATATTTGCTACGACGGAGCTGATGCTACGTCAGCTACTCGTTCGTAGCTCGTAGCCACCAACTGCTACGCTTGATGCGTCTTAACACATTGGAGTGAATTTTATCGATAGATAAGTCTTGATGATTATTTTCATGTTTTAAAGAGTAATTTTACTCAATAAAAAATAAACGTATACCTACTGTGATTTTGTTTATCGTAGTCACAAATCTATTCGCACAGGAGGCCCAAAGACAGCGCAAGATAAAGTGTAGATATGATAGCGAACAGTTTCCCGTCGGTGAAGAGAAACAAAGCGCAGTTATAAATAGTCGGCGTCGGGCGCAGCCGCCGCGCAGGGCTGCCACGCACACGCGCACGCACTGAGCGAGCTTCCTTGAGTGACGCGGCTTTAGAAAATACTGCACTATTTCGTAGATAGGTATATTGTCACATAAAATGAATACTAATTACGACTTCCAACTTTGCATTTTATCGCTTGTAAACAGACTACTGCACATTGGTATAACTAGGTAAGACCCTGATATTGAACATTTTCGTACCAGAGTGACGCAAAACATTTTTACAAAAATATATGCTGAAAAAATGTAACCTGTCTAGCGGTGTCTAAACATTTTAAAGTATACACGTAGATAATATTTGTGGTCTAGAAAACACTAACAATGCTAGCCACCCCTACAAGGATGGTCGCGTGCCGCCCCGGTAATCTGAGTCGGAAGCGCCGCGCGTGAGCGACCGCACTCCATCGCTGCGGATACACCGCGTGCTCGCTCAACAACCACGTTCAATAGCCCCGAACACACCCCGCAGTGTACGGCGAAGTTTAGTTCGACGACTCACTTCCGTGTCTTTATGTAAAACTATTTCTTGTTTTTGCTTCAGTATTTATAGCAGTAGTTCGTGTTTACTTTACACTTGGCTTAACTTTTAATGTTATTTTTAATTTTTCACTTTTCCATTATAAACTGAATTTGCATAAAGTGTGCTATATTTAAACTGAAAGCTTTCAGGTAATACATTATTTATAAATGCTGGGTATTTTTGTAATTGTTGATATTTCCATAAAATAATAATTATTTGTTTTACAAGGACTTTCATTACCAACATACATACTCTGAAGAGTTAGAGTTTATGTTGAACCATAAACTCAAACTCAAAGTATGTATTTCAATTAAACCATTTACAGGCACTTTTGAATTGTCAAACAGTCTGTCAGTCAATCAGAAAGTTAAGGAAGCTAGTTGCCCATTCCAAAACCTAGATCTATTTGGAGAAGAACGAGCAATAAACTCCAAGACACTGTTTTAAATCAAGATATTACAAAATCCTTGTAACATTGTTCTTGTTGCTTCTATATGTGAGAACAATGTAAAAAACATCAAATGAAGAAACAATTACAAATTTAAGATTAAAAATAAGCCCTGATAGTTAAGAGATGTCCAGTCTCAACCGACGGAGCGGCGGCGCCCGTTCACAACATGACGCGTGGATCAGCACCATCCAGCTCAACCAATTTATAGGGACCCGAATGATCCAACACACGCGCCGCCATCAGGAGACACGTGAGCATGACACAATCATTCTCAACTGCCATACTCTTCTTTCAAGTCAACATCAAAATATCATAATTAACGAATCCATGGTTCTTACATTTACAAAATTGAAAAAATACTTCTTAATTAAACAAAACAATAGTTTGAAATTTATTTAACCGGTCAAGCGGTGCGGTTCGCCGATCGGCGATGAAACAATAGAAAATCAATTGTGTCTCATTAGCGGAGCTTGACAGATTAAGAGATTAATAAACTACCAAACAGGAAGAGATATTTAATATTGAAAATAAAAAATAAACATTATGTTAATAATGTCGGAAACAATAAAAAAAGAGAAGCATCACTTCCAAATATTAAAATTTTAATGAGGAGCCCAAGTGCCCGCGGGGCAGGACCAGCATTAAGCCAAGTATTTTTATCTACGATGTAATCATCCAACTTATAATATGCTTGTCTATATAAAATGGCATAGGACCGCAAAATTTACTTGTACCCCGGATACCTACCATTTTTTTTGATAAATTACTATCTTCTAGTAATCTATAGGTACTATGATTACATAGCAAATTTGGTTTGAGTCAATATCGACTATTAGTTAACTGAAAATTCCGCCAATCTAGAACAAAACCAGCTACCTGCAACACAACAGACGCAGGCGAATAAAATCCTCTTCACCTTCACCGTTCGGACCTCTTCGTACAATATATCTAATAAAGTTCAATAACAACTGTTTACGTCGTGATCCAATCCAATGATAACATAGGTAAAAGCGTGTGACGTCACAGTTATAGGGGGTGGGGTGACAAATACGAGCATAAAGCAAAGGTAATGGTCATATTACGTATGGATAGGTAAACTGGATCGGTAAGGTAAATAAGGTAAGAAGGTGATTTGCCATGTAACTCATCGAAACTTTGTTATATTAAGGGTCTTAATGTTAGTATTTCGATAGCACTATCTGCCAAATAACCTATCGGGAACTTGTCCGGTGGTATTGAAACAAGCTATTGGTACTTAATCAATAATAGAAAATATGCCAAAACACAATCACAACAATTTAATTGTTCAAGTCGCAAAGTAATGAGTTCAGAAACCTCAGAGACACCATCCTGATGTAATGGTTTCAAGAAATCATCAGCAGAATCATATAGTTATAAACAAATTTAATTAGTTTCTTATTACTGTATAGAATTAAATATAAGCCTGTGTGAGCTCAAGCTCAAGACGTGTCTCAAACAGCTGTTGTCGTAATAAGATCATGTCTAAAATATTCAACCGTTACATCAAACACAATCTGAATAGGTCCTTTATTTTAAGTTACCCATTATTTTCACGTTGAACCATAATTGAAACACAAAGTTATAATTATGACCTTTAGCACATCTACATTCATACATATTTATTAGATCTTTCCTATACCTGTGACTGTACCCACGCACCTACTATTGTTACCTACTTTTTGAAATTTTATTAGTCAAATTAGCAATTGTAAAATTTTATGAAACATTATGGAATGCAAATAAAGATGAATAAATAACTACTTAACACCTACAGTTTTCGGAACACTCACTCTAAAACATAGAAAATAATGCCTATTTTACCACCTCGGGATAAGTTCAGGTATTCATTTCATACAAAAATTGTATTTATATATGGCATTAGATATGTTCTACATATACCTAAGATGTAAGGTCTGCACACCCACACAGAAGGACAAAACAAATGGTATCGTTTTCAGAGGCATCCCTGTGAAGGGCCGAGCGGCGCCGTTGTGTGCCAGCCCTTAACCTTGACTTGTTATTTACTGCTTACTGACGACCCCATGTTAAGTAAACGTCTCGCGACATGATCGATTCTGTATTCGACAATACGAGAGCTAGGTACATGTTTGCGCTATTTGTTGCAGTGGAATGAATGTTGTGTCAGACATTCACAAAAACAAACATCATTATTAGTCATGTAAACATAACAACATGGTTACATGACTAATAATTTCATCACCGCTGCTCTCACAACGGTGAAGGAAAAACATCATCATGTCCTAGACATCTACCAACCCGCACTGGGCCTGCGTCCCACGCTCGCGTATTACGGCCCACTCTTTCTCACAGAGAGGAGCCCTGTGTCCCAGCAGTGGGAACACGGGCTCCTCTCTGTGAGAATAGGCTGTTTTATTTAATGTAAATATGTTGGAGCAAATAAAATGACTTGTATCTAATTTTTCCCTCGCTTTTTTGACTCAGAATCTACAGTACCTTAATTAAAGCTGTTTTCACTGCTGGACTTCGGCCTTGCCTTTAGATTTCTAAGTTAGTGCGTGATAACTACTCTCCGCTACCTTTTGTAGATTGTCAGTTTATTCCGTTTGTATTTATCCAACTTCTTTTTAGACCTATAAATGTCACTTTTTGCAGAGAAATCACAGTTGAGAGATTATTATTCGTACAGTTCATGACAGTATTTTACCTAAGGCACTGTTCGCGATAGCGACGTAAGCTAAGCTAAGCACAAACTACAATGTTTTACCAACTTTTCCTCCGTGTGCCATGTATTTACAAAACAGCTCTTTGACTTCTGAAACACATATCAAACGCTATAAAAAAGAATATAATCGTAAAGTGTTAGATCGGCACTAACATTGCAGAGAACAAACTTTCAATAGTATTCATGTCACTAGAAAGGGACTTGTATTTTATTCCAACTTTCTGTAATAATAATTAATTGATCGACCAGTTTTCTAACACCATTTTACAGAATTATGCAGACTTATGAATTATTATGATAGTTTTGCAATTCAGCAATGGTTCCAAAACTGCTTATCATAGTTTTCTGGTGTCACCCCGCCGCGCGCCGAAACCGGTGCCAAACATACGCCTTCCATCCTACATACGTGATACGTACCTACCAGCCTCTCACATTGTGAGTAATGGCGGCGACGTGTCAACGGGCACTCCGACACTTTCACGCAAATGACCGCCACGCCACTAACACGCCGCTAACACGCTGCGAGCACGCTGCGCACGCTGGCACGCGTCACATGTGACTAATTCACTTTTTGCGTGCACCTACTGGGGCAGGGCGCAGTAGTGAGGGTTGTTGACTTGGGCACGTCCCGCGTCAGGCGGCTCTTGTAATTGAATTTAGTCATTTATCATGTTGTTGCACTGGTTTCGTTTCAATACTTTACTGTGATTGGATTATATTTCAATTAATTCTAGCAAGCATTTCCGTTTGAACGGACAAGGGTTAGAAAAATGCTTAATAAAAGAGCTTAGTTACCAGTGGCATAGGAGCTAATAGCTAATAAAAAGATGCTTTCCATTTACCTTTTTAATTAAAAATGGAAATTATAAGTCCATTAATTTTTGCATGTCCTAAGCTTTTGAAATGGTTTACTTTGTGAAGGCTTTTAGCATTTGCCACTAATATCCTATATACTTACACAAAGTTAGTTGCATTATTTACTTACTGTTCATATACTTTAGAGAAACCAGTCTAAATTAGTGATGTACCTCTCACACGCACATTATTACAGACAGCCTCATACACATCACTACTTACTCACTTACAAGTACACAGCGAACTTGTGATCTTATGTACTTATCTGAGTTCTGTGTTCTCACTTATTGAGGTTACGGTTTACAGTGAAACAGTCGAATCAGTGTTAAATAAAAGATTCAATTCATGTAATGTTGTTAGCACTTAGTTTTGTTTGCTTGGCAAATGAAAGCTATAGTTTTAGCAATAAAACGTGAGATGTGTAGTATTTTTTTACAAAAAGTAGGCCATATTGTTAATAAAGCGACTCAATATACGTCGAGTACGTATTCAACTTATATGGGTTATTATATTCCAAGGGCTGCTACTGGAAACTTTTAGCAGAAAAACCAAATAATTTTAACATTTTCTGAGAAACAAACTCAAAACGTCGGCCATCGCATCTTACTCAGTAAATCAACAAACCTGCAATACTTATCTTAACATTATTGCTATGTCTATAATAATAAAAACAACATTCCCGGAATTGTATTACACTTTTAACTGATTCAGAAACTAAGAAATAGAATCGTACGACATTACTCACCATTAAGATAAGTGAGTAAATGCAACAGTTATGTCGCTCCCGGCTCACGAACTCATAAATATGACCAGTTCGCGTGTCTGTCACTCACTCCCCCACGGCTCCATACTAGCCTAGTTACCTCGGCTCTCTTGTTACGCGACGGCTCTAACTTAATCACTTTCTATTTATTGGTCGCGGTCAGTTACCTACAATTACAATCGACTAAAATAGTTGTTCAACCATAAAAAGAAAACAGTGATAAACTTGACTAAAGTTCGAAGGACCACAAACAGAGAAGTCTGGTCTTCAAAACTTTAGTGGCGAAGTCAATTCTAACACTTAAAATGACTAGCGCATGCGCTGTATTTGCTTGAACCTAACCGAACTCCAAACACCATTTACGATACACATTCTTAAACCCTACGTAATAGTACCTACGGAGCTTACTTCGTTAAAACTAAATAATTAAGTTACTTTTCCCTGTAGTCTAAAAGCAAAACGAACCCATTAAGGGCTTAGTGTTGGTATATTCGTTAGACCGACACGTAACTTAGAAACTTGTCTAGCCGATATGGAGATTTGGACTATCGCACAAACAAACTTACGAAGTGTAAGATAATAATATTCACAAATGACTTGTGAACATTGTCAACAAAACACAAGTCGAGAAGTAAGTAAGCTCAGTTACGTTATTTATGGCACTACTTTCATAAGGACGTGTATGCGAGTGCCTAGGGCGCGGACCGGCCGCGGCGTCCTGTATGCGCGTGCTAAAAATGACTTAACTATAGTTACACTAATACATAAAATCACACCTTCTTCGCACAGGGGTAGGCAGGAACTACAGAACGCCACCTGCTACGATCCTTACACACTCCTTTCGCCACGATTACGTTCACACATCCATACACACACGCCGGTTGCGTGTAATACACACTTCCCCCGTCTGATTATAGTTACAGATCATAACAAACAAAGTACATAACTGTATTATATAAAACCCTATTACGTAACTAACCACGTTCATAGAATGGTTCAGACACAAGATATTGGTATCGTTTGGTACGACCGAGTGGTCGGCGTCGCGTCCTCACGTTCACTTATGTCCACCACGTATGCTGTCGGTATGTTTCCTAGGTAGCTAGGCTAGGCATGTGTGTACTTAGGACATGGCCTCACAGATTACCTAATGTTACGGAAACACACGTGTCCATTTTTGTTACAATAGGACATAAGACACAAGATATTGTATTGTTTATCTGGGTTTTTATTTATGAACCCTTCCCGTTACTAAACTTCTTTAGCTGAAATAAAGTCTGTGACAATCGTCAGACATTAGGTTTTATATTTAGTTACCTTTTTGTACATATTTTTTACATACTGTTAACTAAGATACATTACTTATCCCTTTTTATTAGGGTTCCGTAGTCAACTAGGAACCCTTATAGTTTCGCCATGTCTGTCTGTCCGTCCGTCCATCCGTCCGTCTGTCCGTCCTCGCTTAATCTCTGTGACTGTTAGCACTAGAAAGCTGAAATTTGGTACCAATATGTTTATCAATCACGCCGACAAAGTGGTAAAATAAAAATTAGAAAAAAATGTTTTAGTAGGGTAGCCCCCCTATATGTAAAGTGGGAAGTGATTTTTTTTTTAATTTCAACCCTAACGTGTGATATGTTGTTGGAAAGGTATTTAAAAATGAATAGGGGTTTACTAAAATCATATTTTGATAATGTCAATAATTTCGGAAATAATTGCTCCAAAAGTAAAAAACAATGTGTCCCCCCCCCCCCCTCTAACTTTTGAACCATAAGTTTAGAAAATATAAAAAAAATATGAAAAGTAGAACTTTATAAGGACTTTCTAGGAAAATTATTTTGAACTTGATAGAAACAACAGTTTTTGTACAAAAAAGACAAAAAGTTGTACAAAATCATTTCTGGACTAAGTTCGTAGTATAATCGTATATGCAAGCATTTTTTTTAACTTCGTTTACATATTTTATTATCCTGAACGTATCTTTTTTCAAACAAAAAAAGAATTATTGAAATCGGTTCTCGCAATCCAAAATTACCACCGAAAACTTCTGGCACGTCTATGTATTAATTAGTAACCCAATTCCCCGAGAGATGGCGCTGTAGGTACTTATTACATTGGGTCGGCGCCGGGGCAATTGCGTAACAGTTTATTAATCGGAATCGGTTTCATTTTGACAGTTCAACAACATTCATTGCGTTATTTACGTGTTCAGCAGACAAATTTTTCGAACTTATGAAGCAATGGATTAGCAATTGGCTTCGAAATGATTCTGATTCCGATTGATAGTGTGTTACGCAATTAGGGTGCGGGTATTATCGAATTGTACGTGGGAACACTTATTGTGACGGACGGGAAACTACGGAACCCTACACTGAGCGTGGCCCGACACACTCTTGGCCGGTTTTTGATTCTGAAGTACAGTGTAAGTAGCTTACACTATTAGACGCGGTATGAATCAATTTTCTTCAAGGCTTCTGTAATTCTAGTCTTTCCTCTCCACACGGCACACCGTCGCACAAATAGAGCCAGTCTTTTAACAAATAGTCTTACAAACCGTAACATCTCCGTGCGGGAGCCGAGTGTACCCGAGTGTAGCCGAACTTACCCGAGTGTACGCAAACATTGCCAGACTACACAATAGGTTACCTAAGTGAGCCCTAGAGGTCAGTCCCAGCACACGAGATAAAAAGATCCACTCGATACAGTCATCACAATGTTCAGCTTAATGTAACCTCTTTGTATACGCTACTCCCTTTTTTTATCTGCTAACCGTACTCCGGAACCGTAATGTTTTAGTACCCGTATTTTTATGTATGCTGATTAACTGGCTGGCGGTCCACCTGACGAATATAGTGGTAACGACTAACTACATACACTTTTACCACCAAAGTAGCGCGCATTACTGACTCTTCATACAAGTGACTACTGGATCCCACGGCATAGGGAACCGTAGTGTGGGCTCCAGGGAATTTATAAAAATCTAGGACCTAACGCTATATTATAATTTATACTAGGTTTTTTGGTCAAGTTTTTTTTTACCATAAAAAAGTAGCCTAAAGTCATCAAGAGTAGTCTAAAAGTCCAAACTCAAGATTTGCCAACGAGCAATGGAGTGCCGAGAGCGTGACAGTGGAATTGAAATAATAAAGCAATAGATATAAATACAACGAAAAATGATATTGAAAATAAATACGCACGGATTGTGACGCTAAAAAGGTTTTCCTCGTATTATTACTGTGAATGCCTATGGATGTGTGAACAACCTCCAAAATGTGAATAATGGCTTTCAGGAATTTTGCTTACGAACAAGACATCGCAGGTAAACGCTCGACTAGATAATAATACAGGGGGGCGGGGACATCGGCGTGCAAAATGAAACCATGAATTCAAAGCAGCAATTTAATTTGTAACCTACGAAAATGTTGACACAGGGGGTTTCAGAATCATGTACTGACTCCATGGGAAAATGTTGCGGGCGGATGTCCTGCCACCACCTGCCACCCATATGTCGAAGGTATAAACCGCTGCCATCCTCACTAATGAGAATTGAGTCTGTTTGGTTTGTTTTCGAAGTTAAACTACTGAACCGACTTATCACAGAAGTTGTTTGGTACCTGACCTAGAACATAACGATGTCCTTCTTTAGTTCTTGAAAGAATGACCCCTAGTCACCCTACCCGTACTCTCCAGGGCCGGTCGTACTCTCCAGGGGGTTCCATTTCCCGAGATGACCCGAAAATGTATAAATTTTCTGGCAGGTGGAGCGAGGGTCACAACTACATAGTACCAAATAAAGCCCCCCTTCAATTGCGTTCATATTAGGTTTTCTTTGAGAAACAACTTGAAGCCCATCTCGTTATTTGAATATATTATTATTCCCCAACCCGTGCCCTATTTGCTGCTGAACTAACACAAATAACTTGTCTGCGTTACTTCATGTATATAGATTGAGAATTAGGTTCGGCCGGTTATTTTGTATCGATTTGGTCATTCTATTTGATTTTAACATTATTAACGATTACGAACTCTTATAAATTAAGTAGATCATGTACTCGTGTGTTACACTTCCAGATTTAAATATATAAATAATAACATACTTTACCGCTTTATTTGGGCCCAAAAATCACAATATTCATGGCAGAGTTCACCACACCACCTTGTTGAAACTAGACAGCGTATATAACACTACAAGAACAACACAAGCCTTCACTCGATTGCAGTCCATTTTAAATAGGAAAGCCTGCGATTACCCGCGAACAGACCGCGGAACATCCGCAGAATGGAGAGCCTCACAAAAAGCGATACTTCCTGCATGCGAGGCTATAATTAAGCGATAAGTAACAAGTGCGCCGCGCGGCGCCGCCCGCCATTTGTCAGGCGCACAAAAACGCGCGCGCTAATCGCAGGCGCTCCGTCTTCGCGGGAATTCTTCATTAACTTCGACAATGCTCGCTGGGCTCGTGGAGTTGTGGGCTGACCGCTAGTTAACATACCGACCGACTGTTTCCGTTCTACATTAGATGGGATCGTTTGTCTTCTGTTGTTGTGGTCAAATGAAGTAAGTATACCGACATGTACAGGAACCAATGGTTCGGAACCTAAGGTTCTTGTCGAGGCATGAGCCTGAAATTATACTTTTATACCAAGAGGTATGAAAGTATAATTTACTGGATTGCTGTTTTAGAAAACAACAATCCTGCTTTGCTGCACAAAATAAATAGAAGTAGATACTGAGTAAAATATTTTAGTACACAAACTAAAATAACAACTTTAGCTTAGGAAGACTGAAGTATACCTTCAAACGGAATGAACAGAAATATCATCACTATAGTTGCTGCACTAATTAAAGCCCTCGTCGTCAAGTTGTTACTATGTATGTATATTTAATAATATTATGTGCATTTTAACAAGTCATTTATATGCATATCATGGCGCGGCGCAAACAAGACCGAATTAAAGCGGGCTTCGACCGAGCTGACCACGTCACTCTGACTTACTTGCCGAGCCCCGGACCCCGGGCCCCTGGGCCCCGGGTGAAGCTGCCCGGGAGTGAACACGGACCCAGATGTCGCAACACTAATCCCGGGAATATTTGGGTGACAGCAACGAGAGGTGCAAAAGGTTCAACTTCTCCAGCGAACCTACTAAACAAAAAGATCAACACAATCAAATTACAATCTAAAAAAACAAATCAAAACAATTAATCTAAATGATAAACTAATTAGAGCGATTAACGGTATTCTAAATAGATTAAAAAAAAACTATAACCATTACGTACCTTTAAAACCATTCCGTGTGAACTATACTATAGCGATTGTTTATTGTGACTTTTCTCCTCAAACGTAATAATAAAAACAGCCCTTCTGCATTCCTTTCCGTTCCATCTTATAATACTGCGTGTCTGAAACTATCGCCGTGACGTTATAAGGAAAGAAATTCCTTTTCCAAGTCCTCGCAGAGCCCGGCTCTACAAGGTGATATTAAAACTGCAAGTAAGTTGGTGCGAACACCTTCATAATTTTGTCGAGAGAACATAATAATGTTTACGAAAATTAGCATACGGAGCTCCTAGCAGAGCCTGGCTTGCTGTTAGTTAGTGTTGAGCTTACATAGTTACAGCTGGGATTTATGTTTGAACATTTCTATGATAATTTAGGAAATGTTATACTTAACTTTATTGCCGCGACATTTCTTTAAAAACTACTTTAAATAATACTATATTTGCAAATATTATTCGGTACTCAAGTATTTTATGCAGAAGTACTTTGGAAAACGGAGGACATTTTGAAACGACCACGACCAATTCAACATGAAACAGAGTACGTCATTGTGAAATAAAACTAATTTATTTTTTCGAAATGTAAACAAAAACTCAATAAGCAACACGGACGTTACATCAAATTAAAACGGTAAATTGTAATGAATGGCATTATTTAATGTTGGTGGTAAACAAAGCGGAAGCCGGGCCGGGCCGGGCCGGGCCGGGGCACGGGGGCAGTCGCACAAAATAAGTTAAAAAGTTTATTTTTTCGCGACAACATTCACAAGCAGGCGGGACGTTTCATTGTCGCTGTCAAAATAACAACTTTAGACACGCGTACGCGTACAACATTGTACAGAAAGACAACTCTGAATAAGACGCGATTAGATTTTTCAAATAGAGATAAATATTTGTTTAATCTTTGTTTCGCTGTCCTTTATAAATAATAATGATGATGACGAATGATATTTATTTCTGTAAATTGGTTGTAAAAATATTTTTCACGTCAAAATTAAATTCTATTTTAAAACTAGATGAGTTCGCTGTTTCCTAACCGACTACACTGAGAAGAAAGACCGAAACAAACTCGTACTTGCAGATTAGTGTCATAGATGAGAAGAGCTAGCAGCAGGGGGTCAAGGAGGGGGGTTCAGGGGATGAGACCGGAAAAAATCAGTCTTTTGAGGACCTGTCACTGTCAGTGCACACATTTGTCAGTGATCGTGGAGTTCAACTCGGAACATAAGGAGCTCAACTGACTTTGCCCAACTGACTTTACGTCATGGATTGACATTGAATTGTAGCGATATGACCAAACAAGTTCATTATAAACGTATTATGCACATAAAACTTCTATGGTGAAAACCGCATTAAAATCCATTGTGTAGTTTAGAAGAACTAAGCGGTCGAGAAGCGACTTGTTTTGTACTATTTAATGATTGATGAATTGACTAAAGTTTGCACGTCACAAGTATCGCTGTGCATCCCTTCAACTCAGGTACATGATCTGTCACAGGTGTAAACCTTCACCTTTCTGTTGCCAGTCAACACCATAGATTTATTTATTTACGAGGGACCCGCTCCTGCTTCGCAAGGTTTTTTCGTAAATTTAATAATAATGTATTATAGTTTAGAAGAACTATACGGTCACACAATTAAACACAAAAAGCAACTTGAATTTATAATATAATATAAATAAATCACACCAACAACTTATGTACATATTAATAGTAGATTAACCATTCACAAAAAGGTGTCATCACTCACAGGCGTGAACAACGTACATGGAGTAGGACGAATAAACTTTTGCCATTTTAGTAGTAGATAGTGTTGATAATTAAATGAAAGCGAATGAATAATAATAGATTGTAAAAAAAATATGGGAAAATTGCAAAATGATTTGGCAATTATGACAAGGCTTATTTTTGTAAAATTAAAAACTTTTTTACAAAAAAAAACAACCGACTTAAAAAAAAAAAAACACTACAAAATGAAAAATAACTTTAATTTCGGAAGTCGGTGTCTTTGGTTCCGCATTTTCGTTTTTTGACACTGACTTCCGAAATTAAAGTTATTTTTCACTTTGTAGTGTTTTTTTTTTGAAGTCGGTTGTTTTTTTTTGTAAAAAAGTTTTTATTTTTCACTTTTTAGTTGTACCTACCCCACATAAATTCAATTAGTTAACACTATTGCATTGAAGAATTGAAGACATAACTCGAAGAATCATTAAAATTTGCATAGAAATGCCGGAGATGCAGTACATTTATGCATATAACTTCATACATAAGAATAATTACCTAATGTGTTATATACTAAAACCTTCCTGAAAATATGTAGATCACACTAATGAAAGAATTATCAAAATCGGTTCAGTAGTTTTTGAGATAATCGCGGACATACAAACATACATACATACATACATACGGGTCGAATACAGAACCTCCTTTTTTAAAGTCGGTTAAAAATTAGAACTATTTAAAGTTAGTAAATAAAATATATACAGCATGTCGCTTTAATGGTGGCATTCATTTAACACACGTGTAAGGTTTCGCGTTTATGTTTAATGATTTTTTTTTAATTTCATTAAATGTTTTTTTTTTTCTAAAATAGTATCTTGGGGCAACATGTACTTAAAGAACTGTAGCGCAGGGATCATTTGTCACGGTCACGGAACTCATGGATCATAACATCGCATCAATGAAATGAAAACGAATAACGTGCAAAAAATCGGCGAATTGATGGAAAAAGACAGAGCCTTATGTCAGCGAGCGGCGCAGGCGGTGGTTTTCAAACTACGAATTATTTTATGTTGTTATAATTTTTATGTTTACTGGCCACTAGCGCTACCCATGGGTTAAATTGATGTCGCCATTGTAGCGGCACGTTGTAGATATTGAGCTATTGCCGCTTTTATTGAGCAGCATAGTCCTAGTCCTTCTGCCCTCACTGTGACGTTACGGTTTCCCTATCCCCCATCCCCGCCCATCCCTCCTGGTCTTTGTCGCTCTTTCATTACGCAGCCGCGAGTCGAGGGCGGATTAAATACTTTGATGCGGGTGTTAGCCGCTGAGATTTGACGGTACAGCCCCTCACTGGCATTACAGCCCCTCACTGGCAGTTACTGACGCGCTGGTGGTCTTTGTTCTTTTTCTATCAGATTAAATATGTGTATATTGGAGACGTTCTCAATTACTTAGTAAATGTACTAATACAATATTGTACATTACAATATTGTGTCACTTCCATTATCATATTACATGTTAAGTAAAATATTGGAATCTTCTGACAATCCTGATGACAGCATAACTGAAATTCTGCAAAATATCTCATCGCTTAACATACTTACGCTAAGTAATTGAAAACGTCTCAAATATTCAGATATTTCGTCTTAATTAACCTTCAACATGTTTGCTAAAAGTCCATATACATGTACGTAATGTAAATTCATAGAATTTCTTCATGAACAAGATGTTTTGGTTCCCATTGATCACAAACCAAAGTTCTGCAATGCAATTGAGAGAGCTCTCACTCTACTTCCGTCTTTGCCTATCCTAAATAGTAATTGTTGCACATTTTGTCAGAACGAAGCCGAGAGTAATATCTCCGCACCTCAGTGATTAATCCGTCAGCATCCCGGCCCACTACCGCGCCCTCACACAGATCAACTCATATTTTAGTCATAATTAGCAGTCCATACCAACACAATGCAATTTCAACCCTATATTTACGGAAACACAGTTCCTTCTGGCACTTCGCGTCAACTCGATTGAGTGATTGTATAATCCTTCCCAGTGCTTACCTTAGACACAAACAGATACGCTGGATTAAGTCTTGCCACGCAATAATAGACACTAACCGCTTCAATTAGGAGTGATAACTGCGTGAATAGTTTATAGAGTACTATGACTTGACCATCGCCGGTAACTTTTAATTCATAATTGTGATTGATGATAGCTGTTAAACGTGAGTGAACTGTTGCGGCTCAACGTGAAGTAATACATTTCACTTTAAGAGATGGACTGTATTGAATTTTCATAATATTTAAGTATCCACTTGAAATATTACTTCATATACGTCTCCGGCAGTCCGCAGTGGAAGTGTAAATAAAACAAAACTTCAACTTAATGTGAATGAAGAAATGGAAACAAGTACTCTATCACTTTGTGCAGCGCTGAAATGTTGCCAGCTCAAATACTTATTAATATTTGGAGAAAACTCAACACCAAATTATATTTCAATTTGTACACATTACTATGAATATTATTCCGGTTAGACTGGAAGCTGACCGCGACGTAGTTGGAAAAGGCAGATTGATTTTACTATGAACACTGTCATTAATATGTTTCACAAAAACACACACCCATGTCTTATAACAACAATATTTTCTATTAATAAAAACGCACATACACACACACACCCCCCACACACACTAGAACGCACAAACACTTTTCCAGTTGAGTGACGTCACGGTATGCGTCGCCGCACAATTTCGTCAATTTTCCTCATCGGTTCACAACCGTCAGGATCCTTTGAGTACAGGACTTTGCGTTTTGAGGTTGTCATCGTGTCGTCCATTGTTGGGACTTGATCCCCCAATCATGGTAGTTATGGCACTTTTTGGTGATTGTTGGTTTTTGCTGGAAGCCGGAAAGTCTAATTGCCATTTCCCCATTTTGGAAGAGTCACAAGTCCAAATGATAGGTGTAACCGTTCATCAACTTCTGTTTAAAGTAACATAGGTTTTAACAAATTACTGATTAAATAGCATGATATACCTACTATGTTAACAGTTCACACGTTACATTTAATGGATATTAATACTTTATAGAGTATCACTAATTTATTATATAATTGTGTAACTACTCTACTTTCAGATTGTTCACTTAGTAGGTAATAATATGAAAATGCTGTATTTACCTATAACTGTTTGTCACATTTAGTTCTGTATTTTATGTTGTTTCCTGTGATTTCTGTAGTGTATACGAACGTTGGTGAATCTAAATAAATAAATGGATAAATAACAGTGCTTCTATTTACACATGACTGAGCGATGTTCCTTAGTATTGTGTAAGTTTGAACCGAAGTCCGTCATCTAACGTAAACTCGCTCGACGTGATGAAAAGACGCAACTATCGACGCGATGCCGAGATACGCTATCTTTTTCTGAGGACCAGGGGGGAAAGCAGGGCGAGGGGTGAGGAAGGGGGGCAGTAGATTAGGAAGGCTCTAGTTTAGTAAAAAAGGTTAACATTCACCGAGTTATCTGGAGTCAGACGTAACGCTGTTGCTATGAGTTCTATTTATTTCAGTCCAATGACACTTAGTTGTGTAATTCCAAAACGAATTGTTTGTTATGAAAAACAACACACTATTAAGCGGCAATAGCTTTTGTTGTGCGCTCAAGTACTTAACAAGCCACAGTAACTGGCACACAATACGTAGTCAATTACTGCATGCGATTGAACTCAGAACGTAACTTAATACATTAACAAGCGTTAATTAATGTAACATTAACTCGTCGTGCGGTTATTTATAACGCCCATTAGAATGACTGCGGCGCGCGGCGTGCAGACAACCGCACTTTTGCTGCTACGCCGCTACGGGCTACGAGCGACACAAGCGCTTCGCACGCTACGTCGTAGCAGCGTAGCAAAGCTTTGCGTTATTCACTAATTAATCCTTCAGTTATTCATTTCGAAATCAGGCCAGCAGTTTTATAAGTAACGACTCGGAAATAAAACGTAAACGAATCGTTTTATTTATATTCATGAACCGCTTCAAATATTCATGGCGTTTCACTTGGCTTAGTGTTGCAAACAATTTGCTGAGACGTGTACAGGCGGGTGTGGTCGCACCCTGCACACGGTACAGTCGGCCGCGTGAACATGTGCTGCGCCGCGATATCGCGACCTATTAATCTTGTTGACGCGAGCGACGAGCGTACAAAAAGCGAACCGTTAACCTCCGCGCGACGTACAGTCTGTTATAGCAATTAGCTGACCCCTTAAAAATTAAACGAATTTGAACCCTCTGCTTGTTAGCAGTAAGCTTATCGAACTAGAACAGTTCAACGTCTACGATTAATAAAACAGTTATTCGAATTTGATATTTAACACGCAGTGTTAAGGTAGGTATGATCTTGAATATTGTTCTAACTTGTAATATATTATTGCTAATTTCAACGACAATCACCATGTTCGTGTGGTCTAGTGGTAGCTGCAGTGAGCTGACAAGAGCGTGGTTGCGAGTTCGAAACCAATATGTTTTCTGCTACACATTTTGTTTTATAATATTTTTTTTTAAGTTATAAATAATAAATTATAACTTTAGCAACAAAAAAAAAGCTGAACGAAAATAAAAAAACGATAATGATGGTAAAAACGATTTTATTTTATAAAAAAAATTATTATAAGAATAACGTAAATGAGATAATAGTTACTAATAACGTTGTTACATACTTCACAGAGTTTAATGTAGTGAATCAACATGTTATAATATTTAGAAATATATAGGTATGTATTTCTATTTCATAACAATAACATCACCACATTAAATATCGTTGAACTAAATAAAATAGCATTATACGTTGATGTTTTACCTACTAGGTATACTATATATCAATTTGTTTTGTAAGTAGTTATATTTTGTTATAAATAAGGTTTTGACAAAGACTTCTCGTCGGTAAATATGACAACATAATCTTCCCAATTAAAATTGACATATTCTTGGGCAAAGCGGACCCTTGCTTGGCGATGTGCAGCAGTCAGTTAAATTTTACGTGCTGGCTTGTATTGTTTCAGTCCAGCAACATGCAAATGTTTTCTGACCGTCTGAACAGAAACATTATACTGCATTGAGTAGGCAAAAATGGGTGTTCAGTATGCCTTCTAACAATTGCTTGATGATGTTCTGACACAGGAGTAACATTACAGGTTTTGGTTCAGGACGATCCTTTTGAATATTCCCTGTCTCTTCAAAACGTCTTAGCCACAGTCTGACTGTATTTCTATGAAACAACACAATAAGCATAATTTTAATAACGCGGTAATCATAATTTTTCGAATAAGTTTGCAAAAATACCTTTAGATAAACCACATTAGACCTATAAATGATCTCATAACGAAACAGTTAATTTTCTATTATTCTACATTCACGTTTTTAAGCCAACTAACGAATTAAGGAAGCATAAAAAAGAATACACTTACCGCTATATTAAGTTTCCTAGCAATCGCTTTAATACCAACATTCTCCTTATGCAAATACATTATTTTGTATTTTAAATAATCACTCAACTGAGACATGACGATTAAACTATCAAAACCGATAATAATAATTAATAAAAAGGCGTGGATTTTCGCAACTTAGTAAGGCAATATAAAAATGTTCGTGCGTATTCACTGCTATTTGTGCATAGAATGTCTTGTTCAATTTATTCTTCTACCCCATATTCCTAAAATCATTTCAATAGCAGTTTTTGTTGAATACGCATATTGACGTCGAACTACCCACTTATTGAAAAAGGCGAAACGTTTATCGTTTATCAACTTAATTGATATGCTTGTTCTTTACAATAATGCAAGAAATACTTAACGAACAATTTATATATTGAAAACAAAATTAAACATGAGACTAGATTTGAACTCGCATCTTCCACGTCTCAGCCTTACGCATGAACCACGACACCAGATTAACTTGAGTAAGATAGATGAAATAAGGTATTAGTAGCAATGACACAAATTATCACAACATTATCCTAACCTTTAAGTCTTGCTGATTAAAAATGAAAATTGCGTAACAAATACCCATACATAGTAAATGACCTAACACCAACATCTTAAAGCTCAAATTTGCGTATCAAAATTATTTATTGTTTCTGTTCATCGAGTAGTGTTAGTCCGATTAACTCATACATATTGAATAACCTTTAATGTTATGAGAGGAGGGTGCAAAATCGAGTAATTTTTAGGGGGGTCAGTTAATTGCTATAACCCGCTGTACACAGATATCTTATCTGGGGTCGCCGGGACCAGTAATTTGAGATGAATTACATGTTAAGGTTAGATCAGGGAGGCTGCGAGCAGACGCGTGCGATCTTTACATCTCGTAGAAACGTTCTATGGCGGTGCTCGCTTCGGTTACAGCTGCGATATGTTTCATACGTGCTGGTGAACGCGGCTCCAAGTCGAGATATACACACAGTGCGCCAACGAGACAGAACTGCGTTTTAATAACCACACAGTGACGTCATGCGATATATACAGCTGCCTGCAGTTACAGCTTCATAACTTTATACAAGTTATCATCGTGTTAAACACGAGAAATGTCTCAAAGTTATTTAAAAAGCGATTTAGTTAAAAAGCATGAAATATAATAGGATGCAATTTGTTCATTACTTACTCGCATTACAAGATGGCGGACCTAGTAGTTCGTATAATACAAGCATTACTTTGATAACTATAATACAAGCATTGCTTTGATATCTAGTAAAAAGCGAATCCTTTTTAGTGTAGTAACAATAGGAATCCCCTCCGCAGTCAAAGGGTTAAGTAGAGTTTAAAAGAAAAAAGGAAAGGTTGGAATGTTAGCATTATGTGGTGTACAACAATAGAGCAACCAGCCATGAGCCACGAGCCATGAGCCACGAGCTGGCTACTGCGATGACCTGCGGACTATTTAAATAAAACATGGTACTGTTCCCAACTAAGAACATTCACCTTAGCTACTTGTATTACGAGGATTAATATTAAAATGTTGACTTTACACCCGAAAATGTTTGAAATACCTACGTTTAAAAACTCTTTGTTCATTACCTCAACCTGTTTATATAATTTTCACGTAAATTAAATTAAAAGACAATGGAGTTTTAGTAACAAGTCGAATATACTATACTGGTCTCACCCAATCATTGCTAGAATTAGAACACTGTCATCACCAATCATAATTTGATTAAGATCACACTACACACATACACAATTTCACACACCAGCAAAGGTTTACCTTTATACACACAAATAGGCTTACGGAAGTCAAGCTTTACTCATCCACCATCACAAATGAAGACGGATCTCATTTCGGCTCGTGAGCTGGATGTATCATTAATCCATGCGTTAGCCTACATAGGCAGAGGTAGTGGGGGGCGCGGACGGTAGTTTTTGCGTCTGACAAATGACGCTCGCACACCGTGTCATTATGAGGTAATCGAGCTAGCAATGGTGGAAGACTGCACACCATCGGAATAGCGATTATACAGATGGTAAGGGAATTACTTAGGACATCAATAAGGACAAAAAGCGGGGGAAACTGCAAATAAACGTAATGGTGTTAGTTCAGCAGTTAAATATAGATCAGACGTGGTATGTCCGTCGGTGTCTATGGTTATAGGATGATGACAATGAAACAAAAAACTTTATATTGTTTGAAGCAACATTTAGATATCAAGTAGAATGAGAACCTGTTAAGTAGATAAGACTAAGTTACAATGCTGTTAGCGGTGTTTAAACAAAGCGAACATGGACCCGCATGTCTCACAACAAAACATAAAGCAGGAGAATAAATATCTTCAATATCATACTGTACAAAAAGCTGTTTGTTTACAGGAACAAGGTTAAAGCACTCAGTGTTTCCGAAAAACGGAACATAATGTCATAAGTCTGAAACAAATCGCACATCATCAATATTTCACGCGTTTCAGAGTGAGCGGATACATTACATAATACCGTCTTTACCCGACGCTGACAAACTATAGCACATAACATAACGTAGTGGGTTATGCACAATATGTTCCATCGAATATCGCAAGCCTATTTATTAAGCCCCGTCTCGAAGCTCTTGAAAGAAACAGTCGCATACGACGTTTTTCTTTCCTAGTGTCAGGTGTAACCGGTGAAAACATCTTAGCAGATATAGAAGAAAAACAGCGTAAGAGTCGTGCGTTTTATGGGTTATTTCACGGATCAAGGTGACACGAAATAGAAGAAGGGTCGCTGTTACCGCTCGTATAGTGATAGTAAACAGTTTTTTATCTACATACTATTCTAGAGCGATATTTTTGTACCAAGTTAAAGCAAATATACAGCAAATTAGAATATTTACATTATTATGTGAATTATTACAAAGGTGATTGCATAATGTATTGGGATTACAAAATTCCTCCAAAAAATTAAGCAAACTTGATGATTATTTTGTATTATTGGATTATCATTACGTTTCATCCTACATATACTTTGAAACCACTAAATACGTCCGTAAATTACCTGCATAGTAGCCTCGGATCATCTCACAAAAAAGAGCACAAAACATGATGGATATCACGAGGCAGCTAATTAATAAGTTCCCTCGCGAGTAATCAGCGTGTTCTGTCTCCTCTCGCGACGCGGGCTCGCCTCGCGGGCACATTACATACTCACTTTGCTTTCTTCTTATGACCTTGGCACACCTCATGGCTTTATGGAGGTTTTACGAAAGGTGTGCTCATAAACTACCTATACCTGTTACTTTCTTAAATAGTTTTAATGTTAATCTGACTTACTCCTCCAGCTCACAGTGAAGGCCAAAATCTGGACTTCAACAGCCTAAAATCGCAAACAAATTACTTCTAACTTTTACACACTGATAATCTCGTAGATTGAATTCTTCCATCAGAAGTGTCATTAAATCCAATGTTTGAGCCATTCAGTCATATAACAAGTTTTTTTGTATAATAATAATTAGACATGAATGAAAAGTCCCGATAACATATTCCCTAACGCCCCCGTAGTGTTAGGTAATATGTATTCGGGACCACGGACGGCGGCGCCGAGGGTACCTACCTGTATGACCGTATGACCTCGCCGGTTAGATCGTTACGTCATGATTGTGAGCGTCTAGACGCGCACTAACTGCCGACGAGGTAACCTCACCACCGGCTGGTGTTACTATCATATAGTTTGATTGGCTGTTCGGTTAGTAACCAAACTTTAAGGGAAATACTCGCGGATGTGAGCGCGGATGTCGAGTGGGAAGTTACTGATTTACTTCCAGAAAAAAAAATCTGCTTCTTTCAGCTTCCTTTCAGTTACGAAGGGTATTGACACTTTTATTGACAAAGTAGCGAACACGAAGACTCGAATCATTTTATTTTAGTTTTAAAGTAATCTGCAAAAAGAGAAATAAGTTCAGACACTTTACATGGAGCGCTAAAACTTAAATACTTTCTAGTCAAAAAACTAGTTGAGTTCAACTTTTCATTTAAAGTTTGTGAAGTAAACAAGAAAAACATTACTCTTTGCATCTTTAGCATTCTCTAAGAAATTCGGTGGTTTTATGAGAAAACTACAAATTGAAATGTTTTAGTGTTCCGAAAATAAAAGCAAGTCAGCGCTAGTTTATGTTTATTAGTCGCAGTTTTATTTAGCGTCAACCTTGAGCCATGTTTTTGGTATATTCCAATGACTATACAAATTCCGAACAGTTTAGTACAATACCTGTTAAGTAATAAAACTCAAACTATTTCAGTATTACTTCAGTGGATCAGGCATAGCATTTTCCCGATATTATTTCGCTAGACTAAAATATTTCTAAAGGAAAGCAATGTTCACATTCAGTCTCACGACGACGCCGATACTAAAACTACTTGTGAAATATATTTATTGAAGCGAAGAGCTACGAGTACCAAGAGGCGAAGTTATTTCCAGTTTGCATAGTGAGAAATAATTTCAAAATGGAAGACAAAAGGGCGTAAGTAGTAGTGAATGAGCGCGTTACTGTTCGCGATCGTCCCAGGGGCGACACACGCGACTGTTTGTATCGTGGCGACCGGGGCCTTCCTGTTCACTTTATGTTTATAACAGACGTATTTTTATTTAAATATTAAACACCCACGTCGACAACGTGCTCCACGCGGATGGGCAAGTGGCTGGGTGATCGACTTCTACAATATGGTATTATGCGGCGTCTCTCCGCAGACCATGAGCCACCTTCATATTGCGCCGCAGCCGTGTCACCTGTACGAGTGAGGACCTTGTCTGTGTCAGTGGATGCTGTTGCCTGTTAGCATGGTTAAGGATTAAGTAGGTACCTACTTGAATAACTGACAGATTGTTGATGCAGATTCGGGATTTCGGATGCAGATGCTGCTGAAAATCCGCTCGTTTAATGATGATCTACAAATCACACGAATAGGTACCTGCATAAGAAACCTATATAACCTACTTGTATTCATATTTTTGTTCAACACTTATAGCTCCTTTCACGCGAAATAACTTTAGGCCTTATTTCTTTCTGAAAAGATTTCTCACTTCACAGTATGGAAGATGTGTGAAAAAAATGTCGGTGCCTCTAGAGAGGGATAGTTGTCGAAGTGCGAAGAAGCAGTGAGGTGTAAGCGCGGAATCCCACGGGACGGCCGGGATCACGACGCGGCACTACGTACTTGAGACAAATGTCCCCGTACACGTGCTCTCATATAAGTTCTATTGGCTATAAACATGACAAATCTGCGTCAAAGATGAACGAACTTCGTTCAGTTTAGTTATAACAATGAATGTAGGAAACTTTTACTTTGTGTAAAGGTGTTACGGATATAGACAAAATCTCAGAATACACATTTGTTTATACATTAATACTATTAATTGGTGATATTTCCTTTCTTACTTATGATTGGAGGCGATGTACTCGTAAAGACGTGACGTGACATGTACGCTATGTAATCGCGCACTTGTACTACTTGTAGGTACTTGTTGTTGTATGTATTCTGTTTGCAATAAACGTTGTCCATATCTCTGACGTCACTAACAGAGTTCGCTGCTATTTCTCGTGGATGACACAGCAGAGTCACGAAGTACAAACACACAGGTTCCACTGTCGCTGAACTTCCATGAACTACTTTATTTGCCAATGCGATACTGTATGATATTGTGTGTTTGTTTTTGTGCCTTTATAAGAACTTTGAGGAAACACAACAATCGGCTGCATCTAGATTGAAAAGACGAACTTTTCTTGTATTGGATTCCGAGAAAGTTGGTCCTGACCAAGGTATCTTTGACAGAATATCAAACTCTTTGACCTAGACTGAACTAGTATATGTAGATGAGTGTACTTATAACATGACAGCCAACTTGCAAGTTAAAGCCGTTAAAACAATATTTCATTTCTTGACTACATTTTTTGCGGCTACAATGTACTCGTAATAGAATAGAATAGAATAGAATAGTGGGGGATTTGTCAAGAGCTTACAGAGAGAATTATGAGCATAAGGTTGAAGGTGCACTTCTTCAGCACTTACTACATCTCAATTTTAGTAAAAGTCTTGACATCACAGTTAACCTTTGTTCGCGTAGACATTTACGAGATAAAAGTCGAAAATAAAATAAAAAATGCAATATTACAGACTTCTAAGCAGTAACTATTTAAGGTATAATTTAAATTAACTATGTTCGTGCACCGCACTGATTGAGATGTCTTGAAGCGACAAGCAAGCGAATCTACACCGCGACCATTCATTCGTCCATACGTTCTTATACAGGGTGTTACAGAAAGAGTATATCAATACAAACGGGTTGAAGAGTGTATCTGGTCTAGAATCTCTGTACAAAATTTCAGCTCAAAAGCATTAACTTTGAAAATGCTTAATATTTTTTTATTTCGATAGTTTATTAAATTGAAATCATAACAAACATGTCACCGCACTACGAGGGTCATTATCCATTATCTGTAGTGTGTCTGTGCGCCTAGTACACGCACATCACGCCGCCGCGCGCCAGTGCAGCGCTGTGATGTCGAAATAAAAAAATATTAAGCATTTTCAAAGTTAATGCTTTTGAGCTGAAATTTTGTACAGAGATTCTAGACTAGATACACTCTTCAACCCGTTTGTATTGATATACCCTTTCTGTAACACCCTGTATACACTCATTCATTCGTAATCATCATTCGTAGCATTCATTAGCTTGCAAAACCATCCTTTTGTAACGGAAAAATGTATAATAAACGCATTTAAAGTTGGAGTCAGATTCTATCATTCATCGAACCCTGGGTCGAAACAAACTAAGTAATTAATAATTAAAATCGAAATATTTTTTAGCCGACTTCAAAAAAAGGAGGAGGTTATCAATTCGGTTGAATATTTTTTTTAAATGTGTTATCTCAGAACTCCGTTATTTATAAGCCGATTTGCTAAATTCTTTTTTTATTTGAAAGGATACGGGAAGTTTTATAGGACTTTCAGATTAGTCTCATAGAAATTTCATCAAAATCGGTTGAGTAGTTTGGTTTTTAAACCAAAATTACTGGGTCAAGTAAATACGTTATTACGTATTCAAATAAACGAAATGGTTTTTGTATGTATGTTACGCGATATCTCCGGCAATTTGTAAATGGATTTCAAAAATGATTTTTATGGATAGAGCGGTCCCTTATAAGTTTTAATAACTTTGCTTGGGTAGTTTTTGAGTTAGTTTCAATAATACCTACGTATGTTTGCCACTTAGTTTATATTGATAATGTTATAATAACTTCCTGTCACTGACATAGCAGGTTGTGTTATACGAATTTGTGTGGGGTAAGTACATACAACATAAAAGTGAAAAATAAAAACATTTTTCCAAAAAAAAACAACCGACATCCAAAAAGACACTGCAAAGTGAAATATAACTTTGATTTCAGAAGTCGGTGGCAAACAACGAAAATGCGAACCCAACGACACCGACTAAAAAGTTTTTAAATGGGAGTCCATTTGTATCGAAAAATTTAAAATTTTTACGAGGTATCTGATACACGTGCCGAGGTAACTGAAGCCCTTCAACGAGATTGTTCGAGAAAACTTCAAAATTTTCCCGACTGAGGGAAAGGGGCACGTGCATGAATAATTAAGAAAAACACACAATTAGTTAAGTAACTTTAAACCGAGCTTCCTAATTGGAAACAGGAATAAAATAAACGATCGACGATTTTTCGTTACTAACCAACGTCAAAACAGGAGGTCTTGCACTCGCCGAGTTATTTTTGTTGTTTTTTTGTTTGTTGTTTTTGTCTTGTTTGACCGAAATTTTGATGCCGCTCACTACTTCTATTACCCGACTCCGGTAACTACAGTACGAAATGGATTTCTTCTTTTAACAACTCTCTTTTACTCAAAAATTACTTTGGATTTGAAACTAGATGAGTTCAGTATTTTTTAATTTTTTGTAACTGACTACTCCTAGAAGCAAGACCGAAACAAACTCCGAGGTCACGGGCTCTTTCGTCCAGACATAGTCTTGGTCAGGCCATATTATGACTGCCATGCGGTTTAATGTCTAAAATGGTCTTTTAAGGAAGAACCATACACATTTTAGTGGACCTGTCCCATCAGTGCACGCATTTGTCAGTAATCGTGTAGCTCAGCACAGCTGTTGTTTGTCCTATTCTTATGCTATACTTTAAAGGTATCACGAACTCAACATTTCATTCCACCAGCACTGTGCTGCAGATAACTTATTTATAAATGAATAGTAATGCACCCACCAGTGCGCTCACGCACGCGACCTCATTACGATTACTTGTAGTCACCGCCGAACTTCTCCGGTAGTCGTCAGTCTGTCAGTATCGTCCAGGCGGCACTAACGAGTGTGGTACGCGTCCACAACTTATCTAATTCCGACAAACTTGTTCACAGATGGACCAGAACATGTTACAACCAACCAAGAATCATTTGTTCTGTAGACTGATGTTACATCTAAGAACCTGTTTCTGGTAAATGGTATAAGATTTTCCGTTTGTTTGGTCAAGTATATGATAGTGTACTTGTATAAGATAGCAGAAACTCGAGGTCTGACTGCTGCCTAGTAACTGACGAAAACATTCTCCGTTCTCTCATTACCATAGCAACTAACAACTTCTAAACTGTGAAAAAAACATTTTTCCGTGCAAACATAATTAGGCCAACGTTGGTTTCTCTATTTCCAAGAGTTGTAGAAGAAAAGTCGTTAGTTTTAATTACCTTTACTAACTTGCCCTAAGAGCGCAGGCACCTACTTGTATTTATCATATTATTATTATCTTTATACCTATTTAACTGTAATTGTTTCGGGCTCCCGGCAAACGGGCAGCGATTAAGAACATATTCCGAAAATGAGAGTTAAATATTTCAGGCTCGTAAATATTAAAGCTTCGATTAAAAAGGGGAATGGCTCGTCTCGTGGAGTCGTGGCGTTGTCGGCCGCCCTTGTGTTTCTCTTTATATTGCTACTTCGATGTATATTTATGTTATAATTACCAGGAAACTGGCACAAGGGCAAACTTTTAATGCTGATACAATATTTCACCATCAGTATATAATAATCAGCCTATAATGTTCCCACTGCTGGGACACAGGCCTCCTTTCTGTGAGAGGGAGTGGGCCGTAATCCACCACGCGGGCACAGTGCGGGTTGGTGGATGTCACATGTCTTAATTTTTTTTGTTCTAGGACATGACTTACGAGTTGTATTCGTAAGTTTCGGCTCCTACTTGGTTTCTACTTGCTCACCGCCGCTCTCTAGTTTCTGCAGTATATAATGGCAAACGCAAACAAACCTTATTTATAAACCTTTAAAAACGTACCTTTCCTTGACATTTTAGTGTCAACTAAGTGAGAGAACTAACTAATAAAGGACTTATGTAAGAGAGTGACTCGTCTTTGTTCTTCTGTTATATTAATAGCAAGTTATGACCGTAACAATACATAGTAAACAATAGTATTATTATTAGTGAGGTCGTAACAATCAAAGCGCGCGTCTGCGACTGTCGCACTGACCTACTGACATCCATTCAAATTTACTACTTCCTTCTATGGTATATCCTTATAATGAAGCTTGTTGTCTTTTCAAGTTGAAGTGTCTTCAGATCGTATCGCAGAGTTTGATGTTGTGTGTTGTATGTCAACACTTGTTGTTGATGATGGAACTAGTCTTACAGTTCTCGGTAAAAGATAATCAACACGAATGAACGGTCTTGAACATTATTTCTTATTAAGGCTATTGATTCGTGTAATTTTAGTTCTAGGTTAAATATTGTTATGAAACACAACCTACATTTGTAAATAGGTCACACTCACAAACTACCGCGACCCCTAACTTACTGAAGCCACAGCCTCCAAATTAGCATAACATCGCATCCAATCTCATCTAAACAACGTCTCCTTGTCAACAAACATCACTCACGATTAAAAAGCGTCCAACAAAGGGATGGAGATTAATGTCCCGCTGACCACTGCCCCCCCCCCCTCTCTTCACCTCCACAAGGTCAGTAGTAGCTTCGGAGGGAGGGGCGGGGAGGGGTAACAGTCTTTTACAAGTTGTAGCTCAGTGTCTTCACGTGCCACGCTGGGGTGGAGGCGAGGGTCACTAATTAAAAGGGGATTACTGACGTGTGACTACGAGTAGTTCGGTGACGCGGGGATGTGACGAAGTTTACAAGTCAAAACTTATTTAAGTATCGGGCGACATATTACAGTCATAGTCCCTTCTCGGTCTATATTAATCATCATCATCATCATTTCAGCCAAAAGACGTCCACTGCTGGGCATAGGCCTCCATATTAATAATAATTATTATTTATTTAGTAAACTGGCAAAAATCGTCACGTGCCGAAAAAGCGCCCCCGTGCCCCTCCATGCGACTTATTGTAGAAGGTGTATCTATTCATATACGAAATATTTTACGATATACACGTGCTTAAGAAGTTATTAAGTTATGCAGGGGATCGAGGAGGGGGGGGATGGAGGGGGGTTCAGGGAGCTAGAATAAATCACTTTAACACCTTTTAGCGATAAAAAGTTTGAGATACAGTTTTAATAAAACCATATGCTATTTATTTATTTATTAGGCTTTTCAACAGTGAGTACAAAGTTACTTTATAATTTGTACATTGCAAACTTAAGGCTAAGCGCCTCATCACTTACAGAAGAGCACAGCATGCACTACATTATGCGCAGATAATAACACAAATCTTAACATCAATCACAGATAATAACATTAATCTTTTTCTAGAGCAGTTACTGATGAGTGAAAGAGATCAACGTCCACTTCGTGCTCTTTGTATGCAGCATACATTCTAGACAGTGGACAGCATTGCCTTAAATTGGTATGACATCTTGGCATGCAGAAAGACATGTTGCGCCGACCCCAAATAAATTGGGATAAGGGCACGTGGATGATGATGATCTTGGCAGGAAGGTGTCTTATTAAAACTTCTTAGCAGATTACGTGCCACATGGAATAAGACCCTACTGAGCCAATCGGGACAGTTCAGAGAGCCCGTTAATAACTTTTTAAGGAAAACCAAATCCAGCATGTACCTGCGTTTCTCCAGCGACACCATATTAAAAGACTTCAGCCTCTCTTGGCATGAGTTGAGCTTTATTCCCATGTTATTGTTATAGGTAGGTCTATATATAAATACACTACACAAGAACGTAACAGATAAATATATATTTGTAAAACCCTAAAAACAAAATAACTTCAGTGAGTTATTACGAGTCCGTGACATCAAGATTACGAGGGCAGTTCAGGTGAACAAATCATTGCTGATAGCTGATGTATATCAAACAGTTCTGCTTCGTTAGGCGAGCCACTCGCGCGAGCACTCCGGCGCACAAACGAGGCACGGGCTACTCAATTATGTTCCTTGATTTGTAGTAACGTGCTTGATTTGTTGTAAACATTTTAAACTTATTATTTTTGACGCACTTCTGTCTCTTCGTTCTCAACACTTCCCTATTTTTCTTAATAAACAAAGTGGCCCATTTTATTTGTAAATGGTCAACTCGATTCTGTCAACTACTCAGTGCTTACACAGCTACATTGGAAACGATGAAAACTATAAACAAACCCGAAAATGTGGCATAATATACCACACTCGTATCACAACATTGAAATACGACAATATGGCAATGATAACACTTACATTAAGAATAATCAGGCGTCTATACTTCGGCCGTCGATTTAATGGCGCGTTCACATGTAACGGCGCCTGAGCAGAACTTGAACCGCACTAACTACTCCATTAGACGAGGTTCGAGGAGCCTGAGGTCATATGCCAGACGTTATGGGACACTCAGTTAGTATGACATTAATCGTTCAAATTACAAATGATATAAACACCGTCTGCAGTCTCTTATATGAAAGAAAAATCTCGATGACAGATTGTTAGGAAATGGTCAACTCCGATATTTCGTAAGAAAAATTAGCAACTAGATCAAACATTCTTAAATCATTATTAAATAACAATTTTATTTTCTGTTCAATGCTATTTCAATCCTAATATTAGTTTAATCATTGTCATATAAGCGTTTTTACAGGTAACCATTAGTGTGATCGGATTCTTAGGTATTCAGATGTTACTCGTAAATATTTACGAGTACATCTAAAAATCAGTACTTTATACGAAGTAGTTTTTATGTATATTCTCTACACTACCTAGAGCCGCTTAAAAGCCTGAAAGCCTTAGGTTAGATAGTGCGTGTAGCAGGGAAAGGGCGACGCTTAGCGGCAGTCATTGACCCCGCCGCCCGGAGTACCACCCGCGGTGCGCACTGAGCTCTTTATCCAGCGGCTTGGGACCTTGCCGAGATGGCATACATATATTTACGGGCAGAGAAAACTTTTTAGTCAAGTAGTGTTGAAAATATGAACGTAAGAACAATAGATTCATCCTATCTTACATCAAACTAAACACAACCGATACACGATTATTCACAACTCTGTTCACCTTGATAGGAATATCATATGTTTATTCATTGACGTAGGCACCTATAGTTTGTTCCAAAAGTATTTGATGAATAACTATGTAAACAAATTGTGATTTAAAGATGTTTTTCATTTGACAATTGAAGTTAAACATCCATACATAGATTGTCAATGCCTTTTCGTCGTCGAATTAATAATGTTAATCAAACAATAATAGTTGTAAATAGTTATACGCGAGATAGGCGAGATATAAAGTTGAAACTTTCTAAAAAGAGATGAATGTATTAATAATTCCGCCGTGTATGAGTGATTGCGTCAGAACTTCTCCTGAAAGTGTTTGTTTACACTTTCATCTGATACTTTTGGAACAGAGCATGCAATATTATCCTCGCTTTGTACAGCAGTTTCATGAAGATTAAAGGGAACGTTAGCAAAACGAGTATACGATGCACTGATTAATAGTTACCTGCTACAAACTGTTTGTACTTTATGTACTTGAGCGAGTACGTACTTAGCGCACGGCTTCAATACGTCACTCAGCAGATCAGTGCAGCTTCGACCACCCTCCTCGCCGGGATGTTTACAACACGTTCAGGAGAAATATTGTTCGTCTATCACTATTACATTTGTAGCCATATTTTTTGCATACTTTGCTGTAACATATTTTTTTATGTTAGTCTTTCTGATTATTCTAATACAAATTATTATATTATTTATTTTCAGGATCAGAATAAGAATAATCTATTTTCAAAGAATGTAGGTGACAAAAAAGACGATATAGGCAATCAATAATGAACACTTACTCACGAGCAAACTAACATTATGTTTAGCAGTGCCCTGACAGGTTCATGTCAAATGTGTGATGTGCATGAGAACAAATACATAATTGAATCCAGTACATTGTACCGTATGGCATGCAAATTAATCAACTATCAGTTAATTTTTTAAGTTTTATCATTTAACCATATGGCTAAACTAAAAAGCAATGGTTATGTAAATGTTGTTTATTTAATTAGAGTGAAATTGAACAGCAAAAATTAAAACACTTTTTAAACGTCACTACACTAACACTTTTTATTAATGTGATTAATGAAAGTTAACTTTTATTTAATTTACAAAAAACAAATTGTATGTAAATGGTACCACATCTATCTCTTTGAAACACAATTAATGTTCCTACGTAATTCTTATAATTAGTGATAAGTCGAATAATAAATAAGTCTGCTCGTAATTATACCGGAGACGATTACAATATGTTTCGTTTAAGTAATGGACTATTAACTATTATCTTGTGCTAACGTTTCTACTTTGCTCTTGTAACTCGGCTGTCTATCCGTGGGCTGTTTGTTGTATAATTTATAAATGCTGTAATTGCCAGTGTTTTGTCTAGTAATGCCATCAATTAGCCATGCACCACAAAAACCGTGATTACAGTCAAACTTTAGACCACAGTTTAAACATTATGATGTTTCCACTGCAAAATCATCTGGGCAAAAACTAACTTGAATACCGCACAAACAACCCCACAGAGGTATGGAACAGTACTCCACAAGACAAAGCTAAGCATTGCAATCTATTTCACAAGGCTGCATCCATTTCATTACGTCACGACTTTCGTAGCCGCTACGTGGTTACGCGGCTACGGCGTAGCAGAGACGCTACGAGTCGCAATCAACCGGCGGCGTTGCGGTCCCTACGCTCAGCGGCAGGCGGTGACTTGCGCCGCTCCAATCCCGTAACATGCTTACCCGCGACATTCCGGGATGGTTGCGACACTAGTTCATTATAGTTTAATGAATCTGTCATTGCTTTCACACAGTTTCTGTTAATTTTGTGGGACTTTGGAATTGTTTGATACCTGGGAATTTAGCTCACATATTATTTGTACTAACTTTCAATATCTAAAACATTTCAGTTTTTTTGGATTTAATAACACCCAGAATTTAATTGATAAAATTACATACTCGTAAAAGTCTATTTAAATGGTCTTAGATAGAACTGCTTCCCAAAAACAATAATACTAATATCTTCTATTTGTATCTCCTACAATACTACCACATATTGCCATGACGAAAGAACCCTGGTATTGTGCCCTGCGACCCCTACCCCCCCCCCTCCCTCCTCCCCACCCCTGGTTACTATTTGCATCACAATTGCGAGCCTCTCATTTAATTTATTGCCGAAGCTTCAGGACTTAGAGCTGAAACATGACGCATTGTGCTACGTAATGATACGGCGCCGGGATTGGACGGAAACTCAACGGCTTTTTTGGGACGGTTCATCCCAAAACTGCCCTCATCTCCATTACAACTACCTTAAATCCTGTACGTACTGAAGGTATTGGACGGTGAACCCTTGGAATCGTAATAGTTCATTTATTTGTCAGAACATTGCTACACAGATGTTCCATAGTTTTTAAAGTTCATAATATTCTGCCGTCTCCGGGTACTTGTTAGTTGTTCTGGTTAGTTTGTTAGATATAAAATTGAATTAAATAAATTAGGATAATATTTAAATTGCAAAATAGTCAAATAGGTATCATTCTCTCATTGGTTGAGGTTTGATTCACACAAAACGTTTTTGAGGTGACTTATCTTTATAGACGACTTCAAAAAGGAGGAGGTTCTCAATTCTGTATGTGGTGTCTATATTTTTTTATTTATAACTCCGTCATTCATAGACGGATTTGCAAAAAAAATAATTCTTTGGGTAGTTTTTAAGTTAGGTTCAATAATATGATTTTTTCCACTTAATTTATATTGATGATGTTTTAACGGATATTTACATAGCATGTAGTGTTCAATGAATTTGTGTGGGTTACAACTAAAAAGTAAAATACTTATAAAAACTTTTTACAAAAAAAAAAACAACCTACTTCCAAAAAAACAATACAAAGTGAAAAATAACTTTAATTTCGGAAGTCGGTGTCTAAAAACGAAAATGACCAACGATACCGACTTCCGAAATTAGAGTTATTTTTCACTTTGTAGTGATTTATATTGGAAGTCGATTGTATTTTTTTTTTTAAGTTTTTTGTAGACTCTCTTGAATTTAAAAGAGTTTTGTCCGAAGTGTCACATTAGTACAGGACATTAAATATTATTTTTATTTTTATTTAATATTATAATTTAATCCTTTTGGCTTTACCTTTTCAACTGCAGTCAGCATCCATTTACGGTTTGCAGCACTAATCCAGCTGCCAAAAGCAATTAGGTAAGAATTTTCAATCGATGATGTCGTAAAAATCTGATAATCAGACCGGAATGAGAAAGTTTATAGTGGATAAGACAGAGATTAAAACAGAAGAATAACTAGCAGGGGATCGGGGTGGGGGGGCGGGGGGTTCAGGGATCAGACCGGAATAACTCATAGAATCAAAGCATAAGGTTCAATTTCTGAGAAATGACACCTCTCGAAGAAAATAAATACGTTTGAAATCTCTCGCTATCTTTGAGGCATTAATCACTCTTACAACACTATCTAAGTTGGTAACTAATACATTTGAAACTGCTAGTACGTCTTAGATTTATTACTAATTCCTAACACATTCCATACTGTCGCCCCCACCCCTCCAACCCTCCCCCGCTAAACTCTGAGGGTCACCCTATCTCGTCTACTACTGAAGCGGTACAGTTACAAAGGGTGTTCTCACATCTTTAGCTAGGTTTTTCATTAAGAGGCTGTTGACTCTCCACAATCGCTTCACTGGGAGCCGCTTAGGATTACGACATGCGGAGAAATGATTAAGATAAACGTTTCTTTTAGATTAGGACATGGACGCACACAACTTCTACTTGAATACCTTGCATGTCTGATTAGTCAGTTTATGTAAACGCATGTTTGACAAATAAATGATCTTTTACGGATTACGACTTTCTACTCGGTTTATACAAATGTTATATTTTTGCAATAAGCAGTTAGCGTAATAATTGAATGGAATAAGACTTTGTACAGAATTCTGTTTTTTACATATAGGCCGTCGGATAAAGACATTAAATTCGCAAAGCGTGATGTAGTTCTGCATTTTTGGTATGTTGTATGGGTCTATTAGGGTAGTGTAAATTCAAATTTGCAACTTCGAAAAACTTGTGGAAACTGAGAAAATCGAGAAAAACTTCGGAATTTTGGGACTTTTTTCACTATTTGCTCTCCAGGGCCAAAACTATGCATTTTTTTGCGAACGATGTTCCGTACACTTATAAACTGTATTAAATTGCCTACAACTTGAGCCTAAATGCAGCTCTATTGACTCCAAAGGAGCCAAGCTATGGCACTTCGAAGATGACCAATTTTTCTTGAAAATTTAAATTTTCAGGTTTTCGACACTTATTTCGCGAAATATTGGCAAAACCATTTGCCCTACGAAGAAAAGTTACTGAAAATGTTTTGTAGTACATTTATTTAGCTTTTATTAGAGCTCAAAACGAAGTCTGTGACACTAGCAGTTCACTCACAATCTCAAAAAAACGAAAAAAAGGTATAATGGGTTATAGAGACAAAAGACTAAAATACATATAGGGTTATTGGAAATTAGACAGGAATTGTGGTGGGAGGTCACTTGCAATAATCTCGCTCGAAGTTTGATTTGGAATCTAAGTTCTAGGCAAAACAAAATCAATGACCGAATTAAAAAAAAACAAAAAATCAAAACGAAAAAACGACGATTGACTAAGAACTGTTCTTAGTCAATCGTCGTTTTTTCTTTGGTTGGGATTCCCTTTCATCAGGATGGTTTTCATTGTGAGAAAGATGAAAAAGAATGCGCTCGTGTTATTCTTCCTCTTCGTGTCTTTCTTCATAATTCTGAGGAAGAAGTCCTTCTTCATCTTGCTCTGAATCGTCGCTGTCTTCGTCAACAGAAATCAACGCGACGTTATTACACGACTTTCCTCCGCAATTCAAACAAAGAGCCGAGCATTTCAGCCCAGCTTTTAAACAACTACATGCCCCTCTACATCCCTTTTTGCATTTGCAGGCTATCATTTTTAGAAGCTGTGCGGGAGCTGGCTCTTTGTTTGTTGTGATCGGGATTAGGCCGCGGGAGCTAATTTCCCAACCCCACTCGGTGGGATCCTTTTCTACCCCCAGCCATTTTTGCACTTGGTGGTAGGTGCGAAACGCATGAAAAGAGGATGCCTCGGTAGTAGGGGGCAAACGTGCCAGATTCACTTTTGCGCTTGCCGCTGTCTTCACAAACAACTGGAACCGCAGGTCTTGCAGTGTCTGAGTACCTGCAACGCCTCCGTAAAGAGCCACCAGACACTTTACGCCAGCTTCCGCAATATCCGCATGCGTTGCATCTGTTTGGAGGAAGATGGTAGCCAGCACCCTAATTGCGTGACACATTATCAATCGGAATCTGTATCATTTTGAAGCAAATTGCTAATCCATTGCTTCATAAGTTCGAAAAATGTGTCTGCTCAACACGTAAATAACGCAATGAATGTTGTTGAACTGTCAAAATGAAACCGATTCTGATTGATAATGTGTAACGCAATTGCGCCGCTGGTCTACTAGGTCTTGCCTCTTTTGAAATTGACCCCACATTTTCTGTTTTCCTTGCCAGAAAAGGGGATACGTGGTATCACACCCAGTAAAAGCGTGTATAAACAGTTTAAATCCATTGGGCATTTCAACTTCTCCTTGGTTAAACGCGCTAGTGGTACCTATACTGAATGCAGCCGGCCTCATTTCTGTTACGTCCACGTTTCTGAAAGCGCAAGTTCTGGATGTTAGAACCCAACCCACAGAGGAGAACAAGCAGGTCTACGTCCTCTCCCACTACGATCACATGAGCGTGGCTCTTGGTTTTCTCTAACGCCATTAGAATAATATCGCGGTCTGCATCATCCGTCGCTGTCTTCGTTTCAATTCCTTCGAGACATAATGCAGAGCAGAGATGTTGAATGAGACGTTCTTTGTTTCGATCGTTCGACATCATCTTCTCCTGGGGCACTTTTATAATCGTGGAGGAGTCAAAAATAATTTCAGTTGAAGAATCAAGATATCGTCTGAATCGCTCGGCAGATTTTGTGCTCCGATCGGCACTCTCGTCCCGGGTACCCGTGAAACACCACTGATACGTTCCTGCCAAAGCGGTTCAACGTATACGTGACGTAGGCATCTATAATTGCCTGTACAAATGAGTTACGATGCCAAAAACAGTATGCAAGAGGTATCCCCCATCAACGACTACATAGTGTTTGCATTATACGCTTACACTGTTACCGCCTTCACCGCAGGGAGGTACTCTCAGCTTATGTTATTGATATTCGGAATGGAATAATCGAGACAAATGTAACGTATCCCTGCAATAACCACTTAAAATTAAAAAATGTTAACCATTAAAGTTAACTTCAATGGTACATTAGTGAACTTAACGCCATCAATCGACATCCACACACAACAAAGACAAAAGAAAGAGTTCTACGATTTACAAATCTTTTTGCTATGGACGGAGAGGTTATATTACTTTTGGGGTCAATATTGTTGCAAATGATGTCCCCCATCGCCCCTTACAAGATTCCGGTCTAATTTCCAATAACCCTGTATACATTGAGTCTTTTGCCTCTATAACCCATTTTACCTTCTTTTCGTTTTTTTGAGATTGTGAGTGAACTGCTAGTCTCACATACTTCATTTTGGGCTCTAATAAAAGCTAAATAAATGTACTATAAAATATTTTCAGTAACTTTTCTTCGCAGGGCAAGTGGTTTTGCCAATATTTCGCGAAATAAGTGTGAAAAACCTGAAAATTTTATTTTTCAAGAAAAATTGATCATCTTTGAAGTGCCATAGCTTGGCTCCTTTGAGGTCAATAGAGCTGCATTTGGGCTCAAATTGTAGGCAATTTAATACAGTTTATAAGTGTACGGAACATTGTTCGCAAAAAAATGCATAGTTTTGGCCCTGGAGAGCAAATAGTGAAAAAAGTCCCAAAATTTCGAAGTTTTTCTCGATTTTCTCAGTTTCCACAAGTTTTTCGAAGTTGCAAATTTGAATTTACACTACCCTAACAAACCTATACAACATACCAAAAATGCAGAACTACATCACGCTTTGCGAATTTAGCCACTTTTTTTGTCTATTTCCGACGGCCTAATAGCTACTGAATCAAACTTAGCACAATACCAATTTGAACTCCACAGTCAAGACGGATATGCCATCCATAAATGAGACAGTATATCTGTATATTACATGACGTCTTCCATACATAGAGGACGCCATTCAACTTTACAACCTCCGAATTAATCGCACACTCATAAATACAACATAATAACATAGCAGCAGTGCTACGGCGTAGCAACTCGTAGCCAAGCCGTAACAGAGTCGTAGCCCGAATGCGGCCATCTTAGCGCGTGTAACATGCAAACGAGGCTGTAAACTATTCAGTTATGTGTTTACAGAACATTTTGCATGCGCAATGAGCTCCGCAAACATTCGTCTCGATACATTGACACTGTTTACTGAGGTCAGGCTGTAATGTTTCAATTCAAAGCTTCTATATGATTTTCATGTTATTTATTATTTGCTAATAAATATTTATATTAGTTAGGTAAACTCATTGGTCAACTCAACCCATAGTGTGCATCGCGCAAACTGCTACTGTGTAAATCCATATTATTACACACAGTTGAGTGAGGGTACCTAGCGATACGTAACGAGACATTGACTGGACATTTTACACAAATTTGATGAACACAGCAACACATAATTTAAAAAAATTAAATCGACTTAAAAAATAAATTCTGAAATATCTTTAATTTCGGAAGTCAGTGTCTTGGGATCTGTATTTTAGTTTTAGTTTTTTTGCCACCGACTTCCGAAATTAAAGTTATTTCATAATTTTGTGTTAATTTATTTTTGAAGTTATTTTTTTTTTTGCTATTTTTTTTTATTTCGTAATTTTTAGTTTTAATTAAAAACTGGAATATTTTTTTTTAATAAGTAGGTAATAGTTTTGTTGTAAATATTACACTAGAATTTGACCAAGGTTTTGTGATGTTTTCCCTTTGACACTACACCCGTAGCTCGTATCAATAAGCCAGGCCGTCACACTTACACGTATTAGTCCATACCTTGGAAATCACTGAATCGATTATGATGAAACTTGCAGTGTGACCTAAGTTGAAGTAAATGTAATGTAACAAAAAAAATGGTCACTATCTGGTCAATAGTTGCGGAGAAATACGTGGACTAACATACATACATCTATGAAATTTTGTATATTTGTTTGGAAGCCCTAATAGATTCTCAATATGTGAATATATTGCAGTTCCAATAATATTACATACATACTTGTCGAATTGATAACCTCCTTTTTTTGAAGTCGGTAAAAAAGAAGTATGAAGACATCAGCGACAGGTTCAAAAGTAAACCACGAATACCGCGGCCATCAGACGGGCAGAACGGAAGCGGCAGTAAGTAGATTACCTCGCAGCACGCTGCCCCCTCGCCCCGCCCCCCGCGCCCCGCGCTGCACGCCTCGCTCCCCGGCGGCTATTACCCTTTGTTTCGGGGTTTTTCTCATTGGGGCACAAAACCTCAAGCTCGCAATTTTCCTAAAGAGGTTTTTGAGTGACAATTTGCGAGGATATCTTTAGTAAAAGGAAAATAACGTCGCATTTAAAAAAAAAAATACAGCTGTTATTTAAACAAGAATTATAATAATTTGTGTTGGAACGGGAAACAACGGTCATTTATTTATACTTGCCCAATTTATCTTCATGATTCTGGTTCCAAGCTTAGTATAACTAATCCCTATTTTACACTTGAACTTTACTTAGAAACCTTCAAAACGAAGAAAAGCAAAGGAAGGTCCAATATATCAGCTCAGAGACTTTGTACCTCTACAGGCATTTTTTTAATAATAGCATCAATGGTCATCGGTATGGTAAAGCGACAACGACAAGCAACCTTATTCTACACTTGTTAACTTTCTAACGGTAACAATAGACACATTGTCTATTTCTGTAAGCGATATAGTTTCGTAACTGTTGCCAACCGAGTTCAACCGTGGGTTGTACCTCCTGCGGCGGAGGACGTGAGGTGATGGTTCATTTTAAGGAAAGACTTAAAGGATACTTAGAACTGGCGCCCCGGCCGGGGCCCCTGCTGGGTAGTAATGAACAAATTAATTTTAGAGATATGTAGCACTATACTGGTGAGTGTAATTATACGTACCTATCAAATATGTATATGTAATGCTGACTTGAAATAATAATAAAATTTATTTTCAACAGATTTCAGTACCGAAAGTCCAAGACGTCCCGGAACCAAGTTTTGTCACATTACAATTGTTTAAACTTTTAGTCATGGAATTCTTATCAGTAGCTAATTTTAACAAAAACGACAATTTTATGTGTCGAGAAATGTTGGAATACTTGATATCGCGAGCTATATGATCGCTGCGTCCGCAACAACCCACAGCACAAACTGCGCGGATAAATTGAAAGTGTTCCAACAGATCAGATACGCGAGGGGTGACGTAACGCCTCGGATCGTGTCGGATCCCCGAGCGAGGCTCTATCGCGGAGCCTTCTCTTATCAGTCGACGAGCGTCGTTCACAGCGCCGCCGACGTATCAATTCACAACTTTTAATCTTTTAAGAGTTACACGCGTTCTGTATGTTTCGGCTTGTAACTTCCCGATGAGGTTCACTGCGTAGTTTATTTCCAACCGAATGAAGCTCTAAAGTGATAGATATACAAAGTAAATACTTGCCTTCGCAATCACAGCGAGTTAATTTAAATTTCACAAGTGAACGAGCACAACTTTGTGTTTTTTAGAATTTATTTCTGGAATTTAACTGAGTGACGTTTGTGGCAACAGTATACTACACATTATGTAAATAGAGACGAGTCGCGCCGGCCTCGTGCTGCCGCGGGCGTGGCGGCGGCGGCGCGGCTGCGGGGCGGCTGCGGGGCGGCTACGGGGTGGCGGCGTGAGCCAGAATATAAATACACCACTTACCGGGCTGCCCGATACAACATTATCTGTGCTTTTGTTAACTTGAGATTTAAAATAGAATTTGTAATGCGCAGTGTGGAGAGCCTCTTACTTCTTCGCAAGATTTTTCTTTCTTTGAAGGTGTTTTCACAACAAAATGTAAATACAATTGGTGAGTTCTTTGGTATCGAGTGTTGAAAACGACAACTGAAGTGTTTTACGGCTTTGATCTTGCAAATAGTATTCAAAATTACTAAGTATCTGAAACAAAGTAAACAGTGTCGTTGTCATGATGCATATAGTTACATAAATAAAATACTCGAAATCAAACTTGCCTCCATAGCCATTATCACCAGTCTGTAGATTGTCCGCACTTGAGTCCAGCTCCACGCGACGCTAACACCCAGTTAACCTCTATTAATGACGTCACGCATACTTCGTCAATCTTTATTGTGTTCAGTCACTCCAGGGGCACGTAATCACTGTCGGGAATGTCATGCAAATAGTTGGACCTACATGGTGCCAGGAATTACAGGCATGTAAACTATATGAAGGCGGTGCGGTGCGGGATGCGGGATGCGGGGCGGGGCGAGCGGCGGCTGGTTACCCCACTCTGGCGAGGTAGTAATTTAGTTTGTCATGTGCCACTCAATTTACAAGGCTATCAACGTTTTGCGAAGTAGCAACTATGTGGGGTGAGAACTATTATAACGGTCAACTTATAAGATGATCTTAATGTTTCGATGGTGTAATATTATACAGCTGCCTGTTTCTGAACAACCCTTGTTGTTTATAAAGTTCTTGAATCAGATAATTGTGTCGAATTCCGAAGTACGGCTCTTTGGATTCCAAATCGTAGTTATTGTACTTCAACAAATCATTGTCACCCATCAACCAAACTAAATCGTTCAAATAAAAATCAATCAATTTCGGGTGCTCTTAGCACATCGCTATGAATCCGCTAGCTACTCCATGTGTAATAACTACATCGGGTGAACCTTTCAGGTCACGTTCGACGCACAACACTAAATAAAATGGATTTATTTCATAGTTCACACATGACGTTACCGTTATGTTACGTTACTGTCGTAAAACGTTACCGCTAAAGCTTACAGTTTTATTTTTACCGACGAACGTGGCTAATGTATTGTATTATATAAACGTTATCAGTTCACACTGATGCTGAGGTCCTTTTTAAAGCCATTGTTTAGTTCAGTAAAGTAGCTACAGGCCGAACAATTACCTTCAATTATTCAGTTTTCATACATAATGTCACATTGAGATGTATGAATTACCAGAAATTGGGCCACAATTGCTTTCGTAACCCAAATTACTTCTTGCATAATAGAGGTATTTGTCTTTTCATATGAAAAGAATGAAGTGATTAAAAGTGACACAGTATTGCACCTGAAATCCTCTTTGCCAACAACGTTGAATATTATATTATTGTTTTCCACTCCCACACTTGTACATATTCTGAAGCATGTGTTAAGTACACGCTTACATAGTGTCTATATACAATACAACTGGATGTTAGTGGTCAAATGCACGTGTGCCGGGGGGTTCCGGGATGTCCCAGCGCAGAGTTCGCAGAACTAGCTCGACGTGGGGCGTCTTGCCAATGTATCAACTCGTGGCAATAACAATGAAGATCACTTGGCAGTACAACTCTGTAGTCATCGCAAATGTAAAAAGATAAGATAAAAATAGAAAACTGATTTACACTATTTGAAACACGGAATAGAATATTTTTAAAGATGTGTCTCACTGTACACCAACAAACTCGATAAGGTGCTGAAGGATAATTCCCGTATTATAAAGGCTCTAATCTCAGTCTCAATCTGTCAATAAAACCTCTAGTTTACCTAAATTGTTATAAAAAACAATAATTGATTTTCGCTGAGATGAGATTGCGACTTTAATTTGAACGTTTTTAAGTACCTAAAGTTTTGGCCTCCTGATCTTCAACCCGGGCACTTCAAAAACATTTATAAAAGCATCAGACTAGCACAAGTAGAATCCAGTGCGCTGTCAGAATAGCATACGGTTTCGTAGCGTGTCGTAGTACGATCAAAAGAACTTATATACTATACGTAAATGTCGTCTACTATTTAGATTTGCACTTGTACCCATCTTGTACCTATATTTATTTATTTATATAAAGGCATACCAACTAAATACATACACAGCATTAACCCAAAGTCTTTGTCGTAGTATAGACCTCGCAAGTATCTAAATTATAGGAAAGCATGGCACTATCAATTAGCGTACTAGAACATTACATTAAAAAAATATAATAATGATACAGTTAAAAACCCGTTACCCGTTTTTACACGTAGTTTTAGCGCCCTGTCATTTAGCGCGGTACGCGTATCGTTTATACATTATATACGTAGTCGTATCCAAGTTACTTTCGAACCTATCAATACTTGTCACCTAGGTATATAACGTAATGTCAAACTTGTCACCCGGAGGCTTTTTATGTCAAAGGTAGCGGTCTGCCGCACTATTTTTTTTTTGTGAGATATATTCTAAACTTTAACTACGGTGAACATTTCTCATAAGAACTTGAAAATAAAAGTTCGCTTATAATGAGATACTTAAGCGATTATAACTAGTACTATTAACATTAGTTACCTCTAGAGTGTTGGAGACATTATACATATTAGCATATTCTGTTTTAGTTTATTTCAAATGTTGTGATGTACCTATTGCCTTAATCTGCGTTTGAATTTGTTTATATTGTCACATTTTTTTATATCTTCCTGTAAACTATTGAACAGCCGTGCGGCCTTCAACCAATATTGTTTTTTTACCATAATTAGTGCGAGCGTGCGCTGGTTTTAACTGGAATTTGTTCTTATTCCTTACGTTGTATGTGATGTTATGTGACGGAACTGTAATAGTACATTATGATACATGTGTGTTATGTTGATCATTAAACTCGAGGCGGTATTATTCGCGCGAGCCGTAGGCGAGCGCGATAAGGTAGCCGAGAGTTTAATTATCAATGCACACGCGTATCATACGACGTTTTTCAACACACTTGTGAGGAAAAAAACAGACTTGTATTGTTAAATATTAACTTGTATGGATAATGGCGGGCTTGGTTTGTCATTCCGTGCGCCGCGCTGACGTGCGCGCGCAGGTTTACCCATAGAGTAAGTAATGGTCATTCCTACACCTGCGCGCGCATTGCTAGCGCGGCGCGCGTTTATTTACTTAAAGGCAAAGACAAAACCGATATACAGCCTATAGAAAAAATATAATAAACACAAAATAATGTTAAGACTGATCCTACGATCAGTCTTAACATTATGTTGTCGTCGTATGTCAAATTGTAGTTTAGTTAGTATGAAATTAGAAAGTACTATTTGCATAGAGAAATATACATTAATTCAGTGAGAATCCGCAATAATAGAACGCCAGTGGTCTTTTCCGTTTGGTTACGGAAGGGACGACGGAAAATTATAAGGTGCATCCAGACAGAGCGAGCCATGCGCCGCAAGTGCTTTTTTTATGTTAGATGCCTCAGCCTGAGGCAACCATACATATAAAAAAAATCATTTGCGGCACATGCCTCGCTATGTGTGGATGCACCCTTAGGTGAATGCGCAGTGGTAGACCGCGATTTTTTTTTTTTTTTTAAGTTTTTTACAATTCGCAGGTCAGTATCAGGTTGTATCTTGATCAAAATGTATATTTATATAATAGATATGTATTTAAAGAATTATAGTCATTAGAATCATTAATATATAATATATTTAAGTTAGATTTGTTCCCTAAGAACTTTTCCATAAGAGATTTGTTCTTATGGAACAAATCTAACTTAGAAAGATGTATTTAACGATTCTAATGATTATAATTCTGTAAATACGTATCTGTCATAGTCGCGAATCATATTTTGATCAAGATACAACTTGACACTGACCAGAAAATTGCAAAAAACGTTAGAAAAATTTAATTTCGTGGGCTACAACTGCGCATTCATCTTAAGGTAAATAAATTTAGTTCATCTTGGGACCAAGGACAATTCAGACTATTTAAAAAAAAAGTAAAATATGGCTCGCGGATTCTTTTTGGCATGAAGTCTCTTTGAAGAGATTAAAAAAAACGCACTTCTCCGACCTCCGACTAGTAAATTAAATAGTTATCTGTGGAAATAAAGCACAGGTACCGTAACGTAAAGAAAAAGCACGCGTTTGTAATACACTGCATTATGGATCTAAAAGCTGTGCATTAAGAGCCATTATACGAGCAAGTGTGTTGAAAAACAATTTAATTTTTTCAATCATTAACTCTTTAGGTCAGGGTTACCAGATTGGGTATTTTTTTCGCAATTTTGGGTAAAAATTTGGCTCTTGGAGAAATTTTGGAGAATTGAAATATTTGGAGAAATGTTTGGAGAGAGGAAAAAAGTCATGGAGAATTTTGGGTATTTTTAATAGTTAGTCAGAAAGACATTGTGGTAGTAATTAGCCTATGAGAGTACACACGACGACATATCAAGCTATATTTTTCCAGTATAATCCAACTTCTCATTGTACAGACGCCAGCACATCAACCTACTACAATCTGTCAAATTTCTTTAATAGATTTTCAACTTTATCACTGAAATATAAGGTTCAAAGTTGATTGGGAAAATGTGACAGTTAGGTGTAGGTTGATGTGCTGGCGTCACTTGCGTTCCCATTGAGGGACCACATTTGAATTTTGAGCTTTTGAATGCGTCAGCCTTTAGTAAAAGTTCTCAAACAATTGTAAATTCAGCCTTTAATTTGTAAAAGTAGCCACTCAAAAGTTACAATCGATTAAAGGTGGTCCCTCAGTCGTGACTGACAGGCATCCCTATCTCAAAACCTAGTGAAAATTTGCAACTGCTATAAATTACTACTCTTAGTAAAAGATTTGTAAAACTAATTTATTTGAATATCAACCCTTCCTGTTCAAGGAATAAAAAGAACTAGCATGCGGAAGGTGGTCCCTCAACCGATCACCATATGTTCACCTTGAGTGGAGACCACAATGGAATTTGAAATTTACATATGGGTCTAGCGTTAGTAAAAGTACTTGAACGATTGTATATTCAACCTTTAGTTTGTAAAAGAAGCCATTCAAAAGTTACAATCGAATTAAGGTGGTCCCTCAATTGAAACGTTAATCATAAGAAAAATCAATTTACGTAGCATTCGGAAGTTAAATAGACGAATGCTACAGTCTATCCTTTAGTAGTATTTTTTTACTAAGGATTACTTTTCTAAACAGTATAAAAAAATGTACCGTTTTATTTCAAATAATAATCAAATTCCTGGGAAGAAATACCAAGATAGAGGTGACCACACAGCAGGATTGTTTATTAAGTAAAAACTAGTGAGTGTTTGTTGATATCAATTTTTATTAATATTTGACATCACTTAGCTAAATAAAAACACAAAGAAAATAATGCTTATGATAATAAAAAAAAGAAACAAAATTTTACCCTGCACTGAAAATGTAACTCTGAACTCTTTAACCGACTTCAAAAAAGGAGGTTCTGTATTCGACCCGTATGTATGTATGTATGTTTGTATGTCCGCGATTTTCTCAAAAACTAAAACCGATTTTGATAATTCTTCACTAAAGTTATCTACATACTTTCAGGAAGGTTTTAGTATTTAATACATTAGGTAATTATTCTTATGTACGAAGTTATATGCATAAATGCAGCATTTCTATGCGAATTTTGATTATTCTTCTAGTCGGTGTCTTCAATTCTTCAGTGCACTAGTGCTTATTGAATTTGTGTGGGGTAGGTAAAACTAAAAAGTGAAAAATAAAAACTTTTTACAAAAAAAAAAAAAACAACCGACTTCAGAAAAATACACTACAAAGTGTAAATAACTTCAATTTCGGAAGTCGGTGTCAAAAAATGTAAATGCAGAACCAACGACACCGACTTCCGAAATTAAAATTACTTATCACTTTGTAGTGTTTTTTTTTTTTGAAGTCGGTTGTTTTTTTTTTATAAAAAGGTTTTTACATCAAACATTACTACTAATGAGACAGTAGCAAAGTGTATGTATAAAAGTTTGTTCGTTTAGAGGACTGTCATCAAATTTAAAGCATAAGTCGTCGTAAGAACGTATGCTCTCATTAAAAAAGTAGAGACATCTGTAATGGCCGAGCTCACTGGCGCTAGCTCCGGGAATAAATTCAATAGCCCCAACTAATTTGTAGAAATTTTGTTTGACTTTGATCGTTCGAGGTATTTCGCTAATCGGTCCTTTAGGTGTGTCGTTAAAATCGAAAGATATAAAATCTGTAAGCTCATATTCGTACGTCACTTGATTATTACACAATGTACATTCTTTAATTTCGTCACGAATTAAAATGGCTTCTTCCAAAATACTAATGCCAAACATTTTAATAAGCTGAATGTTTAAACTGATAAATGTATATCTTTTTAATTTTTTTTCTGTTTGACACCATGCATTGCTACACAGTTTGGAGAATTTGACACTAAAAAAAATCTTATTAATAACTTCTTCGAAAACGGTACATACATTACATTCGCAACTGTAAGTAACGACGTCTCTGATTTTATTCTTTTTATTACAAGCTTGGGAAATTATTTGTGCTCTCAGAATGTAAATATCATCTATCTTGTAATTATTGTCATTCAAGCCTTTAATATAGGTACATTAAAATTATGTCATCATCAACATTAGCCTCATTAAAGCAGTCATGTAGCACAAATAAAGGAAAAAATCCGAAAACCGTATATTTGTAGTTATATTTAAAAAAAAAACTGTGATAAACTATTTACATACCTTTGTACGGAATACTCGTTGCACGAGTCCGACTTATCCGGATTTTTTTAATTATTTGCGGCTTGAGTTACTAGTCATTGAACCAATGTTTTTTAAGTATGTCCACGTAGGTACGCGACGCGTAGATTTTATTTTTATTAAAAATTATTATCAACAGTCACTAGAAAAACCCTGCTGTGTGGTCACCTCTATCTTAGTATTTCTTCCCAGCTATTTGATTATTATTTAAAATAAAACGGTACATTTTTTGATACTGTTTGGTAAAGTAATCGTTAGTAAAAAAAATTTACTAAAGGATAGACTGTAGCATTCGTCTATTTAACCTCCGAATGCTACGTAAATTGATTTTTCTTATGATTAACGTTTCAATTGAGGGACCACCTTAATTCGATTGTAACTTTTGAATGGCTTCTTTTACAAACTAAAGGTTGAATATACAATCGTTCAAGTACTTTTACTAACGCTAGACCCATATGTAAATTTCAAATTCCATTGTGGTCTCCACTCAAGGTGAACATATGGTGATCGGTTGAGGGACCACCTTCCGCATGCTAGTTCTTTTTATTCCTTGAAGAGGAAGGGTTGATATTCAAATAAATTAGTTTTACAAATCTTTTACTAAGAGTAGTAATTTATAGCAGTTGCAAATTTTCACTAGGTTTTGAGATAGGGATGCCTGTCAGTCACGACTGAGGGACCACCTTTAATCGTTTGTAACTTTTGAGTGGCTACTTTTACAAATTAATGGCTGAATTTACAATTATTTGAGAACTTTTACTAAAGGCTGACGCATTCAAAAGCTCAAAATTCAAATGTGGTCCCTCAATGGGAACGCAAGTGCTGGCGTCTGTACGAAAAACCTATACAATGCGAGGTCAGCTAAAACTGAAAATGTATAGCTTGGGCTTATTAATTGAATCGACTAGCTTGATAATAATATGCCGTCGTGTGTACCTCTATAGACACCAAAAAAACGATGTGCATCATGATACGCTACTTTAGTAAGTAGAAGCTTAAACCCAAACTAATTTTTATAGGTTATTGGAAATAATTAGCTTGATAGCTAATTAATAAAATCTGCTTACTACAGTACTAATTTAATTGTCCATTTAGTTTCAATCAAAGAGCATGCAATGCCCTTTTATAATTATGTCGATGTTGAGTTCAGTTTGGTTAGTCTACTTTATTTAAAAAATTTCACCAAAAACTGTTCCGTAATAGTTAAAATTGCTTAATAATACAAAATTTTTGCTTTTGGGTAAAACTTTGAAAAATTGTATCATTTTGGAGAAAAATAATTTCAAATCTGGAGAGAAATAAAAAATGACATCTGGCAACCGTGCTTTAGGTTGTAACCAGAATATTATTCATGCCTCAAATGTGCAACAGAATTTAGTATTCAATGCAGTAGGTATGTAACGATTATGACAATAACTGTTGTTATTTGATTCGTGCAATAGTGAATTCTATACGTTTCACCAAACTGTCGGCCTCGCTCGCAACAGGACCGCTATTGTTTACTATTTTCATTATAAACAATGTTACGACAAACAAATACGGAACACGAAAATACAAAATATTTATATATATATCCGTATTCACACTATAAATTACCAATTTCATTGTTTTGCTCTGTGGAACGAAGCTAATCATTATATGTATAATGTACTATACAGGGACATTTCAATTATCACGCTTGGCGCTACTCAAGCACAGCGTCTCACTCGTCCTGATTACCGTACAGTCCATGTTTTATGTATTTTATCTTTACAATGATGTCAACGGAAAGAAAAGCACTGTTACACATACAGCAAACGTTGGAGACTGTACATACAGTGCTTTATCAAGTGGCGACGTCTCCGGCGTGAATAACAAACGGATGGAGAGCAAACATGGCGCTACACACACGTACCTACTCATCTAGCCGCGTTAGTATTCACGCGAGAGTCTCGGCACTCCCAGTGTGTGCACAGTGTGTTCCGCGCTGAACGTCGTGCCTCGCCCGCGGGGAGCCAGCAGCCAGGACGACGGGAATATTATTGTGTTATGTCCAGCTATAAAGTGCTGGCTCGTGCTTTTATTGCTTTTGCGCTGCATATCAGAAGAAATTATTTATTTTTGATACCGTACGTATAATATAAACTGGAGAAGAACGTTTGTTTGTCTCTATGACGTTCGACACGTTTTGAATTACCATACTTTATTAAATTTGTGACCCACAAAACTAGCATTCAATCTTCAAAAGTGGAGCCAGGAAAATAAAACAAACTTCACTAATGCAAACCTTCAGAACTGCTAAAGAATCCGATCGTAGACTATAAGCCGCGCGGCGCGATACCTCGACACATCAGCATGGTGCAGCAGAACATCCTTTCCAAACTAAGTCCTGTCAAACGCCGCTTCGGTTGAACCATTAGTCGTTCTTTGTTACTGAACTCTTTATTTAAGTCGTAAAATAAAACAGTCGTACCAATACCAAGTTGTCAACTTCCTTTAATATAATATTTCTGTAAACTAAAAATACAGATATTATTTTCGATCACTTAATTTTTTATCTAAAAAGTTTTTAATTTTGGATTAATATCGAGAATTTGGGCATGATATGACATGATCCAAAGCTGCAGCCATTACCTCAGGCTTTAATCACCATTTGTTTAATTCTTCTTCCACAAACGATGGGACACTTAATATCGTGTCCTGCGTGTCCTGTCAGCTGCACGTTACAGGAACTGATGGACGCTAGTGATGGCGCCAAACAAGTGACCGAATTCTGGGCCGAGTACATTTAGATTGCTATCGACACGCTAAGATGAAGATTTGTTTAATTGAGAATTTAAAGTGGAAGTTACGTGGGCCTTCTGTGGGTGTAACTACCCTGTGGTTACCGGCGACACCCTCCAGCGATAGCCTGCTGTCCCCTAGGACGAATGAATTTGAATAAAACTGTGCTTCCTTCCGATGTGAAATTAGGTAAAATCAGGGTCCAATGAACGTCTTCTGTGTTTTTTATTGGGATTATTTGGGATATAGCGCCAGGAGTTAGGCGACACTGGAAACGAAAAATATTGATAGTATACATTTGAAAGTAATGCGCTGGTCTGTATTAGCTATGGGCCTCTGTAGCCTGATAAAAATAAATGAGTAAGTTAATCAATGAAGCGAATTAAAAAAATACAATTAGACCTTCCAAGTGCTTACCATTAGTATGAAATGATGAAATAGGTAATATTCATATTTGTACATACCTAGATCTTATAAGACTCTTTACACGTCTATATTTCGGTCAAAATGTTTAAACTAGATGCTGCCATGATAAATAGGCGGGTGGGACCTTTACATCAAAATCGATGCTATTAACACTCGCTGGTCGCCGGACGGACCGCCGCGGGCCGTCCGACCGGACACCGCCAGAGCTCAAAAAACCACGCTTACATAGACGACGCACCCTTCTGATACCCTTCACATTCAAGTACCATACCCCCTCCCCCCCTCCATATACAACATCATTCCACTCCAATTTGTAACTACGTCATAACGCCAGACAAATGACTGAACTGATCATAATTTTGAGACATGTCGCTAATACAATAATAATACACGTTTCTAATTAGGCTCATATGGACTCAGAATATTCTAGAGGTATTCCCATCTTAATACTAGTTTTATAGCCTTTTAAGCCAAACTGAATAAAGTGAACGCTTCTCTGGGATATATTGAACGTAATCCAATTACCGTTTCAGCAACAACACATGGCCTCATCCATAATTTTAGACAAAAACACTACGAGATAAACCTATGTTCTATATTCTGTAATACAATGCGCTCCTACTTCAGCTAAGGTCCGCGTATCCTCCGAGGAGAATAATCTAATAATCCGCCCTCGCGATTTCTAAATAAACGTGCGCATACGCCATACAGTTCGGCGGTACATACCTACTCGTACGCAAGTGAGTGTATCATGAGACATGCCCTGCTCACTGCACACGGACTTCAAAGTACGGAGAGTATTAATACGTACAGTCACGTTTGTATCAATATTGAAGAGAAGCTGATAGTAGGTACAGAGGTTTTATGTGACATAATTATAGGTAGGTATTATTATTATTTTATTACGGTATTTACTGACTACACCTACTTTAGATGTAAACCCTATTTCGCCAGCGTCTTCTCTGAAATCTTAGCTCCTACAAAAGCGTTCATCACAGTTAAACCCAATTACGCTGCTCGAACTGTGCCTTGAACCCTAATACTTGTCCAGTGGCGGTTTTGGAAATTAACATAAAGAACCCCATAACGTTTTATTCGCAAGCGCCACAACGGGACCCCTTAGATATTAGGTCCTTACATATGAAATTGGCGTTTTGTATGGAAGGAACAAAAAGTCGAATATTTTTTAATATAATATATTTAATTAATCAAAGTATGAACCATTGTTTTCAATGCACTTTTGCCATCTTATAGGTAGTTCATTGATCCCTTTACTAAAAAAACCAGTCGGACGGGAATCAATAAAATCTTTGAAGGCGATTTGGACTGCCCCATCGGAGTTGAATTTTTTCCCTTGCAAAAAGTTATCCAAATTGCGAAAAAAATGGTAATCTGTTGGAGCAAGGTCCGGGGAGTACGGAGGATGTCTAAGACATTCCAATTCAAGCTCTTCTAATTTGGTAGCCGTCTGTTGCGCAGTGTGTGGTCTGGCGTTGTCGTGAAGCAGCAGTGGCGTGGAGCGATTGACCAGCCTTGGTTGTTTAGCCGCTAGCTTTTCCATCATGGTTTGTAATTGCTGACAATAGACATCAGCTGTAATAGTCTGGCCAGATTTGAGAAAACTGTAATGAACAATACCGGCACTAGTCCACCAAACGCTTACAAGTAACTTTTTTGGGGTTAATTTTCGCTTGGGGCAGGATTTGGCTGGCTGGCCAGGATCCAACCATTGCGCTGAGCGCTTCCGATTATCGTAAAGAATCCATTTTTCATCACAGGTAATGATTCGGTTTAAAATACCTTCATTGTTGTGCCGGTTCAGTAATGTAACGCAGCAGTCGACGCGCGTTTGCCGGTTTGCTTCAGTCAATTCGTGAGGTACCCACCTTTCAAGCTTTTTAATCTTCCCAATTTGCTTCAAGTGAATTAAAACAGTTTTATCACTAACATCGAAGCCTGCAGCTAACTCGGACGTGGTTTGCGATGGGTCCGCTTCCACAATAGCCTTCAATTCTCCATTATCAACTTGGGTCTCAGGCCGTCCACGGGGCTTGTTCTGCAGGTCGAAATTTCCAGAACGAAAACGTTGGAACCAAAAACGAACTGTGTTTTCTTTTGCAACATGACCGCCATACACATCATTCACCCTTCGAGTCGTTTCCGCAGCACTAGTGCCACGGCGGAACTCGTACTCGTAAATAATGCGATATTTTAAATTTTCCATTTTGTAAAATGAGTGACGCAAACAGAAAAAACAGAAGAAAAAAAACAAATGAATGACGGTCATCGAAGCACAAATACATGAGTAAATAGCTGTACAAATTTGAATTTGGAATTCCTTACCAAAGAGGAGAAATTCGTGATTAAAGTGGCCAGTACGAAAAACGCCAATTTCATATGTAAGGACCTAATATATACCCCCCTACCCCCTATTAGATACGATTTTTTTTTTATTTCTTACTCTAGCTGTTCGATGCGAGATTAGTAGAAAGATACTTATTGACATTTATTGAGCATGTAGTGTCAGTAGTGACACTTATAGTGTACACTTCAGTATGACGTAGTGATAGTGACAGATCGCAGCGCTTACGGGATTTGTACCATCACGTCACTTTATATGCACTTTCCTTTTTGTAAAAGGGCAAGAGACACTCTTAGTTTCGACCAGTCTCATCTGTATGTTTATTTTCGACCGCGACTTTTCTCTCACAATCCTCTCAGACCAACTATATTGAGTTTCTTGAAAATACCGTCTAACGTAAATGTGATCTTACTTCAGACAAATCCACGGCTGCCCACGCCCAGCAAAATTACTAAAATAAACTTGTTCAACCCTTTCGGCTAACGGAGGGAATGAAGAGATTCCGCAGAAGGTTGTTCCTACCTGACGAGTGACGGCATATTGTTTATTCATTAAAGCTGACGAATTAATTAACAGCGGGTATTCGTGAAGCGCCGGAAATGCGTCAATGCTAGGTATTTTATCTTCAGCCCGGAGACGACGCCCGCCCAGCAATGGCTACGAAGCTATTGCGGCGGTGGCGGCGCGCGGCGGTATGTCACTTGAGCGATATGAAAACAACATCATAGTTGGATAACTGTGAAGACAAATACTTCAACATATCGAGCTACATAATATTTTTGTTGTTTCAGTTATAACGCACCTTTACAGATTTTGAGTCGCAGTACAAACAAACACTAGACTGAATTTCTAGAAACTGTTTTACACTTCCAGATAATATAGACGAACCAGATATTTCTCTTGAAATCAAAATAGATTCCCTAGTGCTTCGGTCAAACCGAGTCAAATTTTTCTCTTGGGACTACAGGACCTAAACGCAAATAATTCAAGGTTTTATAATGCCTAAAAGTATATGATCGACTACAGTAAACAAAATATATGATATTCTGCAGGATATATGCTAGTTAGATAGTTTGTTGAAAACATATGTAATTTCATACGATAGAAAAAAATCATAAAGATACCTCTAAAATTTTCTTATCACAATAAAAACCATACTATGTACATACAATCATTCTGATTTTTTGTCAGATTATTCTACAAGCAACATACTAAAGTATAGTGTTTTAATTGTTTAGTCCAAGCAATAGATTTTTTGTAAATAGATAGATAATTGCTTCATATTTTGCAATAAATTACCAGCGTTGTGTAATCGCGCTTCTCTTTCTTTTCTATGCAGTCCGACAGTGACCGCGCTTTAGGTCATGTAGTCCCTTTAATTCCTCCAGCTGTCCCGGTCACCACACATGAGACATCAGACCACCTACGTCCACTATCAGCCTGTGACCCTTTGGTACCTACCCACACCTCCCGCGGCGGCCGCCAGGCGGCGCCACGTGCTCGTCTCATTAATGAGTTCCAAACTTAACAGACTGCAGCATATAAGTCCATGACTGCAGCTGGTTGTACCACGTCACGCCTGCTTATCACTCGTAATGTATTCAGCTGCGAATGCTAATCCACTCTCATATGAATAGTATTAATTCTCGAGTTTAACTCGCCTGTCATTCATCAATGTCGTAGTTAGGTCAGAGAACGTGTGTTGTTGCCCTATAACAATAGACCATGTAAATAACACGTATACTACACTTGTATGAACGCTCAAGTATCAAAATATCTCTCTCACGGGTGCCGCGGGCGCTTAATAACATCTTACGACATTCAACAAGGTTGATTCAAGAAAAACACCGGCGGAGAACAAACCACAGGACAATAAATACAAACGACTGTTATTATTTTATGAATGTTCACAAATTGGGCAACACATGGCGTTTACCGACATTATGATAAATAATAAGTGACGAACAATTAAACAGAAAACGAGGAAGTAAGAAATATTTAACCGTACAACTGAGAGAATGAATCGACGCCCAACGTACGACGTACTCGTGAGAGTAGGCAAACAGACAAAAAAGACGAATTTACCACATAGAAAGTTTAGACTCGTGTTACTTAACATAATGAAAATTTAATGTGACGCCGTTGTTCCACTTATGCGACACTATTAACAACTTTATGTTTTGTTGATACTTTACTATTAATATTCCTCTTTTCTATTGTTTACAACGCTCGCCTTAAAGTTTACCAATTGTCTCATTGGGTATCTGTGGAGAACGTGGTTGATTTCACATTTGTATCATTTCTGTATCCTATCTTTTGTAATTCTTAATGTGTAATTGTTTATTTTCCAGAATAAATTAAATATAACTAATATTTTGTCTCTTCACGTTACTAAGTAGGTACACTTTTCTCATGTCACAGTCCAGGCTAACGTTATGAGGTTGTGTATATGTAGGGTAGACGGACCAACAGTCCCCCCGTCCCAGTCCCAGTCAACAGTCTGTCGTTCGACATGGCCCCTTCTAATGGAGCGTCATTGGAACACCTCCCATGTGTCTTCTTCTAAGTATATCGTGTTGTCCATGTAGGCGCGGCACACACTTGTTCGGGTCGGCATTAACCGGCACAGTCGGGCGGCAAAATCGATCGAATCTATTTATGTAGTAACAGCTTCGGATTAGCTTTGTTTTACAAAACAACTAGTGGTTTTATAAAACAACGGATCCTACAATCCATCAGCGACACATGCGCACCCTTCTGTCTGCTACTTACAGATGTAAAAGTACTGGACTTTGTTTATGCTTCTACCTTGTTGACAATCGGGTACCTATGTAATGTCAACCAAAATTCATATGTCTAGCCAATTTCTAGTCTAGCATTAGACATACAAAAAGTGGCTCAATCCTGTGCCTTGATGACGTCACGACACTATTCTGCTACCCATTTGAAGAATAATCTAACGTATAAAAAGAATGGCGCCTTTGTAACAAGGTCATGAGGACAAAAACTTGAGTGGAAGGAATGCCACATCATTTGTAGGATTACTTGGAGGACTCTGATGAACATAGACTAGTCTAGATTACTTTATAATTCTAGTGTTGTATGACGAAGGACAACGACTCAAAGTTAGTAATGCAATGAGGCTTTTTTGTACTTGTGTTGTGTTTTTGTTTTCAGAATTGTCTCGAAACATTCGGCCCGGTCTTGTGCCTTCCTTTTATGATGATAAGAAACTAAAATGATTACTGCCACTGAGATACGGACTTACAAATTAAGGTTTAAGTTAAGTAATTTTCAACAAGCGACCTATTCTAGTTATCTTCGTTTAATAAGCACGGCAGGCTCCGTAACATCATCGAGCCCAGTATTTCAAAAGCTCTTAACGTCGAGATAAGCCGGTTTACTCAGACACGCAAATAAGAAAAAAAGGCTCGCATAATCAGACGGGCCCGTTCTAAATGTACTAGGAATTTCAACGGGTAAATTAAGTAAAAAAACGTGGAGTTTTAACGCACCCGAGATAATTAAAGAGCTGAAACCGGGAGCTCTACATGCCAACAGTAAATAAAAGGAATGAGTAATAAAGAGCCGTTCGCAATTTTCATAGAGACGGCTGATTTGCATGCCAATGGCCGTCGCGCCTAAAACAACCGCCGACGAATATTAATGCCAAAAAATACTTCAAACGGGCCCCGTGGCCCCTGGCCCCTGCGGGCCCCGACGTTCCACGTGGCCCCTTTGAGCTCACATTCAATAACGCCTTTGCTGAGTGATCGGGCTCGGTTTCCCGACGTTTGAGCGTGATAAATGTCGCCACATTGCCGAAAGACTTTTGTTAGCTTTGATGAATGTTTATAAAATATAACTATAGCTACAGCAGCGCCGACTGATCTCAAGGAAATCACAAAAATTGCGACATGGCGCTTTAAATTGAATTTCTTGAATGATCTCCTGCTTTGTATTGCGTAAAGTTTCAAGATAAGTGAGCAATAAGCAATAAGTTGCTCCTTTCACTGAACTGCTCTTTATTTATTGGAGTGTTTTTGTAGAATATGATTTCGTTTTATCAGCCACTGAACCCAGCGCCAAACCAAAGCTTTAATACATTGGGTGCCATATGTCTCAAACTTACTCTTCCATGAAGAATCGATGTCGTGCACCACGCTGTCAACACACAAGTACTACATATCCCTGTTGGCCCGCAGGTGTCATGGATCCGGCACCGCGACCTGCACATCCTGACGGTGGGCGGCTACACGTACACGTCGGACCAGCGCTTCCAGGCGACGCACTCGCCGCAGACGGACGACTGGACGCTGCACATCAAGTGGGCGCAGCAGCGCGACGCCGGCGTCTACGAGTGCCAGGTGTCCACGCAGCCCGTGCGCTCCTTCTTCGTCACGCTGCATGTCGTCGGTGAGTGGGCTGCTTTACTTTACTAATGGATGAAACTAAACAAATCTTTTTATTTATGCTGTTCACATTATAAAGGTAAGGATCTAACTATAAATCAGCGTAGGAATATATTCCGCCCACACTTCAGCAGCGCGCGCTCCACTATCTGAGATTTACATAAAATTATGATACCTCTGGCTGGTCACAGCATCCCGGCGCATCTTGAGCTCCGTCGTGAATGCTTTATCGTCTTGTGTGACGTCGGATCTGTCGGATTAGTCGCGGACACTGTTTGCGTTGCGTTCAGCGCGGGCTGTCGCGCGTCATTGACGACGAGGGGGTGCGAGGGGGGCGGGGGGCGCGGGTAGGAGGCGCGAACAATTTGAACAAACGCCGGCGACTCGAAAATGCGATGCGAAATCGGCACCGAGCCATTGTCACGGAACATTTTAACATATTTATTGGAGCGAATGGACGTGCTTTGAATTAATCGGGTAGCTCGCGCGCCCAAAACACCAATTTGTTGTAAATCCGGAGATAAAAGCGGGATTCTGTATGGCCGTCCGCGACTCGCTACAAACTAAACTAAACATTCATTACTGGCTACATACAAACTCTTAATGTATTCACTCCCTGAAAAACCAATATTCCTTCATTTTCCCTCTTTGTGTGTCTGAAACTCGTTTGCATGAAGGTTTTCAAGAGTTTAAGAAATCATTACAGTACTAGCAGCGCCCCGCGGTTTCACCCGCTTAAATTTCGATCCCGTGGGAATATCGGGATAAAAACTATCTTATGTCCTTTCCCAGGATCTAAACTATCTCTATACCAAATTTCATCTAAATCGGTTCAGCGCTTTAAGCGTGAAGAGATAACGGACAGACAGACACACTTTCGCATTTATAATATTAGTATGGATTTGTCTTTCATTTTCCAAACGGAAAGCATTAAGGCGGATACAGACATTGCGAATCATGCGATAAGCGCCGTGCGCTGCGCATGCCTCGCAGTCTGTATCCACGTCAGCACGTCCGCGTCACGTTCACATGATGACAAGACTTGTGTCAGGCGCCCGAGGGTTTCATTCCATGGCGCTTTTGATGAGGTGCCTATAAATAATATGAGAAGAATAAAATAAAAATAAATTGTTTTTATTTTGACTAGCATTGATTATAATATTATAGGTATAAACCTATAATATTATAATCAATGCTAGTTGACTGATCTAAAGAAGAAATAAATCAACATAATTTAAAATCTAAATAACTTGTTAGTAAGTATAATATTTAATCTCATTATCGTTTAAACTAATACGTACATGCTCGAATTGCCATTCCGGTAAGCTCGTCTACAGCAGTAAATAAATAAATCCATACGGCTACTCGCATTCAAAGCTCCTAAATACGAACGTTATAATATTCACGTACCCAAGTGACCAGCGCTCCCCTGAGCCTGTAAAGATACAAACATGTTAAACAAACAAACAAAAAGGCGTACACCGTGTGATCCGTTTCAAACGAGCGCGTCGCGTCGGCTCGGTTACTTAGTCCAGTCGCAGCCGCAGCCACTGGCCCGGCCACTAGCGCTCCACTAGTCACTGGCGCTGGACACTCGCCAACTCTACTAGCGCACTGCTACACGCCAGTGCTCATAATAATAGACTCACAGATCTACTTGATATTATTTACACCGTATTCCTTAAATGGAACCGCCCATCATTGCTCGAATGTTAATTATAGCTGACTCCAACATAACAGGAGTATTTATCTTTTAACTTTGAAGTAAACTCCCGAACCTTGTAATGTTTACTGAAATCGAGAACACGTCTCACGTCAATCAGCGCTACAATAACAACACGTTATAGTAATTGGCGCCGCAGTAACAAACAGATCCGCGGCAGACGGGGACTTATCATTACGCATAGGTACGTTTTCCTTTGATCCCTAAATCAATACAGATAACAAAAGATAAATTAATTCAACACAAAGTACAGATTGGAAACAGTAATCAACAATCTGTGCGCGTGGAAGTTGACTCAACGGGAATCAATTACCGATAGAGCGAGTATTTACTTTAATTCCGGAACTTATTAACGTTATTGTTGTCCCGGCAGATTGCGACGAGATCTACCAGCGGATGTTCTCGGACGCAGGTGCGTGACGTCAGTCGCGCGCCCTGCGCGGGCGCGCGTCGTGTGTGCGTGCGCTAACCCCGCATGTGTTGTTTGTCTTCATTAGCGCCGGAAAAACATCGGACGCTCTACAACGACCGCTGATTTATTTCTGCTGCTACTGCAGGCTGAGTTACTTTACAGTAAATGAGAGGAATTTGTTGCTATCTCGTGGGACATAATTACGAACATAATATTAATAGTTCCCTCGGCAATTTGGTAAATGGGGCGTCATTAGCTTGATAGAATAGAATAGAATACTTGATTTTAATAAATAATTAGCATTTTGGAGCGTGCCTCCCCTTTGGACCTAAATATTCAGTAAAGTTCTGGATTAATCCTTCTAGAGTCGACTTCTCTAATATTTTATATAGAAATATCGTTTTCTAAGGTTGAACAAACTACAATGTCGAGCTCAAATATAAATGTTTTCCGAAGCTAAGTCGTACATGGATCTGTTATTTATGTTTTATTAATAAGTGGCTTCTTCTCACATGGGAGTGTTTCTATAATTGTCATCTGAGTGAGTGGTAGGTATCGCCTGGTGCTACGTCTGGTTGTGACTAACAAGCTGGTGTCGGTGCGTGGTTGCTGGCTGCAGCCCGCTGACGTGCTGTGTGTAGTGAATACTAACAGCCTGCAGCGTGCTGTGATCTAACACACATCGTTCACTAATTATGTTTTCTAACGTTCGTTGTTTTCGGGTTATTTTGGTGAGTTTTCTGTTTTAAATAGATATAGCTAACAAGTAACACCATAACCATAACTATAACATAACAGTTTGTTCAGTTGTTTTTGAAGTTCGTTGTCTAGAATGTAGCCAACGTCTGGCAAACATAGCCATGACAGGCCCCGGGCAGAACACTTTATGTTGAAACGGCTATATCACATGAACAACTACAATCATCAATATTTTATGGCAAAAATTACAACTTTGAATCACATTTGCACCTCAACACTCCACACTCCACACTCAACATCGATCGATTACAAACAAACCTCTTCAGTATGCTCTCATCGGTGTTCACAGATTCGATTCCATGCTGTGACGTCACCGATCTGAAACCTTTTAATCCAATCGTGTTAATTGAATGCCATCCATTTCGAAATTAAGGGGCGCTGGGACAGCAGGGCCCACGGGGGCCGCGGGGCCGCAGGGGCAGACACGGGGGCCCAACGATATCACAGAGCAGTTTTACACGCCCAATATTGTGGCGTTAAGATTCAGTGCAATAATAAGCAATTTATTTCCCGTCGCCGTCAAGTGCGATCGCTGCGAGGGTTGCATCGAGAGCGCTCCGCAGTCTACACGGTGCGAGACCACGAGTGTGACTCCGCAGAGTACAGAATTTCTCTTTTATCATTTACCAAAGTAATAAGTCTCCACTCCATATTGGTTTCGCTAACTTAGCAAACAATATAAAGTTATTTCAAAGAGACACCTACAATTCTAATCTATAATCTCCATATATTGTAGGCTCGCACGGGGAAGCTGCTAACAGGTGTGATGCGGGGAGGTTGCACGTCCCCGCAAGACACCTCTCATTCCGCACCACTCGCTGTATGATGTATGCTCCAGCTCATTTCCTGCGACTCGCTTGGTTACTGTTCATCACCTGAGACATGAGCACGTGTGTCGATTCGATTATAAATCATCATATGAATTGCACATATTAATATGACTATTGAACATAAATATTGAACCCCTTGGCCTTAACTTACGGCCCACACTGTACTGTAGCGGTCGGCTTCGGCCACACCCGCGCTGCCGCAGCACTCTCTGCTCCACTGCGATAAGCTCTCCTGTTACAAGTTCAGCCAACACCAATAACACCCCCCCCCCCGCCCCCCGCTCTCCCACTCGCACATTTACATAAATCAGCTGAGTGACTGAATCGCGGGGAAATTCATATTTTCCTTCAACTTTATTCTTGGCTCGGCCATACAAAAGTTCTATAGAATTAATCAATTCAAAATGGTAATAAACTTCAAAGGTTGGCGCGGCACACTTATATTTTTTATTCGAGGAACTTTACAGCGGACGCAACGAGCACCATTCGGAAGGGAACTGCTCGACTACATAACGCTTACTATGCTTACATACTTATGTAATGAAGTAAAAACCGGCCAAGTGCGAGTCGGACTCGCCCATGAAGGGTTCCGTAGCAGCAAGTAACATAATATAAAAGTTCTTGTAGTTCGTTGTAACTTTGTGAAAGGTAAATTGCGGTTTTCGATTTATGACGTATTAAAAAAAACTGCTTACTAGATCTCGTTCAAACCAATTTTCGGTGGAAGTTTACATGGTAATGTACATTATATATATTTTTTTAATTTTATCATTCTCTTATTTTAGAAGTTAGAGGGGGGGGGACACACATTTTATCACTTTGGAAGTGTCTCTCGCGCAAACTATTCAGTTCAGAAAAAAATGATATTAGAAACCTCAATATAATTTTTGAAGACCTATCCATAGATACCCCACACGTACAGGTTTGATGAAAAAAAATTTTTGGAGTTTCAGTTGTAAGTATGGGGAACCCCAAAATTTATTGTTTTTTTCTATTTTTGTGTGAAAATCTTACTGCGGTTCACAGAATACATCTACTTACCAAGTTTCAACAGTATAGTTCTTATAGTTTCGGAAAAAAGTGGCTGTGACATACGGACGGACGGACAGACAGACAGACAGACATGACGAATCCATAAGGGTCCCGTTTTTTGCCATTTGGCTACGGAACCCTAAAAATTGGAAAATATTGAATTAATACCTACTAGTGCCAAAATAGGTGATTAGTTAATATGTGGTTCATTGATTATTCCTGGAATACTTTTATAGAGACGAATTATCTTACATTTCAAAAATAAATTTAGCTTCATCTAAACAAGCCTCATATCTTTGGCTATGTACAATTAAAAGGCATCAACAGCTGGTTTTTCACGGCTATATTTTTATACAATCATATAATAAAATCGTAGAGGAGTGAAAACTGTTCATTGTTCTTTTTTCAAGTAATTTTTACAAGTTCTGGGAACGATTCTTATGCCGAAAATACAGTTTATTTAATGTTTGTCTGTGCATCTGTTTATCTGAATGTATGTTGAAGAATCACGCGAAGACTACTAGATAAAGTCTGTTCAAATTTTGCGTGCATATTTCCTATAAATCAAGTCAGCCTGTAGGCTATAAACTATCACGCAATTTGCAATGGGGGGTGAGCAATATTGCTTTATGTTCGTATTTTTCTCCGCAAATTGTAAAAAGGCGCGCCAATAGGTTAGGATAAAAAAAAACCGATGAAATGAAACTAAGATGAGAAAAAAACACCATATGCCAGTGTATAACAACAGTCGAATTATTTAATTACCTCACTGGGCTGAATATGGAAGGAATACCTATAGCAGATACTTACAGATTTATCCTAATTAATCATTAACATCCAGCTATATACGGAGTTAAGCAATCTTCTCTATCTTAGTCGACTATCAACAAAGCAAAGCTTAGAAGTTCGACGACTGCTTTGCAAACCTAAGTTCGATTCCTGTAACACAGCTGCACGGGTAGCACCTAGCTCAGGAGTCAGGGCTTCAAATTAAAATGTAACACCTGTTTATGACAATAATAGTAGATTGTACAACTAAGGCATAAAAGAAGCTATTTTACCCCGAGACGTTTATATCCACGCGAGCCGCAGGCGAGGGTGGATAGTTAAGTCGAGGGGTAAAATGGCTCGTTTATGCCTGAGTTATACACTCTGCTTTTCACTTCGATTGCGAGAAAATGAAACAAGCATAAAGTATACAGTACATAATTAATCAAAAATGTTGCAAAGCATAGCTAATTCCCGCCACCACAGATAATACCGCCACGAAACTTTTTAAAAGTTTTTTTTTTTAATTTCAACATTTGTCATTCGACTTGGGTACTTCATACTGCCAAGTCATACAAACGTTTCTTTGCGTTTTTAAATAATAAATGACAACTATTTTACCTGATTTTATTAAATTAACGATAGAAAACACGGAAGTGGTATAAATTAAAGAAAATGAAATAAATCACGACTTTAATCTGCGAAGTTTTATTGTGCGTGTGGCTGTTGGGCCTGATTACCTTAGTCTCAGAAAAAAAAATTACTTTATGCACTAGAACATAAAAAGCGATTTTATGTCGCCTAAGCACAACATAAAGACGAACTTTTAGAGCATGAGAAGTGAAAAACATTTTTTTTTATTCCAAACAATAAATTGATATTTTTTAGTTTGTTTTTTTTTACATTTTGTAATGGTACGAGTAGTTCGTAGAATGTAGATACACAGAAAAACATAAAGTTTAGGCCTTTTCTGTCATCTTTGATTATAATAAAAATAAATATCGATTTTTAGGTGACTGTTGATGAGAACTCCCGTGTGTTTACAATCTACTGTTACTTATACCTATTATTTTAGTGATAGCTATTAGTCAGGAGAAATCTGTAATAATGCATTAGTCAGTGTTGTGCCAATAGGTAGTATGAAAAGATTTGCAGGCAATGGGAAATTGCTACTGAAGGCTGCGGGTGTCCAGCTCAGGACGAGTTGCACGAACAACTGTACGTCGCTTCCGCCGACGTCACCAGCCCTGACTCTGTATATGTTGGCTGCTGAGGTCAAAACTACTAACGTAGTATACAGGGAAGTTTTATATAATGTGGCTGTTATTTTAGTATATCTATTGTGTTGTTAACTTCTACGCGAACGTAGTCGCGGGCAGAAGCTAGTTATTAATAAAGTGCCCTCTATCTTGAGCTTATGTTTTAGTTCATGATTGCAATAATTAGGCTACCTACTTATATCGCGTGCGTTAGATAAAATGGATCGCGCGACGTGATCGCGATTTATCACCCCGCGAGGAATGCCGCCCGAGAACTGAACGCGCAAGCACCGCACGCACGGTATCGCACGTGCGAGCGATGAATACCTGCCTGCATACCAGCGCACGGTAACTGTGTCAGGTGGTGAGGAGTGCTTATAAACATAGTCGCACTATTTGAACGATCCCCTTCGAAAGTAAACAACGTGTACGAAGTCGAAACGTTACACACTCGTTGAGAATGTGTGACCGCGGTGGTCTGTATACCTGTATACCTTAGGAAGCCATATTGTCCATACTATAGGTACCTGAGCTGAATATTTAACGTTCGTAATTATGTTAATAGTACGCCGGCTACATTTTTCCCCGCGAGTGCTCGGGGTCACAGTTCGGCCCGACCCTTACGACCCGCATTAAATCTCTAATCTTATTAGAGGTCCATAGCGCTCCCTCTTTACAACCAGAGAGGGGATTACAATGAATACAACATTTTCTTGGAGCGCACACCAAAGACAATGATTTGCGGTGAACACGCATTTTGTCGCTCGTTTACTCGTCCTGTGCTCGAGTATCTCAAGTGAAATAAGCCATTATAACGCTCAGCGAGACATCTACCCGCGTAGTGCTTCAATAAAATTACGTATTTTAGCACAACGGGGCCTCAAGAAGCTTCCCACGTAATAAATAATCAAAAAATACCTACTAACAATGTATGCTACTAAACATTCAATAATTGTTATGTATTTGCCCTAACAAAATATCGCCCATGTTACATACAATACTGATATATAAGTAGAAATAACTTGCACTTACGCAAGATTCAAAAGCGAGCGATTTTCTCCTAAGGCTTTGGTAGATGTTTCATGGTATTACGAACATAGTATTATCGAAACCATACTGAGGGTGGTGTTATGCACCATTCACAAGACCGTGAGTATCGCATTCACTTCAGTCATTTATCCCATAATTCCTAAACGAATTGAAAAAGACCTAATTTTTTTCAACAAATCGGTACGAGTGAATAAATATAAATAATAATAAAAAAACGTTTATTTTCTCCACCACATAATCAAAAGTTAGTAGGTACAGTACATAATTAACAACCCCATTTTGATCGCAGAGGATTTGTAAATAAACAAAATGTTCGCTATTGTGGAGAAGAACAACCAATAGGACCCCTAAATTATTTTTGTCTGACTAGGTGCAGTACCTACTTGCACCGTTCGGACAGGACAGGCGGGAAGTGATTTTGTAGGCTATTATAAAAGCGGTTTTCTTCAAGATCAAAGGAGTCTGCCTTCTGTATTCACATAAGTACTATTCGTTATTCTGTGCTAATGTGAAGATCGATATCTTTCATTCTACATAGAATTCCAAATTCAAGTTAATTTTATAACATAGCACGACATTTTGTTTTTCAAAATCAGTCGTTCATTTGTTTTCCCGCCGTTCGAATTATTTTTAATATCGCTGTTTCTGTAACCATGGAAAAATCAAAATTGCGCGCTAGTTCCGACAACGAGCCGTCTCGAAATTATAGGAGTTACGACTGGAAACTCTCCGTCACCCACCATACTCACCAGACCTTGCTCCAAGTAATTTCCATTGTTATTCGGAATTTATACAACTTTATACAAGGAAAAAATTTGAAATCCAACGAGGTGGTGAAAAACGCCTCTAAAGAGTTCATAGATTGCCGTCCACAGGATTTTTATAGCAGAGCTATCAACGAACTACCACTAAAATGGAAAAAGTACATCTTCACTAATGGCCAATGCTTCGATTAACGAAATACAAAATTTTCTTTAAAAAAACTATGAAAAACGGCAATTTCATAGGGCACAATTTCATAAGGGCCTAATATTATAATATGTACATACATACATACATAATCAGCCTATAACGTTCCCACTGCTGGGACACAGGCCTCCTCTCAGTGAGAGGGAGTGGGCCGTAATCCACCACTCGGGCCCAGTGCGGGTTGGTAATATTATAAAATTATGAGAAAATACGTGGTAGTTTTCTTTACAAAAAAAAAAAAATATTTAAAGTTGTATAGGTACATTCGAATTGACCACCTATAAGCACTATGAAATGTATATATTCCCAAAGATACAATTTTGATTCCACGAGAAAAACGCTTTTGACTTATGCGCAAGTGTAAGGTACCGATGCTCGTGACGGTACCTACGTGTTTACGTAGTACCTACCTTCATTCGTATTTTATTAAGATCAGTTGTTTAAATACAAATGATTAGAGGTTTTCCTTCAGTACAGCGTATTTTCGAACATTTTCCGCCAATCAGAGATCCGGCTTATGTCGAACAATCTCGGAGAGCCGCGGATAATCTTCGCTTACTGACCCTGATGTCGGGCTTTCTATGGCCGTAGACTTAGTCACCTGCCGCAATATTAATAAAAGACTACTATTATGTGTAACCCGTTCAGTAATGATGTTACTTTCAGTCTGATCGCGAGACGGAAATAGAAATAATGAGGAGCTTTTACTTGTGAGCACGTTTGTGGCTAATGTTTTTAGAACGGAATTTTTAGCGAAAAGAATTCATAATTATGTTTGTTAGATATCCTTGCAGTTTTACAGCCTACGGGATCACTACCGGATATAGCTGAGTTATAATCATTTATTTATGAGATGCAAAGAAAACTTGAGTTGGAGATTAGCATTTACCCGTTATTAAGGACAAAGAAAGTCGGGAACTTACATAGGCAAGAATTGCAACCAGCTAACGCTCTCACTCAAAGTTCTTAACGAGCCTCAGTGCTACACGTTATATTCATGGATGTAATAGATATATACAGATGTTCGACCATGACCGTCATAAGTAAGCTCAATAGTGATAAGTCCATAAGTGATTACCGAGTGAAGCCGTGCGTAGTACATCATCAGCGAGGCTGCGGCTCGGGTCGTCTCAACTAAACACGACTAGCCGCCGCCGCGCCGGGCGCTCACCGCTACTTAGACACAACGATGTATGTATTGTTACGGAGATGGACCGAACACCCACTTCTTGCGAGCCTCATTAGACCTCAACCTTGTGAGCACTCGGTGAGACATTTTGCTGACCGGTGAAGCTGCAGCGACTGACCAATGTTGACTGTTATGCGTGCTACACGCTTGTTCGGGTTGGCCTGACTCGGCACAGCTAACATTCGATATTGTCATCCGGCCTGTGCCGAATCATGCCAAGTCAAACCGATCCGAACATCGAATAACCGTAAGGGTTGCTCCCTTACGGCGCACGGTGATGGTAACAAGTTAGTTCTGGCACAATACTGCGAGTAGACACTCTGTTTCCTCTCCGCTTATTGGCGCAACTTCCATACTCCGGGCTTTATAGTTTAGCGCGCTTCCAGGAGTTGTGCGCGGCGCCCAGGGACACAGATAGTGGCGGGAACTTTGTGACTGCAGCCTTCTAAAGCTCCTCAATAGCGGGAAGTGCATCGGTTTGCTTTATCTGCCGAGACTAACCGTATGAGACATTTCCGTATAAATATGGTAGGTCGGTCTATCTTTAAAAGTATTAACTTTTGCAGCTAATAGTTGCAACCTGGCGGTAAGCTGCATTGGTCTCATCCCTTGAATCTAAAACGACGTATTAGATATTAAACTCAAACACTTAAGTAAAACGTTCTAGAACTATAAGTGAGTAAATTATTTTAGAAGTTAAACATACATATATTTGAGAGCAGAATGTAGTGGACAAGTAGCGGCAGTCATTGAGGCGCAGTTAGTCAATTTACTTTTAATTCGGGCTTTTAATATCAATTTGTAGGTGGCGAGCGGAGCCGAGTGCTCGGCGCAAGCCCCTTCATAATTTATTGCTTTTCATTTGATATTTCGTACACGTCTGTGATATTAAATGGTTTAAGAATGTGATAAATGTTTAAGTATAGAGTTGTGTTTGAGGAAAGTTTACTGAGTGATTTCGAATAAGGAGAAAATATGTAACCTGTTTCGAAACGGTGCTAGCAACAGGCATTTAGTTTTATTTTCATTATATATTACATAAGATTTTTAAATTAGTGATTTCATGTGTGTCTCATACTGTGTTTATTACTTTATTGTGGGGCAGCTTATAGTGTCGATTCTTTCTATATCGATTCGTATTTATACCTTAGGGGGCTGTAAGCTCAGGGATAGGATAAAACACTGTGCTGCAAATGTCTACATAATTATCTTCATTATAGCTATATAGTTAGTTGCAACAATGTTGTTAAGAAATTCAATTTCTCTTATTATTTTAATGATTGTAACTCTGAAATACATACTAATGACGGTCGCGAATCATTTTTGTTCAACATACAACCTGACACAGACCTGCAAATTGCAAAAAACGCAAGAAAATCTGAGTGTCGCGCTACTCAGGCGCTTCGTTAAGTCAATGCGCTTCGATTGACACACGATGTGAGAACATAGGAGTTTACAAGAAACAGCGCGGGAACTTGTGGCTCAGCCACCGACTACATCTAAACCACAGACACGTGTATCCGGCACATTCTCGGAAATAATAACGAGAACCTATTCCAAGAACGCTAAATGTTTGTGTATCGCCATGCCTGATCGGTTATTACGGGCAGATTGACCGGTTACTTATATGATAACGATAATCGCGACATATCTTAGCTTTTCCCCAATAAAGCTAGAACGCAGCTTGCCCGGAGGGGGCGCGCCGGCCGGCGCGGCGCCTCGCGTGTCGTCCTACGCAGCGACCGTGCTGGTACATACGTCTTACCATTTGTTGGGTTTCCAGCTATTGTATGAGTCACGGAAAGTATGAATAGACAAGCTTTGATGGTGTCGAAATAATATGGATTTTCGAGTTGAGCTGAAATATTTGAGTTTTTTTTTTTTATTGCTAATTATTCGTGTAACATCAGGTACCTGCAAAACTCAAGTATCTAGTATCATTCATCTAGTATTATCTAGAGTCAAACCCATTAATTTAACGAGAACATTGGAAGACGATATTACCTACCTACTTGGAGAATAAAATAGAATATAATACTCTTTATTATGTACACCATATAAATGACAGACACTGACTGACGACTGAGACTGATCACTGTCAGTCTGCACCATCCCAGTGCTGATTCTCAAAGTAGCTGGAAGTGAAAATGGTCTCGAGCCACGTTCACGTGCAGCTATTTTGGACGATAATTAATTATACAACATTATTTTTAGTATATATGCGAAACCTGAATATAGTTTGTTCAGAATAAGTAACTGAATCGATTCCAATAATTTTTACCACATGTTATATTTTGGCCCAAAAATATAATATTTAAAAAAGGTTAAATCTTGGCCACCGAGCGACATTAGTACCTAGGTAGTTTTCTACCATACCCATACACAATAGGCGCGGCGCCCGCGCACAGCGAGCGGGGCGAGCGGGGCGGGGGTGAAGCAACCCCTTCAGTCGCCCGGGTGCTACAGGCTGGCGCGCGCGTGTCCAAGTGCATAATCGCGAGCGCGCGGCCGCCGCGCCGCGTGCCTTACAGTTTTGTTTCGGTTGATCGTGTACTTACCTATCGTATGTAAAAAGTGTCGTGTAACCATGACTTTCTCATACACAAACGTCCAGTACACAGAAACAACGATAACAGTGATAACGTATCCCTGGCAGTGCGGCGGTACGAGGAGCAATCAGAGTATCGTGGAACACAATGCTTTGCCGTGATGATTAACATTTTTAAACACGCCAAGATGGTTAATTGTAGAAAGTTATTATTTGTACCTACAGCCTGCTGTGGTTAAGTAATGCGATGTTTAACACTTTTCATCCACTTTGAACTTGTTGGCATAAGGTGCAACAAATCGCATTGACTACATTGTATCACTTACGGCTTACGAATAAGTAATTACTTATTCGTAGCTTACGGCTGCATTTATTTACGAATAAAGTACATTATAATAACTACCTACACTTGACCATTACGACAGTCCAAAGCCTGCAAGTGTGATGGAAAATGTTATCACCCGTTAATTACAATACAATCGCCGCGCGGTACGTTTAGGCACGCGGTGCGCATGATTTCATACGGACAAACAGGTAACATAACAAGCGTATAACTTTGTGATTATTCATGATACAGTTTTGAAATTTTGTACATAGATTCTTTACATAAAAATACTAGACACGTATTTCGGGTTTCGCATATACTAAAAATAATGTTGTATACCTAATAGAACATTCTGCCTTGTGAACATGTCATTAATCCTCCATTCTAATGTTATATTCGAAATAATGTAGGTGTAGGTAGTGTGTGACATAAAGTCGAAAAAATCGCGACGTAGATACTTTATCATCGGATTGATGGCAATCCGCTTTGACACATTATGTGTGTAATGTTCGGAAGTCGCTCGAGGCTACTCTACTGATATGGAGCAGAACATTACGAGTGCTGTGTCAGAGACATCAATTACGGAGCGGCAACACTCCCGTGCTGTATGTCACATTCCCCGGACTGGAAGTTTGGAAGTTGGCGGTTTAATACCCCCGTGCCTCGGAAAGCACGTAAAGCCGTTGGTCCTGCGCCTGATCTCTCTCCGGTCGTGTCGGATTGCCATCCCATCGGACTGAAAGTAAAGGAACAGAGAGTGCACCTGTGTTTACGCACACACTTGAGCACTATGATATCTCCTGCGTACCTGGCTAATCTCCGTTGAGATTGGCCACCGTGACCGAAATCGGTCGGGAGGCTATTAATTATATGTCTGTCGGTATATTATTATAATTTGAGAGCTGGAATCTGTGCAGGAATATCAATTAGCCGGCTCCGTGATATAATTGAGCAATCTCGCTGATTGTCGACGTGACAGCCCACGCCTGAACTACACACACACCGACACAGAAGGTCCGCTATATTTACTACATTACTACGATAACTAACTACTCGCGTGTGAGGTTTATTTTGTGATAAACAAGACGAAACCGTTGTTTGATCAAAAATAGACACTTGTCGACCGAGGTGTACATACAATGTTTGGTCGTACAATAAATATTCAACAACACTCAAAGCTTCACAATTAAGTTAGCCTCATGAAATCACACTCAATCACTGCAAAGCGTTGTCTTCACACAATTATGTACATTTCCGCCGGGTTCACCCATAAAGCAGGCCGGTAAACACATAACGTTAAATATTTTTAGCGCGTGCAGCGTTACGAGCCGCTAAAACACGCTGTATAACGTAATCGACGCGCTGTAAATCACCCGCAAACGGAATAAACGTCACGCGCAACGATTAGCTCGCTCCGAGTGCTCGGCGCGCTCTGTGCGCTCGCTCACTCACCTTATTAACCCGCTCGCACAGCTCCCACTGGTCGCGCACATCATAAGCAGTCGCTTGTTACACATGTGCCTAATTGTCGCATTAACGATGCCAAATGTTCGCGTTGTAGTCATGATTACGTTGAAAACGTTTGATGTTGAAATGCTGCGATAATGCGTGAACTAATTCCAGAATATTTGATACCGATGCAGAACCTAATGTTGTGAATATGCGCGTGTTTCAACGACACTTGCAGCCGCTAATGTCGCTGTTGAGTGTATCTGTGCAAGCTAACTAGTACCTCACTGGGTTATAATGAGCACCGGAACACGTAGGTACGATCCACTGACGGATCTCAGTATAACAGCAAGCTCTATCTGCCTTACACATTCTATTATAGAACCTATTCCGTCGTGGAACATACCATTACCTGCCCTTTCTAAGAAAACTAACGGAATCTAAGTTAGTTCATTGATCAAAATTGAAAGCCTTCGTATTCATTAGATGTACTTATCTATTTGCTATCCCAGAGAGCGGCTCATCAAGCCACTGAATGTTATAAATATGATCAGCGAGAGCCCTCGCCGCCGCCGCGCCGCCTTCGCCACCCGCGTCAAGGAAAAACAAGTTTCGCGAGTGGAGGCGACTCCAATATAAGCCGGGAAAGTTTTTTGTGCGGGTTTTAGATGACTTATGTCGTCGTTATCCGGTTTTGCGGCGATCTCTCCTCAACTGTGGTCCAAATCCGAAACTATGAGGAATAGCGAAAAGTACTCAAATAAGTCACGGGCTCGATTTTGATGAAAACTAAAACTGCATCATTGGATTTTTGAAAAATCAATATTTCTAGCCATGAATCGAAACAATTGATTTAGAAAAAAAAACACACTGTATTATTACACCATTCGATAGTGTCGCTAATAAGGATCGAATTCTGGGAAGTGATTACTTCCCATAATCGACGTCTACGACGAATACGTCATTACGTATGGCTCTTACCGACTCTTACCGACGACGCGTCGCACCGCACCGGCCGGCCGCGGCGGCCTGCCGCTGCCGGTGCTAAACATACCGAGCAGCTTATTGCACACGCGCGCCATGAAATAACTTGGCGAACTTAGTTCATATTGGAACGTTGTACGTACATGCTTTGTGATATTCCTAATGCCATAATTATAGAGATTGAATAATCTATACTTATAATAAATCTGTAGAAGTGAAAATTCTGTACATTGAAAATATCAAAAAAATAAATGGTAGGGGGTGTTACTAGACCGACACCGAACCCAAAAATGTGAATAAAAAATTTTTTGTCCGTCTGTCTGTTTGTTCAGACATCACGCAAAAACTACCAGTTCGATTACGATGAAACTTGGTATAATTATTCTTTAATATCCTGGGCATCACACTGGGTACTTTTTATCCCGGAAAAGTATCTATCTATATATAAATAAAAACAAAAGGCATGACTGACTGACTGACTCATCAACGCCCAGTCCAAACCCTTGGACCTAGAAAGCTGAAATTTTACACAATGGTTCCCTTTATAATGTAGACAAGGAATAAGGAAGGATTTTTTGAAATTCAACCCCTAAGGGAGTTAAGTAGGGGATGAAAGTTTGGATCTTCAAATTTTGTATTTAGGCTAACGATTGAAAATTAATTTATACGTGTCTCAGCGTTTTTGATAATTTCTCCCCCAAAGGGGGATGAACCTGACTGAAATATCAACGCACAGTCTAAACCGCTGGTCCTAGGGACATGAATTTTAGAGGGTGTGTTCTTTGTGAAGAGTAGGCATCGAATAAGAAGGGGTTTTTGGAAATTCAACCTTTAAGGGGGTGAAAAGGGGGGATTTTGTTAGTATGAAAAATCTTATTTCTTGAGTTTATTATTATTTATTATTAATAACCTTGAAACTTGGCACGAATACTTATCTAAGTAAATTATGAAGTTTGGAATTTTTCGTTTCTCTAAAATACCCCCTAAAGAGGTATTGGGGGGTGTCAAAATTTGTATGGAAGAATTTTAACGCCCTGTCCGATTAACTTGAAACTCAGTATTTATACTAAGGACTAAAAATAATTGATAACGTGTATCAGGGTTTTTCGAAAATCTACCCCTAACTATGTGAAGTGAGGTAGTTAATTTTAAAGGGGAGAATTTTACTGCGTGGATTGATTAGCTCGAAAATTGGTATAAATAAACTTTGAGTCAAGTTATGAACACATCTTAAACGATTTTTCAAAATTCCACCCCTGTGGGGGTGAAAAGCGGGGATACAGTTTATTTGAAAAATCTGATTCCTTTGTTCTATAAACTTAAAAATTGGCTCAAATACTTATTTATCTAAATTAATTATAAAGATCATACCAACATACATTTTCGAAACTTTTAGGAGGAAAGTACGAATTTCTCGCGGACGAAGTCGCGGGCAGAAGCTAGTAGCAAATAAATCTTTATAAAAAGTAAAAAACGTTTATAAAATTGAATTCTAAAAGTGTGTTTTTTAGTTTTTTTTAAACTACTTACATATTATTATTTTTAACTTTTGCGTCAAGTATATTCTTCATTAAGTTAATAAGTACAAAGTCAACGAAGCAATGGCGTCCAGGGGCTACTAACAAACTTGAGGGGTTTTCAAGTAGCCCCTAAAGAGTTCCACCATCCACCTCCTAGCTCCATCATCAAACCCTCGACACCAAGTGCAATATATTGGACTCGTCAAAACGAATCATACGACCGCAAACTTGAAGGGTGTACTAGTAGCCCCTAAAAGGTTCCACTATCCACCTCCTGCCTCCATCATCAGACCCTCGTCACTAAGTGCAATATATTAGATTCATTAAAACGAAACATATGAGCCCAGACTCGATGGGTTTATTAGTAGCCACTGAAGAGTTCTACTATCCACCTCCTGGCTCTATCATCAGAACCTCGACACCAAGTGCAATATTATTAGACTCGTCAAAACGAATCATATGACATCAAACTCGAGGGTTTTACTAGTAGCCACTGAAGAGTTCCACTATCCACCTCCTGGCTCCATCATCAGATCAGGTCCAAGATACTAAATTATAACTTTGTCTTCCGAACTACATATACCTACAAAGTTTCATTTCGATACGACAATTAGAAGTAGGTTAAAATTGACTTCTAATATTTTGTTACATTGTTAGTTAGTGTTTAGTTACAAGTGAAGCTAATAAAGCGTGTTAAAAATGATGTGAGTGAACACTTTCGCGAGCGTCGCCGCGGCGCGAGTGTTTGCGCTATAGTTTAATGTGCGTATCCACTTACGTTATGTACGACGCATCACGGGAATGAAACTCATCAAAGCGAACGCGCCAACATGCGACGCGGCGGCGCGACGGCGCTCATACAGGCCCCAGCCTGTCGTGGTGCCGCGTCGCGTGTTATCCCCAGACTCGCGACACACAACCCGTAGATGCACACGCATGTACACACATGCAACTTTTATAAATAACTAATAAGTAAAGATGATAATTATACATATTTTTAGACGGCGATGTTACCCCAATAAAACATTGCATGTTTGTAGTCCACAAAAGTATTCGGCGAGACCGAACAGAATGCCAACTTTTTTGTTCTTAAAACGTGTTTTGGAAGCTGCACTTAATGTGGCTACTTAAAGTGGCATCCATAGCCAACGGCGGCGAGTAATTCTTTAATCTATGGCCGCGTCTGCGTGATGAATGCCGTACGGAGCGACGCTAATGCACGCCCGCGAGCGCGCGCTTAAGAGCAAAACAAACATAATTATACAAGATGGAGTAGAGAAAGAAGTGCACATATATTACACCGGCTTTGTGTTATAACCGAACAACTTTAGAGCAAATAAATGAATGGCTGCGAGTCCTCACGAGCGTGCCCAACTGCGCCCGAGTTCGGCCGAGCGAGCGCGGCGCTCGGTGACTCGGTCAATAGCAGCGATATGAAGCAGCACCATAGAAATGTAATATATCTATGGGGCACGAAGCATTGTGCTGACAATGCCTCTCATATTTGTACTGCGATCCGTGCTTGACTGCAAACCTCGGAATGTCGTCAGTACTATGCTCATGGAAGATTCATGGAATATTAACTTCACTTCATAGAAATACAGCTACAATATACAGGTATGTTTAAGGTGTGCTCCCGAAAAAGCTAGCACTACGTAGGTACTTGGGTGCTCCGTGCAAGAGCATAACTTCAGCTTAGCCACTTGCGAGCGGCAGTATATCTGCGCCGATTTACCGATACATGCAGCAATACAAATCTCTTGGCATGTCTGTGTGCGCTATGTCTCGGGCGAGTGAGGCAGGATTAACAGAAATAGCGAATGGATACATATTTAACAAATAGACGCCCGTTTATCTTACAGGACAGATTAGTCGCAACATTATTGTAGAGCCTCAGTAAAAATCCTTTGTCACCCACGGGTATTCAGAAACTTGGCAACGTCACAAATGTTTGTCCAATATTTCGCGGTTTTGATTAGATAACTTGTAATTTTGCTAAATTAAATAATTAATTATCGCCCTGTAGTGACTCATTCTCTATAGAAATGACTCCAACCAGATGGGTGTCGTGTGACCAATGTTGCCAACCTAGCACTTTCGGAGCTAGATCTAGCACTATTTTCGTTAGTCTAGCACTGAAATCTGACATTTGGCACCTAGCACAAAATCTAGCACTAAAACTAAATAGAAAAATGATGATTATTTTTCGATCAGACCAAAACGCAGTTACACGAGCAGTAGCCAAACGCTTTGACTTCCGTAAACAAGACAAATACGAGGTAATATAACTTTAATTGTCTTGCTAGAGTTTTAGATTTTAGTTTCAAAAGTCATATGGATATTCCTATAAGCTAAAAAGTGAGTTATACATGTCTTACATGTGTGTGTTTTGCAAAAAAGAATTGGACACGAAAATACTTAAAATTGGTCACAGTTCCAACCTTACTTATTTATCCAAATGATTCACCAACAGTAGAGGAGATCTGGCGCTCGGCGGCCGCTGCCGCGGCACGCTCGCTTCGCTCGCTCGCCTTCGCACTTTAATGGTCACGGTTCTAACCTAACCTAACTCAAATGATTAACCAACAATAGAGAGGATCCAGCGCTCAAAAAATAATATTAATACACAAATATTAATAACAAAGTAGATTTTTGTAAATTGTATTAAACGTTACAAAAACATTTTGAATTTATATGCGTAACTGAATATTATTCTAATGGAATCAGAATCATAATTGTAGTAGTTTATTCGGAGTACTGAAAATCGGAATGTTGTTTTTCGGACCGAGAACCCATCGAGCATTTGATTCTTCGAACGTATGAAAATCGGAAAACAAACAAATCGCATTTACGACTTTCGGTAAAATAAATTTCGTGATTTATAATAATAGACATTATAATTCTTAGGTATTATGAAATTCGGACTTTTGAAAATCGGAACATCGAAATTCGGAATAAAATATTTCGGAGTATTTGGGTGTTCCCGATTTTATTATTTAATTGGCGGTCCTTCAAATTTAGCACTCTTTTTGGATATTTACAGAAATCTAGCACTTTGTGAAGTTACATTTAGCACCTAACCGTAGTATCGAGTTGGCAACCCTGGTCGTGTCTGGTGGGCGACTGCCCCCGATAGATGTCGGGACATATACGTATACTAGTCGCGCGGTAAACTCTGCTTGCGCGATGCAGGATTTTGCGTGACGTCAGTATGATGCGTGTGGCGGTCTAGATGCCATAGGTCTAAAACTAAAAACCTTTAGGAAACTGACAAAGGTTTCGGGTACGGCCTGTACATAATATGAGGTCTGCATTCTCTGAAGCACCTGAAGTTACAATGACTATAAAGTACCTACATCCATTTTTCGTGTTGGCGAGTCCATTGCCATTAATAATCAAATAATTGCAGATACGTCGTTTAAAAAGTTAATTAAGCTCTAAATTATAGAATGTATGAGTGCCCCATACTTTACCGACTACTCGCACCAACATAGACTGCGATCCTAAAGTCCCGGCGCTAAAATAAAAGTGCCGTAAATGAAATAATAAGGTTTTCAGACAATGGCCGGTACACGAGTCGTAAAGCAACTTCTAAGGCATCAAGTATTTATTTATTTTTATTTATTTATTTATTTTAGTACATGGAGGACTTACAGCTAATAAAAACAAACAAAAAAGAAAACCATGGTCACCAGAAAGCCAATTACAAATCCTCACGTATAGACTTATAATAGTTATTTAAGGTGTGAGCACAAAAACAATAAAAACACCGCCTAAATTAAAGTAAGAAGTAATATAAGTAATACAATAACAAAAACAAATAATATAACCTACCACTACTTGAAAAATTTGAGGCTTAAGCACCTTCTGGCCGAATTCACACTTATTGTGAATGGATCAAAAATATGTCTGCTTGCTCGCAAAATGTAACTGCAGCCTAATTGCGGAACGCCAAATCGTCAAATGATTCTGATCAGTTGGCTTCATTTCTATTCACAATTGGCTTCATTTTACGATTTTCGAATTGCGAAACTCTAGTTTATTATGAAACCAATTATGAACGTTAAGGCCCTGCGCAGAAACTAGAGTTTCGCAATTCGAAAATCGTAAAATGAAGCCAATTGTGATAGAAATGAAGCCAACTGATCAGAATCATTTGACGATTTGGCGTTCCGCAGTTAGGCCCGTTCTGCCTATAATTCGAGGATGTGTGAGGCACACGTATGGGTGGATTAAAACGAAGTGCTTTACTTGGCACATTAAAATAAAATTTGACAATAACTCAGGGTTATCAATATTGTTATTGAGGATTTTCAACATGAATAAACAGTCTGCAATTTTACGTCGATCTACCAATGGCAGCAGATGATACCTCTTACAAAGTGCAAGATAATCGGCTGACCGATATGGAATCTTTAATTTTTATCTTTAAAATTAAAGCTTATTATACAAGCGCAAGTCTTACTGCCCGCTGCAGCAGTGCAGTTCCTGCTTATAATTATTTCACTGCATCACTGCGCACCTGTGTGCCAGCATTATTTAACACGTCAAAAGACATAGACATCGACGTTAGTACCTACATTTCGTGCAATAACCAATTTACCAATTCTCCTTTCGGCAGAGTAAGCTTAGTGCTACCTATCACAGCCGCCGTCTACACAATATAGCCAATTTTATGTGAAAATGTTCCACAGATTAAAATTCATGTCTGATAATGGTCGTCCTAACTATTATTTCTCTGTTGGGAAATTAAGTAAAAATGGAATGTTAAATAACATCCTAGAGGCACGAAGTTTTAATTAAAGCTGGACTCCAGTTATTTTTATAACGGAAATTCTGGCAACATTAATAACTTTGTGAAACTAGTGCGTTCCTGGGAACGCGACGGTTCGCGATGATAAATCTTTTGAAGCGTTATGTTCACTTCTAAACTAGCATTTAGATGTTATGCAGAGGATTTGCATTATTTACATAAATTAGAATCACGCGCCGTAGTCGTCGTCCTGCTTAGAGATGTATGCGAGACCGGCAAGTAGCTGACATGAAATATTTTCGGTATTCGTAAGTTACCGGATCAAATCCGTGATCGATCAGGGAATAAGCAATGTTGCCCCTGAAATCGTTAGAAAAGTATGCTCGGGTGCGAGGTGCGAGGTTCGGGGGGCGGGAGGTGGGGGGTGCGCCTCAGCCTAATGAATGGCGCGGTAACTCAGTCTCAGGGTCTGGCGCCGTCGCCGCGGCTCGCGGGCTCTGCCCCGTATATCTTCTTTAACATAATGTGCTGGACTCGTGGCCTGCACTACTGACCGAGCTATGACTTAAAAGTCGCGTAACTCGCACCTACCGCTCTTTATTTTCAAATTTGAGAGCTTTATCTGCCCTAGACTTTAAATAGTTCGGTGGAGAGACTTGTCAAAGGAAACCATTCAAGCTAATCTCAGTAATATAGTCACTTTAAAAAATTTAAGATTTTCAAATAAAAACGATCTCACACAATTGATACGACAATTCCTTCCTTCAACCAGCTATAGCTACCCCGAACATAATATCTGAAAAGTGTTTCGCGAAATCAAAAGCGGACACTTGTGAGTCATCCCTCTTCTAATCTTAGGTCCTAACTTACTTTGCCTACTGTAACTCGCGCTAAAAACTCCATTAGTCTCTGTCGGCTGCAGTCAGAAGACGTCGCTCCCGAACTTTCATCACGGACGCAGATTTGTGACGTCACTCACTGGAGCATACCTACCCTGCACCCGCACCCACATCAGTAACGTCTATTGCTGACATGTCTGTCTTGTCTGACTTACGAAAACACAGTTAAGCTTACACTGAAATGCCTGTTGCTAAACTTATTTGTGTTAACCAATAGGTAGGTACCTACAAGTATCAAACAAGGAGTAGGTCCTTCGACAGTCGATCATTTTTCACAAGAAAGAAACGCCTCCTTATGTTCTGTTATTGTTTGTTTGATCTGATGAATTGCCGTGTTTGCCATATGAAGGGAAAGGGAGCAAGTCAGCAGTCGTGGTAGAACTCTGGTAGCGGTCAAGCGTCAGGCGTCAGGAGTCAGGTGTCAGGCGTCAGGCGTCAGGCGCCAGGTGTCAGGCGTCCGGCGTCAGACGTCAAACGCCAGGCGTCAGGCGCCAGGTGTCAGGCGTCCGGCGTCAGGCGTCAAACGTCGGGCGTCAGGCGTCAGGCGCCATGTGTCAGGCGTCAGGTGTCAGGCGTCCGGCGTCAGGCGTCAAACGTCAGGCGTCAGGCGCCAAGTGTTGTTCCCGTAATGTTCTAATTGTGAGCTTTTACGAAAAGATTTTTCCTTGTAGTAACAAAAGTTAAGCTAAAAAAGATATAAATCCAGGAGTTTCAAAACTACGCAATAAACTATGCTATATAAGTGAAAAATTCAATGCAAAAGTGACAAAACAACTTTTAATTCAGCGAAACTCTAAGAGATAACCTAACAAGCGACAACATCGGAACGTGACCTTCTAAGTACTCCAGCTAATCTCTTAAATGCAGTGTCACAACTAGGTGACGCCGTCAGGAGCTGGACGACTCACGCCATAGATATAACAAACAATATTCGCTATTGTCGACCAAGTGTATGTTGCGCTGACAACGTACTTTATATCTGCCAGGAAGGGCTGCGGTTACTAGCATACAAAGCCAAGCAACTTCCAATATTCCTCAAATAAATTAAATAAGAAACGATCTTTAGCTACCTAAGTAATACTTTCAGGATTGATTAAAGAAATCTAAAGAACTATGACGTTTATCAGAATGTAGACGATCCTGCTGTTATCCAAAATGCTTGCCATCCTGCTTGCTTGCGGGGTGAAAAGTGAATTAGGGTGCGCGTCAGCGGGGGGGAGGAGTGCTACGGAACAAACCAATCAAGAGCGACAGCGGCGCCCGCGCTTCACACTATATTATATTACATAGATTCGTTTACCGCATCCCTCTCGCCGAGTAGAAATTGTTGCTTTGTGATTTCTATTTGTGTCATATTTATTAAAGCTAGCTGTAGCTAACTACCTACCTATCTGCCGCTCTGCAAGGCCTAACTCTACAAAACATACATCTTTGTCAAAATGTATGGCTTGGCCGTTAATGAGAGTGACTTATTTTCTTACCATAAGCCCCCAGATTAAAACCCGTAAATTTTGCGCAAGATGTAAGGATTGAGTTAGGCCTTGCAGAATTAGGGGCTTGGCTGATCTGATAACTTTTTAACGGTGAAAAAATTTTTTGGCGGGATCATATTATTTGTCAACGATAACAATATCGATCAATATCTATTTGATGTACATTTTCCTCTTCGCCGGAAGACATGCTTAGTTATTTGCGTCATTTTTATTCGTAATGAAAATAGGTACCTACGCAAAGAAAAAATCAAAACAATATTCCATAATGTTTTCCTACATTATCATAATTTATGTAAATAATTTACCTTTAGGTACTAGTGAGGTGAGCGTTATCAAATCCCGCGGATAAATGCGGGATCAGCAGAGATGCTCAACATAATGTGAGGTTGGGATTAAGCGCTCATGGACGCACCCTGTCCGTGCAGTCACCCGGGACCCGGGACTCGCAGGTCACCAACGTTGTCGCAGCCGCACTAATGCGCGTTAAACTCGCCTAATCTCATCACACCAATAACGCCAACTACTCTCAAGTAATCGCGTTTCTAACAAAGGTTCATCTATCGAACTAAATCCCCCCCCCCCCCCCCTCTCGTTTGTTTCTGATCATTTATTCTGTAACTGGGTGCTTACAAGAGACGTTACATTTCATCATTTGTATGAGAATACTAAATGGAGTAACGGGCGAGGGGCCGAGAGTGAACTAAACGTAAGCAACAAACAAAGGAAGCTCACAAACAAAAGACGATGTGGTTTTGAAGATAACTAATCTAAGGAAACAGGAATTTATTGTAATAGGTACATAGTACAGGGATCAAGAGAAACATTATGCTTGAAGATCAAACCTGTTCTTATGCCGATCAGTGCCGTTCTTTGTTCCTATATGTCCCTATAAGCTATTAGGTACCGTGACTGCGGGGCTGTCGGTGCTGACGGGGCTGTCGGGGCCGGCCGAGCCGGCGTGCCTCACGACGACTTAGCCTCCCCTCGTCCGATTTCAATTACTCGTCTACTTTATCTCATTCATTTTTTACTAAGCCTCTCGGCTAGTTCGCCGCAGGTTTCGGAGCGGCCGGAATGTCGTTCCGTCCATAAAGGGACGACTGTGGCATGTAGCCCGAATTCCGGATGGGAATAAATACGTAATTCGAGTCCCTTATTGCTGTGTCGCAGTATCGCAGCGGCGGCGAGCACAGTGAGCCGACTAGTGGCTGAAATAAAACTCTAATAACGGCCATTATCCCGGCCGGTGCCGGTGCCGGGGCCTTACACAAGTTATTAACAAGACTCCGAGTGAATTTATTTCTGGTTTCACTCCGGGATTACGTTGAGAGAATTACTTTGACCACGCAGCCCGCAGCCCGCTCGACGCCTCCGTCTCAGAATAGCTCGTGTACTTGTGAAGTGAAGGTGACTTTCACTCGTGAGGTCACAACAAACAACGGCAGAATTCAAAACAAAAGTCAACTAAATCACTGCGAGACTCCACTTTGTAAATTAAAATGAAGTCTTAGCAGTCTTGTCGAAATGAAATCTAAATAATCAAGGAAATAACTGATCATATTCATTTATTAACTACCTAATCACAAATATGATTGTAGGTCACTGATGCTCGTTAGCACTCCACCACCGCACGCACTTTGCCCTCCCTGACTGTACAACATAACACAACACGTGATGTCATACACACCACATTTCAATTTAGCCTGAAACATATAGCAACGTTTTTAGATTCTGTTATCTTTCATATACCTACATACTTTTTAACCGACTTTAAAAAAGGAGGTTCTGTATTCGACCCGTATGTATATATGTATGTATGTTTGTATGTCCGCGATTATCTGAAAAACTACTGAACCGATTTTGATAATTCTTTCATTAGTGTAATCTGCATACTTTCAGGAAGGTTTTAATATATAATACATTAGGTAATTATTCTTATATACGATGTTATATGCATAAATGTACTGCATCTCCGGCATTTCTATGTGAATTTTGATGATTCTTCGAGTCGTGTCTTCAATTCTTCAATGCACTAGTATTAATTGAATTTGTGTGGGGTAGGCACAACTAAAAAGTGAAAAATAAAAACTTTTTTACAAAAAAAAAACAACCGAGTTCAAAAAAAAAACACTACAAAGTGAAAAATAACTTTAATTTCGGAAGTCGGTGTCAAAAAACGAAAATGCTGAACTTTTTACTTATTATAACTTGAGCATGTCTATTTATAAGTAAATAACCCAGGCACTGTTGATCCTGGTGACTGAATAAAGTCGCACTGAATAAAGAAAATGTAGTGTATTGCGCCCGTGGCTTGCACCGAGTTGCGCCATGCTTGTGTGTGATACTTACATGCTGCCGGTATCTTTTGTAAGAGGATTACTTCCACAACGTAATGCCACATGTATGTATGTTTCCTCAAAAACCTACAAGCTTTCAGTTTTACCGAAATCGGTAATAGAAATAACAACAGCCCCGACTCTACTACACTGACAAAGCAATGCGAAATATTTTCATGAAGACAATTTTATTTTATTTAAACTCCGATTACTTTTCAATATTATGGAATCATCTCTTATTACTAGCTGACTACTAGATCATCCTAAGAACTATCGTCCTATATCCCTACTTTGCCATACCTAGAAACTCTTCGAAAGATTATTGTTAGCCCATCTCACAAATCTTTTAGACCCATCCAACACTAATTACAGAGCAAGCTGAGTTCAGCCCAGGCATATCTTGCTGCAGCCAGGTCCTTAACCTCACTCAACATATCGAGGACGGGTTTGAAACAAAGAAAGTGACGGGCGCAGTATTCGTGGACTTGTCAGCAGCTTACGACACAGTAAATATTAAACGCTTGCTGTGGAAAGTTACCAATCTAACAGAGGTTCTAAATTTTACATGAATTCATAGAGAACTGCTCGGTAACCGACGATTTCAGGTATACCTTCATGAAGATAGAAAATACTCAATACTTTATTTGCATTTCACAATGTGTACTTAGGTGGTAAGTAGATGGCGAGCCCAAAAAATGGACTCCCTCAAGGTACCGTACTGGCCCCGCTACTTTTCAACAACACTAACGACCAACCGGTTAGCCCGAACACGACCCACTTTCTATACGCTGACTACCTGGTACTTGAACTTTGAAGAGAATGAAGAGCATCTGTCCACAGCGCTCACTGATCTCAGCCACTATATGCTGAAAATGCATTGAAACCGAATCCCTCAAAAACGTTGTCTTCCACCCCCATAACAAACAGGCGGGTCGTAGACTGAACATCTCATGACAGGTACCAATTACTCAGTGTTCACCCAAAATACCTCGGCATTACTCTGGACCTGTCACTTACCTACAAGAATAACTGTCGAAATGTAAAACTATAAGTTCATGCCAGAAGTAACTAGCTACGCCGCGTAAAACGGCAGTCAAAGTAGGAAAGGTTAAAAATATTTGTTGGTGGTATTTAATTGGTTTTTGGGTGACGTCTCCGAGTGTGTGTGAAATTGTGACTTCATTGTTGTATTGGGTTCCCACCTGTAAAAACAAATGTAAGTAGTAATAGTAAATAAATAAAATAAACATCCACCAGATGGGGGGAGTCTCCCTAAGTCCTGCGATCAACTGGAATGGCGCTCTGCTTTTCTGTTGGTAAAAATCCTGTCCAGTATGGAACCGTTCTGCCCACTCTGACCTAGTGGATATTGCTCTAAATGAGACGTGCCGGATTATTAGCGGGTTCATAAACCGACCCCAGCATGAATGCTGTATCCACTGACTAGCATTGCGCCTCCAAGTATTCGAAGAGCCATAGCCAGCCGAATCAAGAGGGCGAAGCGACAAGCTTGTCGCAAGAAAACTTTTTCGAGTGCGTGAGTCAGCTGACTCACGTCACTCAAAAAAGTTTTCTTGGATGCGTGGGTCAGGCTAGTCTAGCCAATAGTAACGCCTTCACAGCAAGATGTAATCTATGGCGTGAGCTGTACAAACTTAAGTCGGCTGAAGCAAAGACAATCTCTACAGATGGGGGTTCACGAACACCTCCCCACAGACAATGGCCCACCTTCCATCTTGCGCCGCATGCCCTGTCACCTGTGCACTTGATGATCTTATGTCTGCATCATTGAGCGGAGTTCGCGCGGCGGAATTTTGAACCAAAGATGTTTGAACTTTTTGCTATTGATACGCTAAGATTCTTTTTAGCGTATCAATGGCAAAAAGATCAATTAACTTTTTTATTAGAAGTTCATACAGTTTATACTGATTTACTAAAATAAACCAAAACCTAGTTTACATGGAATTTTATATTTATTATTAGAGGTATTTATTTCAAATTAGTAAGCTTAATTAACAAAAGTAACAAAATTAAAACCTAACTTAACTAAAACTTAACTTAACTAAACAACATTTTAACCTAGTTATTACTAGAATTCTCGGTAACAAACTACATTATTATATTATCTTTGGAAGATGGCGGAATGAATTTTCAATAAAGATTAAATAATTTCGCAAACTTTACAATACGCAACAACCGTGTGTCGAGCTTCCGAAAAGCGACTGAATCGCCGCGATTGGCGTTTTTAAGTATGCGGTGTGGAATGTTTGGTCGCTGCATTCAGAATCTATAAAGCGGCTAAATCGCCTATCGCAGTTGCTAAAAGCAGCGTGTGTGCTTTGGCCCTAACATACGCGAATCTTATTGAAAGCGCGGCGTGTCGCGGCGCCCTAGGCCCGCGCGTCTGCGTCGTTCTGCTCCTGTCTGCGCCAGTGCGCCGAAGCCGTCAAGCTCGTATGTCACCAAGTGACGTGACAGTCTAATTAATTTATTGTGGTTTTTTATATTTGTTTTTTTGCAATGTAAATAGTAATTTAAGTGTTTTCGTGTAGTGTGTTTTTAAATATTTTACTTTTAGGTAAGTGTAGATACTTATGTTAAATTCCGGCTGTAGCGATGCCGGAATTAGTGCCAGTCAACCTGCCACATCGCTCGATGTCCAGGTGAGATGTCCCCATTGCTCCCAGCCACGCTTCTTTAAAGGCGAACGGGGGCTACGGATACACTATGGCAAGGTTCACAAACCTCATAGTGTACCTTTGTGCCCCCCACCCACATCCCCAACAACAACATCTCCGGATCAAAGTTTGTGGAAAACGTTTGCAAAATTCAAAAATTCAACCCCAGTATTAAAGAGAGTTCCCCGGGGCGCGAGGCGGTCTGTTGCATTGAGTTTGGCACGATGTCTCCGTCTTGCGACCCAGGAGAACTCAGAAAGTGCCTGGGAACAATTACTCACCTTCCCTTATAGGATTTTGCATGTCCAAAAAAATTTGGCAACTAAAAAAACATTGACAACCCAAATTAAAGACAACTGCAATAATTCGACTCTTATTTTGGATTCAAAATTACCTGTTTTCAATAACCTTTCAGGAAGAGGGTTATGTTCACATGTAGAATCCAAATTAAGCGAAGGTGATATCAGGGGAGCGGCCAGGTTACTTTTCAGTAGCGATGTGGTGGCGCCCTACTCTCCAGAAACCCTTTCAGCCTTGGAGAGTAAACATCCAGCGCCTGCGGATGGTCTCACCTTTCCCAACCCCCCCCTCCCTCTCGACCTGGATTCAACGCCTTTTAATGTTACTGCCCCCCAGCTAATTGCAGCCGTGAGCTCCTTCCGAAGTGGTTCCGCCGGCGGCCTCGATGGCCTGACTCCTCAGCATTTAAAAGATTTATTGAGTTCAGGCGCCGGGGAAGCTGGCGAGTCGCTTTTGAAGGAGCTTGCGGCTCTAATTAATCTGATGCTCAACGGCGGTGTGAATGATGCCGTCGTCGATGTCTTGTACGGGGCCAATTTATGTGCCCTGCGCAAGAGGGACGGCGGCATTCGTCCCATTGCCGTTGGGTGCACTTACAGGCGTACGGCAGCCAAAATATGCTGCAAACTGTATGGCGACATTTTGTCGAATAAATTCCAGCCCCTACAGCTTGGCTTTGGTTCCAAAGGGGGCTGCGAGGCTGCCGTACACGCCCTATCTAGTTTTTTAAATGCCAATAAAGGTGAGGTCATCCTCAAGGTTGACGTTAAAAACGCCTTCAACTCTGTCAACAGGGACACCTTGTTGGCTGAAGTAAAAAAAGAGTTACCAGAAATTTACGGCTTTATGTGGCAGTGCTACAGGCACCCTTCAAAATTATTGTATAAAGACAACGTTTTGGAATCTGCTGTCGGGTGCCAACAAGGTGATCCTCTCGGGCCAGTCATTTTTAGTTTGGCTATCCATCCCATAATACAACAACTAAATTCAAAATTCAATGTGTGGTATTTAGATGATGGAACACTAGGAGGTGACGTAGACACCGTTCTACAAGATCTTCAATTCCTAAAGCAGCAGTTCCAATCTATCGGCCTTGACCTCAACTACTCAAAATGTGAAATTTTCATTTGTGACAATACTGACAGACAATCGACTATACAGAAATTTAACACAATAGCCCCAGACATCAAAGTTTTGGAAAAAAGTTCATTGCACCTCCTAGGTTCCCCAATTTTAGAAGACAGTTTTTCTCCATTCGTCGACGAAAAAATTAATCATTTTAACGATATTTCGGATAGACTATCTAAAATTAATATACATTCGGCTTTCACCCTTATCAGATATTGTTGTTTCGGTCCAAATTTCATGTATTTTCTCCGCTCTTCCTCTTTATGGAAGCAGCCACACCTTTTAGACAAAATCGATCATATTATTCGCAGCACTCTTTCATCCATTTTGAATGTAGCTTTGGACGACCGCGCGTGGCAACAAGCCACACTACCCATTCGTTTTGGTGGGCTCGGCGTCCGAAAAATTTCTAGTGTAAGCCTACCGGCGTTCCTATCCTCGGTCCACAGCACAGAAAAGTTAACCAAAAGAATTCTGATTCCTGCTCAGGTTGACTCTGAAGTGCCGTGCTTGACCGATGCGGTGAACGCCTGGAAAGTGGCTTGCCCGGACACGGTTCAGCCCGAGAACCCGTCTTCCCAGAGACAGTGGGACGAGCCGCTCTGCAGGTTGGTACGGAATAAACTTATTAATACGTCCACCAATACTGCTGAGCGTGCCCGCCTGCTGGCTGTGGGTGAATGGGAGTCGGGCCTCTGGCTTCAGGCGCTACCGTCACCCAACATAGGCACTATGCTGGGTGACACCACATTCCGGCTCGTTACATGTTTGCGTCTGGGCGCTCCTTGCGGAGCTCCACATCGCTGTCAATGCGGTGAAGCAGTCGACTGCCTCGGACACCATGGCCTATCCTGCAGCAAGAGCGCTGGTCGGATGGCACGGCACGCCAGCATTAACGACATCATCCGTCGGGCTCTTGTCACCGCCGGAGTGCCAGCTGTTTTAGAACCCAATGGCTTGGCACGTGACGATGGGAAGAGGCCAGATGGAATGACCATAATGCCTTGGAAGTTGGGTAGGCCTTTGGTGTGGGATGCAACCTGTGTCGACACCCTCGCGCCATCCCATCTTCCTAGCACGGCGGGCGGTGCTGGGGCGGCTGCTGCAGGAGCAGAAAACCTCAAACGGCGCAAATATAACAACCTTATTGGGAGCTATATGTTTGAGCCGTTTGGGGTTGAAACTCTAGGGCCTTGGGGTCCGAGTGCTCATCGCATATTTCGCGATATCGCCAAGCGTTTGGTTGACTCTTCGCGTGACCAGAGGGCTGGCCTATTTTTAGCCCAAAGAATAAGCATTGCCATCCAACGTGGCAATGCTGCCAGCCTTTTGGGCACTTATCCCATTGACAGCGATGCGGACGAATTTTTCGATGCCCAATGAACTCCTGTCTTTTTTTTTTTTTTTTATTATTATTATCATTTGTATATAGTATATTTTGTAGTTTGTGTGTACATATGTAAGTAATTATAAATAAATGTTCACAGGTTAAAACAAACTACATAGATCGCCCAATATTTAATATCAAATTAAACATAAATGAGTGATCTTAAATCAACAAGAAAAACGAATGAAACCAGTTGATTACCTCATTTTTGGAGGATATTAGAATGTCTTCGGGTAATGTATTCTATTGATAAATGACTTCACTGACTACACTCGTACTTCGTACTTAGCTAATGCGTATCATGATGAGAATATTTTATGAAACGAGCATTATTACTTAATGAACGCGTCAAAGACAAAGAAGTTCAATTCTTTCTGTTAATTTATTGTTCTTTTTATAAAAGAGAGTAGAATTGTTACTAAATTACAAGGCCCTAAAAGGCACAGTTTTATTACAGTAAGGCGTATACGCCGCGCCGTAGAAAAAACGTGTCTGCTTCCATAGTGAGCCGTACAATACTGAAGAACCGTGCCTGCCTACACACGGTGTTTAAGCCAGGCCGTAGAAAAAACGTGTCCGTGTTTATTTTTGTCTGCCAACTTTCCTCCCGCAGTCATCGGATGACTATTAGGGTTACTGTAGTTGTCATGAGGAGGAAAATAGACAGTAAATCCAACACGCTTGTCTAATGTGGGTTGGTGGGTGCGCAGTAAGCCTTCTAGCTCGACCTTCAGTTGCCGCCGTTGACGATTGCTGAGGCAATCATACTTCCGCCGCCAAACAAATCGATAACCTGCCATGTTGTCGGTTTTTCTGCTATCTGGACCATTCAGAGCTACTGCTCAGATGCTCCAGATGCAGCGCCACAGTTTTAGCCATGTCGGGGGCATTAGGGTTAAAACTTAAAATCCATGTGAATGAGATCTAAATCTAAAGTGTCTGTGCGAATGCATGTGTAACATTTAGTCTATATTTGAAAGTACGGCAGTGCTGGGCGCGGGCGAAGTGTTTGCTAATCGGGGTGTGTTTGTGCAAGCATCGCGCGCCGCATGTACCGATACCGACGGCGCACAGTGGTTCGAAATCGACGCTCCGTGGACATTGAAATCAAAATTTCTTTAGACGAGAAATAAAAATCGGAATGGCTTTATTTCAGTATTATTTATAATATTTGGTAATATGACAGCTATAGACAGCACCATCTCCGAAAAAAAAAATATTTAATATTTTTTTGTATGAAGAAAAACACAAAAGTCGTTTTTTCTCATAACTTAATAAAACTTAAAGCCTGCGGCTTACATGGGGTGTTGTCCTACATGAGGCGATTCCGAAATGCTATAACACGCACACCCATGCGCGCCGCTTCACTCACAGCAGAGTGTTGAATTTCGAGAAATTCAGTTAGAGATTTTTACGTTGATTTATGTGTGATCTTGAAAATATACAAAGTAATTGACTTTAGTTTGCTAATTTGATTAGTTATAATGAGAAATAATGGAATATACAATATAAAAATACTAAAAAAAACACTCAAATTGAGACTCATTTACAATATAAATAGATTTTGCAATCTTTCTTATAATAATTTAATTCGGTGTTAGTAGATACACAGTTTGACTTCTTAATTCACATTAAAAAAAAAAGTACAAAAACTTATAACTAATACAGAAAAATACTAAGAATAAGCAATTGTATAATTGAGACATATATTATTTCACCACTTCACTCAGAGCAGAGTAATGAACTTCAAGAAATTCAGTGGATTTCTCGAAGGAATTTAATACTATATTATTTGATATCTTTGGGATAGGTGCACATACCAATGGGCAACGATAATTACATAGTAATGATTGTTTGATGTAAGCTGTTCGTAATCTCAAGTTTAGCAGGAAATCAATGCTTAATGCATGCTAATTAACTTATGATGGTAATTTAGTCTCATCTCATTAGTGCATGTTGCAAATATTGTTAACGAGTTAAGATACATTAGTTAAGGGCTATTTTTACGAAGTGTTTAACTAACTACTATTAATTAAGATACGATTAAGAGGGTACTTTTATATAAATAGGGACAACATCGTCAAAATCATTAGTTTTTGTCAGCAACTGTTCGCGCTATAACATTAACTTCTTGCTTACGTACTTACTTATTATCATGGAAGGATTTTATACAAATTTGGACATATTCATATTTGTGAAAACAAAAAGTTGCTTTTCGCAGCCTAGTATTTTGTTAGAAGCACTTCTAACCAAAGCGACAAATTTGTCTGACGAAGAACAAAAAAAATTAAAACAGTTTTGTCAAGTGTATATGTGTGTTTTGCATAGAAATTGGAAATCGTGTAATCGAACAATGCATACATTTGTCAAGAAGTATGAGACATGGCTAGAAAAAGAGATCAAATGGCCCAACTTCATTAAAGACAGATTTGTACAAAGTGAAGAAATTGGATTGGTATCAATCGACTCTGTTACTGATACTGTTGAACCTTCAACCTCAAGTGCTAGTGGTATAAATGATGGTGCATCCACATCCAAAGTAACTACATGTACTGTTAGCACTACAACACTAAAAAGGAGCCCAAGAAAACCTTTCTCAGAATTATGCCAAAAACAGAAGAAGAGAAGAATAGAAGAACTTTTAACGCACGACTCTCAGGAACTTGCATATGCTACTGCAGTGAGATGTGGTGAGGAGAATGAGGACCCGGACGTGAAAGATTTAATAAAATATATTACCGAGCATCCTGAAAAAGCAGCAGAGATCAAGAATTTTTTGAAAGGCAAGACAACTACTAACAAATATTCAGCAGAGAAAGCGTTGGGTATATTTATTTCTTTGAAATTGTCGAAGTGGCAGTATATAACTTTAAGGGAAACTGCGAAAGAAAGTGGTGTAGATTTGTACCCATCATATTATTCGGTTTTAAATGCCAAGAAGGCATGCTATCCTCCTGAGAGCGATATTGAAGTGACCGAACGAGGAGTTAAAGTAAAACTTCAAGCTATTTTGGACATCACTGTCACTCGACTTGCCAAAACATTAAACTTGGACCATTTGCAAGATAAAGAACTGATCTTAATCTGCAAATGGGGCTTCGATGGTGCGTCAAATCAAAGCAACTACAAGCAATGCATGAATGCAGATGAAGACGACTCTAGTGTTTTTATGAGCTCTTTTGTACCCTTGCAATTGATGTGTGGTGAGGATTTGGTCTGGGAAAACCCAAAACCTTCTTCTACAATGCTTTGCAGACCAATTTATTTCAAGTTTGTCAGCGAAAATAAGTTGGACATGAAGGAGGAAATGGGTTTGATCGATGCTGAAATTAAAGCATTGAAGCCATCTATCATTGAAAATAATATACAAGTTAAACATTCAATGTTAATGACCATGATAGATGGCAAAATAACGTCTCACCTGTCACAAACCTCTATGCAAACATGTGACATCTGTAAAGCTGTACCAAGTGAAATGAATGATTTGGAGAAGATTCACATGTAAGTTGAATATTGGAAATGTATGTTAATTTTTTTTTTTTTTCTTATTGAAAAACACTTTTAACCTTTTTATTCATATTTTAGGAAATCTGTATCATCTGATATTTACAAGTACGGTTTGTCGACTTTGCATGCATGGATCAGATCCATGGAATGCCTGCTGCATATCGCTTACCGATTAGATTTTAAAAAATGGCAAGCCAGAGATGAAGCTAGTAAAGCAGCTTTGAAAAGTCGCAAACAGACGATACAGCGAAAATTTCGAGAGGAAATGGGACTCCTGGTGGATATCGTAAAACAAGGTTAGTTGATTTATTTATTTTGTATAATATCAAAGGGTTTTTTAGTTAGTGTAATACTATAAAACTTATCTTATAATGTTCTCATATCAGTATTTTTTATATAAAGGTGCTGGGACCACGAATGATGGCAACACGGCTAGAAAATTTTTCCAGTGTCCTGAGAAGACTGCAAATATCACTGGATTGAGTCAGGAGCTCATCCAAAAATTCGCAACTATTCTCCGTGTTGTATCATCAGGACAGTCTATTAATATTGATTTGTTTGCCAATTATCTCGACGAAACTGCGCAGCTGTATGTGGAACTGTATGGCTGGTATTTCATGCCTTCCAGTATCCACAAACTTCTGCTGCATGGAGCTGAAATAATAAAACATTTCAACATTTTGCCTATAGGAAAGCTATCAGAAGAGGCATCTGAGGCCCGAAACAAAGATTTTAGAAAACTCAGGGAACATCATACGCGGAAATTTTGTCGCAGAGCGACAAACCATGACATCTTTAATGGTTTCATCGTATCCTCAGACCCATATTTGTCAAGCATTCGACCTAAACTGACAAATAAGAGTAGAAATGATTTAACTGAAGAAATGAAGTCTCTTCTTTTAATTGACCCGGATACCATGGATAAGGAAAACATTGAATTTGTTGAGGTGCCAAGTATGATGGATTCTGATTTTGAATTCTTTGATAGCGATGACGAAACTCAGTAGACAAAATTTTAATGTTTGATGTTTTTGTGTAAATTTTATATATTTCTCAATTATACAATTGCTTATTCTTAGTATTTTTCTGTATTAGTTATAAGTTTTTGTACTTTTTTTTTTAATGTGAATTAAGAAGTCAAACTGTGTATCTACTAACACCGAATTAAATTATTATAAGAAAGATTGCAAAATCTATTTATATTGTAAATGAGTCTCAATTTGAGTGTTTTTTTTAGTATTTTTATATTGTATATTCCATTATTTCTCATTATAACTAATCAAATTAGCAAACTAAAGTCAATTACTTTGTATATTTTCAAGATCACACATAAATCAACGTAAAAATCTCTAACTGAATTTCTCGAAATTCAACACTGCTGTGAGTGAAGCGGCGCGCATGGGTGTGCGTGTTATAGCATTTCGGAATCGCCTCATGTAGGACAACACCCCATGTAAGCCGCAGGCTTTAAGTTTTATTAAGTTATGAGAAAAAACGACTTTTGTGTTTTTCTTCATACAAAAAAATATTAAATATTTTTTTTTTCGGAGATGGTGCTGTCTATAGCTGTCATATTACCAAATATTATAAATAATACTGAAATAAAGCCATTCCGATTTTTATTTCTCGTCTAAAGAAATTTTGATTTCAATGTCCACGGAGCGTCGATTTCGAACCACTGTGCGGCGACTAGCTACAGGCAAGCGAAACATACTGCTGCGGTACTGATTGCAATTCAACACACTGCTCCACCTAGCTCGGGGATGATGGTTACTACATGGTTATTACATTTACATTCCTCGATTGTAACAAACGTTGGTAAATTATGTTCAACGATATTCAACACAGCGAGTATTCGTTACAAGTGTTTGAAATCATTCGCACACTACACCAAGCAGTTATCAAATAAATGAACGCTTCATGGCGGGGTGATATTAATCTAATTTGTAATTCCTATGTCGGCGGCAACATGAAACAGTTCATGTGCGTAGGTACTTAGGTACTCGTGTTCCCATTTATTTCACTGATTGCTATAGCATTGCATGAAATGAATCTAATAATAATAATAAAGTATTCCACACTCCTGGTTAATTCAAATACTACAAATATATAAAATAAATTCAAAAATAATAGACTTCTTACAGGATATCATGGCCCGTTGGAGAACTACACTTCAATTAAATTACCGAAACAACACTATCACAACTCGGCAGATATCCATAAAGAAGGGTATCTATCAGGGAGATTCTCTGAGTCCTTTATGGTTTTGTCTCGCTCTGAACCCTCTGTCCGACTTACTAAATCGCAGTCATGCCGGATATTCCATAAAACATGCCACAGAAGAGACTATTATCTCACATCTTATATATATGGACGACATTAAATTATACTCAAAATCTGAAAAAGGGATGAAAAAATTAATAGATATCACGACAGAATTTAGTAAAGACATTAACATGCAATTTGGTTTAGATAAATGCAAAACAGTTCATATAATAAGAGGTAAAATAAAGCCGGGCGACTATCCTATTAACAATACAGACACAATCACAGCAATGGAACCAACAGATTTATATAAATATTTAGGGTACAGGCAACTCAAAGGACTAGATCATTCCGCAATAAAATACACATTAAACTCAGAATACAAAAGAAGAGTGGTCGCAGTATGTAAAACCCAACTCTCCGGAAAACATTTAATAAAAGCGCTAAACACCTACGCAGTCCCGATATTAACATACTCGTTTGGAGTGATCAAATGGTCCAAAACTGACATACAACAAATAGAGAGAACAACACGCACTACACTTACTAAACACAATAACCTACACCCAAAATCTGCAATAGAAAGACTGACCATCAAACGGCAATACGGAGGGAGAGGCCTTATAGATGTCCATCATCTTTGGCAGAAACAGATAGCCAAACTAAGAAATTTTTTTCATTCTAAATCACACACAAGTAACATTCATAAAGCCGTAGTTATGAACGATATCAGTTACACCCCACTTAACCTACACGAACAGATAGAAATACAACACACTAGTAATGAAGACCCACATAAGCAAAAGATAGAAGACTGGAAAAAGAAAGTGTTGCATGGACGGCACCCCCATGATCTAGAACAATCTCATATAGATACAATAGCGTCAAATAAATGGCTTAAAATCGGTAACTTATTTCCGGAAACCGAGGGATTTATTATTGCAATACAGGATCAAATCATAAACACTAAAAACTATAGGAAATTCATTATGAAAGACCCCACAATAACAAATGATAAATGCCGCAAATGTCACAGCCAACCAGAGACCATACAACACATAACAGGGGCATGCACAACACTCACACAAACAGACTATACACACAGACACAATCAGGTAGCAAACATTATCCATCAAAAACTAGCACTCAAACATAAACTCATACAAGATACAAACACTCCTTATTACAAATACGTACCACAAACAGTTCTAGAAAGTACCACACACAAACTCTACTACGATCGTGCCATACTAACTGACAGGACCGTTCACTATAATAGACCAGATATAACCCTTCAAGATAAAGTTAATAAAGTCACATACCTTATAGATATTGCAGTCCCTAATACACATAATTTACAAAAAACAATAAGTGAGAAAATCAGTAAATATGCTGAACTGAAAGAAGAAGTGACCAGAATCTGGAGGCAGGAAAAAGTCTACGTAGTACCCATTGTTGTCTCCACGACGGGTGTTATACCCAATCACCTCCACCACAGCCTTAAACAAATAGACCTAAAAGACTCAATTTATATAACACTCCAAAAAGCCGCAATCTTAAACACCTGCAGAATAGTTAGAAAGTTCATGCAGATTGATGAAAATGAAATCACCCCTCATAACACCTCACACACGCTACATTGACTTGGCTTGGGCCCGTTAATGTAGTAAACTAGCCAAAGAGCTAAGAAACAAAATTTGTTTACCAAAAATAATAATAATAACCAACTGAACCGTGTTCGACGAGTCTATTGATGATTTCGAGCGCAGCATTAGCGCTAGTGACTGGCGCGAGCTACTGACGCGAGTTGCTGGCGCGAGCTGCTGGCACGAGTACGACACAGGCACGTCCCAACTCGGGAGTTTCGCTTTGACAAGCGACGCGTGAAATGGGTTTACTGATAATGTTATATTATTTCCTCGCAGCTCTATATATAACTTAAATAACGGAGAAGTTTCTGTGTTTTACGAAACTTCCCGAAAGTTCGCGAAGCTAATTTTGATGAATTCATGTGCGGCGCTTCAATACTCGGCGCAAGGTTTTATGAGCCGCCTCCGCACAGCAAGCACTACCTACAGACGCATTTCGTTACTTGGGGTTCGAATAACTTGTTTTGTTACTTTTGTAAACAAATTTTCCTGTCTATTTTTCTATCTACACATATGTTATACTAGCAGCGCCCCGCGGTTTCACCCGCGTAAGATTCGATCCCGTGGGAATATCGCGATAATAACTATCCTACGTCCTTTCCCGGGACCAAACTATCTCTACAAAGTGAAAGTAAACTCATGGGCATCCTTTTAAGAGGTCATTGTACTCATCAACAACAAGTTTTACTATGGAACCAAACCTGAAATCGCGAAAAAAATCTGCTCTTCCGTACATTTTGACGAGTTATGTGAACATTCGCGATTTTAGGTTTAGTCCCATAGTAAAAGTTGTTCATAATGATGATTACAATGACCCCTTAAAAGGATGCCCATGAATTCAATTTCACCCTGTAGGTATACCAAATTTTATCGAAATCGGTTCAGCGGTTTAGGCGTGAAAAGGTAACATTCAGATAGACAGAGTTACTTTGGAATTTATAATATTAATTTCAGCCGAAAGACGTCCACTGCTGGACATAGGCCTCATAGCGGTTTAGGTATAATATTAGTATGGATAAAGTAAGTATGGATGTATACATACACAAACTCACGCCTTATGAGGGTAGGCAGGAATTACAGAACGCCACCTGCTTTAATTATTAGTTACATACTCGTTTCGCTCGGTCCAAGATTTAGATTTAGGTCTTCCAACCGGCTTAAAACCGTTGACAAATTGAAAAAGCAGTGCTATATTCGTTGGGCAATCGACATTATTGTCGATAGCCTACTTTAGTGGATCTGCACAGGCACATTACTAACTCGCCGCAAGAGGCAGCGGTTGTACCACGCGATGCACCGCATACATATAGTATCTGTAGAATCCTGTTGATTCCGTATTTATGTTGAATATATCACTTCACTGGCTCACTACCACACCAAGCGCCTTCGTATATAGCCCGCTTCACTTTGTCTGTTTCCCGCCATTCCTCGTATATGACAGATGACATAAGTGACAGCAGCTACCCCGCTTGTGTGAATGAGACAGTGTTTACATATCTATTTAATAGATACACTACATCCCTTTCTTATTATATTTTTTATTTGTTCAACTCTAAACACGTTATCAAACAATCGTGTAAAATCAAAATCACAAACATGTTTATTTCAACTATACATTTTTGCAATCAACTGCCAATAAAATTAAAGCATTAATAAATTGAAGTAAACCGAAGCATAAGAAGCCTGATCATCTGCATTTATGAACATGACGGACCAGGACTTTTTATTTAATCTCATCGCTTGTCCAGTTTCCTTGCTCTTATCTATCACATCCCTTTCATTAGCTTCTTCTTCGTCGTGTGAAATGGGATTCAATCCTTCCCTCTCTACCTAAGCCATATCACCTTGTGTGACTCCCAAATCGATAGCTATTGTCCTCCGATATCCGTTTCCCTTTCATCAACAAATTTTTTTTTTTTTTTTTTTTTTTCGCCCGTTATCGTAATCATCTGTTGCAAGTTGCAACTCAGACGATTAAATATAATATGTCGGATCTTTCATAAGTATGCACTTAAAATGAGACACAAGCGCCTTTGTTTAGCGTTGTGCGGAGTCTAGGATTAAGTATGGTGTCCGATACGGAGTTACGGACCTTATGGGCCATGGAGCGACAGTGATCGTGTAGACGTGGTCGCGACACATACTGGCCTAGGTTTCCTTGTTTCCTTTTAAGTTCAGAGTATTAATTAGTACAGTAGTGTTAGTAATTGAGTCTGTAACAATAAACTGTGTAGAAATTAAAGGAGCTATTTCTCTCGTTTACCCGTATCCCAATTCTGCGCCCACGACTGTATATCTGACACTATGTATGTCCCTAAGTATGTCTGATCACAATCCAACGTATCTGGATTCGACATACATGTACATATTTCTATAATTTGGTTTATTATAATGGTCACCTATCAATTTTTTTTTTCCGATGTTTAACTATTAGTAGGTAGGTATTTTATCAAAACGTTTTCGTTCATTTTTTTTACATGCTTCTGCCACATTAAAAAAATGTGTCTTTTGAATGTTTTGTTTAGGTACGTGTTCCTCCCTCAGTAACAGCTCATAATAATAATTCTATCAGGTAACAAAGTCACCTTAGTAAATAAAAAAGTTACGTAGGTACAACCGTACAACACAAGACCCACAGATTTTTTTTTTCAGCCTATAACATCCCCTTAAGGTAATTACTGTAGAGATTATGATCATGGTTTGTGGCATGCAACCCTTCAGGTAACCACAAGTTAATGGCCTATTACTCCAGAACAAAACGCGAAAACAGTAGGCGTCAGATTTAGCTGACAAGCTAAAACAAGACTCAACAAGGACAAAAATGTCAAAAACATGAAACGATTCCGTAAGAATTATTTTATCTGAAAGATATTGTTTTATTGATATACCTCTCCCACAGTACTGGTACACAAGCATAATTTCCAAGAGGGAAATGAATTCATGTTTAAATAAAATAAAATAGTAGGCTACAAACCATCACGCGGGCCCACCGCGCGTCAATAGAAGCACACGTCCCCGAAGTAGTCGCTCCAGGACACGCCGGCCCCCACGATGCTTTCCTTCGCCGCTTTGTTACATCCGTGTTACACGTGGTTTCCTCACGATGTTTTCCTTCACCGTTTTGATACATCCATTTTAATGGAGTGTTACATCTGGTTTCTTCACGATGTTTTCCTTCACCATTTTGTTACGTCCAATTTAATGGATGTCAAATGCGACCAATTTAATGGTTGCCCAATGCGTCCAATTTAATGGATGCCCATGCGTCCAATTTAATGGATGCCCATGCGTCCAATTTAATGGATGCCCATTGCGTCCAATTTAATGGATGCCCATGCGTCCAATTTAATGGATGCCCATGCGTCCAATTTAATGGATGCCCATTGCGTCCAATTTAATGGATGCCCATGCGTCCAATTTAATGGATGCCCATTGCGTCCAATTTAATGGATGCCCATGCGTCCAATTTAATGGATGCCTATGCGTCCAATTTAATGGATGCCTATCTACCACGCGTAAACAGTGCGTACTGGTAATGTCACATGTCTTCGAAGTATTGGTTCTCAGACATGCCGGTTTCCTCACGGTGTTTTCCTTCACCGTTGATGGACAGTGGTGATGAGTGATAATACACAAAATGCCTGCCTGGTTTCGAACCCACGACCTTAGTCGGGCTAGACCACCACCACTGTCGTGCTGAAATGTAATGCTATAATTATGTGTAGGGTTTAGATCTTCTTCAAATTCACACGAGCCCAATGACACCACGCAGAGTGCATGCGAGGGTTTTCATTCTCCTCTATTATTTTACTTCTGTCATTTTTGTTGTGCCCTTACACTTCTTAACGAATATATCTTTCTTCGTTTCTTTCCATATTCAAGAGCCTACCTGTAATTGAATAATCAATCTTAGATAGTTCACATGTAGTTAATCAACTATTACCTTGTAGGTATGTCATACCAGTCTAAGTTACCTTTAGACTCACAGCTTGTATTACTATATTATGGTCCCAACAGTTGCCATGGAATTTGAACTTTATCATGAAGGTATGACATTCAGTTTGTGTTACCAAAACTTGATAATTATCTGACATTCTGAATTCAAAATACAGAATTTTCTAATTACTCGGTTGATTAAAACTTCCGAGAAGTAGGTACTAAAGAGCTTCCAATATTTCAATATAACTAGGTAAACTGTGTATCTATTACAGTACTAAGTTATCTCTGAACATGCGCGTATTGTAATTATTCTTCCTTTCCTTCCTTCTTTGTTTTTTTTTTTTTTTGAACAATAATTGATGTAGAAGAAGATATTACACGAGTCAATGCGAACGTTTCAGGATTAAAATTAATTCAGTAGTATCATTATTTTTATCAACTTCAATACCACTTGAAAACATTTCCGGTAGGTACTTCAAGAAGTTTAATCGGACAAAGGTATATTCTTCATGTAGGTAAAATAATCTTATTATTTATTTACGTTTGTGATTTAATTTCCATTTTATTAAGCAATGAATCATCAAAAATCATATCAATCGTATCAAGTTCCAGAATACTGGGTAAAGCTGCATCCTACCCAACTTACCTACTATAACAACTGTGCAATTGTTAATTACGTCTAAAACCCAAGTCATGATATTATAAAAATGTTTCCTTGAAATTTTTTGCATATTCAGTAACACATTGAAGTTAGTTCAACTAGGAGTATTTTTATAATTATATAGATCTGTACACCTATTACCTACTGTGTAAGCAATACTTACACGCCTTGCAAGGCAACACATGGTGACACAACATAGTTTTTGATTTTATACCATCATGTACCACTATGGTATACCTAATCTGTGTTCGCGACCCATTCGCCAAAAATGCAAACAAACATAAGTCAATGGAGAAGCAACTTATTCCTACACAACAAAGTCCAGCTTACTCCACAACCCCAAACACTTCCACAACTCCCTCCTTAGAGCCAGTCACTCTGAAATCGACCCAATTTCCACTGAAACAAAGTTGATAATTGTTCAACTTGAAATAGGGTGGGGGTGCGCACTTTTACTATAGGTATGTGTACAAATAAATACATTTTAATTTTAATTTGAGTTTGAACTAGGTAATCTTCCAGCAATAAATGCTGATTCCTAATGTGACAAACAATACATAAGATGGTGCAGATCGCATAACAAAGGCTTCAATACTTTCACACAGACCATTGTAATACTGGTAACAGGACCCCACAGAGGGCAGTATTACCAAGTTTGTGATAAAATAAGAATTATAATTTCATAACCCAACATCATGCCTGTCCCCACCAGAGGGCCAGACAGAGATATAGAGTATTTTATAATTAACTTACCTTAGCCAGTCCTGGCCAGATCCCATGCAACAGGGACAGCGAGTCTACAGCCATAAATTTTTCACAAATTCTGACTAAGGCCAACGTCACCACCAAGAAATTCCTGATGGAAAAAACCCCATAACATTGGTGCCACCTGGGCATCGAACCCAGGACCCCACAATCAGCAGTAGCGCTTGCAACCACTAGACCACAAATTATAATAATTAGTTAATATTAAGATAATGAAAATCTTAACAGCTAGACACTCTCACAGACACATTTATGTAGGTACCTACTTATAATTATCTATGTGTGAATATGTATGTAATCTTTATTGTTATATGTCTTGGTTTCACATTATGTAAATTGGCACCAGTAACTTAGTGACCTCTGAAGGTACCTACCACATAAAGGAGTTATACTCCAACAGAAGGGAACTTTTCTTCTCAAACAAAATTGATTTACCAATTAACATACCTATTCATTCATATCAATCATAAGAAAATATTATGTTATTCTAATTAATCATTGCAATAACATCAAACAGCAGTTTACTGTTATTGTGACTTTTATTTTCACTTTGCATACATTTTATTTCAAAGTAAATATGTATGCTTATTATTTTAACTTACTGGTTGGTACTAGTATTTAATTATAGTAAAATTTACATAGCTTTTCCTTAGTTACATAGCTTTTCCTTAGTCTGTTGATACCAATCTAAATTATGTCACCCTAGAACTGGAATACATGTTAAGCGTTATCATTAGTACTCATTAGTTCTTGCTACATGCAGGAAATTATCCTCTGCGGAACAGATCTACACTATGAGACTTTCTACTACAATCAGTACCTAATACCCCCTTTTTTTTTTTTTAGTAAGCCAGCTTTAGTATGTATTTTTTCTTAAAAGATCTGAAGCGGCTTAACCTAATCCAGATCACTGCTTGTATTTCTGTTACCATTTGTGTCCAATTTCATAGACCCATAGATACCTATACCGTTTCAGGCAAGTATATAATTAAGTATTCTTATTTTAATGAATAGGTAGGATAACATTACAAACCAAAATCAGAGTTAAAGGAATCATCATTGTTATACCTAGCTTATATACATTTTATTCTTGAAAATTACAAGGTACCTACTAATATAGTTTGAGTGCTGTTGCCTTGTCCAAGCCCGCTGATAACAGCAAATAGAATAATAATTAATGATTTAATAAAAACATTAGATTCATGAATATGAAATAAGTACGAAGTTTATCATCATCCTCTTGCCCTTGTCCAGCCATAAGGAAGGGAGCAAATCCAGTTTATTCTGCAGGTGGATAAGTTCCTTTTTTTTTTTGTTTTGTTTCAAATAAGTAGGTAGGCACCTAAGTACTGTGGAGACTGGCTGTAAAGCGAGTCTGGCTGTAAAGCCACACCTTTGCAGGACAGGCTGGTTATGTTTGGAGGCATGTTCCAATTGAACGTTCAAGCGTGTGTCAAATATTCTGTTAGTGTTTTTTCTTATTTTAGAAGCAGTGTTGAATTTACCGTTGTACGATAAGCTTCTCTTAAACAATAAATACTATACAAAGCTTAACGCCTTTTAGTTATATGTCGTCAGCACATCCATTGCTACGACTCCCACTGCAGTACTTAGCACTCCTAGTAATTTAATGACTGTGGTTTGTATTCTTTCCTAACTTTTATATTGGGTGTAGTAGTCATTTTGTGATGGCCAAACACGATGCAACATAAAATTATAGATATCCTGAGTGATCCATCTCTTTCAACTTTTTTTTTTTCGTAACAATTTTAGTAACAGTGTATTACAATAAAACACCGTCAGAATCCTTACTTCTGCTTGAAATACTTTGTTACTAGATGCGAAATCTACCAATTTACAGTACATACATTAGTTTGGGTAATAGTTATGCAAGTTCTTACCTCGTTAGTGTTTTGTTTTTCTTGGTCAGCAGTATCGGTAGGTACTTACATATAATTTCTCCTAATTTTGTTAATTTTATCTGACCTTTATCCTCGTCGCCACTTGTAGAATCCTGTTGATTCCGTATTTATGTTGAATATATCACTTCACTGGCTCACTACCACACCAAGCGCCTTCGTATATAGCCCGCTTCACTTTGTCTGTTTCCCGCCATTCCTCGTATATGACAGATGACATAAGTGACAGCAGCTACCCCGCTTGTGTGAATGAGACAGTGTTTACATATCTATTTAATAGATACACTACAGTATCGTTTTGTGATTTTTACATTGCTTGTCTTGTCACTTAGCGACATACTTGGGTAGTGGTTAAGGAGCAATGTATTTACTGCAAAAATAGTACAGTTGCTGCGATATTTGAAAACAAAATTAAAGTAGTATAAGCAAGAAATATTTTACGATTTGTTGTCTACACTAATAATAATATTATAAAGAGGAAAGATTTGTATTTTTGTATGTTACGAATAAACGTAAAAACTACTGGACGGAATTCAAAAATTCTTTTACCGTTAGAAAGCTACATTATCACTGAGTAACATAGGCTATATTTATTACTAAAAAAAATTAGGGATCCTTAGAAATTCCTACTAAAACCAACCCAAGGTGTAAAAAAATGGCCATAAAATGTCTTTCATCGCATGCGCTGCGGAAAGTATTGATGATAGAACAAAAAAATGTTCTACAATATTATATAACATATCAATATCTACAAAAAACTTCGCGATACCATATGTCCAACTATTGTAGTTATGTCACTATAACTACTTTTTTACATTTTAAAAGTTGATAGAAATGCCGATCAAAATCAGACCATGTTATCTATACCTTTGTATTAATTCTTATCCAAATAAATTACTTTTTATTCAAGACTGTTTCAATACCTGTTGATTACTTTTAATTATTGAAATCGGACATTCGATTCAAAAGATATTACGAAATTAAAAATGTCAGTAGAAAAAAAAAATACACGCCGACGACACGCCGCGCCCCGGTGCGTGTTGCTCCACGCAGCCACAGAATACGACGTAGCGCAGCGATAAAATTCTCGTGTCCAGTGTTTGTAACAAAACTCCTCTGAAACGGCTTGACCGATTCTTATGAAATTTTGTGTGTATATTCAGTAGGTCCAAGAATAGGACGTCAACTATTCTTTATTTTATTTTAACTAATACTATTGTTCGTGTAGGGTAGGGGTACGGTAGGAGTAAGGTAGGAGTCGGGAAGGGGTAGTGTACAAGTAAGATAGGAGAAGGGTAGGGGTAGGATTAGGGTAGGAGTAAGGTAGGACACCACGCGAACGAAGTCGCGCCGGGCAGCTGGTTTTTTAAAATTTTAAAGAAAAATATAGTAAAATACATAGTTATATTCATAAATTGTAAGTGATTCCATGATTTACAACGTTTTGGTTTTGGCTACGGTTCTTACAAGAAACCACTGAACCAACACGGTATTCTTATAATTTGTCACTATCATGGTCGAAAGCGCAATAGTTAGCGGAGACGGCCATTGCCTATTACATGAGCATTTTGAACATGTCACGTGGACACGCCCTCTGGCCACGTCTCCTGTTTCTTTATATTTCTATGGTCTAAGGTCATACACGTGCGCTGGTAGCGAGTACTGCGCACCTGAACTTTCCGAAGAAAAAGACCCTATGACTATTGGTGATGAATAAGGTCAGTGCATATTATCCTTTTTCATGATTATCTTGTTGGTCTTATAGTAAAAGTTGTAAAACAACCCATTTTCAGTTATTTCAATGACACCTAGTTATATGCACGGAAGTCATTGAATTATCTGATTTACAGTTAACGTAGTAACTTACTTCGCACGAAGTTACCTGTTCCCATTACGTAACGAGTTCGATCCCCGTGCTAACCGAGTTATTGTTGTTGTAGGTGAACCCATATAGAGGTGGAACACCGCGGTGGTTTTAACCGATAAGAGTCAAGCATGCCCCTCTGTCACCCCACGATGGACGAAGTCCATGAGAATTTCCGCCGCGCACCAAAAAAAAAAGTGAACCCGTACCTACCTGTGGGTTATGTTTATTTGAAAACGCAAGTTTTTTACTCGCGGACATGCGAAGTGATTGAAGACAGAGTAACCAAACATTACTCATAAAATCAGGAACGCTGGTGCGTCATCCACAGCCGCACAGCGCGACCCGCGAACTGCAGTTAAATCCACATTAATGTCCATTCGTAAAGCGAACCGCGTTTTTATTGCACAAAAAACGGTTCCGGTTCGCCAGTGCCGCCATGTCTGACGCGAGATTAAATCTTAGTTCAGAAAAACTGGACATGTCAGTGCGGTGCTCATCCGGCTTACCGGATACCGGCGCTGCGAGCAATACTTTCTCCTAGGTATGCGCAATGCGATATCTCTCGTAAATCTTAATTGTTTACCAAAACTTATTTGGGGTTGTTACTTAAGTAGGTACCTTCAGTATATTTTTTTGAATGTCTCTTTTGGAAATACGGTTTCGCTGGTCAAATTATTCAATCAACTCAGCTTATCGCAGTCCACTGCTGGACATAGGCTTCTCCCAGGCTGCGCCAGAACACCCGTCCTCCGCCTTCTTAAGGTCGTCGGTCTAACCAGCTGGGGGGCGTCCCACACGCGCGTGGGGGGCGTCGCGTACGCTTGCCGATACGCGGGCTCCTCTCTAGGGCTCGTCTGCTCCACCGGCCATCGCATCGGTCCTTCGACGAACATGGCCAGCCCACTACCACTTCAGTTTGCTTACTCTACAAGCTATGCCGGTAAAAATACTACGTGCCAGCGGGCTATGTGGTCAAATTATTGAACCTTTATAATATATGTATAAGTCAGTCTGTTCTAAACATATCGATACATGTGGAACTTGAGATACAACTCACGAAACAATTTAAAGTACCTTCAAAGCGCCGACAATGAGCTTTTCATGTACTTCTTAATTGTATGTTTCTGCAGTGCAGGCTTGATTTACATCTACTTGCGGTATCCACCTACTTCATATTCTGAGTGTGCTAGCAACTTTGCACGAAACAATACCTACACAAAGTTTGTGAAAACGTAAGCAATCATAGAAAAGTTACTCATCGAATAGCTGGTCGCACAACAGAGTGTGACGCCAAACTAAATACACGTCAAAAGCATTGTGTAGTGGACAATACGCGCAGTGCCACGCGGCCAGCGTCCATGTGACAACACACAGTGGCTCACACGACACACGCCTCTTTGTGTCCGCACCGCGCACGGTTCTCCCGCGCGGCGCCTGCTCGCCACTACATAGCTGGAATACTTCTTCATTTCCACCGCACGCCCGCACGCCCGCACGCCCGCACGCCCGCACGCCCGCACGCCCGCACGCCCGTGCCGCCACCAAAGCGGAAAATTTTCGCGACGCACACAAAGCGCTGAATCAAAGGTATATTCAAAAATATTGGAAATAAATTTGCTTTGTAGTTTAGATTCGCTGCGATATTGATGCTGATGGCCTGTTCGTTGCTATTTTAAGCATATCGAACATTGATATTCCGTACTATTTATGTTGCAATAAAATTCCAAACAATTGAATAAAAACGATCATTACACGTAACTGCACGTAGGATCATCAATCATCGTGCAGTTGGAGTCCTTTATGCAATAACATTATTTAATTTTGCTTATTTAACATTATTTTGATTGCCTCGTTGGTCCTGAGCGTGAAGTTCGAATCTATCTTTTAAAGCCCGCATTCAATTTCTTTCTGGCTGAGCAAGGAAACATACATAATTATAATAAAGAAATTAAGAGACCGCACTCCAAAGGACATCCTGCGAATGGTTTATTTCGCAATATGCCAGTCCTTTACACAATATGGTGTATGTGGGGTGGAACTGGGAAATAATAATGATTGAGCTTGAAAGAGCCCAGAGAGCTGTTAATAAAAGTCCTCTTAAAAAACCATTTTTCTACCCCACTGACTCCCTGTACAAAGAATTTCAAGTTCTACGTGTCCGCCAACTATTTATTCTTAATGCATACACAAAACCCTAAAAATCTTTCCTGACTACCACTCATTGACTTCCAAACGTGTCTTTCACAACGAACCACATCTCCTAGCAAGACGCTTCCCTGCCTATCTATACACTTTTGTGCATAACAAGGTCACCATAGGTTTGCTTTGTGACCCAAAAGAACTCTCCCTCTACACATGCAAAAATGTTGTCAAACAATGGCTATTAGGTCTTTCATACGATGAATCGGATAAATATTCTCTCATCACTCAACTCACACTCGAAATCCTACTTCCGCCATAGACAACGAAATCTACACAGCTCACATGCGCACACTAATACACCTACAAACCACACGCGCACACACTAACACACCCACAACCTCTTCTTGATTATCTAACATTTTATTTTTCATTGTGTAGTATTTTCATTTTGATTGTTTAATTTTTCATTTTAATTGTTTAATATTTTAGTTTGAGGCTTTGTTCAGTGCGATTTAAGCTCTATTTCTGTTTTGAATAATTTACGATTTAAGTTTTACTTTCACTTTGATCTCAAATATTATCTTTTGCAATTACCTACCTACTCTTACATAAACTGAAGTGGTAAATAGCATTATGTATGACAACTCTGGTCCCCAAGATACACGCGCCGCCTAGTTTGGGGACCGCCGTAAAGATCCAAATGATGATCGCTAACAGCTACAAACCGACATTAAGTTAAATTATAAGGTAATATTTGAAACATTGGTTTGTAACATTATTATTTTTCCCGCGTTAGGTAAAGTGTTATTCGGGTTTTCCACTCAGTAGCAGCCCGGAGTCCGGATGTGTGTCCAGTTGATGGCAATAGGCTCGCCCCCTTTACATGGGACTTAAACATAACTGGCGAATTGTGTTACACCTCTGTCTAACCCTTCGGGGAAGACAAGCGTGATGTGTCATTAGTACTCATTAGTTATTGTAAACAAAGATGGCGCTCTCTTCGTAACCCTTACGTGTATACATACATAGTGCACGGCTGAGGGAGTATGTACTACGTTATCCACATTTAAGGGGTTTACAGGACCTAAACGCAAAAAACGCTAGTTTTAGAAACAATAAAAGTATATGATCGACTACAGTAAACAACATCAGAAAAATATATGATATTCTTCAGGTCATATGCTAGGTAAATAGTGTTTGAAAACATAATACAAATAATTTGGTACGATAGAAAAAAATCATGAAGATACCTCTAAAAACTTTCTTTGTACAATAAAAACCATACTAATATACATACAATCATTATGGTTTTTTGTCAGATTATTCTACAAGCAACATACTAAAATACTAGTGTTTAATTTTTTTTGTCCAAACAATACCTAAATTTTTTGTAAATAGATATAAATTGCTTCATATTTTGCAATAAATTACCAGCGTTATGTCATCGCGCTTCTCTTTCTTTTCTATGCAGTCCGACAAGGACCGTGCTTTAGGTCATGTAGTCCTCTTAAAACCATTTCACATAATAACCCTTTTTGTACAGAGCGGGATAGAATAACAGGTACCTATCGCCAGAAGCAGAATGATGACTAATATTCTTAGTTATAATTCTGATGCTGAATTATGGGATGAGGATAAAGAGGAGGTTTTCCAAAAAAAAGTTGGTAAAACGTATCGGTAATAAAGTACTCAATAAAGTAAAAATCATGAATTTCCTATTCTAATGACAATTTTAATACAAAGTTGGTCAAGTTTTTTCGTTTGCAGTTAAGTAAATCTTTCGAAGTTGATTTTTACAGGAAATACAAGAAAAACTTGTAACTTTTAATAACAAAAACAAAATAAAAACCACATTCATAATACTCGGCCTGTGTACATACAAACGAAATAGAAATCCCTCCAAACCCGATATAAACCACCCATTGACCCTTTCTTAGATTGTTACAAGAGTGACGTAAACGTGTGTGTGGCAGCACGCGGCTCTAAGGGAGAGGGACGACTCCCAGCTAGCCGCGACCTAACCTAGATAAAACTCGCATGCAGATATTTTACGAGGAACGCGAGAACGTGTTCGTTGCAGTACCTAAAAGGCGCGAACAAGCGGACGCGTTGAGTGCACGTGGTGCGAAGGTTTATTGGATATCCGCAGTCGGCGCCACGTCGCGCCCGCCGCTCCTCTCCGCTCCTTGTCGTGCGCTCCCGGCTCCGGCTCCGGCCCCCGCCACGGCGCCAAACTGCAAGACCGCTGCCGTGCGGACATTTTGCGCGATAATAGCGTTGCACTGCTCCAGATTTTAGTATAAGTGCTGTTGGTTGGAACTTAGCGCTTTGTTTTTTGGCTCAGGTGCCTTCCCAACTGTACGGTGCGAATTGCTTAAACACGGTTTGTTCCATAAACAAAGAGCAAACAGAATATGTAATCATTTAATAGCCCCATTACGAGAACAAAGTGTTAAAATAAAATCAAAGCTTTGTCTAAGCTCGGCGACGTTCCTCAGTAAACCGCGTCCGTTCTCCTCTTCTGGGTAAGATCATGGAAAGTGGCGCGAGTTATATTCGTCGTGTCACAGCACTCACAGCACTCGCCGCTAATTTATGTGGCTGTTAAGCCCGGTTTCCACCGCGAGCGGAGCGGACCCATTAATGACTTCTTTTACCTCTTAAGAGAAAACTGCTTACATGTGTTTCCACCAACAAAGAGTCGAGCGGAAATGACCCAGCGGGCAAAAAGAGTAAAAATGAGCTCGCTCATTTCTAGAGAGAATCAGACGACTAAACTCTTTCTTGGTGGAAACGCAAACCTATTTCATAAAAACGAAGTCCGCTCCGCTTAGCCATTTCCGGCTCATTACTCTTTCGCGGTGGAAACCGGGCTTTAAGCTGATGAGCGTGCAACGAGCGAGCACGCGCGGACGCGGACGGACACGGACGGACACGGGCGGACGGGGACTCTTTAAAGTCGCGCGTCGCGTCGCGAGTAATGATTGCACATTACTAAGCTCAGCTATAGAATACTAATTATGCGAACATTCTTGAGTAAATCCGTCACTTCTTTAACAAAATGTCGGATGAAAGCAGGCGAAAGCATAATTTATTCCGGTGTACCACCTATAGTATATTCAAACTTATGTTTCAAATTAATATTATTTCAAGTTAAACAATCATCAACTTTATTTTAATGTTAATTAAGTTAATTTCAGAGTGACTAGCACTATTGAAAAAGGTATAAAATGTTTGCAGTTGTAGCGTACACTGAACTTTATTATGTAGGATTTAAAGTTATGTTTCCATAAACTTATATTTATTTACATTTTTGGCAAATAAATCGCGAATGCAGATTACCTACCCAAGCTCACGTTTATTTCCATAAAATCTAAAATTATTTTTATTTGCACTGAACCTGAGTAGGACCACTAACTATTAATTTTAAGACATTGACTGCCACCGCGGTTAAAGCATTAAAGCATTAATAAGCTGAGTTGAATTCGACAAAGAACATACGATGTTCTGTAAAGCTTGCTAGGGTTCGATTGTTGCCGCCAAAGTCAGGAGATACGACAAGTTAAACGCGATGCAAAGTATGTGGGAACCTGCATCCGACCGCAGACCGAGGACATCGCACAATACACTCAGAAGGCGGACGAAGCAGAAAAAACTAGAAGAGGAATAAACAATGCGGGGTAAGGCTGTACTGCGCGGTGCACGGACTTGATAAAGACGCAGACAATAGTGCCAGGCAGGTATGGCCATGTCACTGTAGGCCTCTATGTCGGCCGGCAAATCATCATCATTATTAGGCAATTAGGTTCTGCCCGCGACTTCCTTCGCGTGGAAGTCGTAACACACCACAATATACTAAAATAACAGCCACATTTTTATAAAACCCCGTACTACGTTTGTAGTTTTGGTCTCAGCAGCCAAAATACACAGAGAGATAGGACTAGTGACGCGGGAGCAAGCGACTTACAGTTGTTCGTGCAGCTCGTCCTGAGGTCGACACCCGCAGCCTTCGGTAACAATTTCCCATTCATCGCTGGAGTGAACCTCCTGCACCTGACTGCGCACTGCACACGCGCACTGTACCGAATTCAAATAGTCGCCTTGCCTAACTAGTTGGCTCAATTACACTGATATTCATATAATGTGCGCGTGCGCGTGCGGCAGCGACTAGTTCGTGTGTTATCAGCCAGCACTCACATTGCTATAACTATTTTATTATACAGTGCCTATTTCGTTAACAACTTTTAAAACAAATATTAATTTCATAAAACAGTCATAATTGTTCAAAGTTTCGGTCCGAAAACACCCGCGACCCTTCAATTTAATCTGAAAAGGGCACCATTAGTATTACTAGCTATAAAATTAACTTGTGTGTACCTTCGCATAAGATAATCGACATTAACTCGGAAATGTAATGTTTACATTGGGACATCCACCTAAATGGATACGCCTGAGGAAGACGCAAGTTATGCAATATCGTAGCCATGGGAACCCGCTACTAGCACTGAGCTTGTACAGCAGGCTGATGGCTGATGGTTTGGACAAGCTGTTCTCTACCACAACAGTGATAGACAGAACGTCCTTTTCTATTACAAACCAAAACGCCTCACCCTGGGGGCACCCGTGAGTTTAAAGTTTTCAAAGATTAAATAAACAGGAACAAAGAGACAGGGACGTGTAAACTGCGACAGCGGGCGGGCGCGGGGGCGCGGTGTGGGGCGCGGGGGGCGCGGGCGCGGCTGCGGGCGGGGCGGGGGCGGGGGCGGCACGGGGGGCGTAAAGAAAACCTACTTCACCTTGTTTTTACGGTCACGAGATTTAATAACGAGGAATTTGCAGAACGAGCCCGTTTGTCGCCCGCTCACAAGCCAAGCTATTTATATCTCTAACACAAATAAGTAAAGCTCAAAGTGGAATGCGCAGGAGCCCCAGTATGTAGTAATGAGTAGACTAGGATTCCGAAAAGCGGAGTAGTTTGTACAAACACTGGTACAATGGCACTATCGTCGGCTGATCATTGCACAGATCACTATCTTTTAATCATAAACACTTTCTTTTAATCATAAACTAGATACACAGTTAAATACATGTACAATATTGTAGTAACTGCCGTTACCTAAAGTGGTAGATGCGTCTCAAAAGGCGATTATCTACTAAAGATCACTGAAAAGCCTAAAACATTCATAAACTAGCTACTTACCTAGGTAATAAGTTGTCAGAGTAAACCACCTATCAATATCAAAGGGATGTTGTAAATAAGTAGTAACGTTCTCAAGCTCCCCGCAGCTCCCCGCGACCCCACTTGCAAGTTGCAAGAGAGAAGTCCATTCATCTCATGTAGTCACGCTATTATCTATTCAGTGACCCACGGTTAAATATAATTTTGTAATAAGTAGCGGCAGTACTTGTTCGGAATGTTATCTATTTTAAAAAGCGGTAGGTACCTATCTACTAGAACGGATTTGAGCTGAGAACTGGCCTAGATGCGTGCCGTGTCCGGTCGGTGCCGCGCGGCCTCGGCCGGAGCCGGCCGTATGCTGCACATATTTATTGCACGACGTCCCGTATGTAACGCCGCCGCCTCACTTTGGAAGCCACTCAATATACTGCGCTTTGAATATTTCACTTGCCCCTCTTATTGGACGTCCTTCAGTCCGTTGGAAGCGTCCAACACACACACAGATACAGTTCAAACAGACACACATTTTAACATTCACCTTATCACTCCTTATGTGAAAGTTGTTGCAAGATGAATCAATCATAAGCTTCATATCACGTCAGGTTTACTTCATCTTACAAACTTAGCTCTCTGAAGATTGATAAGCTTTACCTTTTCCATATAACTTGAAAAGTGAAGCTGATCAATCTTTGCATATTAAGACTGCCAAGAATGTACTCTCCAAATAGATTTGTTGTTTGTATTCACAGAGTAAATAGTAAACAGAGCCGTAAGCTCGATAAAAACAGATGAAGAGTCCAATTATATAAGCAAAACTGATTGTTCGTGTGACACAGACTGCTGTCACACCTCGAGGTGAAAAGCGCCGGCGCAATGCGCTTAAAATATATTTATATTTTTTCGATTTGCATCACTGTGTTGCCCGAAGATGTCTGTCGCGACACATTCACTTGCTCCTCTGACCAAGATGTCAGTCGCGACACATTCACTTGCTCCTCTGACCAAGATGTCAGTTGCGACACATTCACTTGCTCCTCTGACCAAGATGTCAGTCGCGACACATTCACTTGCTCCTCTGACCAAGATGTCAGTTACGACACATTCACTTGCTCCTCTGACCAAGATGTCAGTCGCGACACATTCACTTGCTCCTCTGACTAAGATGTCAGTTGCGACACATTCACTTGCTCCTCTGACCAAGATGTCAGTTGCGACACGTTCACTTACTCGCCTGACCAAGATGTCAGTTGCGACACATTCACTTGCTCCTCTGACCAAGATGTCAGTCACGACACATTCACTTGCTCCTCTGACCAAGATGTCTGTCGCGACACATTCACTTGCTCCTCTGACCAAGATGTCAGTCGCGACACGTTCACTTGCTCCTCTGACCAAGATGTCAGTCGCGACACATTCACTTGCTCCTCTGACCAAGATGTCAGTCGCGACACATTCACTTGCTCCTCTGACCAAGATGTCAGTCGCGACACGTTCACTTGCTCCTCTGACCAAGATGTCAGTCGCGACACATTCACTTGCTCCTCTGACCAAGATGTCAGTCGCGACACGTTCACTTGCTCCTCTGACCAAGATGTCAGTCGCGACACGTTCACTTGCTCCTCTGACCAAGATGTCAGTCGCGACACATCGCTTGCTCCTCTGACCAAGATGTCAGTTGCGACACATTCACTTGCTCCTCTGACCAAGATGTCAGTTGCGACACATTCACTTGCTCCTCTGACCAAGATGTCAGTCGCGACACATTCACTTGCTCCTCTGACTAAGATGTCAGTTGCGACACATTCACTTGCTCCTCTGACCAAGATGTCAGTTGCGACACGTTCACTTGCTCGTCTGACCAAGATGTCAGTCGCGACACATTCACTTGCTCCTCTGACCAAGATGTCAGTTGCGACACATTCACTTGCTCCTCTGACCAAGATGTCAGTCGCGACACATTCACTTGCTCCTCTGACCAAGATGTCAGTCGCGACACGTTCACTTGCTCCTCTGACCAAGATGTCAGTCGCGACACATTCACTTGCTCCTCTGACCAAGATGTCAGTCGCGACACATTCACTTGCTCCTCTGACCAGGCAAGAGCGACTGACACTGCTATTTTATTATCTAGTAATAAACATTAATGCTAATTTGATGTAGATAATAATTCTTCAAAATAATTTCGTGCCTCCATTAAAACATGTAAATATTGAAACATGCGGTGGGCAGGCGTGTCGTGCTCGTGCCCGCACCCGACACTCGCAGTAGTTGTACTGCACAGTCTAGACTACAGCCCACTTACAGCTGTCAACCTAATGAACAACTAATTGGAACGAACACTTACTTAGCTCGTGCTGGTCCCCGACACCGACGCCGCTACGCAAGCGTCAATCACTGGATATTATATTAGAAAATTTCATAATTGAGTAAGCAAACTGCTTAGCTCCACAAATAAACTTGTATCTAATATTGAAGTGACATTTCTGAGATATCGTTTTCTCGTAGTTACGATTATGTAAAAGATTATCATGGAAACATCTCCACACGTGACACTGTGCTCCAATGTGACAAAGTTTACGTACAACATTATTCTTACAAGTAACTAGAGGCAGAGAGACGCACAGGCATGCGCACGCGCACGCGCTATGCATTCGATACCAAGCAGATTGTTATCGAGCAAAGCGAACTGAATGGAAAAGTAATTAGTAATTCGCTAATTGGTCGATCGTTGCTTGATATTGGTGCCAAATTTTCGTTCCAATACTACGGACACGATACGTTCCGACTAAACTTTCAATTGTATTTTATCCGTAGAGAAATTATTTCCATGAACTTTTGCCCTAACGAATGGTTTCAATTAAATTGAAACTTTGTCTGTCTGTTCATGTTCAGTGATCGATTTCGTTTTGTTTTTGAAGCTTACATTTTGTTTACACAGAGCGTCGGTCGGGGCGGCGCCGCACTGCCATAACCGCACAAATAAAATAAAATTCCTCGTGAAAAATTGGAAATTCAATAACTCTCTCGCCGAGGAGCGATTTCCTCCCGACACTCGACAGGCGACTTTAAAAATATGATAGATGATACACTGGCGGGTTTTTTCTCGTTCAACTTCAACTCGGAGGCGCGGCGCGACGCGCGGCGGCGCGGCGCGGTGTTGGGGGCGTTTTGTTCCGCTGATTTATTGGCGTCGGATTATATCCGCTACGGTTTATCGGCACCTTTCATCTTCGGTAAATGATTGCACTTTTTTTAAATTTCCCGTCGAAAGGCTCTGAGCTCTGAAAACTTCAGGATTTCGCTTTAAATATTCAACAGGCTGTCGGGACCTGTTCAATTTACCTATTGTTCATCTCTAGGTAATAATTCTACTGATGTTGCTCATCCGAATCATAGGCGGGCGGGGTTTTGCTAAGAGCGTCGGCAAACGCGTCCCGCGGGAAATATCTCGCTCCTTGCATGCACGACCACTATCATGTGAAGACACAGAAGGTGTACCTAGTACATTTGCCACCGCGCGATACGGAGCCCGCAGATGGTTTGAACTCCAAACGTTACATTTAGATTGCTATCGACACGCTAAGAAGAAGAAGCAAAACTGAGCAGTTTTGAACGATTGGCGTCGCGGGTGGCGGACGCAAGTTTCCTTTTCCACACCTAAAGTGTTACTCGTGTAAATCCTGGCGTCTTATTAGTAGTGGACCTTCTGTTCGGCGCCGATACAGCGGTGGTGTCGCGGCCCCGGGCGGTCGTCGCGCGCTGGCGGCACGTCACAATGGCACTGCGTTCGTCTGCCTGCTTTGAACTCGCGGTAATGAAGCCGCGACTGCGAGTAACCGGGTCCTCATCCGCGGTACTCACCGCTTAACGTAGTTATAAGTATATTATTGCAGTGAATGGGATTACACACAGGACGTTGAACTTGACCGCTTGACACAACCAAGTAAGTATTGTTGTGACGTCATATTCGGGTGGAATGAGAACACTCTTGAGCAGGTGCCCACCACTCCTAATCACTGTTCATTGACCCTTCGTCCGGCACGTGGATCCATGCAAGACGCAATGACTTTTTAATTGTTTCTGTAATTACGGCATTCAACTGGTTATACAGTGTTTTGTTCAATATCCATGAATGGAGGTTTCTTCGCAAAGTTTTATGTTCGCCTTGTCGACGCACATTACTGTTGAGTTGATGCGGAACTGTCGCAATAAACATGGCGCCTCATTAGCACGTCGCTGCGGCGCGGAGACGTAAAACTTTGTCCAATATACTAGGATACATTGCGAGGGAGCTAATCTGGAGTGTGTCGCCGCGACGTATAACGCGCCGCGTGCTGCGTTGTAGCGAACAACGTGCGTAGTGTGCGTGGCAGCACTGCGGTGCGTGTTGTGGACAGAAAACTAAACATTCATCGTTTTCAATACTGATTTTGAATACAGTTTACTTTAATCTGCACAATATTATGGATATGTTAAGATATTGCCACAAAACTGATGAACAGTTTTGAACAGTTTTGCGGCGCACACGCGCGCACGGCGTTTCAAATGCCAAAAAAAACCGAGTGTACTTATGACAACACGACTGAAGTGAAACTTCAAACGTATTTGGCTATGAGAGGAAGAGAGAAAGAAAATGTGCGCGCGCACTGCTTTCTCTTGCTTATATCCCCCACTTAACTCCCGTTCGCCTCGCCCGATCACACTTTTCGTAACGCGTTCGCCAGCTTACTCCCCAAGTCAAGCGTACGTAAAGAAGTTTCACTTCAAAAAATCCAACAAAGGTTCAAATCCAGACACAGTGTACTTACATGGCAGCATTTCTTCCCTGCCTCGTCACAAGCGCCGCAGCCCGCAGCCCGCGAGGTACGCGTGCGCATCAATGCGCAGGCATCCGCACGGTCACGCCCAGCGTGTCATGCGGAGCACTATTGTCAGTCTTGTAAGAGATGTCCTTTTTGGTTTGAGCTTCTTTTGTTTGGAACACACATCCCGCTTTAATTAAACAAATATATTGTTAAGCATCATGTGCCTTGCCTTTTCTCAACTATGTTGGGGTCGGTTTCCAGTCTAACCGGATGCAGCTGCTATCTGACCTCAACAATCCAGTAACTGGGTAATAGGATACCCGTTAGTATATCTGGTTGTCAGACTTGTGAGCTGCCGACTACCCGTAACGACTGTCAAAGATCTACGAAAGGCAGCCAGGACCAACGGTTCAACGTGCTTTCCGAGGCACCCATCCACAGACCAACCTCGGAAAATATATTGTTATTGTATATTCAATCTTGACTCGACATTTCCTTATTTGTGAAAGGTTGTTTCGCATTTGTTACTTACACTCGTTAACTCTGCGCATCGTTTGTGTTGTGGGATCATCACCCGCACACCTCTTCGCAGCTTCCGTCCCGCAACTAACAAATATTTCTAGAAGTAACGTAACATCGTGCGAATCGACGGTAACTCCGTAATGCTAGCATGCGACACGTGCGAACAAAGTTGATATACCGCGCGTAACTCGCGAGTGGCGACACCTGGCTTGTTTATAACAATCACAGGCACGCGGGGGGCGCGGGCAGGGGCGTAGGGGTGAGCTCGTCAAAAATTTGCGTTGTTATGAAAGCTCACACATTTTCCAGCGGGCGGCGCTTGCTACTGTCGCGGTACAAAGTTTACGTGGTTTACGCACGACTTAACGCACACATTTGGCAACTGTATGGAGCTTTTTTCGCTTATTTATTTAGTTAATCACATGGGTAGAAGTTTTCATAAAAGTTATTAGAGTTATTCGCACAGTAGGTACAGTAAGTGCAAGACATACTAAAGTTTTTAGTAAATAGCTACGATTGAATAAAATAGAAACTGAGCTGCAGCATAAAGTCGCCAACGCGAGCTCTCTCTCTTTCTAGCCTTCACTAGCGGTCGACTCTCGTCGTCAGTCGTCGTGGGACTTGTTTCTCGAATGACAACAACTGAACAGGCAACTACTTGATGAACACCTAATTTACATGAAGAAAACACGAGGATTTGTTTTAGCCATCCTGTGGCGCCACTACCAGTGCGATTCATGTGCGGTGGTAAAACGAAATGATGGAACACTCGTCACGCTACACAAATATTATTGTAAGTTCCGTGGTGTGTGCGCGAAGTTCTCGCCACCGCGCTCGCGGTGTCGTCGCTCCCGGCCGCAGGTAATGTTTCAACACGACTCCATCCTCAGCGTCTTTCTCGCGGCTATTGATATTTGATTGCACTCTCGATGCCGCCGCACCGCACCGCACCACACCGCACCGCGCCGTCGCGCCGGAGGGCTTCTTTTCCGCGTTTGTGTTCACTTACCGCTCGCTCATTCTTTTATGATTTAATTTTTGCCGCTCGGTAACTCGGTGCGGTCATGCGAATGATTCACTGAACATTGATTCTCTTTGCGTTTAAAGAAGAATTATCTTAGTGTAGGTAAGCATAATTATTACTCGTACAACTAAAAACCACAAAAAAAAACCTTCCATTGTTCATAGAGAAAGTTAGCAACATTCAGCCACTCTGTGATGACATGCTGAATGACACAGCCGCTGAAACCAACATTCTTCGTGGGGAACAAGTGAAAAGAAACTCCAGAAACCTGTGTCCTTCTCACGAAAAAGACACATTGAAAATGTTCAGATCAATCGTCGATCAGGCTGTGACGCCTTCATAACAGTCAGTTTAAAAACAGAAGATGATATAGTAGTAGCAATAGAATATTTTCATAATTTAGTCCAAACTGCTGCCCGGCAATCTACTCCTACCAACAAACTGCTGCCCGGCAATCTACTCCTACCAACAAACTGCTGCCCGGCAATCTACTCCTACCAACAAACTGCTGTCCGGCAATCTACTCCTACCAACAAACTGCTGCCCGGCAATCTACTCCTACCAACAAACTGCTGCCCGGCAATCTACTCCTACCAACAAACTGCTGTCCGGCAATCTACTCCTACCAACAAACTGCTGCCCGGCAATCTACTCCTACCAACAAACTGCTGTCCGGCAATCTACTCCTACCAACAAACTGCTGCCCGGCAATCTACTCCTACCAACAAACTGCTGTCCGGCAATCTACTCCTACCAACAAACTGCTGCCCGGCAATCTACTCCTACCAACAAACTGCTGCCCGGCAATCTACTCCTATCAACAAACTGCTGCCCGGCAATCTACTCCTACCAACAAACTGCTGCCCGGCAATCTACTCCTACCAACAAACTGCTGCCCGGCAATCTACTCCTACCAACAAACTGCTGCCCGGCAATCTACTCCTACCAACAAACTGCTGTCCGGCAATCTACTCCTACCAACAAACTGCTGCCCGGCAATCTACTCCTACCAACAAACTGCTGTCCGGCAATCTACTCCTACCAACAAACTGCTGTCCGGCAATCTACTCCTACCAACAAACTGCTGCCCGGCAATCTACTCCTACCAACAAACTGCTGTCCGGCAATCTACTCCTACCAACAAACTGCTGCCCGGCAATCTACTCCTACCAACAAACTGCTGTCCGGCAATCTACTCCTACCAACAAACTGCTGTCCGGCAATCTACTCCTACCAACAAACTGCTGCCCGGCAATCTACTCCTACCAACAAACTGCTGCCCGGCAATCTACTCCTACCAACAAACTGCTGCCCGGCAATCTACTCCTACCAACAAACTGCTGTCCGGCAATCTACTCCTACCAACAAACTGCTGTCCGGCAATCTACTCCTACCAACAAACTGCTGTCCGGCAATCTACTCCTACCAACAAACTGCTGTCCGGCAATCTACTCCTACCAACAAACTGCTGCCCGGCAATCTACTCCTACCAACAAACTGCTGCCCGGCAATCTACTCCTACCAACAAACTGCTGTCCGGCAATCTACTCCTACCAACAAACTGCTGCCCGGCAATCTACTCCTACCAACAAACTGCTGTCCGGCAATCTACTCCTACCAACAAACTGCTGCCCGGCAATCTACTCCTACCAACAAACTGCTGCCCGGCAATCTACTCCTACCAACAAACTGCTGTCCGGCAATCTACTCCTACCAACAAACTGCTGCCCGGCAATCTACTCCTACCAACAAACTGCTGCCCGGCAATCTACTCCTACCAACAAACTGCTGCCCGGCAATCTACTCCTACCAACAAACTGCTGCCCGGTAATCTACTCCTACCAACAAACTGCTGTCCGGCAATCTACTCCTACCAACAAACTGCTGCCCGGCAATCTACTCCTACCAACAAACTGCTGCCCGGCAATCTACTCCTACCAACAAACTGCTGCCCGGCAATCTACTCCTACCAACAAACTGCTGCCCGGCAATCTACTCCTACCAACAAACTGCTGCCCGGCAATCTACTCCTACCAACAAACTGCTGCCCGGCAATCTACTCCTACCAACAAACTGCTGCCCGGTAATCTACTCCTACCAACAAACTGCTGTCCGGCAATCTACTCCTACCAACAAACTGCTGTCCGGCAATCTACTCCTACCAACAAATTAAATAAGAAGATATGAGATAAATGAAGCCAACTGATCAGAATCATTTGACGATTTGGCGTTCCGCAATTAGGCTGCAGAATCCAGATACGGAACGCGGGACAGTTTCTGAGCGCATGTTGTTCGTATGATGTCCGATGTCCATGAGACGGCTCCACATCATTCTGTCGCCCTGTTGTCGACCCCCCACGAACTCAGGCTAGACTCTGTTAAGCGCCGCCAGATGGCGCTGGCGTTCCGAATAGTCAAACGAATGACCGGATGCGACATATACAGCGTGAATTTTCCAAGTGGGCGTGGATGGCCAAATCCGAAACTATGAGGACTAGCGAAAAGTACTCAAAGGAGTCGCGGGCTCGATTTTGATGAAAACTAAAACTGCATCATTGGATTTTTGAAAAATCAATATTTCTAGCCAGGAATCGAACCTGTTGATTTTGAAAAAAATAACACACGCTGTATTATTACACCATTCGATAGTGTCGCTAATAAGGATCGAATTCTGGGAAGTAACGACATACGGCAAACTAAAGGAAAGAGCTCATTTTTAACAAAATACTTTTTTTTAAATTAGGTATTCATACCTACATAACGTACCTTGTTCGAAATGATGCTCAATATTTTTACTAACACACCCACAGCGCAGTCACCTTCATAACATTATGTTCTAAATTCAAATTTCTATTATGATCTTTGGAAAATATTCTAATGGAATCAATAATATTGTAATGCTGAATGCAGTACAATCCTTGAGACGTCGAATTCAGCTATGTATTGAAAACAATGGTCATCATTTTGAACAATTAATCAGTTAAGGTTTAGTAGGTAGGTAACATAACCCGGGCCCGGCTAAATAATAACAGCCGCACAGGTCAATCCATCAGGTCAAGCTATGCTTGCCGCGGTTGATCTGTGGATGGGTGACCATCTTTACATACCGAGACTCCTCCATGCCTCGGAAAGCACGTTAAGCCGTTGGTCCCAGCTCATTCCTGGATCTTTGGCAGTCGTTATGGGTAGTCAGAAGCTCGAAGGTCTGACAACCAGTCTTACCAAGGGGAACGGGTATCGTATTACCCAGTAACTGGTTTGTGGAGGTCAGATAGGCAGTCGCTCCATGTAAAATATTGGTATTCAGCTGCATCTGGTTAAACTGGAAGCCGACCCCAACATAGTTGGAAAAAGGCAAGGCAGATGATGATGAGGTAGGTAACATAAGAAAAATAAAAAAAAGATTTTGTTAAAAATTGGTTCTTTCCTTTAGTTTGCCGCATGTAATTACTTCCCAGAATTTGATCCTTATTAGGGACACTATGGAATGGTGTAATAATACAGCGTGTGTTTTTTTTTTCAAAATCGACAGGTTCGGTTCCTGGCTAGAAATATTAATATTTCAAAAATCCAATGATGCAGTTTTAGTTTTCATCAAAATCGAGCCCGCGACTCCTTTGAGTACTTTTCGCTAGTCCTCATAGTTTCGGATTTGGCCATCCACGCCCACTTGAAAAATTAACCCTGTATACAGGGTGAACCGCCAAGTGGGCGTGGATGGCCAAATTCTAAACTATGAGGAATAGCGAAAAGTACTCAAAGGAGTCGCGGGCTCGATTTTGATGAAAACTAAAACTGCATCATTGGATTTTTGAAAAATTAAAATTTCTAGCCAGGAATCGAACCTGTTGATTTTGAAAAAAAAAAAACACACGCTGTATTATTACACCATTCCATAGTGTCGCTAATAAGGATCGAATTCTGGGAAGTAATTACATACGGAAAACTTAAGGAAAGTGTTGAATCTTAATAAACTGCTTCTTATTTTAAAGTATTCATACCTACATTACGTATGTACCTTGTTCGAAATGATGCTCAATATTTTTACTAACACGCCCGCAGCGCAGTTACCTTCACAACATTATGTTCTAAATTCAAATTTCTATTACGATCTTTGGAAAATAGTCTAGTGGAATCAATAATATTGTAATGCTCAATGCAGTACAATCCTTGAGACGTCGAATCCAGCTATGTATTGAAAACAATGGTCATCATTATGAACAATTAATCAGTTAAGGTTTAATAGGTAGGTAAATTAACCGGCTGGCTAAATAATAACAGCCGCACAGGTCAATCCATCAGGTTAACCTACGCTTGCCGCAGTTGGTCTGTGGATGGGTGACCATCTTTACATACCGAGACCCCTCCGTGTCTCGGAAAGCACGTTAAGCCGTTGGTCCCGGCTGTCATTCCAGGATCTTTGACAGTCGTTACGGGTAATCAGAAGCTCAAAAGTCTGACAACGAGTCTTACCAAGGGGTATCGTATTACCCAGTAACTGGGTTGTGGAGGTCAGATAGACAGTGGTTCCATGTAAAATACTGGTATTCAGCTGCATCCGGTTAGGCTGGAAGCTGACCCCAACATAGTTGGGAAAAGGCTAGGCAGATATCATCATCCATGTTACCTACCTCATCATTGAGGTAGGTAACATAAGAGAAATAAAAAAGTATTTTGTTAATAATGAGCTCTTTCCTTTAGTTTGCCGTATGTCATTACTTTCCAGAATTTGATCCTTATTAGGGACACTATCGAATGGTGTAATAATACAGCGTGTTTTTTTTTTTCAAAATCAACAGGTTCGATTCCTGGCTAGAAATATTGATTTTTAAAATATCTAATGATGCAGTTTTAGTTTTCATCAAAATCGAGCCCGCGACTCCTTTGAGTACTTTTCGCTATTCCTCATAGTTTAGAATTTGGCCATCCACGCCCACTTGAAAATTTCACCCTGTATATGTATATATGTAGGAGACGGTTGTCGACTACATTTGTGGGTAGTCAACAGAATTTGTTATGATTTGTTTTCTTATTATTAATTTAAGTGATTTTACTATCAATTATTGTCTATTAATTCGGAACATAATTTATTGAGTACTCAGTGTACGCGCTAATTGATTTTAGCAACTTATTTTGATAGTTGTAACCGACGATTTTGTTCAAAACAATTGATGACATGTTACTTTGATTTTAAAATGATTTACTTTGTGAAATCACTATTGTTTATTTAAGACAATTATTCTTGTTGAATTATTCAATTACTTTATAATGTGAGTCTTATTAGATTTAGCACATTTTAATGTTTTGTATCAAGTAAACACGGTGACGTATTTCCGTACGCCATTTGGACAGAGTTGTTGTGGGGCGAGTGCGTAGTGGGGACAAACCTTTATAACTGAGCGCACTCGTTTGTGCTACACAGTCAGTGACAGGCAGTCATAGTCAGTGACAGTTAGTGAGAGTCAGTCGGTGTTCGGACTTGACTCCTGACAGAGCACTAGCTCCAGACAACCCTGTCGGTTTACTTGGGTGGCTCTGTCACTATACAAACAGTAATCGATCCAACGATTTGTTCGCAATTACTTTGTTACTGTACATATTATTATTTTACTGTGTATCTAGTTGTGTCGTGTACCTGCAGTGTGTGATTAATTTGTTCGTGATATTATAATTTGATTTGAACTGCAAACGGTTTTTCTATTGCGCAATAACCAACACTACCCACAGTATGCCCACAGTAGTTAATCAAATATGCCTGATAATAACTAGATGCCAATAACCTACTCCTGATCCGACATATATTATACTAGCTGCGCCCCGCGGTTTCACCCGCATAAGTTTCGATCCCGTTGGAATATCGGGATAAAAACTATCCTATGTCCTTTTCCGGGATTCAAACTATCTCTATACCAAAAGAGAACGGGCATTCTAGCCTACGAACCAATAACAACATGCGATATATCATTGGAAAGGTTTTTTCACGTACTTTAACTATTGTTTTGGTGGAAAGTCCCAAATCGCTGTGTGGAAAAAGTTATTGCACAATAAAGCCAGACTTGAGCAAAAGTTTTGTTTTTTAGCCTTTTATCATAAAATGGTATAACAACAAGCAATACCTTCTTTTATGTAGGTACAGGCAGGTAGCCAGTACCGACAAAAATATCAAACTGTGTCATTATGTCAAAATCTACAACTGTCTGTGTCAAAATGTATTCTAACCGTAACTTGTCTGTACCACTGGTTTCTTGTGTTTTTCCATACCGCATCGTTTTCCACCATTTTCATTTGTCATTATTATTATTTGACTACGACCTTTGGCTTTGTTTATCTCTTTTTATGATGTTTTAATCCTCGATAGAGGTTTTCGTGATTGTGTTCCGGGTTTAGAAGCTTGCGGTTATAAAGTTCATTTGCCACCAACAAAAGACAGAAATGACACTCAACTGTCTACCGAACAGTCCAACAAATCGAGACTTGTTACTTTGTGTCGGTGAGTAGTTGAGGTCATTAACGGTCGTTTTAAACGCGACTTCAAGTTACTGCGTCAAGATTATTTTAATACAACACTACGGAATCTGTTTCCCGATTTTAAAATTGCAGTGCAATTATTAACTCTTTTCGTGAACCTGTGACTGATAATATAGACGCAGAAATGATATTAAATTCAATTAATCAAAGGATCAAAATATCAAATCTTTTATATAATTACGTAAATGACAAGAATCTTAATAGACAAAGAATCGCGTTTATGGCGATAGATGCAAACCAACAATTAGATGACATTCCTCGTTTGAAACCAAGTAATTTAAAGCTTTTCACTCTGGGATCATATCAGCTTAAATTAGCCAAATCATATTGTGCAGAGCATTTGCACAATGGCCTATTATAATTGAAGTGAAAAGAGACAATTTAATTGGGGATTTGTAACGGTGCAATATGCCTCAAAATGTCTGGTCGCTAAGAGGCCGTATACCTACAGTCTTGCCATGTAAGGGCAAAATATATTTATGTTACCTTTTGGTTATTAGAGACGTGATTGGTATTAGTGCGATAGCACAATATTATTACAATAGGGAGTTGTCCCCATATAACCTCTATTGACTGGTATCTAGGTGTAGGAAGGCATGAGCCGTTTAATTCTCCAGCTGGAGAATTAACTAGTATTATAATTGATGAAGATTGAAAAGGAGTTTTGTTATCTTACTGTAAAACTTTAGTATTATCTGACTAATAAAAATTGTTTACAAAAAAAAACAACCGACTTAAAAAAAAACAGTACAAAATGATAAATAACTTTAATTTCTGAATTTGGTGTCGTTGGTGACGCATTTTCGTTTTTTTACACGACGTCCGAAATTAAAGTTATTTATCAATTTGTAGTGTTTTTTTTAAGTAGGTTGTTTTTTTTATAAAAAAGTTTTTATTTTTCACTTTTTAGTTGTACCTACCCCACAAAAATTCAATTAACATTAGTGCACTGAAGAATTGAAGACACTGACTAGAAGAATCATCAAAACTCGCATAGAAATGCCGAAGACGCAGTACATTTATGCATATAACTTCGTAAATAAGAATAAATACCTAATGTTTTATATACTAAAACCTTTCTGAAAGTATGTAGATCACATTAGTGAAAGAATTGTCATAATTGGTTCATTCGTTTTTGAGAAAATCGTGGACATACATACATACATACGGGTCGAATATAGAACCTCCTTTTTTGAAGTCGGTTAAAAATAATATGTATTTGATTTATTAATGTATTTTGATAAGTGTGTGGGCGCGATGGAGTATTAATACTTTTGTTTTCCTTTTAAATCCTTTTACTTGTATCTATTGTCACTAATGACCGTCTCAAATGTTTCTTTAGCCAAGTTTAATATTATAAAACGTTTAAATTCATTGTTATTGATGATAAATCTCATAAATGATTATTTTCCACTTTTTTGTTTTATTTTGTAGAGCAAGATCTTAGATCCCCCAAAACTTACTTAGTTTCTCAGAAATAAAATGTCTGGGATAAAGAAGTTTTAGTATGTAGGTAGATACTTCGAGTTTAAGCATACCAGCACCTGTAGCATGAGAATAGTGAGCCTTGGCCAAAAGTATTAGGCACCCCTATAAAACACCTGCAAATAACAAAGTATAACAATAACAGAACTATCTGTTAAACAATACTCCACGCTATGGTCGTTGCTCCACGCAGTGTATTCAAACATAGATATGGTATTTTGAGGTGCCATAGAACACCTGGTCCACAATTAATGAAACGGAAATGGAAATGGCATTTTTGCATTTTTGTGAATTAAGTCGATCTTTGTTGCGCCATAACTTTGTCCACACAGCGATTTGAGACTTCCCGCCATAACATTAGTTGAAGTACATAAAAAAACCTTTCCAATGATATATCGCATGTTGTTATTGGTTCCTAGGCTGGCTTTCATACATTCTTGCCCGTCCTCCATCTAAATCGGTTCAGTGGTTTAGGCGTGAAGAAGTAACAAACATACATATAAACACACACACACTCACAAACTTTCGCTTTTATAATATTAGTGTGATTATTATACAATACAAGTGTATAATAAAAAAGGAAAAAAAAAGACAGGAGCTCATTGGGCATCAATAAATTCGTCCGCAGCAAAAGGCTGGCAGCATTACCAATACTTAAGTAACTTGAAATATAAATACTTTGAATCGCGCTAACTAGTAATTAACTGTTTTCATGAGTTGACACCGAATAAGTATTGTGCACCACTCTAATGTGTCTTATTACTTACATTTTGTGTAGACTGTCGGTAACTTAGTCACGTGCGAAGAAACTGAGTGGTGTGATCCTACAGCTCAGTGACGTCGCACGTCGCCACATTTCTCAATTAGTTCGACTCGATGTGTCTCCGTGAAGGTTGCGAGTAAACAAGTGACGTCATTCAATGTTAGCTTCACGGCTTCACAAACACTTCCCCGAATGGCCGCCATGCAGTCGCGCAGTCGCGCAAACAGCCCCTCCACCCCCCCCGCGCCGCACTAAACAATGCGCTCTTGATGTTGTCCGCCGCTCGTAAAGTACTCATTTATTCGTTAAGTTCTCATTAAAACGTCCTCAGTAAACTCATCCAGCTGTATGTGGTAGAAAGCATCTTATGCCTATAGAAATAGACTAGCTGCGCCCCGCGGTTTCACTGTTTCACTCGCGTAACTTTCGGATCCGTGGGAGTATCTAGATATCTAATTAGAGTAGGATTTGATTAATGGAGACATAGTAATAAAATGTTTCGCAGCTAATATTTCATTTACTTATACGTATTGGGTGGAGGGCACAAAAATAGAAAATACGTATATTTTATTATAACCTTTCCGCAGTCGGGTACAATGAAATAAAATAAGAATTAAATGTAAATACCTATAAAGAATCATTGCAAGATTTCTCTGTAAACTATATTTGATGTACTATTCGTTTGAAGCTTTGAAGCAAAACAAATTAATTTTCCGGAGATCGCACGCGAGACAGGCTAACGCATCGTTGCCCAAGGGAGAAGCACTCTTTTCTTAAGTCGATGCCGACCAGTGAAAATGTTTGTCCCTGGGACTTATTAATTGTTCGTGCAAATGATACTTTAACCGGGAACTGAAGCCTCTTAAATGATATAGGCAAATCGGTCGGTATCATTGGAATACGCGGAATGTGTACAAGCTGTCCGGCTGCGGGCGGCGGCGCGCCCGGTGATGATAGCGGCTGCAATGACATTGTCTCGAAGTTCTTTGATTAAAACTCTTGCGCCATTACACAAGCTTGAAGGGTTAATATTTCTTACGGGGATTCCAACTTTTAACTTTAGTACGTGTGGCGGCAGACCAGATGTAAAAATTCTTGAAGGTAGTGTACAGTGTCCTCGATGTTGCACACTGTGTCGATGGGCTTGTAGCATTTAACACGAAGGCTGCGTATGTATGTATGCACCTGCGCAGGATACCAACCAGACTGGGAGCGCAGGTTTAGCTGCATGTGTGACACAGATATCAGTGGAGCCTAACCGTCACTTGACGCCGCCATTTGAATTCAGTGTTTTTTTCATTTCCTCGTAATGAAGTGTACCTAGGCGTTTATTCAGGGTTAAGCGGCGGCGGGGCGTGCTCTTGAAACTAAGCGTATTCAGCCGGCTATAATGAGCACAGCGAACTGCAAATGTGTCACTCTACCTCGCCCCCGCCCCTCAGCCAGGGGCCTCCTGACCCTCACCTGCGTAATGTATAACTCTCCTGAATGAAACTGTAGGATACGTAGCTCCGCGCCGCCTGATACGTGGCTCCGCGCCACCTGATACGTGGCTCCGCGCCGCCTGATACGTGGCTCCGCGCCACCTGATACGTAGCTCCGCGCCGCCTGATACGTGGCGCCGCGCCGCCTGATACGTGGCTCCGCGCCTCTGATACGTGGCTCCGCGCCGCCTGATACGTGGCTCCGCGCCACCTGATACGTGGCTCCGCGCCACCTGAAACTGCAACACATTAGGTGCATATTTATTTAAAATAAAACGAAATGGAAGCCGATATCGAACGCTAAATCGACGTGGGACTTTTGACTCCACAGCGGAATCGCAAAACACGATAAATAAATCTGTCTGTCTGCGAAAAATATCAGGAATATTTGTGTATCTTGAGACGAATATCAAATACAATCACTTCGGAGAGCTCGGAGCGTGTTCGCGTTTAGCACGACACTGTTAATGGAGAGGCGACGACGAGTACACGACGTACACGCGGCACTAGCGAGCGAGCTACGATAAACCACTCACACATTTACATAACGATTGATATTCGGAGCAGGAGCTCACGTCCCGGTGTAATAATACTATCCTTACGACGTTAAAGAACATTAGCCCCCCGCCGCCGCAGGATCGCCGAACAGCGCCGATTAAAGTGCCCTGAGTAATGTAACATGTAACATACCAGTAAGTATAATTATGTAGTATGTACACAGTTTACACAATGCTGCTGAAGTTCATGTATGAAGGTTCGTGCGTCAGCTAGTGTGGCGTTCTGTGAAATGTTGGAGATGTGTGGGACGGTGGGGATGCATTCGCCGCTGATATATAAGTAGGCACTGATGTACGAGACTGCTGTGTCCGACGCCATGAAAGTAGTTCGCTAACCACAGCGATAAAAAAAAAGTTATTTCAAAAAAATTAAATCGACTTCAAAATGAAATTAACTCAAAATTATGAAATAATTTCAATTTCGGAAGTCGGTGTCTTGGGATCTGTATTTTAGTTTTTTGCCACCGACTTCCGAAATTAAAGTTATTTCATAATTTTGAGTCAATTTCTTTTTGAAGTCGATTTTCTTAATGTCTTTTTTATTTCGTAAATTTTTATTTTAAGTAAAAACTGGAATATTTGTTTGTAATAAGTAGGTAATAGTTTTTTTGTAAATATTGCACTAGAATTTGACCAAGGTTTTGAGATGTTTTCCCTTTGACACTACACCCGTCATCATCATCATCATTTCAGCCGAAAGACGTCCACTGCTGGACATAGGTCTCCCCCAAGCACCTCCACTTCGACTGGTTTTGTGCTTCTCACATCCAACGAGTACACCCGTAGCTCGTATCAATAAGCCAGGCCGTCACACTTACACGTATTAGTCCATATCTTGGAAATTACTGAATCGATTTTGATGAATCTTGCACTGTTCCCTAAGTTGAAGTAAATATAAGCCATTAAAAAAAATGGTCACGATCCGATTAATAGTTGCGGAGAAATGCGTGGTCAAACATATATACATACATCTATGAAATTTTGTATATTTGTTTGGAAGCCCTAACAGATTCTCATATGTGAATATATTGCAGTTCCAATAATATTACATACATACGTGTCGAATTGATAACCTCCTTTTTTTTGAAGTCGGTAAAAAAACATCCACTTATAAGTTAACCGTTTTTGAGTTACCGATGAATAATGTTCATCCGGTTAGACTGGAAGCCGAGCCCAACATAGTTGGATAAAGGTTAGGCAGGTAATGATGTCCCCGCACCAGTCCGTCAGAACCGTGCCCGCTGTAGCGCGTCGTGCTCGCTTGTTGCAGTGCCGTCGGCGCGCATCCTGGGCGGGCCCGACCTGCACGTGGACATGGGCTCCACCATCAACCTCACGTGCCTCATCCAGTTCTCGCCGGAGCCGCCCGCCTACATATTCTGGTACCACGAGGACGAGGTGAGCGGACGCAAAGTAATTATACACATGGATTTTTTGTAGTAAGTATGAATGTTAGAATAGTTACGCGGTGGGGGTGGGATACGGCGAATGATAAGTGCTCGCAGTCACTGAGGCTATGATACTGTAACTTCTAGTAGAACAAGCCAAAGTTACCGTCAGATGGGACTGAAGGGCCAGAAGGCAGATGCATCTATGGGACACAATTCAACTTTGTAGTTATTTATAAATAACTTCAATTTAAGCGGTAGATATATACTGAAGACATGTAAGTACACCTACAGGTGCTTTTGTGGAAGTTGCTTCATAAAAATAAACACAAACCAGAACAAAAGCCTTTCGAAATAACTCAAGAAATTGCTACGAACGCTACGAACTCTGCTCTCCGTAGCGTGGTGCAAGAATTCGTAGCGCTCTGCTACGCGCCATAGCCGCGTAGCACACAGGTTGGCTTAATATTGTTATAAAATAGTCATTTATTAAATATTTACAGATTTATCTTATGCTGCAGTAAATCTTGGATATCCTGACGTCGATGTGTTATATCTTTAGTTAGATATTGTTTACCTAATTAATTCCACCCGTGAGATTTCATCCTGCCAAGCGCGCTGCGCGCGTGCTCGCCCTTAGGGGTTGCAGCAGCTACATGTACAAGCACACATTCCCTAACACTCACGATCAAATCAAGTTATCGTCACTTGAAACATGAATCAAAACACATTTAATCGCATTATCGGTTGGAAGTAATCCTAACATGCGGCGCTGTGCGCTGCCGCGCGACGCGCGCGCTCTCCGGTTGTTAACGCTAGAACAGGACTTGTTGTGATGCAGTTCGACCCAACATAGATGGAAATACACATAAAATCACATGATGGATTCCAACACGTACACCGCTCAAAGCTATTATCTACAAACCGCATCATCCGATAGTAACATTATTATTGTTCATTACAAACAGAATTTGCGAAAACATTAAAATGGCTCTCCGCAACCAATTTTAAGATAACAGATAATTAATCAGCGTCAAATAAATCCCGCAAATAAGCGATTACTGATGCGAAATAAGATTATTATCATTATAAATATATATGATGTCGACAGAGATCAACTCGCTACAGATTAGATAGACAAACGCGAGCCGCTCGCACGTGTGGACATGACACATACAGTCCTCTGCTCCTCTGCACGACATTTGAATAAACCTGGTCGGATCCCGGCGCGCTCCCTAATTATGCTTACACTAAATTGTGTCGCGCCGCGCCGCGCCATGTCGCACTATATCGCGCGTGTCGCGTATAACTTGACGCGCATTAATTTAGTGTGTACGTCGCACGGCGGCCGACACCCGAGCGTTATTACTTCACGAATGATTAACACTAACGCCAAGGCCCCAACTACTCGCTGTTCATAACCGAGTCCTCCGTCAGTCGCCATAGTGACGCGGCGTCCTTGACTTTACGCATTGGATCAAATGTTTATTGCTGATCTCCGCGCGTACATAACATACATTCTTTGAGGTGCAAATAAAAAAAATGCGTCTGATTTGTTACAGCGCAGTATAGTAACCGAAATCTCCGGGGATTTGCCGGTTCACTCACTCTTCCCCTGCGTGACTCGCTATATTATGTCTAAATAGGCCGACTTTTGAATCACACAGGATCTTCAGTGACGAAAGTAAATACAAACGCGCGAAAAGAATCCGCATTATTTGCTTAGACGATATACAATGGGCGGCATAGAGGCTACAGTTTTAGAGAGGGTACGTCATCGGGTGCGCTGTAGGAAGTCAAGCACGAATCTATAATGAAGGCAGTCGCGGTAGTGGCAGGAGTACCAGTTATTTATTTATTTTAGTACATGGAGGATGTTACTGTGCACAATTACTGGCTCGCAGCCGGGACTGACGCAAGCGCACGCCGACGTAGGCACATTACTTACTGTACAATACAGAGCAGTTATGTATTACATTATTACTAAAGATGCACACGTGTACACCAGAACTTGTAGGTAACAGGGAGACTGCACACAACACACCAACAAACTGAACTGACATAGTGTCCTAGTAAAGTAGCGATGTATGTCGTCGACAATGTCGTCCGCAAGCGATGTGGAGAAGTAATACTGTGCGATGGGAGTAGATATAACAATGGAGCGGTGTCGGTTGTGAAGCAGGTGATATCGTACGACTCGTCGCGCGGCGGCGTGTCGGTGGTGACGGAGAAGGGCGCGGCCACCACGTCGTACCTGCTGGTGCAGGACGCCGCGCCCGCCGACTCGGGCCGCTACTCATGCTCGCCCTCCAACGCCGAGGTCGCCTCCGTGCGCGTGCACGTGCTCAACGGTGAGTAACCACGCCCCCGCCTACTCTTCCAAAAATATCTGAAGAGTGTTCACTAAGAGAATTAGTAACACATTCTGTCTTTATTAATTTAGCCACATCTGTATTATAAGGTATGAACTTTATATCTCAGCACTTTTTCCAACAATTACTCTTTGAATAACATTATTATATTTAACAGAAAAATTCAACGAAAAAAATTGAGGTTATAACACTACCCTCAATTGTCAAATGAAAAACATCTTTCTGGCGATTTGTAATTAGAATTTTGGGATGATAAATTCAAATAATCAAATCAAAGCATTCAGGGGTTTATTTATAAATGATGATTAAAGTTAAGTGGCGTTTAAACAGTCGCTGATCACTACTTTACTTTAAGTAACGTTTATGAATAAAGGGGTCAATTTTTAAGTGGCACTACAAGACGCCATCTACGCGTACGTTTTCTGATCACTTGTTTACATAATTTCGTCAGATACTTTTACATACTTTCCCTTGCCGTAGATAACTAACTACACAGGCCAAACCAGCACCCTAATTGCGTAACACACTATCAATCAGAATCTATATCATTTTGAAGGATATAGGTAGCTAATCCATTGCTTCATGATTATGTTCGAAAAATTTGTCTGCTCAACAACGTAAATAACGCAATGAATGTTGTTGAACTGTCAAACTGAAAGCCATTCCATGTGTTACGCAATGACCCCGCAGAAGGCAACACGTAACGAGCTGAGCCGACAGAAACATTCAAATTAAATGGTGTACTTTGTCATTTGTTATACCCTTTTTTTCTGAAGTATGTCCGTCTAGTTTATTAATTTTTGCTTGTGCTAATGAAGAAAACATTTTTGAAGAAAAATGATAAAAATCTAGCCATATTACGCGGGTGGAAAGAGAGATTTTTATTGTTTTGGCCACGATGCGTGACATGGAATGATGGCCGCAGGCGTCGTCCAGCCTGTTCTGTATTCTACTCTTGACTCCCTCGTACTGTGCAGGCGAGCGGCCGGCGGCCATGCAGACGGGCAGCGCGGGGCTGTCGGACTGCCGGCGCATGCTGGCGGCGCTGCTGGCGGCGGCGGCGCTGCACGCGCGGCTGCGCACGGCGCTGCTCGCCAGCTGATAGACGCGAGTGTAGTGTGGTGCGGTGCGCCGGCTCGGCGGGACCCGAACACTTCCGAACGTCGGTTTCACTCGACTTTTTAACGCGAAAACTTAGTTTTCGACTAGCTAAGTAAACAAATATAATTGATTTAAGTAAATACCGTCAAGATTTTTATGAGAAGCGGATTAACGTAACGTCGAACCACTGTGATTCATGTTCGATATCTCTCGGAACCGACCTCGAAATAATAAGATTATTACTATGTGGTTGACATAGAAATACACGGTGAACGTGAGAAATTTTATGAATTGAACTCTAACATAATATAGCGTTTGTTGCTACTGAATATTGTAAATATATTTATTGTTTTAATGACGAGAAGATAATGTATTTAAATAATATTGTCGTTAGAAAGATCACAGTTTATATGACATCCCGTGTCATTAGATTAATTCATTCCATTTCCTTGAGTGCGGTGTTGCTCCACTTTGGTACAAATAAACATTAGGGTGTGTACACATGTGCGAATGTGCGACAAACACGCACACTGCGCACACGCGTGGCGTGGCGCGAGGTTTCGCCACGCATTCTACAGTTTGTACGTATCATAACGCTTAGTACCTATGTGAGCATTCACACCGGAGTCGCGTTTCTTAATGTGATAAAACCAATCCTTCATGGTATTGAGGGCGAACTGGCTTTGATTATAAAGCCGAGATTAATAATCTTTACTGGGCACGTCCTTGGCTTAGATAATAGATACATATAATGTTCCCGTCTCTATCTTGTACTTTGTCAGTTGCACGACAGTGACAGGAACACTGCTTGGCCACGGCTTCGTCAAATCACAAGCTATGTAACGTCTATTAATCTCAGCTGAAGTGTTGTCACTTAAAATGTGTCGTAACTCATTCACCTTTATACCAAAATATGAATATGTGTCTGTACAGTCTTGTCACGCACCTGTCTATAGATAATATTACATCTCCATTCTCCATAAGTACATCTCACCAACCAAATATACCATATTATGTAAGTACTTACAAATTTTCACATATAAACAGTTTAAAGACAAAAATATCATGCATCAAAACTTGATGAATGTTGAATTTTATTCAAATCTAATGTGTCGAAAATGTGGAATGTTGTGTCGTGTCATGGTGTGGACGTACTCGAATGTCTTGAATGAATATATTTTTAAGTTATGGGTATGATTTCATATCTTACTTTATTATTATTAATTGAGCCACTAATACAAATTGTTTCATGGCCAATCATAAATTAACTACTTATGCATTTAGCGATCACAATGAATAAGCTCAGGTTCTGGTACGGGTATGATGGTTCTGGTACGCAACCTCACCTTCGCAATATCGTACTTTCACACACTTTCTCAATATCAATTATTTAAGGAGATACAGTCAACAGCAAAAGTAGATGATGAAAATCAGAAATTAATACCTACTAATGAACGGAGTTCGCGTCAGAACTGTGTGGCCTCGAAGTGATTCAAAAGTATGTGATTGTAAATTATACCAAACATTTACTACTAGCACAGCTGCCATATTATATGACGTGAACTCTGTTCATTAGTATTGAATTTCTGATTTTCATCAGATGATGAAAATCGCGGCACACACAACGCGGGGTACAGTCAACAGCAAAAGTAGATACTTTTGCTGTTGACTGTACCCCGACCAAAACCGCGTTTTTCTTCGTTATTCAGAGGCTATTAGCTCAATAATTATGAAAAGTACACATCTGAACATCTGAAAGCACATTATTGACGTTCGATATCCTATCATCACGTTGCCCGTTATTATTTGTTTTTATATGTTACTAATACATTTAAAATCTCCTTTTAAAAAAGTGACTAAAATTATTGATTGCATGCATCTTTTGCTAAAGTTGATGTTCTATTAATTTGAGGATTTCACCAATGAATAGATAATTTAAAAATCTAAATAATCCATGTTTTAATTTATTTAAAAAGATCGCTATTCTTTTTTTATTAAAATAATTCCAAAAATTTTGCGAGTTTAATGATAAAGGGGCGTGCGCAGGGTACGCTGCATCCTTTTCGTACGAGGAAGTCGTGTCGCTCTCTGTCTCTGTCGCGAATGCTCAAGGTTATTTGGTTGGGGTACCGCCTTTACATGTAGGTAAACCCTAAATAATAAGTACAACTCGCATTTATCTGAAGCTCAGAGCTGCACGCTGACGCGACGGCGACGTCGCGCGTCGTAACGCTAACGCGAGCCAGTTCATGGCTGCGTTCCCCCCCTGACATCGTAACATCGCGCGTCAACCAGTGCGACGTTTGCTTGAGGCCCGTCTAAACCTAGGCTTAATTTTATACAATGTTATTTTACTATTTATATGAACTATTTGTAAAATGAGCTCCCTGGATGTTCGCAAGCTCGAGCACGCGGCGGGTCGCACGCGCCGCGTTCGCACAGTGACCGACTGGCCGCGTCCCGCCGCGCGCGACTGCACTCGCTCGAGTGTAATGTACCATACTAGTGATAATCCGATACTTTCTAACATAGACTACTCGTGGACGTGAGGAGGCGGCGACCACTGCGACTGTTCTTACGTGTTATATCATTTCATGCCACTTAGAAAACTTTCAGTAGATAGTGAGTATCGACATTGCTAAATATTCAGAACATAACGAGTGCTGAAGCATGATGTAGAAATCATAATTCTAATAAAAATTCACAAGCTCAAAAAGTTCGTGTGTAATTATCATAGTATTGGAACATTTGTTTAGTGGAACAGAAACCTGAATAATATGTAATACTGTTTAAAACACACAAAGTTTCTGCAAATGATGCTAACCAATGTTTTGTAGAAATTATGAAAACATTAACTGAAAGAACATTCTAGCATGATCGTCGCTTACCTACTATGTAACTATAAATATATTTTAGTAAATATAAAATATTGTTCTCGCGTTTTTGAAAACGTTTAGTCATAAGTACCTAATATAACTGATAGGCAATTGTAAATTACGAACATTCGTTTTTGTATAGAATAAATTGTAAATATGAAATAGATACAAAGTTTTACAATAAAATTGATCTAAGTAGAGACGGACACTACGATTGTATGATACGGAGACTATATATGTATGTGAAACATAAAACTATATGTATACATAAACAGAATAAGTTTGTTTTCAAATAAAATATTTAATATTTAAATAAAGTGACCTTTTATTCAGCGTACTGCCGGAAACAATCCCTAACGACCACGTTCCGTCTGCTGCCGGCTGCTGCCGGCTGCAGCTGCTTGGACCACCGACCGGCGATCGTGCTGAGTTCGTTGGCACTCCATCAATATCATATTGTACAGTCGCCAGCACATCAACTTAGTACAATTTGTCAAATTTATTTAATAGATTTCAACTTTCCCGCTAAGGTTCATGGCTCATAAGGTTCAAAGTTGATTGGGAAAATTTGACATTTTCGGATAGCTTGATGTGCTGGTGCTGTACATTGTCCTTTGGCGAACGTTCTGAGTCAAATAAATTTAAACTGCGCATATCTACATACCCTCTAATTTCTATGAGGAATCTACGCTGAAATTGATTTCCTCCAATTTTTGGTTTTTTACTGAACTCAAATATTTTCAAATACCTAGCATAAAACGATTAGACCAAACTTTATTAATCATCTGTAGACATAAATTCAACTTGGAACTTAGAAACAGTTTTGATGTTCTTAAAAAAACAGAATTTGATACATGGGTCATTTTCAGAAAAAGTGTACACTATTTAAAATAAGTACGCTGCAATTTTTTTTTTGTTCTTTTTCGTTTATTTCCTGAAATTTACTATTGGTAGTCTTTTAACTATAGAAAAATAATAATAAAACGTCATATTCTGGATTATTTACTGAAATATAACTTTTCCCCTGGGGAACAAAATCTATTTCATTCCGCAACTAATAGTTTACGATTACACTGGTCTGCAAAAAAAAAAAATTCTCTCCTTCAAATGTTATGCAGTTATCATGATCGATACAATAATACTGAATATAATTATAGCATTTAAAGTCATCTATCACGTATATATTTTTGGGATGGAATTTTTTAATAGAACAATTTTTTAACACGTCATTCAAAATCAAAATCAAAATCAAAAGTCATTTATTCAAACTAGGCTGAGAATCAGCACTTTTCGAACGTCAAAATTACAAAAGACAGTCCCCCAAAACGCCCGCCCTTCGCCACTTCCTAGTGCTTTCGCTGGGGAGAAGAAGTGGCGGAACAAACTCCCCAGCAGCACAGCTGTCTGTTCAGTTAGAAAGAATTAATTTTATACAATACTATGTATGCAAAGTAATTAACATTACAGGACACAGAACCTTAAATTAAATTATTTGCCATAGGTTAACTAGCCACGCCAATATACCAACAAATACAATAAACACTATACGTACTCAAGCAAAAAAAAAAAAAAAAACTTACTGACCAAATAAAAGCCTCCAGGTATAAAGGGCGTGACAGCTTACATATGTATGCAATGCTGGGTTCTGTTTACATAGCTGTCACTTGAAGTCACAAATGATAAACTAGGACCATCGAAGTAAAATAAATAAACAAGTTATTACTACTAATAACAACAATAAAACCATGGTCAGCAAGACGACCAGTCACCACAAGCAGCACCCGTTCATTAATTTAATAACTTAAATAATGTTCGATGTACACTATCACAAAACTTTAAAACGCATATGACAATATCATTACTAGTTGTTAATCACATTTTACCTAGTATCTTTTTTCCTTTTCATATTTTCTAATGGAGTTTCCCGACAAATCGAGCAACAAAAATCTGCAAGCATTGCTTCGGACCATTTCCCGTTGTACCGCCTCTCTATGTGCAAAATATCTTGATGAAAACTCTCACCGTGCTTATCAGATACTGCTCCGAGATTTGGTGGGAAAAAATCTAAATGAGAGTTCAAAACATGAATTTTAAGAGACATTATACATTTTAGGGCCTTATAGGAATCAAGAAGTTCTTGTATGATTTCCTGATAGTTTTCATTTTTTTTTTCAGACAATATCTTTCTCTCTTTCTATCAGTGCACGCCGTTTTTTTGTGAGCAAATACAATCTCAACTGATTAAAGTTGCGTTAAAGCAAGAATGACAGTAAAAAAATCTCAAAATTTTTAAATAATTAAAATCAACTTTAAAAAAAAAAAGTATATGTGATAGCACAAAATAAAAAGCAGATATAGATTTAGCATGCTAAACTCTTTATATCGATCATACTTTTATTGAAAGGAGGATTTCGTTGCAGACCAGTGTTATAGAAAATACATTAAAGCAACATTATTTTACTGAAATTGGTAGTGGGACAGCGCTAAAATAGATCTTCTACCAACATTTATAAAAATTAAGGTATTATGACTGTGTTTTTAAGCAGCAAAATATAGAATATTGTTAGAAACTGACCACAGATCTTAATTTTTAATCATGTTTTTTAACCCCCGACGCAATCTAAATAAATAATAAAGATCATACCTACATTTTCGAAATTTTTAGATGAAAGTACCTACGAATTTCACGCGGACGAAGTTGCGGGCAGAACTTAGTATATTATATAGATCGTGTTCGTTATGAAGTGAGGATATTTATTTTTCAACTCGGGGTATGTACTCGTATTTTCTATCCTTTTGGTCTTTCATAGTCTTTCATCATGTTTCAATATTTTAATCCCATCCGTTCTGTGCTAAAGGTTTCCCCGCAAGGTCGACGAAGTTGAGACTTCCGATGATGGTTTAATTACTCTTTTCGTCGTTATTTTGGTATGTATAATTGTACGCTTTTATGAGGTATAATTATGAGATCGGCTTGCTACTCGGGTTCTTATGGATAACTAGCTGCGCCCCGCGGTTTCACCCGCAGAAGTTTCGATCCCGTGGGAATATCGGAATAAAAACTATCCTATGTCCTTTTCCGGGACTCAAACTATCTCTATACCAAATTTCATCTAAATCGGTTCAGTGGTTTAGGCGTGAAGAGGTAACAAACATATAAACACACACACACACACTCACAAACTTTCGTCTTTATAATATTAGTGTGATTTTTGCCCCAGGTTGAGGCCCGAACAATTTGCAAGCCGATTCATTCGGCTCCACCCACCCAGGCACCAGGAATTTTACACCTGACCCATTTGGCTGGTGAAAGCTTTGTGTTCCGGTCATTCCAAGCCACCGGCCGCTGTCCGAGTTTCCGGAGTTTACCTGAAGCCTTTTTCCCAGTCAAGAACAAAGTACTCCCTACTCTCAACTGACAGCTATCTATTTTTTACTTCCTTGTAGTTTATGTAGTCCAGATATTCTTTACAATAACGTTAAATACAGCAGGTTTGTATCTTTTTTTTATGCGGCCTAATTTTAACCACGTAGACGTGGAATAGATATTGATTGCAATCATTATTTAGACTCGTCGCGTGGCGTTAATTTTTTTGATACATAAGCTAAACGTATTTCTTTTAAATTCTATAATTTAATTTATTACTTTTTATGTGAGCAGTTTTTTCCAGTTTTGTTATTTTTTCATCATACTTTTGTTATATTTTGTTACTTTTTGTATTTGGTGTTATACTACCTATATAAAATTATACGTGTTTGTTAGCGAAAAGTGTTCGTCTTTCATTCCATTTCGCTACAATATGTATGTGTAGATGTTGACGTGCAATAAAATAAGTAATTTGTTTTGTATGGACTAGTCTTGAAATTACACAGCATTGACATCAAAATCAACATGTCCAGTTCCAACCGTCCCAGTGTTGTAGTCGTAGTACTCGTAGTAGGTAAAACAGAACTTGTTAATAAACCTTGATGCTTACTTTTGCTTTAAAATCTTATTATTTTAGGATTCCGTAGTCAAACTCATGAACGTGCTACTGTACACGTGAGCATGAGCGTGATGTGCGTGAGTATGGGCAGCACGACACTGTGAACCGAGATATCAACCAATTGAGTGAGGAGTACCTGTTGCTCGCGCGCCGCGGGCAGGCGCTACGCGCCTTCCGCTTCCCACACGTTGACTGCGTCAGACACGGCTAGCGTCCGTCAAGATTACTACGACAAGTGCAAGAATGTGACCTGTTCAAAGCAAGTAAGGTACCTTGCGTAGGAAGCTGTATTTCTTTATTTCGACTCAACGGATGATATCAGAATCATCATCATCTGCCTAGTCTTTTCCCAACTACATACAGGGTGAAATTGAACACATGCGACAAATCGAAATGGGAGATTGTACTCATTATTATGAACAACTTTTATTATGGGACCAAACCTGAAATCGCGAAAAAAAAATCAGCTGTTCCCTACATTTATGTACGCATAACTTATCAAAATGTAGGGAACAACTGATTTTTTTTTCGCGATTTCTGGTTGGGTCCCATAGTAAAAGTTGTTCATAATAATGAGTACAATCTCCCATTTCGATTTCTCGCATGTGTTCAATTTCACCCTGTATGTATATTGAGGTCGGCTTCAACTCTTAACGGATACAGCTGAAGTCTCTGGCTATCTGACCTCTACAACTCAGCAACTGGATAACACAATACCCTTCCTTTATAAGACTGACTGACTGAGAGCAGTGGTGGCCCAGTGGTATCGGCCGTGACTTACAAGTTGTAGGTCGTAGGTTCGAACCCAGACAGGCGCTTTACTTTGTGTAAAATTATTTAATCACCACTGCTCTCAAAACGGTGAAGGAAAACATCGCGAGGAAACCGGCATGTCCTAGAACCAAAAATTCAACGACATGTGACATCTACCAACCCGCACTGGGCCCGCGTGGTGGATTACGGCCCACTCCCTCTCACAGAGAGGAGGCCTGTGTCCCAGCAGTGGGAACATTATAGGCTGATGATGATGATGATAAGACTGACTATTAGACTGTCGAGCTTCTGACTACCCGTAACGACTGTCAAAGGTCTACAAATGACAGCTAGGACCAACAGGTTAACGTGGCACCGAGGGTCTCGGTTTGTTATGGATGGTAACCTCGACAGGCGTAGCTTAACCTTGGGTCCCCCGTGCGGCTGCTACGAGCCCCGATATTATCAGAATCGTCGCACTTATCTAATTATATTCACGACTTGTGTGTATTAATTACTTTATTTTAAACTAGCTTCTGCCCGCGACTTCGTCTGCGTGAAATTTCTTATCCCCCGACCTACTCCGTCGCATCGCATCGTCTGCCCGCGCTATTAGGTAATTCGTTTTCTCTTACCGTACTTTCTGACTTTTTTCTTTTTGCTCGGCTCCTTAAGTGCTCTAGCGTGATATTAAAGACCCTATAGCCTTCCTCAACCTGAAGCGATGTGGCTATTTTTTTTAAAATAAGTATTCGTGTTTTTTGGGAGGAAAAAATCGTAATTTTTTATTCTATTCTGTTTTTATATTATGGCAAGCAAAGCTAATGTCGATCATTCAGCCAAGCCAATGTCTAAAGTGAATTGATAAAGAATCGAAAATTTTAAAATTAATAGTTCAGTCAGGGAAATAAAAATTTGAGTAGTTTGTCACACGTTGTATTTGACGTGTTATTTGCCAATTTATACGATTGCCACATGTCAAAGAATGACAGTTTTTATGATTGGAATTTATGAATAACTAGCTGCGCCCCGCGGTTTCACCCGCATAAGTGTCGATCCCGTGGGAATATCGGGATAAAAACTATCCTATGTCCTTCCCCAGGACACAAACTATCTCTACAGGGTGTTACAGAAAGGGTATATCAATACAAACAGGTTGAAGAGTGTATCTGGTCTAGAGTCTCTGTACAAAATTTCAGCTCAAAAGCAGTAACTTTGAAAATGCTTAATATTTTTTTATTTCGATAGTTTATTAAATTGAAATCATAACAAACGTGTCACCGCACTACGAGGGTCATTATCCATTATCTGTAGTGTGTCTGTGCGCCTAGTACACGCACATCACGCCGCCGCGCGCCAGTGCAGCGCCGTGATGTCGAAATAAAAAAATATTAAGCATTTTCAAAGTTAATGCTTTTGAGCTGAAATTTTGCACAGAGATTCTAGACCAGATACACTCTTCAACCCGTTTGTATTGATATACCCTTTCTGTAACACCCTGTATATCAAATTTCATCTAAATCGGTTCAGTAGTTTAGGCGTGAAGAAAAGACAGACAGACAGACAGAGTTACTTTCGCATTTATAATATTAGTTTGGATAACTTTAGCTACCTTACACTTAAAATCTAAGTGACTATTTAAACTAAAATATTCTTATAGAATTATAACCAGAAATATATACAACTCACAACAAAAAAAATATGAAAATAAAGCTGAAACGCCTGTGCAATACTATCTACCTATACCTACTTCACTTAAAAATAAATACTTATAACTACTTTAATTAATACAAGTACCTGCGCTTAATAATTTTTAATTTGAACGAATATTTAAACACTACCAAAACAACTCATACCTATTTTACAAAATAACAACAAAAGAAATTCAAATAAACTATTTAAAGACTAAAAGTCGCGCTGATAAGCACACGGTTTCTCAATATCAATTATTGTCTGTCAATAAGGTCGAACGCTCTGAACGCATCAACAGCCAAATATTGAATGAAGCTGAGAAGCTCGCTCTCGGACCGGACCTCCCGCCATTTTATACCCTACCGCCGCCGCGACCCGTGTCGAGCGCGGCAACCGATACACAAAAATAATCCTTATTCCTTCAGTGCGACGCACGGTGGGCTGAAAATCGGCTTTCATAGACTTAGGCATTTTATTTTGCAAGTGCCAGTTTTTATGCCGGATATCACTTCTATTAGTTATAACAATATACAAAAATGACACCAGAATGGATTCTGCACAAAAACGAAGGAATTATAATTTTTTTACGAAAATTTTGTATGGAGCTAGTATGAAAAATCGAAATATCTCTAAAACGGCAGGTATAACCGTAATATCCTTAAAGGAGGTTATAGTACTAATTATTTATGATTTTTTGACATACGTTACATAATGGTTGTAGATGCCGTTTTTTTTTTAAAAATCGACAAAATATTTTTATTTATTTTTACATATGAAACGTTCTTTTTAGTGTTTAAGTTGAAGAATTAGGAGCTTTAACAACTCTTAACATAAAATAGCATCACCCCTATAGACCTGAAGGACTAGACAGAGGTGTGTAGTATCTTGTTGATCTTGTAAGATTTCCAACAATACCAAATAGTTGAATATCAATGTCAAAGTGCCCATGCTGTCGCTTCTTTTTGAAAGATAGGGGAATAAAATTGTTTGTTGTTGAATGTGAAATGCGTACGGAGAGTGACTGCAAGCAAATATTGATTGGCCAAGTTGCGTGCAAACTTTAATAAATCAAGAACCAACTATTGATGAGATACCAAGAGCACGCTCAGTCTCTCCAGAACCTTCGACATCATCGACTGTTGGAACAATGACAAAAAGGTCCCGAAAACCATTCAAAGATCTGGGAAGCAAACAGAAAAAGAGAAGATCTAGTGAGCACATAGGCGAGGATTCCTTTGAATTGGCATATGCAGCTGCGGCACGTTTAAAAGATGAAGGGTATGAAGATATCGCATCTGTAATCGAATGTATGATCAAAAATCCAGAAGCTGCCGTTAAAATCTATGAAAGCATTAAGAAACCAGTGAAAACAGTAATATTTACACCAGAGAAAGCACTTGGATTGCTTCTATCACTTAAGCTTTCAAAGTGGCAAAATATTACGTTGCGAGAGACTGCCATTCGGGAAGGTGCTAAGGATATTTACCCATCCTACTATCAACTGCAACAAACTAAGCTTGCATGCTACCCTCCTAATCAATCAGTGTCAGTTACGGATTCATCAGCTAGAATTACACTTCAAGCTTTACTTGACATCACGGTGAAGCGGATTCTTCAAAGTCTTTCTGATAATGTGGAAAATAAGCAGTTAAAGCTGATATCGAAGTGGGGATTTGATGGCGCTGGTGGTGGTGGAGTTCTCCTGGTCCACCATCAGCTCCATATTACCATTCACATCGTGGCGAGCATAAATTGCTTAGCAATCATATTAAAGTAATCGAATCGCAACCCGTGAAATACTTAAATATTATTGAGTAATTCCGGTGTCCATCTGTGGTCTTCATCATCAGTTCCACTTCACCAAATGGTACTTTCCGAGAGCAAATGCACGAATTACTATAAAAAATACCCAAATCGCTATAGGTGTGCCTATAATATTTGAAGAGTTCCTTCGATTTCTCCAGGATCCAATCATCAGATCCTGGCTTGGTGACTATGGGACCACTTCAGAAGTATCTCCTTTCGAACAAAAAAATAATTTTGAAAATCGGTCCACAATTGACGGAGTAATCGCGTAACAAACATACAATAAAAATAATAAACATACCGTCGAATTGAGAACCTCCTCCTTTTTTTGAAGTCGGTTAAAAAGGAAGACAACCTTTTTTGCTGAAACTCTTGACCTAATACAGTTTCCGGAAACTGAGTTCGAGTATGTAGGTATATCCAATCTGGATTCTGACTTGGAATTGGAGTCCGACAACGAAAGTTGTAAAGAAAATTTGTAAAATTTAATTATTTGTTATGTTAGTTTATTGTACCAATATGTTTAGTTAATAATTTCATAGATTATTGTTTCAAATATTTTGTATAATTGAATTTATAGCACTTAGATATTATTTTTGTTACTTTTGTTTTATTTAAATTACCTATCAATAAAAGTATATATTTACAGTCTATTTTTATCACATATTCTTAATATTTGGGGAAAAAACATGCTTCCTAACGATGTTCTTAACTTTGACACAGTTCACGGATCGTTTTGAACAGTTTCATATGTAAAAATAAATAAAAATATTTTGACGATTTTTAAAAAAAAAAACGGCATCTACAACCATTATGTAACGTATGTCAAAAATCATAAATAATTAGTACTATAACCTCCTATAAGGATATTACGGTTATCCCTGCCGTTTTAGAGATATTTCGTTTTTTCATACTAGCTCCATACAAAATTTTCGTAAAAAAAATATAATTCCATCGTTTTTGTGCAGAATCAATTCTGGTGTCATTTTTGTATATTGTTATAACTAATAGAAGTGATATCCGGCATAAAAACTGGCACTTGCAAAATAAAATGCCTAAGTCTATGAAAGCCGATTTTCAGCCCACCGTGCGACGGCGCGATGGCTTATTTCATGTATAAGTTTGGTGTTTCTATACCGATTTCTATGATTCTTTTTTTATTGAATAGGTAATAATGTTAACTTTTTTAAATTAGGGATGAGTGAGAGTATTATAAACGTAAGAGTAAACAAATATAATCAGAATGCTCCGAACTGCTAAGCTATCAGGAGTTACACGTGTTATTGTGAGTCAACCATAAAAGATAGACATATGCGTACGTAGAATATTTCCGTCGTACATGATTTCTATGTAACTTTAACCATTAAGGCTGCACACGCGACGGAAGCTTAAAAAATGGAGTAACTTCTCCCGTTTTCCCAACATTTCCCTTCACTACTCTGCTCCTATTGATTGTAGCGTGATGAAAAGTATACTATAACCTGCCCAGGAGTATGAAGAATAATTGTACCAAGTTTCGTTAAAATCCGTCGAGTAGTTTTTGTTTCTATAAGGAACATACAGACAGACAGACAAAAATTTTACTGATTGCATTTTTGGCATCAGTATCGATCACTAATCACCCCCTGATAGTTATTTTGAAAATATATTTCATGTACAGAATTGACCTCTCTACAGATTTATTATAAGTCATTGAGCATAATAAGTATAGATTATCTGCCACAACTTGTGCAGTACGTTACAACAGTAACATTAGTTACATACATGACGCATCACGGATTCAGCCGACTGGCGGACTGGCGTGGCGGTCCGGCTACCCCGCAGCCATATTCACAAGTAGGCAGTAGGTGCCTCAGTGACTCAGTGTCTTTAGTACACAATAACTCCACTGATCTCATTAATATCTGCGTATTTTGATTAGGTACATAATGTTTAATAATTCTGTACATAACAGGTATTTATCCATCTAATAGATTCAAACATTTAATTAATTACTATAATTTAAGCAGTTTTAAATCGTTTAGATTATACTATTTTTAATACCAAGTCGCAGTTGTTTGGATCTATGTATGATTTATGTTCGTCAGGTTGAGTTTCATTTTATTCTGTCGAGTCATGTTTAGTTGGCAATCTTCGCGGCCTCATGCCTGCTACTAATGACACTCGGCAAAAAGAGCGAGGCAGGGTGACCCAGCACCCAGCAAACACAGTTCCGGATTAGCCACGTAGCAGGTGTAGCAAATGCCACAGGCCCCGCGCCGTGGGGGCCCCGCGCTTGGACGTACAAAAAACAAGTCATGGTACTCTATACCAATACCACCATTATTATTATTATTGCCTTTTTATTTCCATAATGAATGACTTATAAAAAACAAATATATCATAAGATTACTATTACATAAAATATGTGCATGCATAAAATAACAAAATTTATTACAATTCATATCATGATTATAAAGTTACAATCGCATAACAAATAATGTTATAAATTAATAAAATTATTTCTTTCCTTTTATATACATTTCTAAAAAAAATAATATTAAATAAATTTCAATTTTCAAAACAATTTATAATTTCCTTTATACATATATTTCAATATGGACCCCTCATCGGGTGAAGACCTCCTCCATTTTGCTCCACGTTTGTCTGTCCTTTGCCTTTGTGATCCAATTTTCCCCGGCTTTTTTTATTATTTCATCAAATCATTTTTCTTTCGGTCTACCTCTTTTCCTTTTGTTTGTTGGTCCTTGCCAGGTAGTTAGTGTAGTTACTCTGTGTAGGTACATTTTCCTTGTACCTAACGACTACAACCCTCCACCTCGAATACCACCATTAGGTTTATTTAAATATTAGGGAAGAATGGGCAAAAGAAACCTAAGCTCTCCGAGATGAGACGCAAAAAAATTTCGAGCTCGCTTCGCTCGCTCTTTCATACAAGGTTCTCTCTGAACTTACAATCACTGTTAAATCACGCGATAAGTAATATACGCAAAATGAATCATGTAGGTTTTTACCTAAAAGTACCTATTATACTGAGCATTTTTTTAAAGAAAGTAATTTGGTTCAAGTACTTCAACTGATATGGAACGGAAAAGAACGCATTTGTTAAGAAACATTGATTTGACTAGTGAAAAACCACTACACAACTAAAACTATTAAGAAAACGTTCTGTTTTATCTTGTAAACCTTAGAACCTTATTCAAACTAAGTTCTACCATAAAGGGTTCCAAGGTATTTGCTACAGGCCCCGCGCTGGCTTAATCCGGCACTGCCAATAAGCAGTCTGCTGACGCAACGGAGACTCGAATGGTGCGTGGCGACAGGACAAACAGAAACATCATCATCTGCCTAGCCTTTTCCCAACTATGTTGGGGTCTGCTTCCAGTCTAACCGTATGCAGTCTGACCTTCACAACCCAGTTATAGTTAGCGCCACGAAAGATAGGACTTGACCCCGCCTCCCGCGCTCTTTCAACCGCCCGCGCCCCTATGACGTCCGGTACCGTCCCGCGGTCAGACCTCATACCGCTAAAGAGACCTAAAATCGTGTACTGCGCAAGTCAAACCACGTGGTGCGTCAAGTCTCATCTTTCGTGACACGCATTTTATTGGGCGATACCCCTTGGTAAGACTGGTTGTCAGATTTTCGGGCTTCTGACGACCCGTAATGACTGTCAAAGTTTCACGAATGACAGCCGGGACCAAAGGTTTAACGTGCTTTCCGAAGCACGGAAGGGTCTTGATATGTAAAGACGGTCACCCATCTACGGAACAACCGCGGCAAGCGTAGCTAAACCTAGAAAACTAGTAAAATAAATGAATAATAGAGAAAATTATGAAAATAAATTATCACAACACTGGCTTAACTTGTTTGTCTGTAAAATACTAGCTTTTATTTTTTAAGGGTTTAAAGGATATTTGAGTTGCTGTTCCTTACCTTCTTTCATGTTTCGGGAACCGAAAGAAACTCCTGTCTTTATCGTTCCTCGATGAAGATAAGCATCCAAATAATGCACAATATACAACCCACAAAATATAAAACTTTAAAAAAATAATGTGTTCGTGTCAGCAGTAGGTAGGTAGGAACAGCGCTGCGGTTCTTGTGTATGCGAGCGCCATTGTTAAACAGCAGGCGACGAATACATCGAAGTGCGGGGTGAGGTGCGGTAACTGGTGTAAGTGCGGGGAAGAGAGTGGCCTTTCTGTACGTAGTACTTTAAGTATTCTGTGATATAACTTAGCCACAAGCCAAACAGGTAATTAACCGATTACAAGCACAACGAAAGACAGCGCGACCACGTGTAACAACGGCCACACACACCACGACACATGCCGCGCCGCCCGCGCCGCGCCGTCCACTTCCATGTAGCTCACAGATATGGCACTGGTGGTCGCGGCAGTCGGGGCGTCACTCGGCTGCACTCGCACACACGGGTGCTCGCACCGGTACGACCACTCGGTCGTGGCCTTCTGATCTGACGTATTGCGTGTTGTGTTGTAAATTGAAATTAAGAAACTTAAAATTATACCTGCCGTGATCGCTTCCTTTTGCGCAGTACCAGTACCTACCTACATAGCTACATTAATTAAATATTATATTTATTTATTATTTATTTATAACGCTCGTCATAAAATCTTTTTATAGACCAAGCTTCGAGCAACGTAGAATGTTGAGAATAACAGAACATTTTCACCGCGTGTCTGCATCATTACAGAGACTAATTGTCTCTTCTTTAAGTAATGGTGGTCGTGGGTCGAGTGTCACGGGGTCGCTAAGCTGACGTCCACCATTAGCCACTAACGCAACCTCAGTGCCGCTCATACCGCTGACCTATTTACTAATAAATACTTTTGCATTTTCTAATGTTTTGCATAATGGATATTCGCATATAGACTGTAGGTATTACTCATTCCCATTTAACTCCGCAAGTACTTACTGAACTTTAAAATCCTTGTAGATGCTCTCAATCTGTCTAGTGGCCAGGTGGCCTCACGCGGGTTGACGGCGACTAGCGGTTACTTACTGTTTACTTATAGATAAACTTACTGTTTATAGATAAAAATACTCACATTAGAATATTTAATTCTATACGTGTATATTTTGTAAAGTATACGGCTTATGTTTAACTTATCACCAGATAAAGTAAAATATAACATCAAAAAAACACTTTTTACTGCCAAAAATAGTAAATGATCACCAAAGGTATTTGTATTCTCATTTGCTCGCTCTTGCAGCCCATGTCGACGGAGCCCTGCTTCGCGGGGCTCCTATTTCTGTGTAAAGGGTTTAAAGTAACCTAACCAAACCTCACCTCGGGGTGCCCAGCTAGAACTATTGTAATTTTAGACAAAATTTTTTGGTGTCCAGTATATTTTTTTTGGTGATCATTATATTTAAACCCAAAGTAAACTAGCTTCCGCCCGCGGTTACACACCCGAATGGCAAGTGGATAAAAAGTTATGTCCTTTCCTAGGGTTCAAAGTATCCCCATACCCATCAAAATCGGTCCAGCCGTTTTGGAAATTAGCCGGAACAGACAGAAAGACTGATTTTTATTTATAAACGACTTCAAAAAAAAGAGGAGGTTCTCAATTAGATTGTTTTTTTTTTTGTTACCTCAGAACTCCGTTATTTACAAGCCGATTTATAAAATTATTTTTAATTTGAAAGGATATACTTTCAGATTGGTCCCATAGAAATTTCAGGGTAGTTCTTCGAAATTTGATTCTTCGACTGATCCATATGGCCAAAATTTAATTTCACTTTCAGCTCTGTAACACATGTTCATATGAAAATAGACATACCAAATAACATATGTTTGTATGAGGGACTCGTTTTTATAAAGTAGTTTTCAAGATATCGACGTTCGAATATTTTGTGCCCAGATGAATCAGAAACATAAATAAAAAGTAATAAATACACCGTTACTTTTGATTGATAATTCTAAACAATAATTATTCATTCTAAACTAAGACTAAGACATATCAAAAGTGTCATATTAAGAACAGTTTTATACTCCTGTCACTTTTTAATTATTCAAAAGGTTATAGCTAAATAAATAATAATAAATAAGACTAGAACTACTGACTTGTACACGGTCAAACATTGGACATTATAATGCAACAAAAGCACTCCTTTTGTGCTGGAGAGGGGAAATCTAATTTATTTCATTAGTCATATGGGGGTTTTGACCATACGAATCAGGCACAGTTGAATCAGAATTTTGCCTAGAATCATGCATAACTCATCATACATACAGACTTCATTATTGTCATTTTTCTACACGATTCCATAACCTAAAAGCATCACACGAAACACAGATTGAAGTTTTAAAACAATAAAATAAATTTTATAAAGTAGGCATTGTAATCATAATGCCACCTGAACCAAACCCAGGTGGATCAGATATTTTCCTTCGTAACACCGGGATCTAAGCCAACCAGCCGCAGGTCCACCTTCTAGTTCTTCGGTTGCACGACTGGCTTCCCCCCGCGCGGGAAGCCAGATTCTCATTTATATTATTCGACCAAGTACGGTCAAGTGAAGCTTACGCCACATAAATCAGTATTATACGCCGGACACTCCTTATTTATTTATTTATAAACAAACTAACGTAGTTATAACCAATACATATTTTTTTTGTAAGAGGACAACTCATTTCCTTCCCTTCCTCCCTCATTCCTTTCCTTCTCATTTCTTTCCTTTTCCTTTTTCATGTTCTTTTTGCGTCATTTTCACCGCAAATAAACGTATTTTCTTTCTTTCTTTCTTTATATAATTATAATTTATATTGATGTATCAAAGGGAAAATGCGACATCGACCATTTTGTTCCGGAAAATGGCAAACGGACGCGTTATATGAATCAGAAGAACAAACTTCAAATATTTTTATTTTCTACCTAGACAGCAATTATTTAAAAAGTATAATTTGTCCTAGTAAGGCATAAAGCTAAACTGTACAAAAAAAAAATTACATGTCGTTTTGTTAGTAGGTTACAGAAATATACCCACAGACATCGAAAATTTTGTCCCTGAAGAACTACCCTTCATCCAAATCAGTTCAGTAGTTTGGTTTGTAACATGTTTTAAACCAAAATTCCTGGTAAAAATTCAAGTAAACGAAATTGCGTCGTTTGCTTTTCCTATGACTTTTCAGTGGCGGCTTATTGGAATTGTCGCATTGTGGCTATAAGTGCCGTCTCTTTACATAATTAACCGACTTCAAAAAGGAGGAGGTTCTCAATTCGACTGTATTTTTTTTTGTATGTATGTTACGCGATATCTCCGGCAGTAAAATTGTAAATCGATTTCAAAAATTGTGATGGTATCAGTATGTCTCAGGGGTGGTCCCATATAAATTTTATTAACTTTGCTTGCTTCATTAATACGTATTTTTGCCACCTAGTTTATTTATTTATTTATTACTTAGGGACAACAAACAGTAGTGTAATAAAATGTAAACATAGGTTAAAACTTACTAATAGATGTAACAAATACACTACTCACAACGTTATCCACATATTACTAAACAGATCTACTAGTTGTTAGAAAGAACTATATAAAAACAGACAAAATAAAGTAAACATTACTTAATTAATAGGGTTCTGATCACTTAAAATGGTAACAATTTCTTTTCTAAATGCAGCCTTGCTGTGAAACATAATATCAGTTGAGCCAAACTGCCTATTGTAGGTGTCAACTAATCGATGCAAAGGTGAGCGTACGCCTGAGTTGGTTCTACAAAAAGTAGTTGCAAACAAGTGTCTCGAGCGAACTTCTCGACCATGTATGGTGCGAGGGATCTGCAGTAGCACAAACTGTTCACTAGATCAGTACAGTCGAATTTATTACGACATATATTAAATAGGGTCATCATCTCAAGTAGGGTGCGCCTGGATTTCAGAGTAATAAGGTCATATTTTTTTAGTAATAATTGGTACGGAATTTTCTTTTTAAAACATCTATAGTGCATTGCACGTAGGAATTTGCGTTGGACCAATTCAATAATGTCAATATACTTTTTATAGTAAGGATTCCAAATAGGTACTGCATATTCCAATTGCGGTCGTATTATTGACTTATACTAGTATAGGTGTAAGTAGGTAGAGGGACGATGGAATTCTCTTGATGCCCTCATTACAAAACCAAACATTTTAAATGCCTTATTGACTATATTGTCTATGTGGGCATCAAGGTGAAGCTTTGAGTCTAACTGTATGCCTAGATCACGAAGAGAATTAACTTTGTTCAGTGGAGTGTTTCCGAAAGAATAATTGAATTTCGTTACATTTTTCTTCTTTGTAAACGTAATGCTATGGCATTTAGGTATACTTAGGTAGAGTTTGTTAATAGAACAGTAGTCCAGAAAACGGTCAAGGTCATTCTGAAATTCTAAACAGTCTGATAGATGGCTGATACTTTTAAAAATCTTTAAATCGTCTGCATACAGGAGGAACCTACAATTTTTAAAGCAGTCTTTTATGTCGTTAATAAACAGAATGAAAAAGAGGGGACCTAAAATTGAGCCTTGAGGAACTCCGGAAGTGACTTTAACCATGCGAGACTCATAACGACTTTCTGGGTCCTATTGGTGACATATGATACAAACCAACGCATTAAATTTCCTCTAATACCATTGAATGCAATTTTGTCAAGAAGTAGTCGGTGATCGACTTTATCGAAAGCCTTTTGGAAGTCAGTATAGACGACATCAATTTGCTGTCTACTGTCAATGCCTTCAAATAGATGCTTTGTAAAAACAAGAAGGTTACTTACACAGGACCTACCTTTAACGAACCCGTGTTGCTCTTTTATTAAGATGCTATGAAGAATAGGGTAGATCTCATTATGCACCAGTCTTTCAAAAAGTTTGGATAACCCTGACAACAAGGAGATTGGGCCATATGTGGAAACGTCACTCTTAGAGCCACATTTATGAACTGGAACGATGTTCGCTTGTTTCCATACATCAGGAAAAACCCCATAGGAAAGACATTTATTAAATAGTATGAAGAGAGGGGAGCACAGTGTGTCACTTGTGTTTTTCAAAAAGATAGAAGGGATACCATCTGGCCCAGGTCCTTTGGAAGCATCCAGTAATTGTAGTTCTTTTCGTATTTTATGCAATGAAAAGTGGAGGTTACAGATATTTATATCACCATCAGGATTGGTGTGCGGTGGCACCCATGAAGAATGATCAAAAGAAGATGGTTCATATACTGATTGGAAAAAATCAGAGAATAGATTACAAGTGGTAACAGGGTCATCTGAGGACTGTTGGAGATAGTGAACTCTAGCTGGAATACTACAGAAGTTACGACTAGAAGTATATGACCAAAATGCCTTAACATTTTTGACCACACTATCCTCTACACCATTCATATATTTTTTAAAACATTCGTCCGCCTCCTTTTTGAATTTTGTTCTATAAATAGAAAATAGCTCGTAGTCTTTAGTGTTTCCATATTTTTTCCACTTAACCCATGTACGAGATTTATTTTTGAATATGTGCAAAAGAGATTTAGTGAACCAACATGGGACTTTCAGACTTTTAGGCTTGTAAGTGGGGGTATGTAATTTAATGATTTTATAGATGTTTTCATAAAAAGTTGCAACTGCTTGATCAGGGGGTAGATCTTCAAGTATATTGTTCCAATCTTCAGTTTCAATGTCAGTATTAATGTTAGAATAATTCGATTTGTAATAATTTAGTTTGATAAGATTTTTGTGTTTAGGCATTTGTGTAGGTTTTCTAAATGGTATTTGTACGTAAAAGGAAGGATGGTGAATATCTATTGGCAAAAGTGAGATGTTAGGATTATGCGCAACAGCATGTGTATCACAGAAGAAAAGATCCAAAATCCGCCCATTACAGTTAGTGAGTATGTTAAATTGATTTAAGTCTAATTGTGAGCAAAAGTTTAATAGATGTCGACTTGCATTAGAATATTTGCTATCAGAGGCACATGTCATGTACGAATTTGTACTAATCCAGTTTAGCGCAGGTAGGTTAAAATCACCGGCAAAAATAATGTTTTCTATGCAGGGATCGTCTATTAAATTCGACAACGAATTTATAAAGTTTATACATATACATCATCCGTGGTGCTAGGGGGTATGTAAGTAGCACAAACAAGTAGGTATCTACAACTATAAGAGGGAATTTTTATTACTTATTTTATGTTCTGGTAAAATTAGTTTATATTGAACATGTTATAACTTCCTGTCACTGATATTTACATAGCAAGTAGAGTTATAAGAATTTGTAAGTACAACTTAAAAGAGATAAATAAAAACTTAAAAAAAAAACCGGTCAAATGCGAGTCGGACTCGCGCGCCGAGGGTTCCGTACAAATTTGTAGGTAGGTACCTATGTAAATAGTTTATTACGGGTTTTTTTTTTCACAAATTTACGGTTTTCGGATTTTTTCCTTTACTTGTGCTACATGACCTTGCTTCTTGCCAAATGTCTTGATTCTAGGTGAACGGGAAGGACCCTATAAATTTGGATTCCCTTGAGAGTGTCGAAACATACGTTTTTTGCGGCATAAACGGCCGTACGTATCTTTTTTTTTCGTTACCTTAGAATTTCGATTTTTTCACTGACAATGAGTCATATGGTTTTAATTTCAACTCGATACCTCCACGCGTTCCCGAGATAAAGGGTCTTGACAGATGGACAACAAAGAGATCCTATAAGGGTTTCGTTTTTCGTTTTGATGTACGGAACCCTAAAAAACAACCAGCTTCCAAAACGACACTACAAAGTTAAATAAAAAAACATTTAAAATAAAATAAAAACCGGCCAAGTGCGAGTCGGACTCGCGCATCGAGGGGAAATTTAAGGTTTTCGGAATTGTTCCTTTATGTGTGCTATAAAACATTGCTTCATGCCAAATTTCAAGATTCTAGGTCGACTGGAAGTACCCTTTAGGTTTTGATTCCCTTGCGAGTAGTTGAGAGTTTGAAAATATGCGGCTTAAATTGCCGTTTCTTTTGATTGCGTTGACGCAAGTTGCGTTGAAGTTTGATTTTGTTACAGCTTAAAGATATTATAGACCTGAGTATTTGATATTAATTTCACTTTAATACCTCTACGCGTTCATGAGAAAAGAAGTTGTCACTTTTAAATCTTCAAAAATATTTTTTATTATATGATGTAACTAAAAATTTACGGTTTTCGCAATTTTTCCTTTATCTGTACTATAAGACGTTACTTCGTACCAAATTTCAAGATTCTAAGTTCACGGGAAGTACCCTGTAGGTTTTGATTCCCGTGCGAGTTTCGAAAATTTGCGGAAATTTGCGGCATAAACGGCTGTATCTTTTGATTGCTTTGGCTTAGAAGTTTGATTTTTAACAGCTCCAAGGGACAGTAGACCTGAGTATTAGATATAAATTTCAGTTTGATACCACCACGCGTTCCTGAGAAAAACGGTCTTAACAGACGGACGGACGGACGGACAACAAAGTGATCCTATAAGGGTTCCGTTTTTTCGTTTTGAGGTACGGAACCCTAAAAAAAAGAAAAGGTACCCTATGTCCGTTTCTGTACTCTTGACAATGTATAAGCAATCAGGATGATCGATTCAGTGGCTTAGGCGCGAAAAGGTAACAAACAAACTTACTTTCGCATTTATAATATCTAGCTAGCTGCGCCCCGCAGTTTCACCCGCATAAGTTGCGATCCCGTGGGAATATCGGGATAAAAACTATCCTATGTCCTTTTCCGGGACTCAAACTATCTCTATACCAAATTTCATCTAAATCGGTTCAGTGGTTTAGGCGTGAAGAGGTAACAGACAGACAGACAAACATACAGTTTCGCATTTATAATAGTTACTAGCTGTGCCCCGCGGTTTCACCCGCATAAGTTTCGATCCCGTGGGAATATCGGGATAAAAACTATCCTATGTCCTTTCCCGTGACTCAAACTATCTCTATACTAAATTTCATCTAAATCGGTTCGGTCGTTTAGGCGTGAAAAAGTAACATACAGGCAGACAGACAGAGTTACTTTCTAGTTTATACTATCATTATAGTAATAAGTAATATAGTAAGGATATTCGCTTTGTAATACTACTAAGTACTATTAGTTATTCTGTGGTAATACTCCAAGTGGCTGATTAAGAATAATGATCAATACTACGTTACAGTTGAAGCATGGGTTACAAGTTGGGCTCCTGTGCGGCTCGGGCGGTGCCGCGGTGCGTTCGACGTCGACCACGTCGCCATGTGCCAGCCGCTAGAGTACACAATAACAATGTAGTCGCCGTCCACGTACAGACATACCGCCTGGTAGAAACTATAGTTGCAAAACTTCTGAAAAATTCTGAATAATTCCGGAATACTTCTGGGAAAGTTTCTTTAAATCAGAATTATTCAAAATGAATTTAATTAAGATTTTTATTTTTTTTTCCTGAAAATCGTATTTTGCATCACTCGTCGATCGCCGCCGCGCTACCCCTCTGTGCGCGCCCGAATGCACGAGTCGTGCGTGCCGCGCGCGCCCGGCTGCACATGCACGAGTCGTGCGTGCAGGCGATGGCGGTGCGAGGTGCGGTAAGAGGGAAGATGCTCCCTGGAGAAGTTTTCCCCCCGCGAGAAAGATTCGTACCCCGCAATCGAATGTTTCCGCCGAATATTTCGCCCGAATAATTCAATGGGAAATATTCCCAAAGTTTCGGAATATTTCGGAATACTTCCGAAGCATTCGACGGGAATGATTCGGAATTTTTCCCGCCAGCATCTATAGTAGAAACGTCCACGTACAGACATACCGCCGGTAGAAACTATGTACCTATAAGTTTTTAACACGCTTTTATTAGCTTCACTTGTAACTAACAAACAAACAATGTAATAAAATCTTGGAAGTCAATTTTAATCTACTTTTAATAATTGTCGTATCGAAATGAAAGTCTATGACGATGATGTACCTTTGCAGCTTCTCATTTCTATTATATCCAATAGGTAATGATTAGTTCAAAGAGCGAGGAGCGCCTTTTGGTTAGGTTAGCATTCCAAACTTTTCGAATTAATCATTGGATTTTTAGTTTTTTTAACTAGGTATTGTTTCAACAAAACAAGACGACAATCTAATAGCACCAGGAACGGCAGCAACATTACGAGTAGGTACAATATCAGTTAATCACACATACACACGACACCAAACATTCACAAGTGTTACTGTTCTTGACCTGCTTGATGACCGAACCCGACCGGCCTCCGGCCTCCGGACTCCGGACTCCGGCGCTCGCCGCACTTTGGACTTCACAGTGCAACCGTGACACAGCGGTAGAACGTTCTGATGATAAATAAATCGGCTAAAATGATAGTGATTGATCATTTTATTTAGGTACCTACCGTACTCCTGTGGATAACCGTAATTCAATGGCACGCCGCAAGCATGGCCGCTTGCCATTGCGCGAAACTTGTGCAGCCTGCACAACAACAGCGACACTGAAGAATCAACCCGTTCCTATCACAAGTACGTTCGTGGCTTCATTAAAATGGTACTTACTGATCTGATGGATGAATCTAGAATCAGTGCCGAAACTATAAATAAATAATCATGTTTAAGCGAACTCATAAATTAATATTATCTCCGAAAGAATCGCAGCGCCATCGTGACTCAACTAACTAACTAAACGATCTGCAGAAAAAGATTACTTGCTTATCACACTAATATTATAAAGGCGAAAGTTTGTGGGGGTGTGTGTGTGTGTTTATATGTTTGTTACTTCTTCACGCTCAAACCGGTGAACCGATTTAGATGAAATTTGCTATAGAGATAGTTTGAGTCCCGGGAAAGGACATAGGCTACTTTTTATCCCGATATTCCCACGGGATCGAAACTTATGCGGGTGAAACCGCGGGGCGCAGGTAGTTATATTAATAGATATTAAGAGATCCTTGATTTTTTTTTTACAAATCATCTAAGCTATGAAATCGTTGTTTTATTTAAGGGGCCACCGTAGCATGCATAGTTCATTCATACTTGCAAACGTAATACCAAAATAATTTGTAAATCAAACATATACCGAAGACCCCAACATAGTTGGGAAAGACCAACGTACCTAAGATCCGCGGGGCAAATGCGTAACACATTATCAATCGGAATCGGTTTCATTTTGACAGTTCAACAACATTCATTGCGTTATTTATGTTTTGAGCAGAAGATATTATCGAACTTATGAAGCAATGGATTAGCAATTTGCTTCAAAATGATTCTGATTCCGATTGATAGTATGTTACGCAATTAGGGTGCCGGCCCCGCTAAATTTGCTAAAGATGTAAACAACAATGGCCGCTCGAAATTGAATGAAATCGATATACAAGAACATTTATTTTAAGTAATGTTTGTTTTCGTTTAGTTAGCTCGGAGATTTAGAAGAAAACCAACATTACCTATTTAAAATAAATGTCCCAGAGTCCAGCAAATAGAAACAAAAAAACTATTCAAAAATAACGAGCCGGGCCGTGGCAGCTAAAAGATGACCATGGCCATAGATTCCATGGCCATGGCCTATACCTATGGTTTTTTACATTTCTATGACCATTCCCAACTTAAGGCGGGGTTCACGAGCATGACGCATGGAATGCATCGATCAGCACCATTCGCTCAACCATTATTATTTATGACGTGATAGAATAGATGCAGTCACCTAAATCAGGTTTATATAGGTATATATAAAAGTCCTAAAACGAAAGAGTAGCACGTCCACACATTGCAAGCACTGGCAGGAGTTATCAATAACAATATGTATAATGCGGTCGCTCGTCCTCGGGCCTTCTCAATTGATAAACAAGCGATGTCTCGTCAGCAGCGGGTTCCATGACGACATACGATGACACAACGCTCCACCCTGCCACAGTATAACAAAGTAAGCAGTATTACGTCTTCATATAAATAATATTGAAACATATTATATTAAATATATTATATTTACTGTGTCCAAATCAACGTGTTTTTCTTTCTTTCATATAAATCGGCCGAAACGACACGTTTCAAAATCATGATGTCTATCATAACGCGGACGCTCCCGCACATTTATTTACGAGAAATAATAGGTATGGCATAAAGTTATCAACCGTTTTGTTCAGTGTATGGGTGTTTGAATTCATCAATATCGCTAACAAAAATAAATATCGAATGGCTTCGGCTGATGTGCCGAGAGGATTTAGGAAACAAACTTAACACCACACATTTCAATGTATAGGACGTAGCACCTACAGCCAATCGCAAGTTTTTTTAAAAATAATGGTCTGCCATCATTAAATTTTCCGGACTTACAAAAAACAGTTACAACCCAAGAGGCACAGTCAGTGAGGAACCCCAGTGTGTGATTATCTACCGAGCGGCCGTAGGTAATTATTTCAAGGACACTGTCGAGATATAAGAGATACTGCTTACTTTATTATAGGTACTGTGACCCGGGCCGCCCGCGCCCGGCCACCACTGCTCCAACAATAACAACAATATCAGTTATTGTCTATCACTAGTTGTCACTCAGATATGAACGTTTTGGCTCTGATTGCTTTTAATTCCACTCACTTTCACTACCTACTGACAAAAAAAAAAATCGTGTGCTTTAGTGTGATTCGCAAATATGTGTTAGTGCCCACACGGCGCCCAACCCAGTGGCCATGAACTAACTGTGAGCAGCACAGGGCCCTAATTCACTGCGAAGCCACGTCAATTTCTTAGCTAATCCCGCCAATCTCGCGTTGGTTTCGCGGTTTCGTTAATTGTGTCATAGAGAATTACGGACCGTGGTGACGACCCTGAGCGCAAAGCAAAGGTTAACATCCAATTTGTTATCTAAAAGCTGAAGTACTTTATGTTAATTTTATTACTCTGCGAGAAGTTGTTGTTGTCATACAAATGAATAGCTTTTCAAAATTTAACACAAGTAATAATCAACATAAATAGTCATAATTAATAAAAAAACTTTTTACAAAAAAAAACAACCGACTTCAAAAAAAAAATAGTACAAAGTGAAAAATAACTTTAATTTCGGAAGTCGGTGTCAAAAAACGAAAATGTGGAACCAACGACACCGACTTCCGAAATTAAAGTTATTTTTCACTTTGTAGTGTTTTTTTTTTTGAAGTCGGTTGTTTTTTTTTGTAAAAAGTTTTTATTTTTAACTTTTTAGTTGTGCCTACCCCACACAAATTAAATTAAAACTAGTGCATTGAAGAATTGGAGACACCGACTAGAATAATCATGAAAATTCGCATAGAAATGCCGGAGATGCAGTACATTCATGCATATAACTTCGTACATAAGAAAAAATACCTAATGTATTATATACTAAAACCTTCCTGAAAGTATGTAGATCACATTAATGAAAGAATTATCAAAATCGGTTCATAAGTTTTTGAGAAAATCACGGACATACAAAATACAGAACCTCCTTTTTTGATGTCGGTTAAATACGAAACTTTACGCAAGACAAGTACCTACATAAATTAAATTAATGATGAGTTATAAACTGTAGGTTCATTAGCTGCAGCGGTGTGTAGGTAGTAGGTACATACCTAACGATGACCTCGATGATATCGTATTATTATCTCTTACGTATGTCAAATTATCAATATACTTACGGAGTACGTATCTACTCCGTAAGTATAGTGATTGTTGGTTGGTAGCGAGCGGTGGCGGAGAGCTGGACTGTCGGCTGCCGGCTGTCTACTGCGGCTGTCGGCGGCATTGTCTTGTACTGCGTGGCCCGTGGAAGCAGTCCTACTACCGCCTGGAGAGAGAACTCATCGACCAGAGGACAAGCTTGCGTGCCGTTCGTGAGTGATGACTTAATGATGACACGCTAAACAATATTATGCATCTATCAAGTTCACAGGATGCTTTGAGAACTAGATGAAACTATGCTGCTGCTATGGTAGACTCCAAAAGTCCAGAGTAATCAGCAAATAGATACATTGTTATGTAAAACAAAACCCCTGGCGTTATTCCTCAATCCCGAGCCATGCTAAAAACCGTCGGTGCTCCATGGACCAATTGAAATTTGACCAATTGGTCTATGGGGAAAATGACATGTTTCCATCGTCCAAATACCAACTGGACTATGGAGAATTGAGAAATGTTCCACTGCCCAGTTTAATAGTATAGTACAGCCTTGTCCATACTATTTAAAAAAAACATCATAAACAATTTTTGTAACCGCTTAATAATCATTTATTGAATAATCACGACATAACAATTTATTTGTACAAAGATTACAATACAAATCGTGAACGTCGATCGGATTGACTCCGTTCCGGATCCCACAATATTGGCGACAACAGTCTTCGCAATACCCTCATCCCGGAGACTTATACTGTCATTTGGCAAGTCGGAGCCCTGGAGTCCACCACGCCCTTATCGACCTTCATTAGGTTCAAGGCAATCTCACCTCCTCACGGTAACGTTTAATACCTACCTACCTCAAGTCTACTTTATGAACATAATACCTATGCTCTATTCTCAATCAACATCACCCATATTTAGGGCTACTAATGACATCATTATTTGTTTTCCTGTTGAATAAAAAACCACTCGCCGACCGCCCAGGTTCGACCTTCACCAGACAACATGCATGCTTCAACAGCCGAGTGTTTGTTAGATCACGCTTAGTTATCTAATGCACGCTCGACAGTGCGACGCGGAGTCGCGGACACAACAATATTACATAATATGTATAGTAAGTAAATGGTTGTTTTGGTGAAGCAACTCATTGGTATCTGTGTTTTGGGCACACAGCGGTGCTGGAGTGTGCTGTGTCATGGTAAATGAATGGCACACAGGCGCGTGCGACCGGTTCGCCAGCACCGAGCCGGAAAACGCGGCCACTCTCACGGTTGGGGTCTGCACAGCGGAGTGATAAAACAATCGCCAACGTTATAAAATGACTTTAATTAAATTATCACAATATTTAAATTATGCACAACACCTTGTTACATACATCTAACAGCAGTCTGTAGCGGTCGGACATGACTCGCGTTCACACACTCAGTGACAGAGTGGCACAGGGGCACTATCCGAACAGGTATGTGTAGAGCAAGGTGACCACGATGCCCAGCAGCACGGGGAACTTCCACGAGCTCGTGAAGCTGGCCTCGCTGTCCTGCTTGCTGTCCTCCCAGGACATCTGGCGCTTCTGCACGTTGACGCGCTCCGCCTCCACCACCTCACCCACCGCGTACTTCTGCATGAGCTCCTTGGCGTCTAGCGAGTGACCCACGTCGTCGAAATCCTCGGACGCGTCCTTGCCGGCCACGTTCACCAGCACCTCGTGCCCGCCGGGATGCTCGTCTAGGAACTTGGTGACGTCATACACTACATTGTCGATGATAAATACGGTTTCAGTTCTGCTGCTCTTCTTGGAGACCTCCTCCCGAGTGAACTGCCTGACGGTCATGTCTGCGCGCGCGATCGGATCGGAGCGGGGCGATGGACTGAACACAGACGGCGCTCGCGGCGCGCGCGCTGATTCCTCTCCCCGCGCCGCGCGCCGCCTCCTGCTGATAACCACTATCGTTAAAACCTGAATCATCTCTCATGCTGACGCAGCAATTCTCTTAATCATGGTACTGAACAAACTAAACTCTAGTTGCGTACCTACTACATGGCAGATAAAGGGGATTTGTATCTGAGTGAATATCTACGGATCTACCGGCGCGGCGCGCGCGGCGTTTCTACTTGCAATGCCTACTCTGCTCATTTAATAGTCTTCAACCGCTAAAGCGTATCGAACCGGTGCATCCGAATAGCACACTGATTAGTTTTCTTGAACTCAGCTTCAACACCTTCATAAAGTGAAAGTAAGTAGTACTCGTTTGCGATTGCGAGTTGCAAACACTGACCAAAAAATTGCAGCGCTCATCAGATAACATTGTTCGGAAGTAGCTTCTACGCCGCCACGGCCGCCACAGTCGCGTGCCTTGTTAACGATCAGCTGCAAATCAATCACGCACCGCACACCTTGTTTTTTTTTTTAATCAACCGTAAAGAAGTAGTTACAATAGGAATTCACTAAGCAGCTTAACTTCACATCTTCAACCATATTGTATGTACCAAACAGGAAGCACCACAGAGATTGGAAATCATTTTCTTAGACTGCAGCATCGCGATTGCATACTTTGTAGGTGCAGGGCCCGATCTAAAAGAGGGGCGGCCGGGCATTTGCCCAGAGCGGCAAAAATGACTCCTGTCTTCCAACCTAGCCAGTTATGGCTAGGTTGGAAGATAGGAGTCAATCTGCCAATCAACCTGGGTGGGTGGTGAGAATTTTATTAGCCACCTTCCAACTAGTTCCAACCTACTTCAGGTTGGATAGTGTTTATCTGAATTATTTTTGTTCGAAAGAAAGAAGAAGAAGAAATACCTAAATAGGAAATAAGGAACCAACTCTTTCGATACGTAATGATTTTAGAAGCTAGAATGCAAAGAAATTCATTCAAATTTTTTGCCGGTTTTACATTTCTGAAATTGCAACCCTTTCGGTCCATTTATGTTTGATAGCGATTTCCCTCAAACTTTGGGAGAAATATCCTGTACCTACATTCATACAACGCGACATTTTAGGGGAATCCATCAAATATCATATTTATATGCAAAAGATTGTATTATTTTTAACCGACTTTAAAAAAGGAGGTTCTGTATGTTTGTATGTCCGCGATTATCTCAAAAACTACTGAACCGATTTTGATAATTCTTTCATTAGTGTGATCTACATACTTTCAGGAAGGTTTTAGTATATAACACATTAGGTAATTATTCTTATGTACGAAGTTATATGCATAAATGTACTGCATCTCCGGCATTTCTATGGGAACTTTGATGATTCTTCGAGTCGTGTCTTCAATTCTTCAATGCACTAATGTTAATTGAATTTGTGTTAAACTTTTATTTCGGAAGTCGGTGTCGTAAAACTAAAATGCGGAACCAACGACACCGACATCCGAAATAAAAGTTATTTTTCACTTTGTAGTGTTTTTTTTTTTTGAAGTCGGTTGTTTTTTTTGTAAAAAAGTTTTTTTCCATTAGTTATTTAGAAGACTCCTAGTAAAAATGTTCCGCCCTAGAGACAAATTTTTGACATATTTGTGAATAGTGTAGCGGTAGCCATGAAGAAAGTTAATAAGTGATATTTATGCGAAATATAAGGTGCTATAAAAGTATCTGCCATGGCTTCAACGGGAGACAGTATTCTGTATATAGATAACAATAGTAAAGATACATTATTGATCTTATGTCATTAATTTTTTCATACAAAAAATGTGCGTATTTGAATTTAGTTGCATGAAACTATCCCATAGTAATTAGCTGTTGCCACACCGTCATTTCATTTCGCAAAATGTGACGAAGCGACAAATCGCGCATAGTTTGTGAACCACGTTATGCAGAATAGAGTAAATGTTTATTTAATTAGTTTATTTTCTCAATTTGATTTAACTATTCCGGGGTAAAAAACTTCTTCACTACTGTAATCTCTATACAAAATACTGTCTCCTATTGAAGCCGTGGCAGATATTTTTATAGCACCTTATACACCTATGCCAAGTTTATAAGTTCTATTCTTAAAAGTGGCGTGAATTTTACTGGCAGATTAATCATATAAATATTGAAGTGCGAATTTGCTAAGTAGGTAAGTACCTATCTATTTTATAAATTAAATTGTATTAAGTACGTAAAAAAAAAAACCTAATATTGAACAAACCTTGCTAAAAAATGTGTACTTTTTGTTCCTGTAAGTAAATAGTTTTAATTTAATATTGACCGCAAGGTATGTTAAAAAAAATGTTTTAAGTGGTATATTAATCATGTGAAAATGAACATTGCTCCTCTTTCGGCTTGTTAATTCTCATTCGTGACTGCTTACTAGCAGTTGCCCGTAGCTTCGTTCACGCGAACACCATTTTATTATTCTCGTGGGAATGAGTAGTTTTTCTGAGGTAAACAGTAGCCTATGTCCTTTTCCAAACTTCAATTTATATCTACATACCAAAATTTATCCAAAATTGATTCATCGGTTTAATCGAAAAATGTAGCAGTCAGACAAACAGAATTACTCTCGAATTTTTAACATTAGCGATGTTATGACATCTATTTCAATTTAATTCATTTTTTTATTTCTACAGAACAGAATGGCTGCCGGTAGATCACGCTTGTCGGGACACCAAATGACACCAATATAAAAAACTTTTATGTACTTATTTATATAACATCCCCCAACGTAACAAGTCCATGAATTATATGGTGTTACTGTATGTAAAGGGCGGCGAAAATAATCTTTGCCCGGAGCGGCTAAATAGCTAGATCGGGCCCTGGTAGGTGGTGCACAAGTCGCGGCTGCCGCGCCAGGGTGCGTACAACTGTCGCATGCGTGTGTGTGTGGCACACGCCCGCACGCGCGCGACGCCGAATTAGCGAAATGCGAAACGGCGCGCGCGCAGAGAAAGTGGGATAAAAGTAACCGCGCCGCAGCGGAACACACATGAACGAACTTGCACAGTTGCACGTGGTGAAGGATTGCTGATCTACTCTTGTTACAACGTTCCGTTGTATTAGCTACCGATTTTTTTTTAATCTAACTATGTATCTTTTCCGATTTTCTTGAAACTGCCTGAGCGTTCCTTTCGATGATAAATAAATACTTAACAATACACAAAACACACAACATATCATTAAACATTAGATTTGTGTTTCATAATAAAATAACATCTATAAATGATTGATTGATTCCCATTGGCGTATATATGTTACCGGCCAAACCCGATTTCAGGACAAACTAGTTTAGCCTAGGCTAAACTAGTTCTTCCTATACGCGATAGGGGGTGCCCTTCGCTCGCCCTTGGATCTTATGTCGACGGAGCCCCGCTTCGCGGGGCCCCTATTTCTGTGTAAAGGGTTTAAAGTAACCTAACCAAACCGAACCTCGGGGTGCCCTTCGCTCGCCCTTGCATCCTATGTCGACGGAACTAGTTTAGCCTAGGCTAAACTAGTTTGTCCTGAAATCGGGTTTGGCCGGTAACATATACAATACAATACAAAATACAAAATGTTTATTTCTGTACCAACTAGTATACATTAGTTTATGATTGGAGCCTCCTTTTAAGCATGATGACGCCTGTGTTAGGAGACTCCGCACTTCCATAGCTTTGGCTGTTTGTACAACTTACAGAATTATTTTTAATATTTTCTTAAATTAACTACATTTTTAATTAAAAGTACATTAATGTGGGTGCGTTGGGTGTGCGGAGTGTGTGGTGTGTGAGAGGTGTGTGCGGTGTGTAGAGCGAGTGTGGTGTGTGATATGCTTGAGGTATGTGAGGTGTGAGAGTGGTGTGGTTGTGTGTATGAGGGATGATGTGCGTGTGGGTGTGGCGGTAGCGGTACCAGTATTAACTAATTTCCACTTATTGTAACAATAATTCAATATCTGCATAAGTGCGTGATTTTAACCATTCTATTAACATTTTCTTAACTTTATGAAGATGTTCAGTGTAAATGTATATGTCCTTATTTATTTTATTATATACTACTCAAAACAAAATAAAAGCCACCGTGTTTTTTGTGTATTCTAATAATTGTATTGGGTTTGAGGGTAGATAAATAATTAAATTGAATTAGCTAGCTAATTTTTAATGCAAAAACCTTAAAATTAAATTTATTGATAGATAAAAGAACATCTGATTAGGTTTTTTGTAAAAAATGCAATTTCAGCAAAAAATACAATTAATGAAAAAAGAGGTTAAAACAAAAATGTCGAAAGCTTTTTATCTTTTTTGCACTTCTTTAGTATCGTGTATGTCCTCCTTCATTCTTGAAGCCTGGATGGCACACTCTCCACCAGATATCGCACTGTCTCTTCTGAAATTTGTTCCCAGCTTGACTTTAGCACTTTAATGAGCTGTCGTTCATTATGTAAGGGTTGATTTGTGTCCCGGACACTTCTTTTTATCAAATCCCACATGTGTTCGATGGGGTTAAGGTCCGGACCGTTGGTAGGCCACGGCAAGACACGTATACCAGCATCGTCTAGAGCTTCCCTAGTGGCTCTAGCTGTATGAACGCGGGCATTGTCGTGCATTAATGTGAATCTTGCACCAATTCTTTATGCAAAGGGCATCACATGAGGTCTTATTATCACCTCAATTTATCGCACAGCCGTTACCGTGCCTCCGCTGAGTATTGCGAGTTCGGTTCGACCTGATAGAGAGATTCCTCCCCATACGATGACATTGGGACCCCCAAACCTGTCAATTTCATGGATACAAACATCCGAAAATCGCTCACCTTCTCGTCTCCATACTCTAATACGACGATCATCACTAAAAAATTTCACTTTACACTCGTCAGTGAACAATGCTGAGCTCCATTCACTTATGTCCCAGTCCAGGTGCAGCCTTGCGAATGATAATCAGTTTGCACGGTGTACACTAGTCAATGGAATCCGCAGTACGCATCTCCTAGAAAACTGCTGGTATTCATGTAACCGATTTCTAACCATTTGGTCACTCACGCGGGTACCGGTCGCCTGGCGTAAGCGATTTTGTAAGGCGCGGGCGGTGACGACGCGCTTTTTTCGCGCAGTCAAACGTATGTAGCGGTCTTCCTGCGAGGTGGTTGCTCGATTTCTGCCAGATAACCGTCTTCTGGTTACACTCCCAGTCTCTTGAAATCGATTTCAAGCATTCTGGATCGCTCGCCTTGAAAAGTCAAGCTGTAAAGCTACAGAACGCTGCGAATGTCCCTCTTGGATCAATGTGATGGCTCTAGTTGCGGTTTGCAGGTCCATATGTCTTAGGATCCTCGGCATAGTGCTTTCAAAATGTTTATCCACGTTGTAACTTGGCAAATGTAAGACTGTTCCTAAAAGAATCCACAATTTAAATGACTTAAGTATTCGTCTTAGAATAGGGTAAATTCAAGTGGTTATGTTACCGGCCAAACCCGATTTCAGGACAAACTACTTTTTGCCTAGGCTAAACTAGTTCTTCCTATACGCGATAGGGGGTGCCCTTCGCTCGCCCTTGGATCTTATGTCGACGGAACTAGTTTAGCCTAGGCTAAACTAGTTTGTCCTGAAATCGGGTTTGGCCGGTAACAGTTACAAAAAAAAAGTATCAAAGTAGCCCACTTTAAAAATTATGCAAGTGGTATCCTCACATTATGTTTGTTAATACTTCAGTATATACCAGACAAAAGATATATCTTTTAAGAACGCTTTAAAATAATTTAATCAGACCGGATGTTAAAATTCACAAGTGGCTCTTATTTTGTTTTGAGTAGTATATAACCGTGATGATTGATTATTATATTGCGTAGCAGCAAAATTGGTTTTAGATTGTGGGACTTGAGCAAGAATATCCTTTCTCCTTTTTAATGTTATGTTTTTATCATATGTAAGTGTCTTATGTTTTTTTAAGATCACGGCACAGATATATAGTTTCCTAACAGATAGCAGGCCGCTGATCTCATATAGACTTTCAGTGGGGAATCTCCGTTTCTTAAAATACATTATTTTTATCAGACCTCTTTGCGCTCGTTCCACGTCTATAAATTTTGATTTTGCTGCCCCACCCCATACAGGTATACAGTAGACTATCACAGATTGTGCAAGGGCTGTGTAGATTTCATTTAAAAGATTTCTTTTGGCGCCCCCCTTTGTGACTATACCTGCAGGGATTACGTATCTCAATGATTTAAATATCCATCCCAACTTTCGTATTCTACCAGCAACATGTTCGAGGTGGGAGTACCAACTTAAGTGCTGGTCAATTATAACCCCTAAATATTTTGTCTGTGTTACTTTATTAATTACAGGACATGTACAGGCATAATTCATAGCTCGTTTACAAGAATCTATTTTTATATTTAAGTCATGATCTGGTTGTGAGCAATTTCTAATTGTAAAACATATATAATTGGTCTTGGTTGCGTTTAGCGTAAGAAGATTTTCATTAAGCCAATTTGCAATTTGAGCCATACCTATTTCAGTTTTGAGCTTTACTTCGGACCAGTTATCCCCATAAAAGACAATGGAAGTATCATCGGCGTAAGAAAAAATTTTTGCGCTTTCTACTTTTAAGTTACATAGGTCGTTAATGTACATTAAGAAAAGTGTTGGTCCTAATACGCTTCCTTGAGGCACGCCGAATGATACCTCCACGTCATTACTGATGTATGTCCCTATCTTAACTCTCTGCCTTCTGTTTGAGAGATAATCTTTAAAAAGCATAAGAGGGGTTCCCCTTATTCCAATTCTTTCTAGCTTGGACAAAAGGGTTGGAACAGCAACGGTGTCAAAGGCTTTTTTTAGATCAAGGAATACAGCCAGACACTTTTTCCCTGAATCGACATAATCAGTTACCAACGAGCTAAGCGCTGAAACTGCAACCTCAGTTGATATTCCCTGTCTAAAGCCAAATTGTGTAAATGATAATATTTTAAATTCTTTTAGATAATGTAAGAGTCTTATATTAATATTTTTTTCTAAAACTTTGGATAAACCTGGTAAGACAGAGATAGGTCTGTAGTTATTGACATCGTCGTTGTTCCCTCCCTTGTGAACCGGTGTAATAATGGATTCCTTCAGTAGTGTCGGAAAGATACCTTTTCTAAAACAGAGATTTACCAAATGAGTAATGACAGGTACAATTTCCTTGCCAATATATTTTAGGAATTTTGTTGGAATATTATCCCACCCTGGAGCACTGTCGGATTTCAAACCCATCAGAACACTTTCTACTTCCATGGGGTCAGTGTCCAACAGACCAAAAGAATTAATTTGTGTTGGTGTATATAGTTAGGCGGTTGGGCCGTGCCCACCCTAGAATGGTCTCAGGCCCACCCTAGGATGTTTGGGGACCTATTCGAAATTTTAAGCTGGATACTTACATCACACAAAAGCAATCAAATAAATAATCTACCACCAAGGCCTACACAAACTAATTATTACTTACATAATACATTCCATTTAGTTACTTTTGAAATCACAAAAATAATTGTATCTACTAGTAAGCAACGAAATAAGCTAGAGCATTATTATGATTAGACGGCCCGGGGCCAAACGCATCGGCATTCGGCCATACAGGCCACGGCAGGGGTTGCACAGGTCGTTGGAAGGATCTGGGTCTCGAGGTGGCTTTGCACAAATTTGAGGCCCTCTGTTTCCATGGGCCTCGGAACAAGCCACCACGCGATTTACACAGTGGTAGGAGGCGTCCGCATCGATTTCGAGCCGACGATGAAGTACCTAGAACTTGTCCTCAATAGCTAGTGGGACTTCGGGTCACACATTCAGCGGCTGGTCCCCAGGTTGATGAGCGTTGCAGCTGCTCTTGCGCGACTGCTACCCAATTTGGGGGGGCCCAACGCCTCCTGCCGGAGACTGTGCGTGGAGATTGTGCGGTCCGTGGCCCTGTATGGGGCGCCCGTGTGGGCGGACACACTGACGGCCCGCGACATTCCAATATTGCGAAGCCCGCAAAGAGCGATGGCTGTTAGGGTGACAAGAAGATACCGTACGATCTCATACGAGGCATCAACGCTCCTGGTGGGATCAACGCTCTGGGATCTGGACGCGAAAATCCGTGCGTCCCTATATCGCTGGAGGAAGTCCACCATCCACCAGCGATATAGGGACGAAAGGATTTGCGAACCTTGCGCGTGGTCAGCCTCCGGTTTCTCGGGAATTCGATCCACGAAGGACTGAGCTTCGTCAGATTCTAGTGGCTGAATAGAGGGAGCGACTTACCTCCCTTGGTATTACATGAATCTCACAACTTTTTACGGTAGAACCGAGTTGCGAGACTTGATTTTTTATAAGTTATGTTTTTGATGGCTCTATTTATATAAGAAGAACCATGCGTGGCCGCAATTTTGAAAAAAAAAACCAAAATGATGCGACAGTAGGTATGCCACGAAACTTCAAGCCCCTTTAGAATTTAAACTGTATTCAGTCCAGCGCAATGAGGCTCGTACACATCTGGGCTGGCCGCGCCGCAACACAACGCATTGCAAATTCCTACAATCAGTTTTGGGCGTATCGCACACTACAGGCGGGCCACATCGCAACGCATCACAGCTAACGCAAAAATACGCCAGACGAGGGAATCTACAGTGGATTGCGCTGCGGCCTGCTCTAATTTGCGCTAGCCTTTAGCTTTAGCTGTAGTAGTAGTAGTACTATTAAGTATTCTGTGGTAGTAGTACTAGCCGGCGGCGATGGCGGCAAGCAGGCGCGGGCGCAGTGTGCGAGCAGTCAACCTTGTCCAGCAGGACTTGCTCGACTTGCTTCTAAGTTCGTGGTGAGCGAGCAATAACTTGCGTCTTACAGTTGTACAGTCTACGAGGCTTTATAACGTGCGTCGCAATAACGTCATTCGAATCTTCATATCACTCCCCTTCGCTTCTGACTAGAGTCTCGAACTGCATGTCGATTCTGTAAAAATCTCACCGTGAAAACTTGCGTGGAGTGAGCTGTCAGTGTCATCCCACTGATGCTAGGGATTGACCAAGCAAACATTTACAATCATAATCGAGATTTTAATAATATTTTTTAAGCTATATATTGAAAGGGGTTTGAAGGTTTTGGCCCTAAAATCAGCCGCCATTTTGATTTTTTTTCAGAATCGCGGTGCACAACAAAAGTTATATATTTAGATAGAGGACACTTATACAAACAAAAAATGTTATGTAACATAATATCCTAAAGCGTCAGGTTTCGGAGTTATTCACCGAAATATAAGTCGAAAACAACAAGAATTTTTTGGTTTTTTTTCCTTCCAGGTAAGCATATTGAACTATTGAGGTAATAGAAACGTTATGAAACCTTTATGGAGAAGAAACAAATGAAGAATAGACATTTTTTAAATAAATAATTAAACACGGCAATTTATAGTTCGTTTTTTTAATCCCAGAGACTATACTAAAAAAAAAACGAAAACACAAAAGACTTAAATGTCAGATTAGTCTCTGGGATTAAAAAACGAACTATAAATACATACATAATACAAACATACAATAATTAGCCTATAATGTTCCCACTGCTGGGACACAGGCCTCCTCGGTGAGAGGGAGTGGGCCGTAATCCACCATGCGGGCCCAGTGCGGGTTGGCAGATGTCACATGTCTTCGAATTTTTGGTTCTAGGACATGCCGGTTTCCTCGCGATGTTTTCCTTCACCGTTTTGAGAGCAGTGGTGATGAAATAATTTACACAAAGTAAAGCGCCTATCTGGGTTCGAACCTACGATCTACAACTCGTAAGTCGCGGCTGTTACCACTTGGCCACCACTGTTAGCCGTTTATAATTATTTATTTTAAAAATGTCTATTCTTCATTTGTTTCTTCTCCATAAAGGTTTCATAACGTTTCTATTACCTCAATAGTTCAATATGCTTACCTGGAGGGAAAAAAAACAAAAAAATCCTTGTTGTTTTCGAATTATATTTCGGTGAATAACTCCGAAACCTGACGCTTTAGGATATTATGTTATATTATATTTTTTGTTTTTATAAGTGTCCTCTATCTAAATATATAACTTTTGTTGTGCACCGCGATTCTGAAAAAAAATCAAAATGGCGACCGACCTTAGGGCCACCCTCCATACAAAAATCTTCTAACCCCTTTTATATAATTTCAAAGCTAGTATTTTAGTGGTCAAAACATTAATATTGGCGCCGATTCCCTTGTTCACAAACTAAACTAAATTTAATTTCAGTGCATCTTTTTCTTTCTATTTCGTTAAGAAAAGGACAGAAGATAAATATTAGTTTAGGCCTGTCAAATTAAGATACTCCATAGACAATTAACTTAAATATAGTTTAGTTTGTGAACAAGAGAATCGACGCCAATTTGTGGGATTTTAAAATAAAATAGCAAAACATAAACAGAAACTCAATGTTGTTTTTTTTTTGAAAGTTGCATAAAATAGTAATTACTACACCTATCCAGAAGGTATAGGCACCTATAATATGTACATAAACCACCTAATCTCTTGAAGAAGCTCGACTTTCGCTGTAATAGTAAGAAATGCTCAAGATGTTATTCATAAGAAAACAGTAGGACTTTTCTTTTCTGGCCGGCACTTTAATTTTTGAATACCTTATGAACTTATGAACGATGAGTTTAAGAAATACAAACTTATTTTTGCAGTCGATCAAATTAATTATGTGCATTGTGCAAGCGTGAATATTCAACCCAACTACGGAGCCTTTCACTGTGCGTGGTTCGACATGAACATGGCATTTTTTTTTTAATTTTTTTTGGGAAACTACCACAAAAATAAACAATTACTATTACTCAAGTAAACTAATAGAAACAAAAACTACCAAGCTTATAAAACTAACAACACATATTGAAATGTAAAGTGATTGCGAAATACGCAATTTATACAATTAATTTATCGTCATTCTCAAACTTTTGCTCAGCCAACCTAAAAAATATATACTGCGCATTCTGTAGCAAACTATTAGAAAAGTATCAAAAAGTCGGTTAAAAATAAATAATTGTACAATAAATAAAAATAATTTTAAACGGCGAGCGCATTCCGAAGATCAAATTCAAATATAGAAACAATTCGATGCGAAATTCAATAAATGACTATGGTCAAGTTACTGACTCAGTTTCAATTGAATGTCCAAAAAACTACATTAGAAAAGCATAAATCATTATTACAAACTATGCTTATTGTATTTAATGCATAAAATAATTTTATTTCAATTTCTGAGTATCGATTTTCGACATTCGACATATTAATTACCCGAGTCAATCGAAATTAAAAAAAAATGTTTAGCATAATCGCTTTCGCACATCATTACCAAAAAAAAAAAAAATGGACGGCGATTTTGAACACAAACTGAGTAGTGGTAATGAATAATACGTGTTATTCGACCTGTGTTTCAATATTACGTTAGGATTTGGGCATTTTCGTGTTGTTAATAATATTTCCAATAATATTTGTCTAATTTTAAATCTTTTCTACATGTGTGTGTGTGATATTTGTGAAAAGTAAAGACGTAAACACGCACGATTGGCGCGAAACATCGACATTAGATATCAAAAAACTTCATTACCACTACTTATTTTAACTTGAACAATGGATGAATTCGTCAAATAATTAAATGATGTATTATTCACTGCCCCTGTGGTGTAGTTTAGATGTTCGAAATCCCCAATTTTTATGTTTTTTAGCCTCGACCACCACCTGTCAACAAAATGGCGATTATCGCATTTACAGACTTGAATTTAATAAAGGTAAAGTAATAAGCTTGTGCGCTAAATATGAAATATTTAATGGCGTTAACATATGAGTTTTTTATCCAACGCTCTTAATTAACGCACATTCATAAGATTTGATGGGTAGCATAATTATCTAATATTTACCTACATAATCAATATATGTAGAAAAAATGTAATGCAATTTGTGTGTCAGCAATCGTAACTAGATTAATAATATGCCTACATATTTATGTTATAAGGTTTGTATCTTTTACGTGTGGTTTACTTAGAGATGATATAAAAAAACCCTATATGCAAGGCTCGGAAACCGGTTGAAATTCTTAACCGGTTATGGTCATTGACCCCAAACCGAAATCGATTTAGGTTAAAGGTTGCACTTTACCGGTTTTTACCGGTTTATGCGGCAAACCGGTTTTTCATGAATTTTGGTTTTGATAGTGTAAATTAACCGGTTAAAACCAAGTTTGAACACCCCCCCGGCCCCCGCCACTCTCGCGGGTACGGTCTGGACGTTGCGATGTCAACTCATTGTCACTAGAACTTGTTGGAAGCGTTAAAAAAGTAGACGAATAAAATTTACGAATTACGGAATTAACCGGTTAATTTGGGTGTCAAAACCGTTTGAGCTTTGTAACCGGTAACCTTTATCTTTTGGGTTACATAAGAACAGTTCACTTGTTTAACCGGTTAATGAAGGAACGATATATTTACCGGTATTTAATCGAAATTAACCGCTCTTTTTAAACCGGTTCAGAGCCCTGCCTATATGTGCTTTTACGTATTATGTACTTATGTATACGAACATTACACCAATCACTGAATAGGTACTTGCTTAGCACAATTTCTTATGTTATAATATCTTAAATTTTAATGTAGGCTGACTAAATTGACTTTTTCAATGTACACACTGGTACAAACACAGTTGGATTTAGACATTAAAATCTCTAAAAGCATTAAATAGGTAATTAGGAACTAATTATTGTCACTGTATTTGAATACATACAGGCTTATGTACATTCTACATCAAGGAATATATTACTCTCTATAAACGAGTTGTACATGGTCGTCAATAGCATGAAAGCAAAAAAAAAATTTCACTTGATACTAACGACAGCCCCTAATACGCATGCGCAGTGCGCTGCGTGATATATGGATCATTCCGAATTAGGCCATCATCGCCCACAGCGCTCACATAAATAATTTGCGTTCCGATTTAGATGAATCACCATTATGGCAGCTGACAGTCAAAACTATTTTCACTTGATTATGTACTCACGGTTGGATTATAGTATTTATTTGTGTATACACCACGAATTTCTTATTCTTTGGTAAGGTAGCGACTGTAGCCGGAAGCACAATTTCGAAAATGCCACGTTAGTTTAACGAAACCGGTTTGAACTGTCAAAATACCACGCTTAACAACCGTACGGCGTGGTAAGATTATGCGGGGAATAATAGGTAATTTATACCATACAGAATAATTGGGGTCAATGTGTAAGCACTCTGTAATCGATTACAGTGCAATTCGGAATGTTCCAAAATTCACTCCACGGTAACCATGGCAACATCACTTCGCGCGCGTCGCTCATTGGCTACGGTTTCGTCGCCACTCGCCAATCATGGGCAACGCGCGCCGCTTGACCGGTTAAGGTGAATGCGCAGTGGTAGACCGCGAAATTTAAATTTTCTTACGTGTTTTGCAATTCGTAGGTCAGTATCAGGTTGTATCTTGATCAAAATATGATTTGCGACTATAATAGACATGTATTTACAGAATTATAGTCATTAGAATCATTAATATCTCTTTAAGTTGGATTTCTACCATAAACACTTTTCTATACGAGATTTGTTCTTAACAGTAGAAATCTAACTTAGAAAGATGTATTAATGATTCTAATCGTTATAATTCTGTAAATACGTACCTGTTATAGTCGCGAATCATATTTTGATCAAGATACAACCTGACAATGATCTGCAAATTGCAAAAAACGTAAGAAAATTTAAATTTCGCGGTCTACCATGGCACATTCACCTTAAGGGTTACTTGCATCAAAAATACGGATCTTAGTTATTTAGTATCTATCTACAATAATGTTATATTTGCACGCGTTACAGGTTAAATAAGTAGTCTGTAACTAGTTAATACAAAATCTGGTTAATTGTTGAAAACAAAATGCACACAACTGACTTTTTAAATGTACAAACACGGTTGGATTTAGACATAACATCTAAAAGCGTTGAAATAAATAGGAACTAATTTCTGAACTCGATTACGAACAGGCTTACGACCATGGTCGTCAATTATAGAAATAAATAAAAACTTAATTTAATATTAATGACAGCGCCCAACGCGTAAGCACTTCACGCGATCCACATCAAAATAATCTCCAATGTGATAATGACAGTGACTAACGCGCAAGCGCGGCGTGAAGTGTTCACTTCACTCGATTCACGACATTAAATGTCGTGAGTCGGGTGAAGTGAACACTTCACGCGATCCACATGAAAATAATCTCCAATGTGATAATGACAGTGACTAACGCGCAAGCGCGGCGTGAAGTGAACACTTCACGCGATTCACATCAAAGCTCGCGCCTCAGGCTGTATTGACTAGTCAGTCTAGGAAAAAAAAGAAAAAAAAAAAACAACATTGAGATAAGATAAGATAATATATGATAAGATTTTTTATTTGTTCAAACAGTTGTGAGTTTCTGGCTTAGTTTCTTCAAACAGTTGTGAGTTTCTGGCTAAGTTTCTGTTTTGCTATTTTATTGTAAAACCCCACAAAATATTAATGTTCTGACCACTAAAATACCTACTAGCTTTGAAATTATATAAAATGATCAATAGAATTAGCATAAAAATTATTATTAAAATCTCGATTATGATTGTAAATGTATGCTTGGTCAATCCCTAGTATCAGGTGGGATGACACTGATAGCTCACTCCACGCTCACTTCGCCTAAGTTTTCACGGTGAGACGGTTACAGAATCGCACGGCTGGTTGCTGCTTGTCTGCAGTGGCGTGCATTGCATAATGCCGGCACCACACTAACGGGAAACGCCGATAATTATCGCGATAAGTTGTGGCTGCACCTACGATTAAATTAACGCAAGTACTACGTAGTACATAATAATTCCATGGTAATAACATACTAAAATTAATAGTGAATGAACCATTTCTTTCATATAAACACAGAACATATTGCTACTTGCAACACAACTACAGATATTTAGCGACCAATCCTGCCTGACCAAGCCCTTAAGTGTAACTGTCCGACTTAAGACACTTGGAGCATTATTTCTTATGTCGAACTGTGTAACATAAGACATTCGAGAGGTGTATCGGCGTTTCCCGTTGGTGGGGCCGGGCATAAAGGCATAAAAGCAGTGCCTACCTCAATAAATCACCATAAAGCCTGTCAATTACATTTTATTGTGTGTGCCCCACAGCTAAGAAAATAATTATCATAAGTACTTAACAAAAAACAAAATCTTCATGCAAACACGCGCTGCAGTACCTAGGCAGTCGCCAGACGGCCTACTCGGCTCCCGTACTTACTATTCGCACATTGTCATTGGTATTTACTCGTTCAAGTTAATACGACGAAATTAAAAATACGTAAGTACGTATCACGCGTAATACCATGACGTCCGACCTTCGCAATTTATCACCCTAAAGTAGGCATGCCTACTCAAATAACCAACCGAGTATGAATTTGACCTTGTGAAGCATGTGTGAAGAAAGAAGGGTGTACTGTGTTGAGCAATAAACAATTGAATTGAATTGTAAAAATGAAAATCCAAGATGGCGGCTAGGTACAAAAATTTACAAATTTTTCATCATGGGTGGCGTTTTCATTTTGTTTGAGGGTGCTGAAGCCTATAGTGAGGTCAAAATGAAAATCCAAGATGGCGGCTACAAACATTTTAAAATTTTTCGTTATGGGTGCCATTTTTATGGGTGCTGGAGCCGATAATAAAGTCAAAATGAAACTCCAAGATGGCGGCTGTCAAACATTTTTTTTTTTTTTTTTGTAAATTCTCTGATTAGTGACCGCGTCTGCCTAGCTAGACTAGACCGAGCCTAGTGACTGCCTACAGTGCCTACCTATTCTGAAAACCAATGCACGCCACTCTGCTTTTAGGCGATGATTGAATATCGAGTATCGACCAACACAAATACACGCACACAAAGAAGAGCGTGCCCCGCCTAACCTCCACTTGTATTTTATTTTATTTAAATTTTTAACTCGTCACAGTTTTCACCTAAGTACATAAAACAATACAATTGTTTTGACATACGTACGTACTGTACCGTAACACGTCATTGTATACATTATAATAAAACTAATTACTAATTAGGTAGGATGCGTGTGTGGCGTGGTGATAAACTACTACTCATTTAAGTAAGTACCTACTAGTGCACGTGAGAGGAGCGGCTCACCTTGAGCGCACCGGCGCGCGGCGGCGCGCGGCGTCGACCACACTAGCACAGTATACAGCGGGGCAATTGTGTTACATATTATCAATCGGAATCGGTTTCATTTTGACGGTTCAACAATATTCATTGTGTTATTTACATGTCGAGCAGACGAATTTTTCGAACTTGAGAAGTAGGTAATGGATTAGCAATTGGCTTCAAAATGATTCAGATTCCGATTGATGGTGTGTTACGCAACTAGGGTGCAGGTTGAAATTGAAAACATGCGACAAATCGAAATGGGAGATTGTACTCATCATTATAAATAACTTTTACTATGGAACCAAACCTGAAATCGCGAAAATAAAATCAGCTGTTCCCTACATTTTGACGAGTTATGCGAACATAAATGTAGGGAACAGCTGATTTTTTTTTTCGCGTTTTCGGGTTGTTCCCATAGTAAAAGTTGTTCATAATGATGAGTACAATCTCCCATTTCGATTTGTCGCATGTTTTCAATTTCACCCTGTATATAATATTACCGCGACACTACACCCCCCCCCCTCCCCTCCCCACACACACCACATACACGTAATTATCTTGACACACACTGATGCGTCCACTCATGTCTTATATGCATATAATAATACGTGAATACGTGTACGTGTGAATGTGTCAAAAGTTATGGTGCTCGTACTATCGTCGTATCGTGCTATGCATGAGTCGTGCATATTTGCATATCAAAAAAAACAAGTCTAACCAAGTAAGTAATTTTGACGCAAAACTCGATTTCAAGAAATAACACCGCAAGCGTATTTAAAAAAACAACCTTTATTTCATAAAACTATTAAGATATCAAAAACAACAATGATGTTCTCTACAGGTATACAAAGACTCGGCACGGCATGGCGGCACCGTTCACGTTCACTTTTTTATTGTATCAAGCACGTCACAGCACCCGCGTCGAGTGTCCGCGGACGGCGACGGCTGACCGCCACAGTCGCCACGCACTCACGTCTAGCAGCTCTAGCACACGTGCCGGGCAGGCTGCTGAGCAGGCTTTGGCCGAAGTGCTCATACTCGAATTTCATTTGTTTTATTAACCGGAAAAACACTTATAGGGCCCCAAATATACCACAAACCTCACCTTAACCCATGTCTCCACTGCTGCGAATGTCACAAAACGACACATTCCTTCAATAGGGTGGATCGGTCAGCGTAAGCCACTGCGCCGCAGTGTTCTACGCGCGCCTGCTACGGGAACAGATACATGTAGAACAGCGCGGCGAGGCCGGCGAGCGCCAGCGGCGGGCCCCACACGCTCAGCAGCGCGCCCAGCGTCAGCGGCTCCGCCTCGTGCGCCGCGCCCGCATCGCGCGCGCGCACCTCCCAGCGGTCCTCGTCCACCACCTCGCCCGCCACAAACTTCTCGCGCCACTCCAACGCGATCTCGCTGTGCCCCACGTCGTGGAAGCACTGTGACGCGTCTTTACCGGCGTTGTCCAGCAGCACCTCCACGCCGCCCGGGTGGTCGTCCAGGAACTGCGTCACGTCGTACACCACGTTGTCGATGATTATGGCGGCATCCTTGCGGTGGTTGCGCGCCTCGACCTCTTTGCGCGTGAACTTAGCGGTGGCCATGTCGCGCGCGGGTTGCTTTGGCGGCGGCTGGCTGGGGACTGTCGAGTGTCGGGCCCAGGGTGCGCGTGCGGCGCGCTGGCTCGGGAAGGCGTTCTTCACTCTCTCGCAGCTGACCGAGTGACACGGACGGCGTAGGAGACTCGCCGGAACGCGACACGAACCAACTAACCTGCGCCTTGCTTACAGTCTACCTTACCTTCCGTATACTTTGCCGCTCCTTATTGTTGGCGCTGTGGGCATTTGCCCAGCTTGCCCCCCGTTAGATCGGGCCCTGCCTAAGGTTCCTCTGTGTCTCTGTGTTGTACTTGTCTTTCACAAATACCTATGATCCAAAATAAAGATATTGATTGATTGAAATATTTACGACTAGGTACCTACGTAGAAAAATAAGTAGAAAATGTAAATTTAAAAGACATCTTATTGTGCGTGGACTAAATGGTTCCACCCTCCAATAGCTCTACAAAAGACATCTTATTGTACGTGGACTAAATGGTTCACCCTCCAATAGCTCTACAAACTCAGTCACATTATCTCTGCACCTCGCTCGATGACGTCACATTCACGGTATGGTGTGCAAAATAAGCATCTCTAGAAATATGTTTTTTTTTACCCGACTGCCGGATGTATACATATATGTATGAGGTTTAGATTGAAGGATTTTGTGATTGAATATACAGGATGGAAAAAATCAATGGGCCCTGAAGGGAAACCACTTTAAATCCGGAAACATTCCTTTATTCTTAAAAAGAAACAAAACTGCCTTAACAGATTTCTCGACAAGCTTACCTAAACCGGGAATCGAACCAACTAAAAATTAAAAAAATAAACACTCGCTATTTTTTATTTACTAATCGATAGGATTATTGTTCAGGATAGTCTCTCTAATAAACATTTGGTCTTAGAAATATAAAAGATCATGAAATCTAATATTAACCGGGCACGCGTCGCGGTTCGCCGAGCGGCGACGAAACAATAGAAAATCAATTGTGTCTCATTAGCGGGGCGCTTGACAGATTAAATTGTTCAAAGTCTAGTCGCAGTCTCATCTCGGCGACAAACAAATGTCAAAAACTTGTCAAAATGTAGGGAAATTAGAGGTATTTTTTGACAGATTGAGACTGAGATCAGACTGTAAACATTCTTCAAATTACGCTCAGTCTCAATCTGTCAAAAATACCTCAAAGGGGTTTGAAGGTTTTGGCCCTAAAATCAGCCGCCATTTTTATTTTTTTTCAGAATCGTGGTGCACAACAAAAGTTACAGTTCGCGTCAAATAACTTGGCCGCTCTGAATTAGGCAACAAATCACTGCGCAGTAGTTTAATCATAGGAATAAAACAGCAGAGCGCATGCACGACGTTCGGAAAGCCTAGCTTCAGAGCGGCCAAGTTATTTGACGCGAACTGTATATACTCGTATTTAGATAGAGGATACTTATACAAACAAAAAATGTTATGTAACATAATATCCTAAAGCGTCAGGTTTCGGAGTTATTCACCGAAATATAAGTCGAAAACAACTAGGATTTATTTGGTTTTTTTCCTTCCAGATAAGCATATTGAACTATTGAGGTAATAGAAACGTTATGAAACCTTTATGGAGAAGAAACAAATGAAGAATAGACATTTTTTAAATAAATAATTAAACACGGCAATTTATAGTTCGTTTTTTTAATCCCAGAGACTAATCTGACAAGTGTAATGTCAAACTTCTATACTAAAAAAAACGAAAACACAAAAGACTTAAATGTGAGATTAGTCTCTGGGATTAAAAAGAGGAACAATAAATTGCCGTGTTTTAATTATTTATTTGAAAAATATCTATTCTTCATTTGTTTCTTCTCCATAAAGGTTTCATAACGTTTCTATTACCTCAATAGTTCAATATGCTTACCTGGAGGGAGGAAAAACAAAAAAATCCTTGTTGTTTTCGACTTATATTTTGGTGAATAACTCCGAAACCTGACGCTTTAGGATATTATGTTATTTAACATTTTTTGTTTGTATAAGTGTCCTCTATCGAAATATATAACTTTTGTTGTGCACCGCGATTCTGAAAAAAAATCAAAATGGCGGCCGAACTTAGGGCCACCCTCCATACAAAAATCTTCAAACCCCTTTCCCTACATTTTGACCAGTTTTTGACATTTGTTTGTCGCCGAGATGACACTGCGACTAGATTTTGAACGTTTTAAATTAAGAGAATCGGCCTTATTAGTACTATTATATATTCTGTGCCAACACATTGAATCGTCAAACGAGAATATTGTCTACGCACCGAATAATTGTATCCATGGACATTATTACGTATGGAAAACGAATTTGTTGTCTACAGTTTCGACAGTTTTCGTCATGGTCGTCATGGAAACAATATGAATATGTCAATAAATAAATTTGATATTGTCAAACTAATTTTTTTTTTTATAATTTTTATTCATGACCACGTCAAACTAAAAAACTTGGTAGTTAGCCAGGTAGATAATGAGATTGTAAGAATTTACTCAATATATTTTTGTATGTCTATTAAAGTCAATTTGTATTTATATGTATGTACAGACGCCAGCACATCAACCTACACCTAACTGTCACATTTTCCCAATCAACTTTGAACCTTATGTTTCAGTGATAAAGTTGAAAATCTATTAAAGAAATTTGACAGATTGTAGTAGGTTGATGTGCTGGCGTCTGTACTATATTCATTGGTAACGTAGCATGTGGGAGAGGGGGAAGGGTGGTAAATCAGTTTCCCTAGCTAAGTCATAGGGGTGATAAGATCGAAAAGGTTAGGAACCACTGCTCTAGACAAACATGAATCTGAGGTAATAGAAACGATAAGAAACCTTTATCGAGAAGAAACAAATGAGGAATAGAAAATTTTTGTCTAACACGGCAATTTAGTATTTTTCCCATAACGGCAAACCAGACTGACATACGGCAGCTCAGATTTTTATGATAGCAACACTCCATCATGATGCAAACGCCACGCAAAATGCTATTGGAGTTTTCTGTGATCTCTCCAAAGCCTTTGATGGCGTGCACCATGACACGCTTTTACGTAAACTACGTCATTACGGTGTCCAAAACGAAGCTCTCAACGTAATAAATTCTTATTTACATAATAGGTTCCAATGTGTAGATGTTAATGGTGTAAAATCTTCCGGGCTACTACATTACTACTACAGTTAGGTGTACCACAAGGCGCAATACTGGGTCCATTCTTGTTCTTAGTATATATCAATGATTTACCATTCCATTTAAAGGGCATCTGTGACGTTGTACTGTTTGCAGATGATCCATCTCTTATTTTTAAAGTAGACAGAAATAGACAACATTTTGACGACGTAAACAGTGCACTATCAATAGTTACGGCTTGGTTTACGTCAAATAACATAGTTCTCAATGCCAAGAAAACTAAATGTATAAAGTTCGCCTTACCGAATGTTAGAAATCTAGGACCCAACATCGTCTTAGATAAAGTGATGCTTGAAACAGTGGGCTCGGCAGTTTTTCTGGGAATAACAGTAGATGCCAAACTTCATTGGGGACCACATACATCAAGCCTAGCAGGAAGGCTCAGTTCGGCTACCTATAATAATAAGAATTTAATTTTAATTTTATTAATTTCCTTTATTTCATTATGTACATATAAATTATATTTTTAAATATTAGTATAAAAAATATATAAAAACATTTAAAAATATAAAAAATAGTAGCCCACCGGTATCGGGAACAGGGTCCAAGCTACCGGCGGTCAGGGCTCCAGAGAGAGGAACCTCCTGACAATGCGAGCCGTGTCCAGAAGTACCGCTTTCTGAATCAAGCCCTTGATCCAGCTGCCCAACGTGAGCCTCCTCAGGTGTTGGTCGAGGCTCTTGGCAATCAACCCATTGGCTGTGACGACTATCGGCACAATGATTGCTGAGTCAACATCCTACATGTCGACAACCTCGCGAGCCAAGTCAAGATACTTGATTTGTTTATCTTTCTCAGCTTTCACGAAGTTCTCATCATGCGGGACGGTTATGTCAACAATCATTGCGCGCCGCTCTAATCGATCCATCACCACTATATCAGGCTTATTGGCAACAATAGTCCTGTCAGTGATGATGGATCGATCCCAGTACAATGTGATATTTCCATTTTCGAGAACTGGGTCGGGCACATACTTGTAGTACGGCACCTCCGATTCCACAAGGCTGTATTTCAGAGCAAGTTGCTGATGGATTATCCTGGCTACAAGGTTGTGTCTATGCAAGTACTCTCCGTTAGCTAGACGAGAACACCCGGAGGTAATATGCCTTTAATTTTTTTTTTTTTTTTTTTTTTCAAGTATCAAGACTCATAGTGTTAGTAACAATATACTTACAAACTATGTTAGTACTCGTAATACACTTACAAAAGAAAACCAAAAACAGATTGCGACATCACTGCCGCACGGTGACAGGCCCAGCCGAAACCCTGCAGCAGTGGTTCACAAACGCACAATCATGCCTGCTCGCTATCATAGACAGGACGCTGTTGGCGCTGCCCCGCACCCTACGGACTAAGGATGCGCACCGCTTCCGCATCATGGTGTAAAAACAGTCCACGTGAGCTTCAGCGAACATCCCTGATGCGCTGCAGTACCGGGGCAACCCCATCAACACCCTGAATGCATTATTGTATTGGACACGAAGGGCGCCGTATGATTTTTGAGTATAATGAACCCACAGACTGCAAGTATAAAAAGATGTACAGTAAGCACTAAATATAGTGCGCTTGACCTCTTTAGAGGCACACCTGAATCTGCGGGCAATCATGTTAGCTCTCACACACAGCGACCTCCGCTCCCTGTCCCTTGTGTGTGTGTGTCTATGCCGTCAGGAAAGTAAGACAATACACTGACGTTGATACAGCTCGTTTAGTCTATTTTAGTTATTTTCACAGCGTTATGCCCTACGGTATTCTGCTGTGGGGCAAAACCGCTGATATACAAAATATATTTGTTCTGCAAAAACGAGCTGTTCGAGCAATTTACCAGCTAGGCGCCAGATTTTCTCTAAGAGATTTTTTTTAAAGATATTGGTATTCTCACGGTTGCATCCATAGAAATGTAAATGTAAAAAAATTCATATATCTATGGCAGCTCATCTTTGCCAACATCTTATATGTTAGGCAAAATATACACTTGTACACTAAAAACTGTGATACTCACAATGTTAACACTAGAAATAAGGACAAACTACGTGCACCCTTTCATCGGCTTCATAAGGTTCATAACTCATTTGTTGGGCTTGGTATAACCTTTTATAACAAGCTACCTTCTTCCTTGCTAGATTTGCCTTTTAATACGTTTAAAGCTCAAGTAAAATCCAACCTTTGTTCAAAAGCATACTATTCCATCAATACTTACGATAAGAATAGTTGGTCGCCCTGATTAACTCAAGACAATTTTTATGTTCTTTCTCCAGAATTAGCTTACTGACAGGTTATATGAGTTATATAAAATGTTTTTTTTTTGAGAGTTTTAGTCAATTCGGTTTAATTTTATTGTAATTTATTATTGACATAATCTACTCATTTCAATGTTTTTTTATTTAATGAGTTGATTGCAATATGTAGTTAGCTAGCGACCTCTACGAATGATCATATTATTCTTGCTTGAGCAACCGGCAGCAAGTTCGTCATGCTCCTGCTTGCGGCAGCGTCGGGGGTCGGGTAATCGGGTTGCCTCCTTCCCTCAAATATGGCGAGATGGGTAATGGCTGATCTTTGCGTTATGCTCGTGAACGGGTGCTGCTTGTGGTGACTGGTCGTCTTGCTGACCATGGCTTTATTGTTGTTATTAGTAGTAATAACTTGTTTATTTATTTTACTTCGATGGTCCTGGTTTATCATTTGTGACTTCAAGTGACAGCTATGTAAACAGAACCCAGCATTTTGCATATATATGTATTGTAAGCTGTCACGCCCTTTATACCTGGAGGATTTTATTTGGTCAGTATTTTTTTTTTTTTGTTTATATTTTTAATTTTTTTTGCTTGAGTATGTACAGACGCCAGCACATCAACCTACACCTAACTGTCACATTTTCCCAATCAACTTTGAACCTTATGCTTCAGTGATAAAGTTGAAAATCTATTAAAGAAATTTGACAGATTGTAGTAGGTTGATGTGCTGGCGTCTGTACGTATAGTGTTTATTGTATTTGTTGGTATATTGGCATGGCTAACTAACCTATGGAAATAATTTAATTTAAGGTTCTGTGTCCTGTAATGTTAATTACTTTGTATTGTATAAAATTAATTATTTTCTAGCTGTGCTGCTGGGGAGTTTGTTCCGCCACTCCTTCTCCCCAGCGACAGCACTAGGAAGTGGCGAAGGGCGGGCGTTTTGGGGGACTGTCTTTTGTGATTTTGACGTTCGAAAAGTGCTGATTCTCAGCCTAGTTTGAATAAATGACTTTTGATTTTGATGACATTTGTGATTTGACAATTGACATTTTCACCTTCACCACTATCAGTGAGTCCACACAGAGTACATTAATACAATGCAGGGTAAAGTGAGTCTCTGGCAGTGTACCACAGATTCATGTTTATCTAGAGCATACTTGTCCTTATAGTGTATCATTCATTATTTAACCAAGGCGCAAGAGATGCCACTTTAAAATTACAACCTTATGTTTGTTGCATAGATTTATAATAACGTCGGTTTGTTGTAATCGGGATTTTCCCAGCTGTGCTCATAAAACTACCTGTGTACGTTTCGTTTCATTCTTTACGCTAGTAAAAAACGTTTCGTTTCACCTATAGTCAATTGCCGTATTTTGTGTTACGGCAATGAGAGGACTGCCGTATGCCGTATTTTCTGGAAAAAAATCGTGAATTGCCGTATAATACGGCAATTGCCGTATAAATAACAATGTTGACTCTCTGCTGGTCTCAGTCAGTCAGTCCGTATTGTCAGTATTTTGTAAAAGGTTACAGTTACATCTCCGTTAGGAGATATGTGTTCTGTGGGTTACATGCTCTGTGGTATTTTGTTTGTTGTTGAGTTGTTGATGACTGAGTTGTTTTACTTGTATATATTTTGTTTTCATGTAAACCAGTGGTAATTAAAACTTTAAATATGGTGTTAACTCATGTAATTCAAAGCTAAGCTTTCGTTCCAATCCAGACTCAGTGCACAGCAGAGATAATGAAATTAATTTGATAGGTTATACAAAGTTTTATCGTAGACAAAGATGAAGCTCGTAAGTATCTGCATCAGAATCAAGTCAGTTTGAAGGTTTGTGATGTGTTTGTAATTGTATAGTGCTCTTAAAGCAGTTGTTTTCCGCCGTCAACAGTACTGCTTGAGCAGCGATGCGGCCAAACCGTGCTTCGTGCTGTCGTTCAAGGAGCTGCTGATCATGCTAGACTGCGGGCTGTCTGCGCACTCCGTGCTCAACTTCCTGCCGCTGCCGCCCGTGCCCAGCACGCGCCTCGCCTCGCTGCCCAACTACACACCGCCGCATCTCAACGATCCACTACTTGAGGGGGTTTGTTTATCTTCATTGAACATAAAACCACTCAAATATTCTTCGGCATGGTAAATTACTCCTTTCAAGATACTTACAAAGTTACAAAATTGAAAATGTAAATATCTTGCATTGCAGTGCCTGCCTTATGTTGTATTTTTTATTATTATTACAATTATAGTAACAATTAATCAGCATATTATTGGTTCAATCAATCAACTCAGCCTATCGCAGGCCACACCCTATAACCTATACAAAACACCCTATGCTCCACTGTCCGCATCCAGTCTGTCCCAGCCACCTTCTTAACCTTTAACTACTGACGTGGGTGTCACATAGACGGTGAGTTCACAAATCGGTTATATAATTTGAACCAAATAAACACTGATTTCATTTGAAAATGTTGCTGTTTTTGCACTTCCTTAATAGAATAATAATGAACAGATCATAATAAAAGTAAATATTTTGCAAATCAGTAAATAAAAATAATCCATTTCGATTATTTATTAAGCTGTCTGACATACGTCACGTCACCATTTATGATATGACTAAACCACGTCAGGACTTAAAGGTTAAGGTGGTTGGTTCATCTAGCTCAGGGACATCCCAAGCTACTATTGATTGAAAAGAAACAGATGATTACTGATTGAATTAACATATAAAGTTTATTATTTTTAGTTTTTAGGATTCCTTACCAAAATGGTAAAAAGGAACCCTTATGGTGCGACTGCCTGTCTGTCACAGCTGGATATCTCAAGAATTACTAATGCTATTGATTTGAAATTTGGAAAGATGACGTTAGTCCAACTATTTTGCAAATAAAAAAGAAATAATTTTTTTTTTTTGCAACAGGGATTGAAAGGTGTCTGAAAAATTCAAAGTGGGGCTACTAGGGCATGTGGGGTATCATATGAAAGAGCGCAGTTTGCACATTCTCAAATATTTTTTCTTTTTTTTTATGCTGCCTAGTTTACAACTTTTGATGAAAAATGTAAAAAAATACAGTTTCGCCCCTTACCTCCGAAGTTTGCAAAAAGAAAACTCTGAAATAATTCTATGTGATAGAAGTTTATGTAAATATTACAGGAAAAATAAAACTATGTCTCTAAATAGCACACTTTTTCAGAAATCATCAACAAAAGTTAAATTAGTTCCACTATCGGTCAAGATATGGCACTGACCTTAAACTGCAATATTCTACACCACAGAGCGCAGTGTTAAAATTCTCTGACAAATATAGGCCTCGCTGATGAGAATTTAAAAACATAATTTTATGATGGTAATAGTCCGGGAGGTACCGTTGCATGCCGATTGCTTGCCATCTTTTCCTATAGATCTCGAATGACTTATAACTGAACCAAGCGTCAGCTGGCGCACCCGCGGTGGGTGTGGAATTGGGAGGTTGCTAAAGTTTTAAAAAAAAAAAATTATTAAGTAATAGTACGCCGGCTGAAACTTATTTTAAGTATAAATAATTGACATCATACTGAGCTGAAAAAAAATCGTCAGCTGCATCGTGGAGGGGGGATTATGCGTCAGCTGCTCGCATGAACTTGTAAGAAAAACCGTAAAATAAAGTTATAGTACGCCGGATGAAATTTGGCTACATGATTCTCAATTTAGAATATGAAAACAACAATCAGCTGCTTGTGTAGCGGTGGAAAGACCGTCAGCTGACCCAGTCAAGATTTAAAATTTTGGAGCATTGCTACGAGCATTAGGCTGTTTCCTTTTAAACACATATTTCGAGATAGATTCTGGCCTTGCTTGAACCCATAACACGACCTTCGGGCTGTAGTGCCAAATAGAATATAAATTATGTATTTCTTAAATTAAATTAATTATAATTTATATTCACATATTTACAAAAGAACTTAAAACTAGACTTATATAAAGTCATAATTTAAAATAAAACTTTTTACAATAATTAAAATATGTAATATTCAATAAAAAAAGTAATAAAAAGAATTAAAAAAACCCGATTGCAACCTTATGCTAAAACTAACTGAAAAGCTAAAAACAAGCCTATTTTAAATTAAATAAAAGTTTGAAGCAGGCGGGACCCATTTGAGTTTGAAACTACAGGGTGATTGGAAGATGGGTGCAAAGCTTTAAGGTGAAGATAGTATAGACAATTTAGGACCATTTAAGCCATGGTTGTCTTAGACGAAGTCTTACCAAATTTTTTTAACCAAATTTTTAAGTTTTTTTTTTCGGAAATTCTCAAAATTTAATGTAAACTGCATAATTATGGCCAAATTGAATAATAAATGAATTCATTTTTTATTTATTTAATTAAAGTAATGTGTAAGCAATCAAGCAAAACATGTTTTAGGCTTCTGTGTCATTAGACATTTTTTTTACAGACATTTAAAGATCAGAAAAAATAAAAAAATTGTACAATACGTCTTTTAAACCTTATTCAAAAAAAAAACGGAGGGTGCTTTTTTTGTTCAAACCTTTTTGAAGACATGCTTGATAATCGCTCTTTCTTTTGAGGTATCATTTATGCGGATATCTTACAAATTATTGAAATTAGGGCCTACAAACCAATTTGAGGGAGAATTTTTTTTATTTTAGGCAGACTAATTAAAACAACATTTGAATTAAAATTATTTATTTTTCATGTTCAAAATGACGGCCGTGATTCCTAATACAAGCACGGCCCCGTCTTCTAACTTCTGTAGCCGTTATTTTCAACATCATCTCCTGCTTCATTGTCTCAAACGCTGAATTTATTCTTTGTATCAATTCTTCTCTAGTGTTAATTTCTTTGTTGTTATACACCAGTTCCTTGGCCCGGCCCCACACGAAAAAGTCCAACGGGGTCAGATCTTTGATGCTTTTTGCTATTCATTGGGCGTTCTACCTGGAAATGCCGTCGCACCGCGCTCGGTGGCCATTGTTTAGAGAATCCCCTCAATGGGTTCCCCTCAATTGGTTCCTGCATGTGCCAAAAATTCTTAGAATTGAACAATGTTATCATTTCGAGCACATAAAGTATTCTTTTAAGCAAAAATTTTGTGTTTTGTTAGACTGCCTAAAATTTAAAATTTCTCCCTCGATTTGGTTTATTAGGTCCTAATTTCAATAATTTGTAAGATATCCGCATAAATGATACCTCAAAAGAAAGAGCGATTATCAAGCATGTCTTCAAAAAGGTTTGAACAAAAAAAGCACCCTCCGTTTTTTTTTTAAATAAGGTTTAAAAGACGTATTGTACAAATTTTTTATTTTTTCTGAGGTTTAAATATCTGTAAAAAAAATGTCTAATGACACAGAAGCCTAAAACATGTTTTGCTTGGTTGCTTACACATTACTTTAATTAAATAAATAAAAAATTAATTCATTTATCATTCAATTTGGCCATAATTATGCAGTTTTCATTAAATTTTGAGAATTTCCGAAAAAAAACTTAAAAATTTGGTTAAAAAAATTTGGTAAGACTTCGTCTAAGACAACCATGGCTTAAATGGTCCTAAATTGTCTATACTATCTTCACCTTAAAGCTTTGCACCCATCTTCCAATCACCCTGTATAATAATGGTTTGGGCCCCGCCTGCTTCCAACTTTTATTTAATTTAAAATGGGCTTGTTTTTAGCTTTTCAGTTAGTTTTAGCATAAAGTTGCAGTCGGGTTTTTTTTATTACTTTTATTTCCAGCTTTTTAGTTTACAAATGTGAAAGATTTCGCAGACGATTTAGTTCTTGGTACGTGTTTTTTTACGATTGGTCACTTTGAATTACTTTTAACTATATAAGTTGTATATATTTTTGTAATCACCTTTTAAAACCCTTTATTTTGACACCACTCGATAGGTTTGCGAAAAATTTTTATTTTTATTTTTATTAGTTACTTTATATCGTATATCTTTATATACAAACATACATACATACTCTCGACGATATTTTCATAACAATGCTCGGCAATATGAATGCAATTCACAACGATTTGAAAATAACAATGCACATTGGTGCAAGTTATATTATTGTAAATCTGCACCATTTTTATGAATAAACGATATTATTATTATTATTGGTTCCGGGAATTTTCAAAGATTCGTTAATGTCACGAAACTGTATGAAAAATTGGGAACCGATTTGTGCTCTGCATTGCCAGGGTTCCATGCCCTCACAGGCTGTGATTTCAATCCTGCATTTTACAGGAAAGGAAAAAATAAGCCTTTACAATTGTTGCGAAAATCTCAGGCATAATATATGCGAGCATTGGGGGACATCACAAATATTCCGAGTTGTGAATTAGACGAGGTCTTCATAACGATTGAAGAATTTGTTTGTCGCTTGTACGGATTTAAAGCGATAAACGAAGTCAACGCTACACGAGTTGCTACCTTCACTAAACATTATCAAATTAATGAAAAAAACGATGTACTCGAGTGGAAAAACCCTATCGACGGGGCGATCTTCCCTCCATGTAAATCCGAGCTACGCCAGCATTTACTGCGCACTTCATATATAGCGCACCTTTGGAGCCATGCTGACCTTCAAGAATCTTCTCAATTATCTCCCACTGACTGGGGATGGGAAGAAAAAGACGAGAAGTATGTCTTCAAATGGTTCGAGGGAGATCAAGTACCCCTATCAGTCACCAGTATAACGGATAGCAGCGAAAATATTGGCGGTATGGAATTATTGTCGCTGACACTTTCTTTGAGCTTGTATATTCCTGGTAGCCTAATTTTGATTATTGACATGCTCATTTGCAGATGATGGTGAAGAGAATCGAGCTCAAGAACTTCATCAAGACGAAGAGAACGATTTCCTGCAGGACAGTTCGGATGATGATTCGTCCGAGAACGATTACGATAGCGATACCATCGACAACGAATAGCTTCTGCAAAGTTCTCATTTTCTATATATTTAGATTTTTTTAATGTTATATTACCCTTCATTTTATGTTCATTTCATTTTACACTCGATTTCATTTCATATTATGAAAAACAAATCAAGTTAGATATAATTGCACAGCATCATTCGAATAAACAATTTAGTAAATTCTGGAAAAAGACAAATAAACTTAACCCAAAAACGAGTCTACCTGTGAGCGTTGCGGGCGTGCATGTGAATCGTGATATAGCCAACCTGTTTCAGCGTCATTTTAGGGTGGAATCTCCTCCTGTAGGCTCGACTGACCTGACACGGGGTGCTGAGATCATGGCAGGGGACGTTACTGTTCGATTTTGTGCCAAGGAAGTTGCCACCGTAATTAATAAAATGGTGCGAGGTAAGTCCCCTGGTCATGATGGTCTCAGCATCGAGCATTTGAAATATGCTGGTTTCCATTTGTCTCGAGTACTTGCTATGTTTTTCAGCTTATGTGTGAGTCATTGTTACCTACCGGATGAACTTATACATACCGTGGTTGTTCCGGTTATAAAAAACAAGACCGGGGATGTGTCTGACCTGGCAAACTACAGACCCATCTCGCTGGCTACTGTGATAGCAAAAGTGCTGGACAGTCTGCTTGACAAACACCTGGATAGGCACATAGAACTTCATGATGCTCAATTTGGATTTAGACCTGGCCTCTCCACTGAGAGTGCCATCCTGTGCCTCAAGCAGACTGTGCAGTATTATACAGCCAGGAATACGCCGGTCTATGCCTGTTACCTGGACTTGTCCAGGGCATTCGATTTGGTATCATATGATGTGTTGTGGCAAAAGAAGAAAAATGAAACAGATGTGCCACGTGATGTTGTTGCAATGTTGAGATATTGGTACTCGAGTCAAAGGAATGTTGTGCGGTGGGCAGGCTCACACTCGGACGTGTATGGGTTGGAGTGCGGGGTGAGGCAGGGGGGGTTAACCTCTCCTCGTCTCTTTAACTTATACATGAACGAGCTGATCGGCGAGCTCAGCAGAACAAGCATAGGGTGCCATATAGATGGACAGTGCGTCAATAATATCAGTTACGCGGACGATATGGTGCTGCTGAGCCCGTCGATCAGTGCCATGCGCAGACTGCTAGATATTTGCGAAAAGTATGCACAAACCCATGGACTCAGATATAATGTGATTGTGATTAAGAAGAGTGAAGTGATGGTGTTTAAGGCTGGTAATAAATCTTTCACTAATGTGCCGCCCTTGTATCTTTGCGGTGCCAGCTTAAACAGAGTGTCAAATTTTGAGTATCTGGGTCACTGGGTCTCAGAGGATCTTAGTGACAATATTGATTTGGAAAGGGAGCGCAGGGCGCTGTCTGTGCGCTGTAACATGCTGGCCCGCAGGTTTGCACGGTGTACTGAGGATGTCAAGGTGACGTTATTTAGGGCCTTCTGTCAATCTTTTTACACCTGCAGCCTGTGGACTAAGTACACGCAGCGCACATACAGTGCTCTGCGAGTACAGTATAATAACGCGTTCAGGGTGCTGTTCGGGCTGCCGCGCCATTGCAGCGCTTCAGCAATGTTTGCGGTGAAAAGCGTGGATGGCTTTCATGCCATCATGCGGAAGCGCTGTGCGTCGCTTATGAGGCGCATGCGGGCCAGCTCGAACAGCCTTCTGAGCGTGTTCGTGGTCCGCTGGGACTCGCCGATGTGGCGGCACTGGATGCGACTACACACTGCGGGCGGTCGCGTCCAGGGCCTGGCATAAATTGGCACTCCTGTGCGGTGCCACTTTGTGATTTTTATTTTTATTTAGGTTTTTTGTATGTTTTTGTATGTACCTATGTACTAACAATAGTTATAAGGTTTTTTGTGTTACTAACAGTATATGGGCTAATGCCTGAAATAAATGTTATTATTATTATTATGCATTTTGTTAAAAATAAAACAAGACAAAAATATACCGTGAAAGATTCTGTGCATTACTCGAATAATCTGTACCTTTACTGCGTCAGCTGACGGTCTTTCCACCGCTACACAAGCAGCTGATTGTTGTTTTCATATTCTAAATTATTTGAAGAATCATGTAGCCAAATTTCATCCGGCGTACTATAACTTTATTTTACGGTTTTTCTTACAAGTTCATGCGAGCAGCTGACGCATAATCCCCCCTTCACGATGCAGCTGACGATTTTTTTTCAGCTCAGTATGATGTCAATTATTTATGAAATAAGTTTCAGCCGGTGTACTATTACTTAATTTTTTATTTTTTTTTACAACTTCCGCAACCTCCCAATTCCACACCCACCGCTACTTGAGCAGCTGACGGTCGGTTCAGTTATCAGTCATATAAGATCAACTATCGATGTTAATATCAGCCGGCTTACTATGACTTTTGAATTTGCAACGCTACCGCCCGGACTATAAGGAACCCTCGGTGCGCGAGTCCGACTCGCTATTGACCTTTTTTTTTTAAATGAGGTAGCTTAGAAAAAGATCAAAGGAAATAGAGGGATTTCAAAGTTTGTATGGAAGAATTTTAACGCAAGATCGATTAACTAGACTTAATGTCTATAAAGTTTATGTGCCAAACTGTCTGACCGAGCACAATAACCGGTGTCGTCGTCCAGGTACATAGATGGTTGTGTACTGAGCGCAGTTTGGGGCACGGCAATGCATTGCGCAGGCCTCTCCACGTGTGCTCGTTTACGAGTGAGAAACAAGCACCAGAGACCACCTCCAAAGCCACTGACATCCCATTCAGATGAACCTCAACATCATAAGGTGGCACCCACATTCGACTACTATCGTATACTAGTTGTATACCATTCAACTGAACATGTGACTCATTTTCTCCTGTGAAATTGACTTTATTGTCTTAAACCTTTATGTCCTACCTTCTTGCAGTGCCGACAAGAAACCTTGGCAAAATTACATTCTCCAGTATGGCAATCACCACAATGGGGTCAGGAGCTGCTGGCATTGTCGTCGATGTACTCGCTGTCGAATCGAATCCGCTTGCAACATTGCTGGTGTTCCCATTTACATTTTTTATCATGCGAACATCTCTTACCGCACTCTCAGAAGATAAGATGGCCTCAACAAAATTGTCATAACAGAGTCTATCTCTTTTCAATAATTCATATTATTGCAATCTGTGATCTTTCGTTCCACACACATGAGTCTAGTTACGTGACATACGTTCAAACTTCGAAAAATTGCAATCAGAACCTCAGTAATTGAGTAATTTATTCCGCTGCTGATTCACTGTGTGTTGCGGTCACGTTTATACAGGTTGAAATTAAATTCATGGGCATCCTTTTAAGGGGTCATTGTACACATCATTATGAACAACTTTTACTATGGGCCTAAACGTAAAATCGCGAAAACAAATCTGCTGTTCGTTGCGTTCACATAACTCGTCAAAATGTAGGGAAGAGCTGAATTTTTTTCCGCGATTTCAGATTTGGTCCCATGGTAGAAGTTGTTCATAATGATGATTACAATGACCCCTTACAACGATGCTCATGAATTCAATTTCACCCTGTAGAACTTATATGACACTGATATTTCGTTAGGTTTAGGGCTATAATGTTTCGTTAAAAAGTTCACAATTTCCAATGAGACATCACTAGCTTTTTTAGGTATAATTAACGCAAGAAGCGTATCAAACACTTTCGGTCCACACACTGTGTTTGCTGTTTTACTTTGTCCTACGCCATTTGCTTCAAAGCAAAATGTTAGCCTTTCCATGTAATTATTATTGTCTGAGCATCAAATTCCGTAAACTTCACAGCCCTACGGAGTGTAGGGCTGTGAAGTTTACGAAATTTTTAAAGTTTATCCCAACCGTTGCCACTAATATGTTCAATAAAACACAAATTAGGTAATTCACTGTTTAATTTCGTGGATAGCATAAGCACTAGGTAGCCTTAAACTAATGTGTTATTTTCACACATAGGTATTGTGGGATACTTGTACGAATCTTATTTGTCAAGAAGATTTTTAAGTACCTTCACTAAAGATACACAACAAAAACAATTTACAAAAAAAACAACCAACATAAAAAACCGGCCAAGTGCGTGTCGGACCACGCACAATGAAGGGTTCCGTTCCGTAGTTGGAATGAATTTATCCCAAGAACAAACTTAACATTGTAGTTGAAAATCATGTTCTCTCATACATTGCAACTGCAAATTTAAGTTGGTCGACTATTACTCGTAAACTTGTAAAGTCTACTTAGCTGTGATAGTTTTCCTTTTAATTTCGTTATATATAATATAAAATAATAATAATATCGTTTATTCATAAAAATGGTGCAGATTTACAATAATATAACTTAACAATTTATATGTAGAGGACACAGTTGCTCATTTGCCTGAACTAGGTAGAACCTGTGTTTCAGGCTAGAAAGGTGCCTAGAATTTTATAATATAAAAATACAAAATTAAAACTAAGAAGTGTAATTAAAAACTAATATTATCTTAAAAGACTAACATGTTTTATTTACAGACAACGAGTAAATCCTCTGTCTCATTGTATGTTATGCTAAGTAAAAATTGCTGAATAATCTTTTTACAGTCGTAATTATTTAATTTATAGATACTTAATTTCCTATTTAATTTATTGTATAGAAATGGGCCTAAAAATGTATAGAATCTGTATATATACTACTGCCGTGAATTTTTTCACATATCCAAAAGCAACCATTTACCTGGCACGGGGGGGACACTTGACCCTATATTTCACAAACGGAACCCTGAATCGAAAAATGGCTTTGACAAACCCGCAATATTTTTGAAAGACCTATCCCCACACCATGGGCACAGTATAATATACAGTAAGTTATCTAAGGCCGCCCGCCGAGTTATTAGCCTACTCTTGCGTTGATCCCCAGGGTTGTCACTTTTACTTTTAGTTAATATTTTCGAACAAGCAGCACTTGATCTAAATTTATGAAATAAAAAGCATATTATGATTGAATAAAGTTACAAATTTGATACCGAGAAAATTTTTCTCCTGTTTCTGCACGTCCGGAACGCTTTATTATTATTTGTTAATGTAAAGTAAATTCTCATTCTTATGTAAAGTTTTTGTAAAGCTTTTGGGAAAGCATGGACAGGGCATCTTAAATTCTATATCATTCAGTTGATCGTAAATTGACCGGCCAATTTTAATGTTGATGTGGTCCTTTTCGAACGCTTTGCGAAACACCTGCTCCATCCTTTCTACATTATCGACAAAATCATCAGGTGGGATCATGAGTAAATTTCGATCTTTGCCGTAATTCCTGTAATGGGTGTATCTAGATTCTACACTTAAATTACACGCTCGTTGATTAACGTCGACCTAAAGCAACCCTAAGCGTTAGTCGGTCACATGTTACTGTAATTTTGTTAAGTTAATATTATGATTAAGACACCATATTTGGATTGAACAACACATCAGACAATAGAAAAAATAATAATTTCAATAGTAATTAATTTGCAATATTAATTATTGTGAAATTGCCCTTATTACAACTATACGCGACAAATACGTTTACCTAAACGATGTTTCGTACTCAATCCTCTGTTTTATAATATAAAAACTTTTTTACAAAAAAAAACAACCGACTTCAAAAAAAAAACACTACAAAGTGATAAATAACTTTAATTTCGGAAGTCGGTGTCGTTGGTTCCGCGTTTTCGTTTTTTGACACCGACTTCCGAAATTAAAGTTATTTATCATTTTGTAGTGTTTTTTTTTTGAAGTCGGTTGTTTTTTTTTTGTAAAAAAGTTTTTATTTTTCAATTTTTAGTTGTACCTACCCCACAAAAAAGTAAACAAAAAGATCGTTAATGTAGACAATGTAGATAAATTTTAAGATTGTTGTTGATTTTTCAAAAACCGCTTGTCCGATTTCGATAAAATTTTCATGGGACCATTTGGGAAGTAGGTATACCCTTTCCAACAAAAAAGAATTTTTCAAATCGGTTGGCAAGCAACGGAGTTATGCGGGAACAAACATAAAAAAAAAAATACAAACATTCGAATTGAGAACCTCCTCCTTTTTTAGAAGTCGGTTAAAAACTAGACTTCTTAAAATAAACTTTAGCTCTAAACATAGTATTCAGAAAGTAAATTTGGGAATACATTTATATGGAAAAATGCGACTCGGCTACGCTCTTAATAAAGCAAATAAACTGTGAAATAAACAATACAATACCACATTTTCTAATAATATTTAAGTATAAGTAGGTACTTACATTTCTGGTTGAGTAGGAACTATGAAGAATGATAAGTCCGGGTTTGCGAAATCATTATTGAGGCACCCGAAAACACTACAATATTTTTTTCCCCTTTTTGAAGTCATGATACTCGTAATTTAAGTGGCCGCCGCCGGCGAGAGTTGACGAACGCAAGCGGTCATGTAGCGTACGCGCGTGCTCACAGTCGCGCTGCACAGCCCGCACTGCCGCCACCTTATTCCCTCATATATTATGCTAGCGTGTGCGTGAAATCGCGTGCCGACATGGCGCGCGGCGCGCACGCACACATTCAAACCGAGAGCGGCACGTTTGTATGAAGATGTTCTACTGTATATTATACTGTGCCATGGGTTAGACGAGAAAAAAAACCCCCAATTTACGAGTACCGTGAAAAAAAATTTAAAGATTTCATCTTACCACTTTGTCGGCATGATTAATGGGTGCGTCTTATATCGTATAAAGTTATTTGGTATATTTTCATTTCAATAACGTTCACAAGATATAATAAACGTGAGATATGCCAACTTTTGATATAATTTCTTTACATATAACATTTATATGCTCTAAAACTTACTTCGTATAACGTTATTGGATATAACGTTTATTTAATCGAAAATCATTAGGTCTATCGTTAAAAATAATGTTGTATATTGATACCGTCATTATGGTTAACACCCCGATTCAGAGCAATCCGACTCGGACAGCTTGGGTTAGAAAGCCTTCGTGGCTTCCAAATTATTTCCGTTACCGTTACCGCACCCGAACTCAACGAACGCAATAGACGACGTAGGATGCAAGAGCGAGCGAAGTCGAAGGGCACCCCGAGGTTCGGTTTGGTTAGGTTACTTTAAACCTTTTACACAGAAATAGGGGCCCCGCGAAGCGGGACTCCGTCGACATAGGATGCAAGGGCGAGCGAAGGGCACCCCGAGGTTTGGTTTGGTTAGGTTACTTTAAACCCATTACACAGAAATAAGGGCCCCGCGAAGCGGGGCTCCGTCGACATAGGATGAAAAAAAAAGTTTTTATCATATTAGACTAAATAGGTTTTATGTCTATTGAGTGGTATATCAAACGATTTTATATTAATTGTCTGTCATTCTTATAGAAATTAGTTACATTAAAATTATATCAATCGTTTATTATATTAACTGATCATTATATCAAAAAAAATTATAGGTTCAGTTTATTATCTTGTATATATTAGAGGTTTTGTAATTATATCATATATTACTTACCCGTAATTAATATGTATATCCATGCCAAATTATATTTTTCTAGTACTAAGAAGAGTCTTTGAGCTAAGGTGCGGACGCGGACGGAGTCAAGTAGCGGTGGGTGTGGAATTGGGAGGTTGCGGAAGTTGTAAAAAAAAATAAAAAATTAAGTAATAGTACACCGGCTGAAACTTATTTCATAAATAATTGACATCATACTGAGCTGAAAAAAAATCGTCAGCTGCATCGTGAAGGGGGGATTATGCGTCAGCTGCTCGCATGAACTTGTAAGAAAAACCGTAAAATAAAGTTATAGTACGCCGGATGAAATTTGGCTACATGATTCTTCAAATAATTTAGAATATGAAAACAACAATCAGCTGCTTGTGTAGCGGTGGAAAGACCGTCAGCTGACGCAGTAAAGGTACAGATTATTCGAGTAATGCACAGAATCTTTCACGGTATATTTTTGTCTTGTTTTATTTTTAACAAAATGCATAATAATAATAATAACATTTATTTCAGGCATTAGCCCATATACTGTTAGTAACACAAAAAACCTTATAACTATTGTTAGTACATAGGTACATACAAAAACATACAAAAAACCTAAATAAAAATAAAAATCACAAAGTGGCACCGCACAGGAGTGCCAATTTATGCCAGGCCCTGGACGCGACCGCCCGCAGTGTGTAGTCGCATCCAGTGCCGCCACATCGGCGAGTCCCAGCGGACCACGAACACGCTCAGAAGGCTGTTCGAGCTGGCCCGCATGCGCCTCATAAGCGACGCACAGCGCTTCCGCATGATGGCATGAAAGCCATCCACGCTTTTCACCGCAAACATTGCTGAAGCGCTGCAATGGCGCGGCAGCCCGAACAGCACCCTGAACGCGTTATTATACTGTACTCGCAGAGCACTGTATGTGCGCTGCGTGTACTTAGTCCACAGGCTGCAGGTGTAAAAAGATTGACAGAAGGCCCTAAATAACGTCACCTTGACATCCACAGCGAAACTATAAGGGTTCCTTGTTGACTACGGAACCCTAAAAAGTGACTACAAAGTGAAAAATAAAAAATATTAAAGACATTTGGGTCAGTGGATCGTCTTAGGGGCGGATACTGCAATAAAATTGAGAAATTTCGGAAAAAAATTCTAGGTCCTCGCGCCAAAGTGCCCCCCCTAAGGCTACACTCAGCCAGGCTTGAAGTTGATGTAGTATCGTTGGCTATTGCATTACAAGAAGAAGAAAATAATCATAAAACACAGAAAAGGAAAAGAAAAATTTGGACGACAACCGAAAGGATTCGATTGGATACGACGACAGGCATGTCGCGGAAGACGCCCGCGGTCAAGCTGCTGTGCGCGGCTTGGTAATATAGACTAAATACTGTGTACATGATTTAATATCGTTTTAAGATTGTAAAATCCATTCCGATCCGATGCGGTGCGAGCCATTTGGGGGAAAATCATCCTTAATCCATTGATTAAAAGGGAAATCGGTGTAAAAACATGAAAAAAAAAAACTAATTCAAACTTCTTTTTTTCTAAATCTAATGTTTGTGATTATGTAGCAATAAATAAAAAAAACTTTTTAACAAACAAATTAAACCTCCGAAAAACTGAAAAGCAAAAAATAAAAACCTTTTTTTATTTTACCTTAATAAATAAGTTCTTAAACTAATGCAAGTATACCTAACTAATTTTGAGTCGGCGCCAAACAAGCAACTTAATATCGTTGCGAGTGGTCGTGCGGAGAGCGCATTTTTTGTTTGGAATGTTAATATTAGGTCCTTACATATGAAATTGGCGTTTTGTATGGAAGGAACAAAAAGTCGAATATTTTTTAATATAATATATTTAATTAATCAAAGTATGAACCATTGTTTTCAATGCACTTTTGCCATCTTATAGGTAGTTCATTGATCCCTTTACTAAAAAAACCAGTCGGACGGGAATCAATAAAATCTTTGAAGGCGATTTGGACTGCCCCATCGGAGTTGAATTTTTTCCCTTGCAAAAAGTTATCCAAATTGCGAAAAAAATGGTAATCTGTTGGAGCAAGGTCTGGGGAGTACGGAGGATGTCTAAGACATTCCAATTCAAGCTCTTCTAATTTGGTAGCCGTCTGTTGCGCAGTGTGTGGTCTGGCGTTGTCGTGAAGCAGCAGTGGCGTGGAGCGATTGACCAGCCTTGGTTGTTTAGCCGCTAGCTTTTCCATCATGGTTTGTAATTGCTGACAATAGACATCAGCTGTAATAGTCTGGCTTCCACAATAGCCTTCAATTCTCCATTATCAACTTGGGTCTCCGGCCGTCCACGGGGCTTGTTCTGCAGGTCGAAATTTCCAGAACGAAAACGTTGGAACCAAAAACGAACTGTGTTTTCTTTTGCAACATGACCGCCATACACATCATTCACCCTTCGAGTCGTTTCCGCAGCACTAGTGCCACGGCGGAACTCGTACTCGTAAATAATGCGATATTTTAAATTTTCCATTTTGTAAAATGAGTGACGCAAACAGAAAAAACAGAAGAAAAAAAACAAATGAATGACGGTCATCGAAGCACAAATACATGAGTAAATAGCTGTACAAATTTGAATTTGGAATTCCTTACCAAAGAGGAGAAATTCGTGATTAAAGTGGCCAGTACGAAAAACGCCAATTTCATATGTAAGGACCTAATATTTAGCGCTGGAGATTTCACGCTGCATTATTAATTTAAGGTAATTTAGTGATCTTTGTTCATTGATTGTTTGGCGCCGACTCAAAATTTTGTAGGTATACTTGCATTAGTTTAAGAACTTATTTATTAAGGTAAAATAAAAAAAGTTTTTATTTTTTGCTTTTCAGTTTTTTCGGAGGTTTAATTTTTTTGTTAAAAAGTTTTTATTTTATAATTTTTTGAGGCTATAATTTACTTATTACTGCATGCTTAATTTTTGATTACTTTTAAAATGGCTACCTACCTTACTTTAGATATTAACTGTTATATAATCCTACTTGAACTATTATTTTTTGTATAGTAAAATACTTAAAAAAGCAGGCTTTATATACCAACATAGATAGGCCTTTAATTTTAATTGTAATACACAGCTCAGCATTAAAATCTGTGAATGAACAACAAATCACCCCTATTTTCCCACCCTTAGGGTAAGATTTTTTTTTCCAAATTTACATGGGACCAACTTCGAGGTATGTTCTATCCATTAAAAAAAGAATTATCAAAATCAGACTAATCTGTAAAAAGTCATGCGTGGTCATACATTACAATCAGTGAGTGAACTATCAATCATCCCCTGTTTTCCTACCCTTAGGGTTGGATTTTTTTTTCCAAATTTATATGGGACCACCTTCGGGGTATATCCTTTCTAAAAAAAAAAATTATCAAAATCGGACTGCTCTGTAAAAAGTAATGCGTGATCATACATAAAAAATATATATATATATATAATATATATATGTCGGATCAGGAGTAGGTTACAGGCGTCTCGTTAGTGTCAGGATATTTTAATTACTGTGGGAATACTGTGGGTAGTGTTGGTTATTGCGCAATAGAAAAACCGTTTGCAGTTCAAATCGAATTATAATATCACGAACAAATTAATCACACTAGCAAATCACACACTGTAGGTACACGACACAACTAGATACACAGTAAAATAATTATGTACAGTAACAAAGTAATTGCGAACAAATCGTAGGATCGATTACTGTTCGTATAGTGACAGAGCCACCCAAGTAAACCGACAGGTTTGTCGGGAGCTAGTGCTCTGTCAGGAGTCAAGTCCGAACACCGACTGACTCTCACTGACTGTCACTGACTGTGACCGACTGTCACTGACTGTCACGTCTGACTGTCCAGCACAAACGAGTGCGCTCAGTTATAAAGGTTTGTCCCCACTACGCACTCGCCCCACAACAACTCTGTCCAAATGGCGTACGGAAATACGTCATCGTGTTTACTTGATACAAAACATTAAAATGTGCTAAATTAATAAGACTCACATTATAAAGTAATCGAATAATTCAACAAAGAATAATTGTCTTAAATAAACAATAGTGATTTTACAAAGTAAATCATTTTAAAATCAAAGTAACATGTCATCAATTGTTTTGAACAAAACCATCGGTTACAACTATCAAAATAAGTTGCTAAAATCAATTAGCGCGTACACTGAGTACTCAATAAATTATGTTCCGAATTAATAGACAATAATTGATAGTAAAATCACTTAAATGAATAATAAGAAAACAAATCATAACGAATTCTGTTGACTATCCCTCAAATTTAATTGACAACTATCTCCGACATATATATACGCGTCGAATTGATAACCTCCTCCGTTTTTTCGTCGGTTAAAAATACAATTAGATAGGTAATTAAGTTTCTGATGGTGGTTTTTTTTTTTTCAGGAATTAAAAGAATGCTGTGGACGTGTTTTCGTAGACAGCATGCCAGAATTCTGTCCACCACTAGATAAGGTCGTGGACTTCTCGCAACTGGACGTGATCCTCATCTCTAACTACACATGCATGATGGCTCTCCCGTTCATCACCGAGGACACGGGGTTCAAGGGCCAGGTGTACGCCACCGAGCCCACGCTGCAGATCGGGCGCTTCTACCTCGAGGAGCTGGCCGAGTGGGTGTCGGGCGCGGGCGGCGACGGGCCGGGCGGCGCGGGCGCGGCGCGGCGCTGGAAGGAGCTGCTGCACGTGCTGCCCGCGCCGCTCGCGCACGCCGCGCGCCCGCGCGCCTGGCGCCGCCTGTTCGCGCCCGCCAACATCGCGCGGGCGCTGGCGCGCGTGCGCGTGGTGGGCTACGACGAGCGCGTGGACATCTACGGCGCGCTCGACGCCACGGCCGTCAGCTCCGGCTTCTGCCTCGGCTCCGCCAACTGGGTGCTGCGCTCCGCACACGAGAAGGTAACGTATAGGGTCGCGCGTCGCGGCCGGCGCGGCCGGGCACGCACTCACCGCTGGCTGCGCAGGTGGCGTACGTGAGCGGCTCGTCCACGCTGACGACGCACCCGCGGCCCATCAACCAGGCAGCGCTGCGCGGCGCGGACCTGCTGGTGCTGGCCGCGCTGACGCAGACGCCGGCCCACAACCCGGACCACATGCTGGGCGACCTGTGCGTGCACGCCACGGTGACGCTGCGCGGCGGCGGCTCGGTGCTGTGCCCGGTGTACCCGTCGGGCGTGCTGTACGACCTGCTGGAGTGCCTGTCGGCGCACCTGGACACGGCCGGGCTGGCCACGGTGCCGATGTACGTGGTGTCGCCGGTGGCCGACTCATCGCTGGCCTACAGCAACATCCTGGCCGAGTGGGTCTCCGTCGGCAAGCAGGTATGTGCTGAGGGCCGGGCTCGTAACTTTGTATATGTACACACATCAACAGAATCTAGGGATACCTTAATCCCAAATTATTTACGTATTTATAGTTTAAAATCTTTTAAGTTTCCATAAAAAGTTTATATACAGATTGAAACCTCTTTTATTCTATTTTCAAAATTTGAAAATGTAAATAAAAAAAACATAATACGGCGGCAAAATTGTTAGTAATTCGTTACGTTAAGGAAAATTAAAATTGTTTTATTAATATTAATTAACTAGCTGCCCGGCGCGACTTCGTTCGCGTGGTGTCCTACTCCTTCCCCTACCCTACTCCTGCCCTAATCCTACCCCTACCATTCTCCTACCTTACTCCTACCCTACCCCTTCCCTACTCCTACTGTACCCCTCTCCTACCATACTCCTACCCTACCCCTACCCTTCTCCTACCTATCTTTTGAATGGAATGTCCGATTGCAATAATTCAAAAAGTAATCAACAGGTATTCATACAGTCTTGAATACAAAATAATTTATTTGGATAAGAATTAATACAAAGGTATGGATAACATGGTCTGATTTTGATCGGCATTTCTATCAACTTTTAAAATGTAAAAAAGTAGTTATAGTGACATACTCGTAACTACAATAGTTGGACATATGGTCTCGGGAAGTTATTTGTAGATATTGATATGTTATATAATATTGTAGAACATTTTTTTGTTCTATCATCAATACTTTCCGCAGCGCATGCGATGAAATACATTTTATGGCTAATTTTTTTACACCTTGGATTGGTTTTAGTAGAAATTTCTAAGGATCTCTAATTTTTTCTAGTACTAAATATAGCCTATAGGTATTACTCAGTGATAATGTAGCTCTCTAACGGCAAAAGAATATTTGAAATCGGTCCAGCAGTTTTTAAGTTTATTTATTACATACAAAAATACAAATCTTTCCTCTTTATAATATTATTAGTATAGATGAAAAGGGATTAGATTGTTTTTCTTTTTTAATTTAACGTGCCGTGAGAGCTTTAAAAGTCATGTCACGTCGTCCAGTGGCGGATTTACACATTTGCCGCCAGTAGGCTATACACACTTTGCCGCCCCTATCGACCTCTACAATAATGTCCCATGTCTTTTGTATACTGCTTCGCCTCATAGGCGTATATAGCGGAAGGGGGGGTGGAATGGTCTCAGGCCCACCCTAGGATGTTTAGGAACCTATTCAAAATTTTAAGCTGGATACTTACATAATATAACTTCACACAAAAACAATTAAACTTATTATTACCTACATAATACATTCCATTTAGTTACTTTTGAAATCAAAAAAATAATTAAATATACTAATAAGCAACGAAATACGCTAGAATATTATTATGATTAGACGGCCCGGGGCCAAACGCATTGGCAATCGGCCATACAGGCCACGGCAGGGGTTGCGCAGGTCGTTGGAAGGATCGTCTGGGTCTCGAGGTGGCTTTGCACAAATCTGAAGCCTTCTGTTTCCATATGGGGCTCTCGGAACAAGCCATCACACGATTTACACATAGTGGTAGGCGGCGTCCGCATCGGTGTCGAGTCGATGATGCAGTACCTAGGACTTGTCCTCGACAGCTAGTGGGACTTTGGGCCGCACATTCAGCGGCTGGCCCCAGGTTGATGAGCGTTGCAGCTACTCTTGCGCGACCATTATCCAATTTACGGGGGGCCAATGCCTCCTGCCAGAAACTGTACTTGGGGATTGTGCGGTTCGTGGCCCTGTGTGGGGCGCACATGTGAGCAGACACTGACGGCCCGCAATGTTACAATATTGCGAAGGCCGCAAAGAGCGATGGATGTTAGTGTGATAAGAGGATACCATACGATCTCCTACGAGGCAGCAACTCTCCTGGCCGGATCAGCGCCCTGGGATCTGGACGCGAAAATCCTTGCGTCCCTATATCGCTGGCGGAAGGTGGAGCTTGCGCGTGGTCAGCCTCCGGTTGCTCGGGTATTCGAGCCACGAAGGACTGAGCTCCGTCAGATCTTAGTGGCTGAATGGAGGGAGCGACTTACGCAACCCAGATGGGGGCTCGCCACAATAGTGGCGGTATGGAAGAATGGCTGGAGAGGCAGCATGGCGCCCTGAGTTTCCGGCTGACGCAGGTGCTTACTGGACACGGATGTTTCGGGAAATACCTGCGTCGCATAGGTCGGGAGCGGACGCCTGCTTGTCATCACTGTGTGGACGGCCACGAGGACACGGCGCAACATACGTTGGAGGAGTACACCTTGGGCCCAACAGCGCTGTGCCCACGTTGCGACACTCGGTGCGGGTGATCTGTCATTTTCGGCGGTGGTTCAGTTCATGGTCGGAAGCGAAAACGCGTGGGATGCTGTAGCCTCTTATTACGAAGCAAAAAACAAGAGGCATGCAAAGGAGGCGGCGGAGAGGGAGAGGTAGCATACCTCTCATTCCATCCACACCAGAAGAGCAGCCGGGCGACGAAATTGGGGCCGTGTCTTCGCTCGAGCGGTCGGGCTCAAAGAAGTGGCACGCAATCTGCGCGCCTTATATAATGGAAGGACATGCGGTCGCGGGATCGCCCGCCCTTGGGGATGGGGCCCGCTAGGCATGGCGGGCTGATACGTCGGGTGTGTGGCGAATGTACAAGAATCTCCCGTGCCTTCGACTTATGGTAGTAGAAGGAACAGTGGGATTTTAGTCGCTGGGAGACCGACATAACCCTCCGTTCTTCCCGGACATAGGGTATCCATGAGAATTTCCCCACGAAATAAAAAAAAGGTTAGGGGCCAGGCCCCCCTGGAAAAAAGCCCATTACGCCAATGCTTCGCCTTTTCTTTAAAATACTTAAAATGTTCTCGTTCATCAGCTACGAAAAACTTGCAAAGAGATTTGTAAAGATCGGCAACTGTGATAAAATCTACGGTAGAAGCCTGAATTTGAGCATTCACTTTGTTTATTATTTCCAAAAGTTTTTTTTTAATTTTTGTTTTTTTTTTTTGTGTTTTTTGTTTTTTTTTTTTGTTGATCAATATTTATATGTATTCCTACCATGTTTATGGTAGGTATATAAATATTAATCTTTTTAATTCCAGTTAGACATTTATAAAAAATGTTTGCCCCAAAGAATCATGACCACGCTCCATACATGCGATGACCTGTCATTCTATTTTTTTTCTGATGATGTATAGTGACGTGAATCATATCAAAATATTTAATAAGTCTTAGATTAACCACTGTAAAAACGTGGTTCGATTTGACAATAAGGTAAAAATGTTATATTGAAAACAATATTTGAGGTTATGTAATTAACTGTCCAACGAATTTATGTACAAACTATCAGTTTTACAACAAATCCATAGTAAGTATCTACCAAAAAGTATATAGTAAACCACCACCCACCACACCAGTAGTCGCAAAAACACACAGTGCACATCGACGCGAAAGCATATATAAAAAAGTACTCTGTGAAGCAAACGAAGGACTGCAAAAAACATTCGTAAGTAACCGACGGGGATGACACACTAACAGCAAAAAAAAAACGTTTCGTTTCACAACTATAACTTCACTTGCTAACTTCACAACTACGGATTTATTTACTTGCTTAGAATATTTTTACTACTAAGTAGCGTTAAAGCTAAATTAAATTAAAATAAATTATATAACGACGCACAAAATAGAAAACAAATAAATATTAACAGTGCTTAGACCGCATTTAAATGTCAAACTCCCACTGTCACAAGGCCACAACATAAAACGAAACGGTACTTCAGTGCGTTTGTAATGGCTGCGTTCTATTAAAAACAATTCTATTCACAGTAGTAATTTTAAAAAATAATATTTCTTTTTTTTCACATTGCTAATTCTGATTTAAGTTCGTATTACGTAAACAGCAAAAAAAAACCTATTTAATAAGCCAAATAACATCACTATACACAACATCTTCTGTCAAAATGTTTGACAGGTCATAAATGGACATGATTCTTTGCCGCCCCTAAAATCTGCCGCCCTATGCTCCAGCCTACTCAGCCTATTGGTAAATCCGCCACTGACGTCGTCATTTGAGTCGAGATGAAATGTTACGAGCCGTGGGCATGTTAGAAAATGGTGCTATTCAACGCGTCGTTGCTGAGGCCCTACACACCAGCCAAAACGTGATATCAAGGTTGTGGTCACGTTATCGCAGTACTGGGAATGCGGCTGAACGGCACACCGGAAGATATCGTGTTACTACGCAGAGACAGGATCGATTACTCCAAATGACCGCCAGAAGACAACCCGATATCACAGCGATGCAACTAGTACAAAGGCTCCAGGAGGACCACCAGCTATATATTTACCTAAATTCGTAAGTCGGGACCACCACTGCTCTCAATAAAATATTCATCATCATTTCAGCTGAAAGACGTCCACTGCTGGACATAGGCCTCCCTCAAGTACCTCCACTTCGGCCGGTTCCGTGCTTCTCGCACCTAATGGGCTCCTGCGGCCTTCACAAGGACGTCGGTCCACCTTGTGGAAGGCCTTCCAACGCTGCGTCTTCTGGTACGCGGTCGCCACTCCAGAACCTTTTGGCCCCATCGGCCATCTGTTCTGCGAGCAATGTGCCCTGCCCACTGCCATTTATGTTTGGCAATTCTTCGGGCTACGTCAGTAAATATTGCTTAAGTTGAATTTTTTAGTATTTAATTAGTACAGACATAAAAGTGCTAACACTAATTATTATTATGCGTCGTAAAATCTTGGTAAAATCTAAAACCCATAAAGAATAAAGGCATGTTTACTACTTCAGCATTGTTGTAATGTTTGAATTGCATTGCAATCTATATTGCTCCGTCTCAATGCTCGTTAAAAGTTATTTACGAGGTGCGAAGCCTCGGCTGCTGGTAAGCGACCAAACCGTGCGAAGGAGGTTGCATGAAGTTGGTCTTCATGCTCGAAGACCGCTACGTGTTCCAGCATTGCGACGTGGCAATCGCGGTCGGCGGCTTTCGTGGGCTCGGGAGCATTTACCATGGAGTGACGAACAATGGTCTTTGGTGCTGTTCACCGATGAGTCCCGGTTTGGGTTTCATCCGGATTCGCGAAGAACACGCGTTTGGAGAACTCCAGGGAGAGTTAGCCGTCTACGGCACCCTCAGGAAGTCCACTCATACCAAGGCGGAACAATCATGGTGTGGACAGGAATTCGCCTTGGCGGACGAACCCAGCTCGTTTGGATGCAAGGCAGCATGACTGCACAAAAATACCACGAGGAGGTAGTAGAGCCTGTTATTGTCCCACACAGAATCCAAATGGGCCAGGAATTTCCACTCATGCACGATAATGCTTCTTCCCATACGGCGCGGCTGGTGTCGGCCGCTCTCCGAGACCACGATATTCAAGTTTTGGATTGGCCTGCACAGTCACCCGACTTTAATCCTATCGAGCATGCCTGGGACATGTTACAACGAAAAGCTTTGAGAGATTTCCCGCCAAATTTGACGACGGAACAACAACTTTACGAACACTTGCAAAGAACATGGGACCTCATACCGCAGCAAGACATTGACAATTTAATTTTAAGTATGAACAATCGATGTCGATGTGTACCTAATTAATGTAAGAGGTGGCAACACTGATTATTAATAATTAGACTATATAAGATTTTTTTTCAATTTTAATTATAATTAATAGTTTTATAGGAAGAAATGAAGTTTTTTATCATACTAATTTTCTACGGCGATTAAAAAAAAAAATAACATTTTTATTTAAAACAAAAAAATCACGGAACGATTTTTAATTTTTTATTAAAGACCTTAAAATAACCTATCATTCTTCCATTTACTATAACAGAAAATTCTCCATAGATTTTTAGATATTTGATGAAATATAAAATATCCCTAGATTCTGTTGATATGTGTATATCTAAATATACTCCTTGTAGTCTATTTAACTCAAATTATGAGACCAGCAAAACACCAACAAATTTTTATAACGCAATTTAAGTTTCATTGTCAAAATGAGCCATACTGTCATGGCGTTTTGTTTGAGTGACGTCATTACTTGCATTCTGTCAAACCTGTGAGTTTTTCAGTCCGCACACAAACTTAATTTATTACTCCTGTCGGATTATAATAAAAAACTAGCTTCTGCTCGTGACTTCGTCCTCACGAAATTCGTAAATTACTTTAAAAATTTCTAAAATGTATGTTTATGATCTTTATCATATTTTTTTTTTAATCTCCTCTTTAATGCAATCTGTCCTGAGACATTCAGCAATAGGTAGGTGGTGGTTTCCGAACTTGCACGGTATGAAGCCTCTGTCCCATCCGATCAATACTACAGCTCCTTCATGCTGGTTGTAAGTAGGTTTGGGGTGCCCTTCTCTTCAGTTTTGTGAAGGTAATTGTGTTTGTCATTAGTCTCCTTGCCAATTTATTTGGATGGACTTTAAGTCGGGTGGAGTATGTTGTGATACCAGCTTTGACTTCTTCTTTAACCGTTTTTATATCCAAATCCTTATGGATTCTGTCGTTTGTGACGTACCATGGAGCATTTACAATCTGCCGCAGTGTTTTAGATTGGAACCGCTGAAGGATTTCGATGTTGGAGTTAGCTGCTGTTCCCCAAAGCTGGATACCATAGCACCAGATAGGCTTGAGAATACATTTGTATAGGAGTAGTTTGCTTTCCAGAGACATTTGGGAGTTTCTGTTAATCATCCAGTGCAAGCTACGGAGTTTTTGCCCAAGGGCTTTGCGTTTGGTAAATATGTGGTGTCTCCACGTAAGGCGTCTGTCAAGGTATATTCCAAGGTATCGTGTGACCTCTGCTTGCGGTACTTTTATATCATTTAGGGTTACAGGAGGGCATGTTTCTTTGCGTGTGGTGAAAGTCACCTGGACTGACTTTGTTTCGTTGGCTTTTATTTTCCAATCTCTAAGCCACTCGGAGATCAGCTTGAGGCAGTTTTGCAGTTTTTCGGAAGCCTTTCTCGAGCAGACGTCAGTAGCCAGTATGGCCGTATCATCAGTAAAAGTGCCTGTTAGGACATTTCTATCTAACGGCGAGTCGGCAGTAAATAACAGGTAAATTATGGGGCCCAAGACACTGCCCTGAGGCATCATTTATTTAGATGAATAAGTATTGGGGCCAATTTTTAAGTTTATAGATCAAAAGAATCAGATTGAAATAAACTGCATCCCCGCTTTTCACCCCCACAGGGGTGGAATTTTGAAACTCACAAGACCCATACCCATTTTCGAGTTAATGGAAGCAAGCAGTAAAATCCACCCCTTAAACTTTATTAACCTTTTCCACCTTGGCAGGAGTCGATTTTCGAAAAACCCTGATACACTTTATTTTTTATTTTTGGTCTTAAGTATAAATACGGAGTTTCGAGTTAATCGGACCGCGCGTTAAAATTCTTCCATACTTTGTAACCAACTTCAGGGGTAAGTTTAGAAAAACAAAAAATGCCAAACTTCATAATTTATTTAGACAAGTATTCGTGCCAAGTTTCAAGGTTTTTAACTTAAGAAATAAAATTTTCATACAAACAAAATCCCCCCTTTTCACCCCCTTAATAGTTGAATTTTCAAAAACCCCTTCTTATTGGATACCTACTATTCACAAAAAAGACACCCTCCAATTCATGTCTCAAGGACCAGCGGTTTAGGCTGTCCGTTGATATCTCAGTCAGGACTTCGAATTTAATGTACTTACCGTGTATATGTCACCGGAAGATAACAAGATCCGCAACTAAAAATGAAAAAAAAAAATTAAAATTTTCGCAAAGAACAATGGGTAAAGTTGTATGGGCCCCGTACCCAAAAAAAAAGATGACTGTAGCATTATGAGCTATATCGGTATTCGTTGCCCTCATGGAGTAGTTTAATTAATCCTAAGACAGCATGTCTGAATTCACTTGGAGAAAAAAGATATTTAAGGAAGTTAAATTGGTTTTGAGAAGACCATACCCAGAGACAAGGTTAATTGTAGCATTATGGACTATGTCGGTATTTGTTGACCTCATGGAGTAGTTTAATTATTCCTAAGACAGCATGTCTGAATTCACTTGGAGAAAAAAGATATTTAAGGAAGTTAAATTGGTTTTGAGAAGACGGTACCTACCCAGAGACAAGGTTAATTGTAGCATTATGAACTATGTCGGAATTTGTTGACCTCATGGAGTAGTTTAATTAATCCTAAGACAGCATGTCTGAATTCACTTGGAGAAAAAAGATATTTAAGGAAATTAAATTGTTTTAATAAAATAATAGGAAAGTTCATTATCTTTACTCATTATTGTAATTACCATGCTTATGTTGGTTCTTATTCAATACTAGTTGACCCGGCGAACTTCGTACCGCCTAAGTTTATTTTTTTTTGTTTATTTTTTCCCATGTTTTAATAGCTATTCTGCTATTTGGGGCAGAGATTATGAGCTATGTCGGTATTCGTTGCCCTCATGGAGTAGTTTAATTAATCCTTAGTCAGCATGTCTGCTGGCAACCGACAATACAGCATAAAATGAGATACAAAAAAGAAATAAAAACATAACACAATACAAGTTCTAAATCAATTTTAATTAATTTTTAATCAAGTTCTGTTAATTTTCTAAATCGTAGTCTTAGGGTTAATTAAACTACTCCATGAGGTGAACAAATACCGACATAGTTAATATTGCTACAATTAACTTTGTCTCTGGGTACTTACGGTCTTCTCAAAAACAATTTAACTTCCTTAAATATCTTTTATCTCCAAGTGAATTCAGACATGCTGTCTTAGGATTAATTAAACTACTCCACAAGGTCAACAAATACCGACATAGTTTATAATGCTACAATTAACCTTGTCTCTGGGTACCGTCTTTTCAAAACCAATTTAACTTCCTTAAATATCTTTTTTCTCCATGTGAATTCAGACATGCTGTCTTAAGATTAATTAAACTACTCCATGAGGTCAACAAATATCGACATAGTTCATAATGCTACAATTAACCTTGTCTCTGGGTACCGTCTTCTCAAAACCAATTTAACTTCCTTAAATATCTTTTTTCTCCAAGTGAATTCAGACATGCTGTCTTAGGATTAATTAAACTACTCCATGAGGTCAACAAATACCGACATAGTTCATAATGCTACAATTAACCTTGTCTCTGGGTACCGTCTTTTCAAAACCAATTTAACTTCCTTAAATATCTTTTTTCTCCAAGTGAATTCAGACATGTTGTCTTAAGATTAATTAAACTACTCCATGAGGTCAACAAATACCGACATAGTCCATAATGCTACAATTAACTTTGTCTCTGGGTACGGTCTTACTCGTTCTCCTTTATCAATTTGCGACGTCTCGTGGTAAATTTATAAACTAACGGATATCCATTTGTAAAATTCTAAACGGTTCGACCAATCACAGAAGTGCTTTTACACTGAGACAAAGAGCTGATTTACAAAAACACACGAGGCGTTCCGTGGCGAACAATGGCGGTGGAGCAGAAGGAGAAGGAACACGTGACTTATTCAACCAATCAGAACGCACATGGCGTTTGGTTATTGCTTACTTATTATTATTTTACGCGTGAGTTCGGTAAGTTTATCAATTTGCGAAAATGTGGGCGTAAAATAATACAATTTATCTCTCGTTTAGAATCCTACGAAAGTTTATAAATGTCCTAGAACATTTATAAATTTGCGGTTCTTGTTATTTTCCGGTGACATATACATCCATATGTATTTTGTAAAAAGCGATTATTTTAATATTACAAACAGACACTCCAATTTTATTTATTTGTATAGATGATACCTCACTCCCCTAAGGAGCAATCAATATATATTATCCAGTGATCTGTGGTGTGAAGTGTGTGTGTATGTACGCAGGCGCGCGTGTACCTGCCGGAGGAGCCGTTCCCGCACGCCGCACTCGTGCGCGCCGGGCGGCTCAAGCACGCGCGCTCGCTGCACGACGACGCCTTCAGCGCAGACTTCCGGCAGGTGAGCCCCAGTGCGACCCTGTGCCTTCGTGGGCAGTCATTTATGTGGGTCACTTCGACTGTGTAGGGGGTGTCGGGTTTTTAGTTACCGTCAAACGTAATGTCAGACAGTACAGTCGCACTCTAGAAATAGGAGACTGATTGTTCTGTCAGCCCGCGCTAAAGCGTGTTCTCTGTGCAGCCCTGCGTCGTGTTCTGCGGACACCCCAGTCTCCGCTTTGGCGCTGCCGTGCATCTCGTGGAGCTGTGGGCCTCCAACCCGGCGCATGCTATTATATTCACGGGTGAGTTGCCGTACTTTTATTTTTAATCGCATTCCAAAATTACCAATCTAACCGACGCCAACGATTCTGCAGAGCCCGACTTCCCGTACTTGGACGCGCTGGCACCGTTCCAGCCGCTCGCCATGAAAGCGTTCCACTGCCCCATCGACACGTCGCTCAACTACTCGCAGGCCAACAAGCTGGTGCGCGAGCTGCGGCCGCGCGAGCTGGCGCTGCCGGAGCAGTACGCGGCCGCGCCGGGCGGGGCCGCGCCGCGCCCGCACATCGCGGCCGACGTGCCTACCGTGCTGCTGCGGCGCGGAGCCGCGCGCGCGCCCGGCGTGCGGCGCGGCCTGGCGCGCGCCACGCTCAGCGGCGCGCTGGCGGCGCGCGTGGCTCCGCGCGACGTGCGCGCCGGCCTGCGCGCCGCGCCGCTGGCGGCCGCGCTGCGCGTGCGCGACAGCCGCGTGTCGCTGGACGTGGCCCCGCCGGGCGCGCCGGGCGCGGCCCGCGGCGCGGCCCCGCGGCTGGACTGGGCGGCGCCGGACGTGGAGGCGCTGGTGCGCGCGCTGGCGCGGGAGGGCGTGGCGGACGCGCGCGTGGAGCGCGGCGCGGACGGCTGCATCGTGCACCTGCCGCGCCACGACACGCTCGTGCACGTGGAGCGCCACGCCACGCACGTGTTCTGTGAGGGCGACGCCGACGTGCGGCAGGCGCTGCGCCGCGCCATCGCCGCCTGCCTGCCGCACGTGTGACGTCACACCGCACGTGTGACGTCACACCGCACGCACGTGTTCTGTGAGGGCGACGCCGACGTGCGGCAGGCGCTGCGCCGCGCCATCGCCGCCTGCCTGCCGCACGTGTGACGTCACACCGCACGCACGTGTTCTGTGAGGGCGACGCCGACGTGCGGCAGGCGCTGCGCCGCGCCATCGCCGCCTGCCTGCCGCACGTGTGACGTCACACCGCACGTGTGACGTCACACCGCACGCACGTGTTCTGTGAGGGCGACGCCGACGTGCGGCAGGCGCTGCGCCGCGCCATCGCCGCCTGCCTGCCGCACGTGTGACGTCACACCGCACGTGTGACGTCACACCGCACGCACGTGTTCTGTGAGGGCGACGCCGACGTGCGGCAGGCGCTGCGCCGCGCCATCGCCGCCTGCCTGCCGCACGTGTGACGTCACACCGCACGTGTGACGTCACACCGCACGCACGTGTTCTGTGAGGGCGACGCCGACGTGCGGCAGGCGCTGCGCCGCGCCATCGCCGCCTGCCTGCCGCACGTGTGACGTCACACCGCACGTGTGACGTCACACCGCACGCACGTGTTCTGTGAGGGCGACGCCGACGTGCGGCAGGCGCTGCGCCGCGCCATCGCCGCCTGCCTGCCGCACGTGTGACGTCACACCGCACGTGTGACGTCACACCGCACGCACGTGTTCTGTGAGGGCGACGCCGACGTGCGGCAGGCGCTGCGCCGCGCCATCGCCGCCTGCCTGCCGCACGTGTGACGTCACACCGCACGTGTGACGTCACACCGCACGCACGTGTTCTGTGAGGGCGACGCCGACGTGCGGCAGGCGCTGCGCCGCGCCATCGCCGCCTGCCTGCCGCACGTGTGACGTCACACCGCACGTGTGACGTCACACCGCACGCACGTGTTCTGTGAGGGCGACGCCGACGTGCGGCAGGCGCTGCGCCGCGCCATCGCCGCCTGCCTGCCGCACGTGTGACGTCACACCGCACGTGTGACGTCACACTGCACGCGTGTACGCGCACCGCCTTACTTAATTATAAATACTTATTATATGTATTATAGCATCTACATATTTATATGACTAAGTACTTACTGGTTTCATTATTTGTTACACCCTTTTTCGACGGACATTCAGGTGAGCGTGAGACTGCCTACCTTATTTCCCCGTTATTAATTTATAATTAGGTACCTACTTCTTATTAGTTAGAAACAAAAGAAGGAATCATGTGATAAGGAAATATAGTAAAACATGGAACCTAACAACCTATTCTCAAAAATATAAAATTATCTGTTGTACTTGTAACATACATACATATACATACATACAGGTTAATTTTTTGAGATGGAGCAGTCAGCCTATAATGTTCCCACTACTGGAACACAGGCCTCCTTACTGTGAGAAAGAGCGGGCCGTAGACTATGCCCGTAGTCCACCACGCGGGCACAGTGCAGGTTGGTGGATGTCACAGGTCTTCGAATTTTTGGTTCTAAGACATGCAGGTTTCCTTACGATATTTTCCTTCGCCGTTTTGAGAGTAGTGATGATTTGCCCGGGACTCACAACCTACAACTCTGTAAGTCAGGGCCGATACCAGTGGGCCGCCACAACTCTGCTGCACCGAGATGGGCAGTTCTGCGATTTCTGACTTAGCAGAATCAGAACTTTATTTGCTATGAATGTAGGTACAGGTATAAGATGTTGTACATGTGATGTATGTGTGTGTGTGATGTTGTTTTGTAGCGACCAAAGTAAGTTGGGACTTGGAAGTTTCATTTACTACGAAATGTATGGTAAACGTTTTTTGCTATTTCTGACTTTTCAAGTACTCAAACCTCTGTTTATCCGGTAGTTTTTTGGTCCTTATAAGAAACAGGACCGATTGGCATCAATAAAAGTTTTTTGTGAAAATTGCAGGACCGATTGACATCAATAAAAGTTTTTTGTGAAAATTGCCTATTTTCCGAAATGATCAAAATGCCGAACAAAATTTCTCAAAATGTTAAGGGCCGTCGCCGCGTCGTTAGGAAGTCTTCTAACGCCATTTTCCTGTAGCTACAACGGCTACCCTTACTGCTTTCAAAAATCGACCCTGCTTTTTTTAAAAGAACACTCATGCTTGGCAAATGTTTGTGAAAATGTAAATTTTACTTGAAATGTCATGGCATCAAAGCTCATGATTATGGGAACGAAACCTTAAAATATAGGTTCACCACATCCATAGCATTTATCTACACTAATAATTATATATTATACAGGATGAATTTTTCAAGTGGGCGTGGATGGCTAATTCCGAAACTATGAGGACTAGCGAAAAGTACTCAAAGGAGTCGCGGGCTCGATTTTGATGAAAACTAAAACTGCATCATTGGATTTTTGAAAAATCAATATTTCTAGCCAGGAATCGAACCTGTTGATTTTGAAAAAAAAAAACACTGTATTATTACACCATTCGATAGTGTCGCTAATAAGGATCAAATTCTGGGAAGTAATGACATACGGCAAACTAAAGGAAAGGGCTCATTTTTAACAAAATACTTTTTTTATTTTTCTTATATTACCTACCTCATCATCTGCCTAGCCTTTTCCCAACTATGTTGGGGTCGGCTTCCAGCTAACCTAACCGGATGCAGCTGAATACCAGTATTTTACATGGAGCGACTGCCTATCTGACGTCCACAACCCAGATACTGGGTAATACGATACCCCTTCCCCTTGGTAAGACTGGTTGTCAGACCTTCGAGCTTCTGAGTTCTGACTACCTGTAACGACTGCCAAAGATCCAGGAATGACAGCTGGGACCAACGGCTTAACGTACTTTCCGAGGCATGGAGAGGTCTTGGTATGTAAAAATGGTCACCCATCCACAGACCAACCGCGGCAAGCGTAGCTTAACCTGATGGATTGACCTGTGCGGATGCTATTATTTAGCCGGGCCCGGGTTATGTTACCTACCTACTAAACCTTAACTGATTAATTGTTCAAAATTATCACCATTTATTAACCGACTTTAAAAAAGGAGGTTCTGTATTCGACCCGTATGTATGTATGTTTGTATGTCCGCGATTATCTCAAAAACTACTAAACCGATTTTAATAATTCTTTCATTAGTGTGATCTGCATACTTTCAGGAAGGTTTTAGTATATAATACATTAGGTAATTATACTTATGTACGAAGTTATATGCATAAATGTACTGCATCTCCGGCATTTCTATGGGAATTTTGATGATTCTTCGAGTCGTGTCTTCAATTCTTCAATGCACTAGTGTTAATTGAATTTGTGTGGGGTAGGTACAACTAAAAAGTAAAAAAAAAAAACAACCGACTTCAAAAAAAAACTACAAAGTGAAAAATAAACTTTAATTTCGGAAGTCGGTGTCGTTGCTTCAGCATTTTCGTTTTTTGACACTGACTTCCGAAATTAAAGTTTATTTTTCACTTTGTAGTGTTTTTTTTTGAAGTCGGTTGTTTTTTTTGTAAAAAAGTTTTTTTTTAATACATAGCTGGATTCGACGTCTCAAGGATTGTACTGCATTCAGCATTACAATATTATTGATTCCATTACAATATTTTCCAAAGATCGAAATAGAAATTTGAATTTAGAACATAATGTTGTGAAAGTGACTGCGCTGCGGGTGTGTTAATAAAAATATTGAGCATCATTTCGAACAAGGTACGTACTGTAGAAGGTACGAATACTTTAAAATAAGAAGAAGTTTATTAAAATTCAACATTTTCGTTAAGTTTGCCGTATATCATTACTTCCCAGAATTTGATCCTTATTAGGGACACTATCGAATGGTGTAATAATACAGTGTGTTTTTTTTTTTTTCGAAATCAACAGGTTCGATTCCTGGCTAGAAATATTGATTTTTCAAAAATCCAATGATGCAGTTTTAGTTTTCATCAAAACCGAGCCCGCGACTCCTTTGAGTACTTTTCGCTAGTCCTTATAGTTTCGGATTTGGCCATCCACGCCCACTTGGAAAATTCACCCTGTATATACAGGGTGTTACAGAAAGGGTATATCAATACAAACGAGTTGAAGAGTGTATCTGGTCTAGAATCTCTGTACAAAATTTCAGCTCAAAGGCAGTAACTTTGAAAATGCTTAATATTTTTTTTATTTCGACATCACGGCGCTGCACTGGATGGCGTGCGGCGGCGTGATGTGCGTGTACTAGGCGCACAGACACGCTACAGATAATGGATAATGACTCTCGTAGTGCGGTGACACGTTTGTTATGATTTCAATTTAATAAACTATCGAAATAAATAAATATTAAGCATTTTCAAAGTTACTGCTTTTGAGCTCAAATGTTGTACAGAGACTCTAGACCAGATACACTCTTCAACCCGTTTGTATTGATATACCCTTTCCGTAACACCCTGTATATATTATATATTAGGTCCTTACATATGAAATTGGCGTTTTGTATGGAAGGAACAAAAAGTCGAATATTTTTTAATATAATATATTTAATTAATCAAAGTATGAACCATTGTTTTCAATGCACTTTTGCCATCTTATAGGTAGTTCATTGATCCCTTTACTAAAAAAACCAGTCGGACGGGAATCAATAAAATCTTTGAAGGCGATTTGGACTGCCCCATCGGAGTTGAATTTTTTCCCTTGCAAAAAGTTATCCAAATTGCGAAAAAAATGGTAATCTGTTGGAGCAAGGTCCGGGGAGTACGGAGGATGTCTAAGACATTCCAATTCAAGCTCTTCTAATTTGGTAGCCGTCTGTTTCTGTTCAGTCAATTCGTGAGGTACCCACCTTTCAAGCTTTTTAATCTTCCCAATTTGCTTCAAGTGAATTAAAACAGTTTTATCACTAACATCGAAGCCTGCAGCTAACTCGGACGTGGTTTGCGATGGGTCCGCTTCCACAATAGCCTTCAATTCTCCATTATCAACTTGGGTCTCAGGCCGTCCACGGGGCTTGTTCTGCAGGTCGAAATTTCCAGAACGAAAACGTTGGAACCAAAAACGAACTGTGTTTTCTTTTGCAACATGACCGCCATACACATCATTCACCCTTCGAGTCGTTTCCGCAGCACTAGTGCCACGGCGGAACTCGTACTCGTAAATAATGCGATATTTTAAATTTTCCATTTTGTAAAATGAGTGACGCAAACAGAAAAAACAGAAGAAAAAAAACAAATGAATGACGGTCATCGAAGCACAAATACATGAGTAAATAGCTGTACAAATTTGAATTTGGAATTCCTTACCAAAGAGGAGAAATTCGTGATTAAAGTGGCCAGTACGAAAAACGCCAATTTCATATGTAAGGACCTAATATTAATATTATAAAGAGGAAAGATTTGTATTTTTGTGTTTGTATTTTTGTATGTTACGAATAAACGTAAAAACTACTGGACCGATTTCAAAAATTGTTTTAACGTTAGAAAGCTACATTATCACTGAGTAACATAGGCTATATTTATTACTAAAAACAATTAGGGATCCTTAGAAATTCCTACTAAAACCAACCCAAGGTGTAAAAAAAATAGCCATAAAATGTCTTTCATCGCATGCGCTGCGGAAAGTATAGATGATAGAACAAAAAAATGTTCTACAATATTACAGAACATATCAATATCTACAAAAAACTTCGCGATACCATATGTCCAACTACTTATTGTAGTTACATACAATAAGTAGTTGGACATATGGTATCGCGAAGTTTAAGTAAAAAAGTAGTTATAGTGACATCACTATAACTACTTTTTTACATTTTAAAAGTTTATAGAAATGCCGATCAAAATCAGACCATGTTATCTATACCTTTGTATTAATTCTTATCCAAATAAATTATTTTATATTCAAGACTGTTAATTTCAATACCTGTTGATTACTTTTTGAATTATTGAAATCGGACATTCGATTCAAATATATTACGAAATTAAAAATGTCAGTAGAAAAAAAAATACACGCTGACGACGCGCCGCGCCGGTGCGTGTTGCTCCACGCAGCCACAGAATACGACGTAGCGCAGCGATAAAATTCTCGTGTCCACAGTGTTTGTAACAAAACTCCGCTGAAACGGCTTGACCGATTCTTATGAAATTTTGTGTGTATATTCAGTAGGTCCAAGAATAGGACGTAAACTATTTTTTATTTTATTTTAACTACTACTATTGTTCGTGTAGGGTAGGAGTAAGGTCGGAGTAGGGAAGGGGTACGGTAGGAGTAGGGTAGGGGTACGGTAGGAGTCGGGAAGGGGTAGTGTACAAATAAGGTAGGGGTAGGAGTAAGGTAGGACACCACGCGAACGAAGTCGCGCCGGGCAGCTAGTTTATTTATATAATGGCCATGAGAGCCAGAGTGGCCTAACTACTTAAACGATAGTTTTCAGTAAATAAATGTATTTTATCATTCTTTGCTGGCCAAATCTCTTATTATGGTGAACGTACCAATCCCAAACCAGTTAAGAAGATATTTTGACTTTAATTAACAGTCATTTTAACAGATTTTGACGGAAGACCTTAGTTCTATGTTATTTTTAAAGTTTGCTTAAAGACAAAATGAGGATTAAAAATCATTGCAGCATAAGTATTTAGGAATTGCTGTAATTTTGAGTTAAATCCTAAAAGTTGGACTGTTCCTTAGTTGGACCAACATCTACCCGGTTATTGACCAAGATTGAGCCACTAATTGACCAAATTATTGACTTATACATGAATAAAATAAAAGGCCATTTATTAAATTTTAAAATTAACGTTTATTGAGATCTATCTTTTGTACAGACGCCAGCACATCAAGCTACCCGAAAGTGTCAAATTTTCCCAATCAACTTTGAACCTTACGCTTTAGCAATAAAGTTGAAAATCTATTAAAGAAATTTGGTTAATTAGAATCCAACAGGTTTTCCTAACTTTTCCAGTCACTTGAATTTCTTCCATTGCTTTTTAACATCTTCTTGGTTATACTTGATTTTTTTTTTCTTGTGTGGTATTTCGTGGCTAAAACAAAGTAATCATTATTGGAAGCTAAGTAAGTATTCTAAAATAAAATCTTCCATAGAAAAGGTAAACATGAAAGGTTCACTCTTTACACCCTGAATAAGTATATTGAAAAAAAAATGAAGTCAATTTTAGCAGGACGCCTAAAATATACAATGTCTGGTCAACTCCACGAACACTATGAATGTACCTATCCCAAACCACTGGTCAACTACTGGAATATGTTAATTAAAATCGTCAATTTTGTGTATTGTTCATCAATATAATCAAAGGGAATTATTGTTGAAATATCAATAATAATGACAAAAAACGCAAGTTTCAGAAATAACCAGTAGTAAACCATATGGTCAACTATAGGCAACCTATTCAACATACGTTCCAGTAGTTAACCAGTCTCAGAAACCTATTAAAAACAAAAAAATTGTCCAAATTTATATCTGCAATCATTACACTGATAAATATATTAACTATATTTCACAAAACATTTACAATTTACTTAAAAAATACTAAATTTTAAATGGATTGAACTTTACCTTTCATTGAGCGCTCCTTGTAGCAATGGCGGCCGAACACTCATCAGACACGTACCAAAAATTAAAAAGAAAGCTATGTTTTTTTATTAATTCACCTGAAATTCACAGTAGTAGATTCTCAAAGATGTAATAAGGTAACCCAAAAACCTATAGATATTGGCGCGAATTCTTAAAATGTTGACTTTTTGACGCAAATGGTCAACTACTGGCGACTGGTTTGGGACTGGTACGTCCACCCTATGTAACATTCTTTATCTTTTAGGAATCATATTAACCCTAGGCATCGTATTAGTTTTTTATTTTTTTAGATAGGCTACTCCTGGCATTTGGTGTTTAAGATGTATTGAAAAAAAAGCAGTTAGTCCAATTTATTTATCAAAAGTATCCTTACATTAACAAACCTTCCATAAACGCATCAATCGCTATGTATTTCTTCGTCTCCCACATGCAAATCTATTCTTTATCTTTTAGGAATCATATTAACCCTAGGCATCATATTAGTTTTTTTTATTTTTTTAGATAGGCTACTCCTGGCATTTGGTGTTTAAGATGTATTGAAAAAAAAGCAGTTAGTCCAATTTATTTATCAAAAGTATCCTTACATTAACAAACCTTCCATAAACGCATTAATCGCTATCTATTTCTTCGTCTCCCACATGCAAATCTACTGAAGCATTGTCCTTAATATTAGTATAAAAGTCATGAAGTACTACCGGGGGAATGTATTGGAGAAGTTCAACTAGCTTCATCTTTCTGACTGACCGACCCCTTGACAATTCAAAAGTGCCTGTAATTGGTTTAATTGAAATAAATGCTTTGAGTTTGAGTTCCACCAAATCCTTTTTTTTTTTCTCCACACTTATTTGAGGCATATAGAATCAAAGGTAGCTAAGTGCCTCCATGTCAAATTTTCAGGAACCGAAAAAAACGTTTTTCTAATTTAATAGTCAGGGGTTTTCATACTCTCTGAGTTTATTCTCCATACTTAGTTAATTTTTTGAAAGCGTGGTGCTTAGCTGCCTTTGATTCTACATGCCTCATTTGTTATCCCACTGGATACAAAAGATCAAGCTGTAAATTAGCTATAGCAATAGAATTTCTTTTCTTCAACTCCCATTGACAAAGAGAGAGACGGCAGTGGCGGATTTGCCAATAGGCTGAGTAGGTTGGAGCCTAGGGCGGCTTTGGGGCTAACATTTTTAATAAATGTCTTACTGAAATTAATAAGAATTAGATAATATTTAGGAGGGGGGCCCAAAGCGGGCACCATAAGTTGCAGTAAGCGAAAAACGTATATTAAAACATAGCTGAGTAATACTATTGATGCTATTAGATGCTAAGTTTGTTGTAGTTTCATACCCAATGTATAAATTCCTCGTATGTGTCAAGAATATTAAACTAAGATCCAAAATATGAAACACTTCCGAATGCTCACTTTGCCCGAAGGCTGGCCTAAAGCGGGCACGAGCATTGGGGCAAAATGGGCACGCAACGGGTAAAGCGAGCATGCGTATATTTTTTAGTATCTAATTTACAAATAAGAAGAAATATATTTATGAAAACATCAGAATGGCAGTAATAAAGAATTTTTATTGAACAACAATATAATCTGAAACATCTTATGTTTTTTTTTAACATAACTATTATTCCTACGTACTTAAAATTTATCTAAAATCTGTGTGTCTTCTAATAAAGCCTTTATACCAATCAGTACCAGCAGTACCATCTTTGAATGGATGAGGGATGCGGTTTTTTTCAGCGTATTGAAAGACAAGTAGCAGAAATTCTTCTTTGGATAAACCATAAAATACACTGTCCATTTCAAAAACATAGTCTTATAGTTCTTTTTCTTGTTGTTCACTGAAGACTGCGGTAAATCTGCCTAACTTCTTTTTGCTAGAACCTGATTTTAGATGTCGCTGCAAAGTGGCCCGTGGGATGCCATATTTTGTAGCCGTAGTTTTTATAGCTTGTTTCCTGCGTCGCTTTTTTCATGGTACTTTCACTCCAAAGACCTTGCTCTGTTTTTCTTTTATATTTATCCACCATACTAAAGGAAAAAAAATGACAAGAGTAGGTAAATAAAACAATTATAATTTTAAGAAAATAATAAATTAGCGTCATTTCAATTCAGTCAAAAGACGGCATAACGAGCATGATCACGAGGGTATAGCGGGCATGCTCGCTTTACCCTGCTCGCTTTGCCTTTCATGTCATGCTCACGTTTTCGTCAAATCTAACATAACATTTATTTTCATATTTACATGCAAATATGATTAAATTAAAGTAAGATAAACCCAATACACAATACGTACCTTGATAACAACATAGATCACTTAAAATTAGACAAAACACAATCTAGATACCTTCCTTTTTTTGTATTAAAACGTCGAAATTCTTTTTTTTTTCACACGAGCCGTAGTGTTCGCCCGAGGTGTAACGGACGACTACTGCGGACAGTGGCGGGGCGGGGGGTAAGGGCTATGAGACGCGAGACAGCGTCGAGTTTGTTTATGTTGATTCTGTATGGCGTGCTCGCTTTAGGCTGGTGCTCGCTTTGGGCCCCCTTCCCCTATACCAACCATGTTTTTATGGAAATAATAAACAAAGTGAATGCTCAAATTCAGGCTTCTACCGTAGATTTTATCACAGTTGCCGATCTTTACAAATCTCTTTGCAAGTTTTTCGTAGATGATGAGCGAGAACATTTTAAGTATTTTGAAGAAAAGGCGAAGCATTGGCGTATCTAGGGCTTTTTTCCAGAGGGGGCCTGGCCCCTAACATTTTTTTTTTCGTGGGGAAGTCCTCATGGATACGTCGGTTATGTCGGTCTCCTACCGACTAAAACCCTACTATTCCTTCTACTACCAAAGTCGGGGGCACGGGAGATACTTGTACATTCGCCACACCCCTGACTAGTATCAGCCCGCCATGCCTAGCGGGCCCCATCCCCAAGTGCGGGCGATCCCACGACCGCATGTCCTTCCACTATATAAGGCGCGCAGATTGCGTGCCACTTCATTGAGCGCGACTGCTCGAGAGTCGACACGGCCCCAATTTTGCATGTATATCAGAACGTTCGGCCAGTCGAGATAGGGAGCCGGCTGCTACTCCAGTTTTTAGTGACGATTATGTGACGCATTAAGATGCCAGTCAAAGAATTTGTGACGGAACAGTTCGAAAGTTAGAAGCATTTATTTATGGCCGAACGACCTGATATCAGGTCGTTCGGCCAACCTGAATCTCCATAACTGAGGATCTTAGAGAAACTGTTACTGAATAAAGATTTAGTGACGATTTGGTGACAAACAACCAATGCTTTACTTTTACTCGTAATGCCACCGGTTAAAAGTAAAATGAATTTTGCTTCCTGGAACATCAGGACGTTCGGCCAACGTAATCTCCATAACTGAGGACCTGAGAGAAACCGTTAATGAATAAAGATTTAGTGACGAGACTGAAACGAATTTTTATTGCTTTATTTTTTTTTTTTTGTGACGGCCCCTTTAAATAGTAAATTGAAAATTTAACATATATAACCTCAAAACATTGGGATTATCGATTCCTCCACAACGAAGAAGCCCAGAGAAACCGTTAATGAATAAAGATTTAGTGACGGCACTGAAACGAACTTTTAGTGTTTTTTTTTTTTGTGACGGCCCCTTTATATAGTAAATTGAAAATTTAACATATATAACCTCAAAACATTGGGATTATCGATTCCTCCACAACGAAGAAGCCTAGAAGACTCGTAAAATCCCTGATGTGTTATAGGTTTTCAGTGCAATGGTGTCAGTATTTTTGTTGATTCACTATTCCGCAATATGGCGGATGGCGACTGAAATAGGGTGACCATGTATTCCAACGAAACAAGTACTTAATTAATGATACTTGATGATTAATGATTAATGATAATTGATACTTTAATAATATTATTATTTTATCATTATTACTAGGGTCGAAATTCGATCGATAGTTTCAATTATTTTTATTCATTTGACAGTGACAGACACAGAAAAATAATAAAAAATAGAAGCAAAGAGATCATATTATACGGTCATATAAAGAGTTCATAACGTATGTTGGCGTGTGTAATGTTTTTTTATAACAATTTATTTCTAATGCATATTATATAAAATATTAGTTATTTGCACTTCTGATATTCCTCCGTCCGCGTATCTATTTATTTTGTTGCAATACCTACATCGTCACCGTATTTCAACTATTTCGATGTTTTGCTTCATTCAGTAGATAAATAGGTACCTACCGACTCGATAAATATTTGTTTCGTTGGAATACATGGTCACCCTATTTCAGTCGCCATCCGCCATAGTGCGGAATAGTGAATCAACAAAAATACTGACACCATTGCATTGAAAACCTATAACACATCAGGGGTTTTACGAGTCTTCTAGGCTTCTTCGTTGTGGAGGAATCGATAATCCCAATGTTTTGAGGTTATATATGTTAAATTTTCAATTTACTATATAAAGGGGCCGTCACAAAAAAAAATAAAACACTAAAAGTTCGTTTCAGTGCAGTCACTAAATCTTTATTGATTAACGGTTTCTCTGGGCTTCTTCGTTGTGGAGGAATCGATAATCCCAATGTTTTGAGGTTATATATGTTAAATTTTCAATTTACTATATAAAGGGGCCGTCACAAAAAAAAATTAAACACTAAAAGTTCGTTTCAGTGCCGTCACTAAATCTTTATTCATTAACGGTTTCTCTGGGCTTCTTCGTTGTGGAGGAATCGATAATCCCAATGTTTTGAGGTTATATATGTTAAATTTTCAATGGGCCGTCACAAAAAAAAATAAAGCAATAAAAATTCGTTTCAGTCTCGTCACTAAATCTTTATTCATTAACGGTTTCTCTCAGGTCCTCAGTTATGGAGATTACGTTGGCCGAACGTCCTGATGTTCCAGGAAGCAAAATTAATTTTACTTTTAACCGGTGGCATTACGAGTAAAAGTAAAGCATTGGTTGTTTGTCACCAAATCGTCACTAAATCTTTATTCAGTAACAGTTTCTCTAAGTTCCTCAGTTATGGAGATTCAGGTTGGCCGAACGACCTGATATCAGGTCGTTCGGCCATAAATAAATGCTTATAACTTTCGAACTGTTCCGTCACAAATTCTTTGACTGGCATCTTTAAGCGTCACATAATCGTCACTAAAAACTGGAGTAGCAGCCAGCTCCCTATCTCGACTGGCCGAACGTTCTGATATACATAATTTTGCCGCCCGCTGTTTCTTATGGTGGCCGGAAATCGTTAAGCGCCCTTCGACGTCCGGCTGCTCTTCTGGTGCGGGTGGAATGAGAGGTATGCTATCCCTCCCTCTCCGCCGCCTCTTTTGCATGCCTCTTTTTTTTGCCTCGTAAAAAGAGTCTACAGTATCCCACGCGTTTTCGCTTCCGACCATGGACTGAACCACCGCCGAAAATGACAGATCACCCGCACCAAGTGTCGCGACGTGGGCACAGCGCTGTTGGGCCCAAGCTGTACTCCTCCAACGTATGTTGCGCCGTGTCCTCGTGGCAGTCCGCACAGTGATGACAAGCAGGCGTCCGCTCCCGACCTATGCGACGCAGGTATTTCCCGAAACATCCGTGTCCAGTAAGCACCTGCGTCAGCCGGAAACTCAGGGCGCCATGCTGCCTCTCCAGCCATTCTTCCATACCGCCACTATTGTGGCGAGCCCCCATCTGGGTTGCGCAAGTCGCTCCCTCCATTCAGCCACTAGGATCTGACGGAGCTCAGTCCTTCGTGGCTCGAATACCCGAGCAACCGGAGGCTGACCACACGCAAGCCTCACCTTCCGCCAGCGAAATAGGGACGCAAGGATTTTCGCGTCCAGACCCCAGGGCGCTGATCCGGCTAGGAGAGTTGCTGCCTCGTAGGAGATCGTACGGTATCCTCTTATCACCCTAACAGCCATCGCTCTTTGCGGCCTTCGCAATATTGCAACGTTGCGGGCCGTCAGTGTCCGCCCACACGGGCCCCATACAGGGCCATGGACCGCACAATCCCCACGTACAGTCTCCGGCAGGAGGCATTGCCCCCCCCCCCCCCCCCTAAATTAGGTAACGGTCGCGCAAGAGCAGCTGCAACGCTCATCAACATGGGGACCAGCCGCTGAACGTGCGGCCCAAAGTCCCACTGGCTGTCGAGGACAAGTCCTAGGTACTGCATCATCGACACCGATGCGGACGCCTTCTACCACTATGTGTAAATCGTGTGATGGCTTGTTCTGAGGCCCATGCAAACAGAAAGCCTCAGACTTGTGCAAAGCCACCTCGAGACCCAGACGATCCTTCCAACGACCTGCGCAACCCCTGCCGTGGCCTGTATGGCCGATTGCCGATGCGTTTGGCCCCGGGCCGTCTAATCATAATAATATTCTAGCTTATTCCGTTGCTTATTAGTATATTTAATTATTTTTGTGATTTCAAAAGTAGGTAACTAAATGGAATGTATTATGTAGGTAATAATAAGTTTGTGTAGGTCTTGGTGGTAGATTATTTATTTGATTGTTTTTGTGTGAAGTTATATTATGTAAGTATCCAGCTTAAAATTTCGAATAGGTCCCTAAACATCCTAGGGTGGGCCTGAGACCATTCTAGGCTGGGCAAGGCCCACCCCGCCCCCCCCCCCCCCCTTCCCCTATAAACGCCTATGAGGCGAAGCAGTACACAAAAGACATGGGACATTATTGTAGAGGTCGGTACGGGCGGCAAATGTGTAAATCCGCCACTGGTCACCGGCAAATAAAACCATAGGATGCTGTATTTGACGTGGCAGATCGTTTATATACAGCAAAAATGTGACCTACTATTGTTGTGTTTATTTACTTAAGTACCTGTGTTTATTTTCTATTGTTATTACCTAAGTACTTAGATTTGATAGACTTGCGTTTGACTGCTATGCACCTGATGGTAAATGAACATCTGCCTGTCCTGCCAGCTGACAGAGTAATACAGTGGGCAACTGGGTACGATCAACCACACCGCGCGCGTCTGTGGTAATAACGTGGTGCCTATAATCAGTAGCAGGACGGTTTCGTTGTGTGTATTACCACTGTACTTGCGGTGTAGGCAAAGATATATCTTAAATCTCTTTGGGTGTAGAACATAGGAACATATCTAATGACTGCACTCTTGTACTTTTGAATTGTAAAAAATGACAAAACCAAGGTTCAAATACATAATATGTATTATATTTATTATAATGAGTAGCGCCAACACTCAGACGTGGCATTATACAATTTAATTAAATATGGAAACGCCACATTACATCGTGATATTTTTTAAACAAAGCGGGCATTAGCAGCCACATCAATATTAGCATCAGTGCACGCAGCGCCGTGCGGTGTAGCCGGTGTATGCGGCGTCATCCAAATTTTAAAATATATTTTTAACGCGTCATTTTTTTATAGAACACTGGGTTTTCAACGCACGCTTAGCGCCGAGAGTTGAAAACTTTATTCGAAGCCGTAGAATGCGCTCTGTTGGATTCTCATTGCTCGGCGCAATAAGGAGACTTGAAAATCCAGTGCGGTATAAAAAAATGCGTACGAAATACAAATCTTACGCTTTCTGCAATTTGCACATCAGTATCAGGTTGTAGGCAAATGATAAAACAATAAGACGCTCCCGTAACAAATGTATACAGGTTGGCTGGCGCATGTCACGACGGGGTTGCAACGAGATCATACGATGAAATCTTGATAAAATAGAATTCATGGAGATATATTTGAGGAGTGTCTGTTCAAAAGGTCCTATGTCCCTGTCGAATGAAATGATTTTTTTTTTTTCCCCGAAACTGGTACTTAAATATGGATGGGCCATATTTGATAAAATTCTGATCGAAAAGCGAGTAGGTATATACAATTTTAAAAAATCTTAATGTTTGACGTTCCGACCAAAAAGGTCTTATTTCTCAAACAAACTACACTCTTGCAAAAAAAAACGGGCACTTTAGATTTTTTTCTCTACTTAAATGAAGAAGAACAAGAAAGAGGTTTCATTAATTTGACGATGTATTTGAAGTATCCTGGCATGATTCTTTACGTTCCAAATTTAAATTTTGAAATTAACAAAAGAAAAATAATTATTATTGTGGATTATTTTAAATTGCTTTACTAATGGCGCGAATTGCTGAAACGATTTTTTTACTGATTACTAAAGGGGTTAGAAGATTTTTGTATGGAGGGTGGCCCTAAGGTCGGCCGCCATTTTGATTTTTTTTCAGAATCGCGGTGCACAACAAAAGTTATATATTTAGATAGAGGACGCTTATACAAACAAAAAATGTTACGTAACATAATATCCTAAAGCGTCAGGTTTCGGAGTTATTCACCGAAATATAAGTCGAAAACAACAAGGATTTTTTTGTTTTTTTTTCCCTTCAGGTAAGCATATTGAACTATTGGGGTAATAGAAACGTTATGAAACCGTTATGGAGAAGAAACAAATGAAGAATAGACATTTTTTAAATAAATAATTAAAAACGGCTATTTATAGTTCGTTTTTTAATCCCAGAGACTAATCTGACATTTAAGTCTTTTGTTTTCGTTTTTTTTTTTCGTATAGAAGTTTGATATTGTCTTGTCAGATTAGTCTCTGGGATTAAAAATCGAACTATAAATTGCCGTGTTTAATTATTTATTTAAAAAATGTCTATTCTTTATTTGTTTCTTCTCCATAAAGGTTTCATAACGTTTCTATTACCTCAATAGTTCAATATACTTACCTAGAGGGGAAAAAAAACAAAAAATCCTTGTTGTTTTCGACTTATATTTCGGTGGATAACTCCGAAACCTGACGCTTTAGGATATTATGTTACGTAACATTTTTTGTTTGTATAAGCGTCCTCTATCTAAATATATAACTTTTGTTGTGCACCGCGATTCTGAAAAAAAATCAAAATGGCGGCTGATTTTAGGGCCAAAACCTTCAAACCCCTTTTAAAACTTTTTGGATATTTTCTGAAAATTAAACAATTTAATCTTTCTTTTTACATTAAATACCACTTTTTGATATGGGTGATAAAGCGATAAGGGCCGGTAAAGTTATAGCCCTACTTGAAGAAGGTTATTCGCAAACTTACGTGTCTCAGCGGCTAAATGTGAGTCGTTCAACTGTCCAGAGGACTTGGCATCGGTCTCGAGAGACTGGTGCGGTCAAAAGAAAACCCGGTTCGGGATGAAAACGATACACAGAACCAAGAGATGACTGCTTTTTAGTGAGTCAGGTGTTGCGGAATCGTAAGGCGTCAAGTGTGGACCTGAAGAAGAGCCTTGAAGAAGTAAGAGGAGTAGAAGTTAGCTTGTGGACGGTCAGGAGGAGGCTTTTGGCTGCCAATATCAGGAGTTACCGCCCGGCTCGGGGCCCTAAATTACACCGTGTTGCTCGACTTCAGTTTGCTCGAAACTGTGCTTCATGGACTCTGGAGGACTGGAATAATGTATTGTTTTCTGATGAAGCTACAATCTCTTTGTATGGAGAGGACCGACGCCGGCGAGTGCTGCAAAGACCACGGGAACGCTATGCGGAAGTGTGTTTCGAAGAAATCACTTCTTATGCCGGAGGCTCCGTTATGTTTTGGGCAGCAATTAATTCGACGGAGCGTACGGAGTTAATTTCACAGAAAATGGAACATTAAATGCACACCGGTACATAATGGAAGTCCTAATTCCATATGCACAACCCGCATTGACTGCACTTGGCGAAGATTCCATTTTTATGGACGACAATGCTCGCCCGCACCGTTCTGGCGACGTGAAAGCGTACATGCAAGAAGTTGGAATCCGTCGTTTAAATTGGCCAGCTCGAAGTCCTGACCTCAATCCAATTGAGCATGTTTGGGATGTTCTAAAGAGACAGGTTAGATCAGTGCGACCTGCTCCACAAAACATCAGGGAGCTAAAAAGTGTCATTGCAGAAGAGTGGGAAGGTATTACTCAAAACGTTATTAAAAACATCGTGGAAAGCATGCCCAGGATTCAAGCTGTGATTTTGGCAAGAGGAGGTCACACTCGTTATTAGGTTTTTACATTTGTAACTTTAATTTTTTTTTTAATTTAAAAAATCTTGTCTTTATTGCCGACCACTTCTTATTGTTTGGCCGTGTACATCGGTTTTAATGAATTCATTGATTTTTTTTTAATTGCCAGAATTCACTTCACGCGTATTAATTTACACGATTATAAGCAATGATGTATAAAACTATAGATACGTTGTCCGCACTCTATAATGGCAACATGAAATGAAGCCAATTGGCCACATTGCTTTCAGTCACGCACCAACCTGTCGCGCGATGCGCTAGTGTTTGTTTTTAATTTATATCGTGTGTGAAAAGTGTGAAAACCTGTGCAAAACATAAAGAAAACATGCCGTCGTGTGTTTTCAGAGGATGTACAAATTATACCCCAAAAGTTAAAGACAAAAATGTGTCATTTCACGCGTAAGTTTACAAAACTACATTATTTTATTTTATTTTGTACGACGCTGCGTCTAATGGCGGCCGGCGCATGAAGTTAGTAGTCACGTGACGTTAGGGGAGGTTGGGACACTATTATACAAGTTTTTTTTTGGTTGTTAGAATTTATAATATTGTTTGAATATAATATGCACTTGTTATGTTATGAATATACATTATTGTTTTCCGTTTCATTTTAGATTGCCTACAGATGGGCTGATAAAAGAAAAGTGGCTTAACATAATAAGGGTTCAAAGACGTGAAAACGATTGGCTACCAACTCCCTATACTAAAATACTAACTACATTTAAAAGATATAATATTGGTACTTATTACTTTATTGGTAAAGTAGGTAACACGGTACAATTATCAATTATTTTATTAACTCTAGAAAAGCGAGTGTCCTTTTTTCCCCATATGCCTCTGATAGCTACGTCACTCATGCGCTCGACCAATGAGCATGTAATTTGACAATTACTTATCCTGTGACGTAACTGAAGATGTTTATTTATCTCCCTCTAGCATCAGGCATCGCCGTACGGTGTCATATTTTCTTTCCCTTTCTTTACGCGTATAAGTAGTTATCTAGTATTTTCGCCGTTTTTAAGCGCCGAGATGTTGGTTGATAACGTGTTTATATATAATACGTCATTGATTATAAGTACCTATACTGACTACGTCAAACATATAAATTTCATTTAATTAACTCAAATCGACCTAAGAATGTAAATTTCCTTAGGTGCCTGTTTTTTTTGCAAAAGAGTGTATGTATGTTTTACTAAACAATTCTTGAAGTCAAAACTTCTTTAGCGGCGTTGTACACTTTTTTTGTAATGGGTAAAAAATGTTAAATCGCGTCAGGACACGTGACCTGATCGAAAATTCGTAAGACGGATGGAGAGTAGACAGCCGGCGCGGCGTAGCAGAGAAAGTATCCCCCTCTCTTTCTACGGCGCGGCGAAAATGTATGCCTGCTGTTTCGTTTAGGCGGCGCAGGGCGCTTGCGTTCGTGTGTGTTTATGTAACAGCGTGCCACGCGCATCCATGGATGGTGACAGCTGATGGCTCGACCGTCTGTGTAGTGGCCACACTGCTGTGTATTCGTAAAATTCGTGTATATAAAGTGTTTAAAATGTGGAAATTGAACAAAGTGCATCTATTAATGAAAAAAGTGACGAAGAAATAGCGAAAGAAAATGAGTTATATTAATTCAATTAATAGTTGATTTATTTCAACGTTAATATTCAAGTTTTCACTCTGCCGGCACTCCCGGAGTGGAACCCGTCATTTTTTTTTTTAAAAAAAAGGTAATTAAATATTGCCATAGATTACCTATTGCCTACCGAAAATCGAGTTTATTCGATTCATAAGTGACCAATCAAAAGGTCTTATTTCTAGAATATTCTGATCAAAAAGACTTTGCCTTTTGCAGCATCACAAAGACGCCTTATTCGAGAGCCTCTACTCCTCAGAATATGAGTTAACAACCGTATTTCAGCTCGATGTTTGCCGTCAGCTGCTCGATTGTCGGCCATATTATGCTCGCTCGCTTTTGAATAATCGACAGACGATGTTCAAATCAAATTTTATGATTTTGGTTTGGCACGTCGCCAAAATCGAAGCTAACGCCGCCATATTGTTTTTTATCTTCTAAGTACCTACATTTCACAAAACAATTGCACAAATCTTTACGAACTCAAGTTTACAAACTGCCTGTACCGTCATTCAAGATTCAAGAGCCTCGTGGCCAACGACCATACTGTATGGTCCTTGCTCGTGGTATTGTAAGTTAGAATTAGTCGAAGAGATTGTTTTCTTTTTAAATCTAAAAGGATTGTTTGGCGCTTGAATGATATTGACAGAGGCAATTCACGAAATTGTTTTCGATTGTAGTATGTTTATTACCATAGATGCAACCTGATACTGAACTACAAATTGCAAAAAACTAAAGAAAGAAAGAAAAATAAATTTATTTGTCACAGAAACACAAAAGTTAACTGATGGAATAAAAACTAGAATTAACACGGATCAAAGGAGAATGGGCAAGACCGTACTCAGACACAAAGTTAATTGTAGCATTATAGTATGTTGATCTTTATTGCCCTCATCTAAGGCAGCATGTCTGAATTCACTTGAAGAAAAAAGTTATATGAGGAAATTAAATTGATTTAGTAAAAGGAAATATTTAATTAAGTAACTTATCCTTTCATAACTTATTGGCCTGCTAATGATTGGACAATTTTTGAAATTAATGAACCTCTAAAAAGTTTTTGCGCTTCTAATGATGCACTTTTTTAATTGACCCTCTTTTTAATTTTTTGTAGGTATTTGAGGTTCACAAAAGAAAGTCTTAATCAAACCTTTAATAATTCTCATTATGCGCTGCTAAAAATATATTATTATTGAATACGAATTTAATATTATTATATAATGATTACGCCTCTTTTTTTGAACCTCAAATAATTGCTATTTTGGGGTCCTAAACATACTGAATAGCACAGTAACAGCGACCAACTTGGTTGCAGCGCTCGCTCGGCTTGCGCGGTTGGTCACAGTTCCAACCTCAATTAACCCGTTTGGTCGGGGTACCCTAGCAAAAAGGTGACAAAGCCTCGCTGAAGAACTAGAGACCCATCTCATTTCTGAGCCACGTATACAAGCTAGTTACGAACCGTCTCCTCGAGAGACTTGACGAGTTTCAGACACCAGAACACAGTGCATTATAAGAAGCGCAAAAAGTTTTTGAAGATTAATTAATTGCAAAAAGGGTCCATCATCAGCAGGTCAATAAGTTTTTAGAGGACAAAGTTAAATATTTCCCTTTATAAAATCAATCTTACTTCCTCAAATATATTTTTTCTCCAAGTGAATTCAGACATGCTTTCTTAAAGATTAATTAAACTACTCCCTGAGGGCATAAAACATAGGCTTAGTTCATATTGCTACAGCCAATTTTTTTTTTTAGGTACGGGTCCCATACCGTATTATCCATTGTCCTTTGAAGAAATAGGTACGCAACTTATTTTTTTTTTTGGTAAATAAGTTCCTTATTAGATCTTATCTACACCACATAGCGTGCCGTCGCGCGTCACGTCGCGCCGCCGCCGGCCGCACCGACGCCATTGCCATACAATCGACGGCCTCCAGTACTACACAAGGTCCGCTCGGTTTATAAAAGCTGGCGACCTATCGTAACGTAGCATTAACGGCGAGCTTTACGGCATTTGACCGGTATCATTGCTCGTTCTACAGGTACTTTGCTCGGCCTGGCCGTGCTCCGCCCTATCACTCAGACGTAACGTACCTAACACTCAAATGGATCAAGCCCAAAACCGATAACCAGCACCCCGATTGCCTACTTCTATCACAATCCGAAGAATTTTGAAGGCAATTCCTAATCGATTGTTTCTTATTATTATTATATGTTTGAAAAATTCATCTGCTCGACAACGTAAATAACGCAATGAATGTTGTTAATTGTCAAATGAATGGCATTGCCATGTAGTGTTTTACGCAATTACCCGCAGATGAAGCACACGCAGCTCGCGGCTGGCGGCTTGGCGCGCAGAGCTGACTGTACCAATGCCCATCGCGGCCATAACATGCAGTGCGTTACGTTGCAATGGTCAGTTGCTAGCTCAACAGTTTCATTTATTAGCGCACATCAAACACTTACGCGAAATGATTTATGATGTATTTTTATTAGCGCAATTTTGACCGTTTATTATAATTGCTTAGGTATGCCATTTACATAACAATGCGAATTTAAGTAATACAAAGTAGTTTTCTGGAATAAATGTGCACCTTCTCTCGTAATATTTACAGGGAGAAAATAAGATGGCCAGTGGTCCCTCTTCTTACATTTTAAAATTAATTTATTCAAATTAAAAAAAAAATACTCCAAGGAAACCAGGTATGGGAGGTATTATTAATAACTGCTTTTTAAGGAATTGAGCTTTCTTCAGCCAGAAGGCCGATTTTCTTATATAAAAATGCGGAATAAGAAGTAATCTAGATATTATCGTGCATGAAACGTACCTATTTTCGCAACATTCCAAAAGTTGCAAGTTGTACGAGGTATTCAGACAAACGGCGTCTATTGTGAGTAAAATAAACTCGTTTTCTAATCACTAGGAAATTAATTGTAAGCTTTAAATCTGAACACGCAGTATTCTCTCCCATGTCTCCCAGGATCCGAATAAATAAATAGGTACAAATGTGTAAAATACAACAATTTGCCACCAATCGATAGGACCAACCATACCCCCTTTAACAAACATTAAAACATCCAATAAACAATCCTATGACAATAATAACAAATCAGGTAACAATGATTTTGCCTATATCTAGTGATATTGTCATTTTGGTGGCAAAAAATACAAGATATTATATTTTTTCGAATTAGTGTTGGCTTAGCTTGTTTCCCAAATGATTTCAAAAACAAGCTATATTTCAAAAACCATTATATAATTATACATATTTATAAAACCAAAGGATTTTTCTCTATCGACAATTTTGGATCCCTGACCCCTTTTTTTCTCCCTGTTTGTGTCTCTTGTGCACAAGTAAATCTCTGCAATATACATGTCTTTATGACGAATATTATATGCGCAGTACTCGTTGCAGCAATTCATTTGATAATTTAATGAGTCGTAAATGATGGCAGACTCGTCTTCTATTCGATATCGACCATACATACAATTACAACAACGCTGTTATCGCTGAAATATTACACGAAACATCGACGACGATCGGATACGAATCGCAGGTAAGTAGACTACGGGGTGGTCGCGGCGCCTACGCGTTGAGGTCCATGTCGGCGAAGATGTCGCCGCGCGTGGCCACGCACAGCGCGTAGTGCGTGTTGAGCTGCAGCAGCAGCTCGCGCTCGTCCAGCATCTCCAGCGCGTCCACGCGCGCGCGGTCGTCCTCGGCGAAGGAACGCCACACGGCCTCCATGTCCCAGGCGCGCGCGACGTCCCAGCCCAGCGCGCGCAGTCGCTCTGCCTGCGCGGGCGGCGAGCGCGCCAGCCGCACGCCCTGCAGCACGCAGCCGCGCGCGCTGAGGTTGCGCACCATGACCTCGCCGAACTTGTCGCCCAGGTTGCACTGCTCGTACACCAGCAGCGCGGCGCGCGGGAAGCTGTCGGCCAGGTAGCGCAGCAGCGCCTCGGCCGCGTCGGGCCGCAGGTACACGAGCACGCACTCGGCCAGCAACAGCGTCGGCGCCTGCGCACTGGCGCCCGCCGCCGCCAGCTTGCGGCGCACCTCGGCCAGGCAGCGCAGGTCGCAGCCCAGCAGGTGGTACCCGTCCGAGTGCAGGTCGCCCTCGCGGATCATCACCTCGCCGTCTGCAACCGAACCGATCACTGTCGTGACTCATCCGACTAACAGAATGAATCGTTTCATTGGTTACACATTACTCTCATCGATCGACAAGCATCAACTCTAGAACTTAAAGTTTTGACTCGCAATATAATTTTTTTGCTTTTAGCTTTTACCTGCAGTCTGATGGCTACTCCACCCGCACAAACTGAACTGACCCGATCATTTTTTTATATTTAAAAAACCAACCAAGGGTGTGTCGAACCACGCACAACGAAGGGTTCCATAGTTGGGATGAATTTGTGTTGTAAGAACTGTTATGTAAATTCATGGAAAGTTTAATTGCTGAGTATCTAATACAAACAATGTATAGGTGATAGTACTGATAGTTCATAAAGATACCATGAATTAATATAATATAATATTCCACAACTATCACACAACGCCATCTAGCCCCAAGCTAAGCAGAGCTTGTGTTATGGGTACTAGACAACTGATAAACATACTTATATATTTCTAAATACATAAATATTGACATACACACACACAAAATTAATATTATAAATATACATAATTGAGTAGGTAGTGAGAATGTGGCTGTTTCATGAGTAAGGAAGGGATCGAAAAAGCAAAGAAGTTGCATAATGAAATTTAGTACAACATTATAACACTTGTTCGGATGATATTATGGTTACTATGACACTGGTTGTTTTAATGTTGGCAATAAGATAACGTAGTAGGCATCGTACAAAATGAAAAGCCTGCCTAAGTGCATATTCAATGTACGCGAAGGTCGTGTAGAGCATGAGATCTGTGAATTTTTGTATTAGGTATGATCTGATTTTAAGGGGCTTACTAGAGCTAAGTGTCCTTGAAAAACGCATGCACACATATGCAGAATCGACGCAAACGCCATCTAACGACGACGCCCATCACAATCATGACATAAAGCATACATGAGATTTAGAAGTAACGGTTTTGTGAGATTACGCCCTAGTATTCTAATAGATGGCGCGGAAACGATGTGCAAATAAGTTAAAGATCTAACAAACAAATTATGTATTATGTGTGACAACATAATAAATTTTATTCGTTTTGAGTGTGACTTGAAAAACTTAAGGATGTGGGTGATTTTGAAATAAAACTGATTCAATGAAATTCAAAACATTTTTAACCGACTTCAAAAAAGGAGGTTGTGTATTCGACCCGTATGTATGTATGTAATGTATGTATGTATGTTTGTATATATATTTGTAGATTTTCTAAAAAACTGATGAACCAATTTTGATCATTCTTTCACTAATGTGATCTACATACTTCCAGGAAGGTTTTAGTATATAATACATTAGGTAATTTCATTTTAATTCTTATGTATTCAATTCAATTCAATTCAATTTTAATTCTTATGTAGTATGTCCGAAGTTAATATGCATAAATGTACTGCATCTCCGGCATTTCTATGCGAATTTTGATGATTCTTCAATGCACTAGTGTTAACTGAATTTTTGTGGGATAGGTACAATTAGAAAGAAAAAAAAAACAACTGACTTCAAAAAAAGCACTACAGCGTGATAAATAACTATAATTTCGGAAGTCGGTGTCAAAAAACGAAAATGCGGAACCAGCGACACCGACTTCCGAAATAAAAGTTATCACTTTGCAGTGTTTTTTTCTAAAACTATGAATTTTGGAAACATCTAAGAAAGTGCAGTCGGTATTTTCGACTTCACGTACAACTGTCACAGTGACGTATGTGGACGACGTGTAGATTTGTATTCGAGAGTCCCCGGGTTCGATTCCCAAGGTTACGAAATCGAATTTTCTATTTAAATGTCATTTTGAATTTTTAAATATATCTATTAAGGTGATTGGATACTGACACTTTTTCATACTTACATTCTTTCGGGGTACAAATCTCGAAAAATAAACGATTTTTGCAGAATAAAAGCACGTATATTAAGTTGTTATGACTTATTATTGACGCATATCGACAAAAACCTATAAAAAAAACACTATTTCCAGGATATCTAGGCCTGACAAAATCGATAAATTTTTCTATGTGTGCGCGGCCGGAACACGCCCTCTGCAGGATATTTCAAAGAACTATCGAGAAGCAGAACACAAATTTTTGCTAAGGTTATCAACAACAATTGATCTTGCTCGTTAGATGGCGTTGTTTGTCAATGTCAAACAGGTTGGCCAATTTTATAATAAATCGTTGAATTATGCGTGTTTTTTTTGACAAGTTGCGAATCGTTGGTAGGTATGCAATATTTCTTACAAGGCTGGCGCGGTGGCTCTGCCCGCGCAGTTATACAGGGTGATTGGAAGATGGGTGCAAAGCTTTAAGGTGAAGATAGTATAGACAATTTAGGACCATTTAAGCCATGGTTGTCTTAGACGAAGTCTTACCAAATTTTTTTAACCAAATTTTTAAGTTTTTTTTCGGAAATTCTCAAAATTTAATGAAAACTGCATAATTATGGCCAAATTGAATGATAAATGAATTAATTTTTTATTTATTTAAGGGGCTTACAGGACCTAAACGCAAAAAAACGGTAGTTTTCGAAACAATAAAAGTATATGATCGCCTACAGTAAACAAAATCAGAAAAATATATGATATTCTTCAGGATATATGCTAGATAGATAGTGTTTTGAAAACACAATACAACTAATTTGGTACGATAGAAAAAAATCATGAACATACCTCTAAAAAACTTTCTTTTTACAATAAAAACCATACTAATATACATACAATCATTCTGATTTTTTGTCAGATTATTCTACAAGTAACATACTAAAATGATAGTGTTTTATTTTTTTATTTAAAACAATAGTTTTTTTGTAAATCGAATATTCATAGTTCCGAACATAAAAAGTGCGCATGTGTGCGTGAACGCCCGTGTAGCGACACTGCCGGCCGAGGCCTGATGCTATACGGACGTGTCGCTCTTTTCGCCGCACTATTTCCGTCAAGATTGTTATGTTTTTGTTAAGTTTTATTTGTAAATTCATTGTTTATTATTATTTGCATATCTTCTTTCCGTAAATATTTTTATTTCGTGTAAATATAAAATACTTTTAAGTTTGTTATGTATGGGTGCAAGGCGCGCGCCATCTATTGTACGGCTAGTCCCAACTCCCGGTCGTTTCACTTGTGTCTCCCGGCAGCGGTCCGCGTACTACCTAACAAAGTTGAAATAGCGTAATAATTTGTAAATAAATGGGAAATATAGTGAAACATTCCGTAAGGAGGACTACAAAACGTTCATATAAAACAAAAGCCGAACATAATATGAACGAAAGTAAAAAGTATGAGCATTTTATTTTTAACTGAATATTTTTATTTTTGCAATAAAACTATGAATTTTGGAAACATCTAAGAAAGTGCAGTCATTATGTTACGCATAAGCTAAGCATTTTCGGCCCCGCGTACATCTGTCACACCGGCGCATGTGGACGGCGTGTAGATTTGTATTCGAGAGTCCCCGGGTTCGATTCCCAAGGTTACGAAAACGTACTTTCTTTTTAAATTTTATTTAAATGTATTTTGAATTTTTAGATAGATAGTGTTTTGAAAACATAATACAACTAATTTGGTACGATAGAAAAAAATCATGAAGATACCTCTAAAAACTTTCTTTTTACAATAGAAACCATACTAATATACATACAATCATTCTGATTTTTTGTCAGATCATTCTACAAGCAACATACTAAAATAATAGTGTTTTAATTTTTTAGTTCAAACAATAGTTTTATTGTAAATAGCATATTCATAGTTCCGAACATAATAAGTGCGCATGTGTACGTAAACGGTAAACCCCCGTCACCCCGTGTAGCGATAATGCCGGCCGAGGCCTGATACCTACTATACGGACTATAGTTGCAAAACTTCTGAAAAATTCTGAATAATTCCGGAATACTTCTGGGAAAGTTTCTTTAAATCAGAATTATTCAAAATGAATTTTATTGAAATTTTTTTTTTTTTTTTTGCTGAAATATCGTATTTTGCATCGATACTAGCATACAGATGCCTCATCCCATACAAAGAAATGTCCCGACGTAAAGAGCAGATTTCATCTGGCAATTATTCTAGCTATTTTAAAGGGTTACATTATACTTTTATTCCGAATAGATGACGTTAAAAGCACAATGTACTTTTGTACTGCTGCTACGTACTCCTATTAATTATCAGTGATATTATTAAACAAAACAAAATTTAAAAAATCGAGATGTTAACCTTTGAAATTTAATACAGCGCCATCTACTGGTATAATTATTAATTGTGCATTCCAATCATCTTTGAAATTTGAAATAAAAGCTTATTGTTACATCATTTGGTGTGTATAAGAGTTGATTATGTATGAATAAACCTTATAAAAGTCAATAAAAACTTGAAAATTACACTTCAACCATTAATCAATAAATGTCGTGCCATCTAGTGACATTTATTTGAAACTCTTTGTTAGCGGTGATGCAGGCGATGGCGGTGCGGGGTGCGGTAAGAGGGGAGATACTCCCCGGAGAAGTTTTCGCCCCCGGGCCCCGGTGAAAGATTTCTACCCCGCAATCGAATGTTTCCGCGGAATATTTCGCCCGAATTATTCAGGAATAAACGTGTTTATTTGTTGTGTGGTGGGTGAATTTATTTTTCAGTGGCACATAAGTAAGTAAAATATAAATGTTTATTTTATTATAAATATGATTGATTAAGTATAATATATTATGTTGATATTTTTATAGGTAAATATGTTATCCTGCGATAAACAGGATTTTTATTTCTTTGTGCTATTTTTGCAAATGCTATTTTTCTAAATGTTAGGTACAGTCACGTCTAAAAGTATGTATACACTTGGCTTTATTCAAAGGCAATTTTCTCCTTTATTTTTGAATGAAATTTTATGTTATTACGAAAATAGTATTTTCGAACCCATAGGTTTATGTTAAGTGTCGTATTTCAACGTTGTATTCGTTGTTTCACGAAAAAATCGCAATTGAAAATTGCCTAGTGTATACATATTTTTAGACGTGACTGTACTTGGTTGTGGAATAAAAAATCACCGAGCATATTTGATTTGTTTTTTGAAAAAGGGTTACCTATGTTTTTGATTAGTTTGTATATAGCTCTTCTGTTCGCATCCCGAGTATTCGCGAGTCACATAGATAGGTATTAATCATTACTTATCTACTTAACGCGTATAAAAGTCAATAAAAACAAATAAAGGCAAACCTTGCAAGCAAACACGTTTTGATGCGGTTTTCAGAAAAGTACCTATTTGCTATACTTAGGAGTAGGTTTTGATATATATTAACTGACTTCAAAAAAAAGGAGGTTATGACTTTGAACCGTATGTAGGTGTGTATATTTTTGATCTTAACCCATCAGAGGTAACTGTACTCAATTGAGTACAGCCTTATCCCGAAGTGTAAATTACAGATCTTGTAAATTTTAAGTGATACACCTTATTATTTTACTTTGTTACGCTGTACTCAATCGAGTACAGTGACTTTTAATAGGTTAATACAATTTTCCCGGTTTTTTTTTTGACAATTGAAATATTCCCAAAGTTTCAGAATATTTCGGAATACTTCCGAAGTATTCGACGGGAATGATTCGGAATTTTTCCCGCCAGCATCTATAATACGGACGTGTCGCTCTTTTCGCCGCATTATTTCCGTCAAGATTGTTGTTTTTGTAACGTTTTATTTGTACATACATTCATTGTTTATTATTACTATTTGCATATCTTCTTTCTGTAAATATTTTTATTTCATGTAAATATAAAATACTTTAAGTTAAAATAGCGTAATAATTTGCTATCAATTATATAATTTGTAAATATGGGAAATAAAGTGAAACATTCCCTTAGGAGGACTACAAAACGTTCATATAAAACAAACGCCGAACAAAGTAACAGCATTTTATTATTACTGAATATTTTTTTTCACTATGAATTTTGGTAGTTTAAGAAAATGCACTTATTACGCATAAGCTCAGTTTTTTCGACGACACACGCAATCGTTACATTGGCTTATGTAGACGACGCGCAGGTTTGTGTTCGAGGGTCCCCGGGTTCGATTCCCAGTGATACAAAATCGATTTAATTTTAATTAAATGTATTTTGAATTTTTAAATATATTTTTATAAATAACTAAAAAAACGTCTACAATGTAATTATCTTTCACAGGAGAAAGAAAGTCGAAAATATCAACACGGAAGTTACTTCTAATGCGTAAGTACCTACACGTTTTCTAAGCCATTGTAACAATAAAAAAACCTAAATTTATTAACAGCCCGCTACTTATTGATAATGTGCATAAACCTGAAATCGCGAAAAAAAAATCAGCTGTTCCCTACATTTTATGTTCGCATAACTCGTCAAAATGTAGGGAACAGCTGATTTTTTTTCGCGATTTCAGGTTCGGTCTCATAGTAAAAGTTGTTCATAATAATGAGTACAATCTCCCATTTCGATTTGTCGCATGTGTTCAATTTCACCCTGTATATATAAAAATGAAACCCGTTTTCCGTTGTCACGACATAACATGAAAACGGCTGGACCGATTTCGCTAATTCTTTTTTTGTTGTGATCGGTATTGCCGGGACAAGGTTTGTATGAAAGAAAATTTTGGAAATTCGAAAAAAAAATTGCACCCGTGCGAAGCTGGGGCGGGCCGCTAGTTTATTATAAACAAAATCAATTTTAAATCTAATTTCTTGCTTTTGATAATTTTCATCGCAATTTTCAGATGAAACTGTTACCTATTTCATTATGCCCATTATCAATAAGTCGCGGTCTGTTAATAAAAACATTAGGTCAGAATTTTTTTTATTTATGTAATAGCTTAGAAAACGTGTAGGTACTTGCGCATTAGAAATACCTAACTTCCGTGTTGATATTTTCGACTTTCTTTCTCCTGTAGACTTTTTTTTAGTTATTTATAAAAATATATAATAGATATATTTAAAAATTCAAAATGACATTTAAATAGAAAATTCGATTTCGTAACCTTGGGAATCGAACCCGGGGACTCTCGTATACAAATCTACACGTCGTCCACATACGCCACTGTGACAGTTGTACGTGAAGTCGAAAATACTTAGCTTATTCGAAATGACTGCACTTTCTTAGATGTTTCCAAAATTCATAGTTTTAGAAAAAAACACTGCAAAGTGATAACTTTTATTTCGGAAGTCGGTGTCGCTGGTTCCGCATTTTCGTTTTTTGACACCGACTTCCGAAATTAATAGTTATTTATCACGCTGTAGTGCTTTTTTTGAAGTCGGTTGTTTTTTTTTCTTTCTAATTTTACCTACCCCACAAAAATTCAATTAACACTAGTGCATTGAAGAATCATCAAAATTCGCATAGAAATGCCGGAGATGCAGTACATTTATGCATATTAACTTCGGACATACTACATAAGAATAATTACCTAATGTATTATATACTTACTAAATCCTTCCTGGAAGTATGTAGGTAGATCACATTAGTGAAAGAATGATCAAAATTGGTTCATCAGTTTTTTAGAAAATCTACAAATATATATACAAACATACACACATACATACATTACATAGGTACATACATACGGGTCGAATACACAACCTCCTTTTTTGAAGTCGGTTAAAAATGTTTTAAATTTCATTGAATCAGTTTTATTTCAAAATCACCCACATCCTTAAGTTTTTCAAGTCACACTCAAAACGAATAAAATTTATTATGTTGTCACACATAACTACATAATTTGTTTGTTAGATCTTTAACTTATTTGCACATCGTTTCCGCGCCATCTATTAGAATACTAGGGCGTAATCTCACAAAACCGTTACTTCTAAATCTCATGTATGCTTTATGTCATAATTGTGATGGGCGTCGTCGTTAGATGGCGTTTGCGTCGATTCTGCATATGTGTGCATGCGTTTTTCAAGGACACTTAGGTCTAGTAAGCCTCTTAATTAAAGTAATGTGTAAGCAACCAAGCAAAACATGTTTTAGGCTTCTGTGTCATTAGACATTTTTTTTACAGATATTTAAACCTCAGAAAAAATAAAAAATTTGTACAATACGTCTTTTAAACCTTATTTAAAAAAAAAACGGAGGGTGCTTTTTTTGTTCAAACCTTTTTGAAGACATGCTTGATAATCGCTCTTTCTTTTGAGGTATCATTTATGCGGATATCTTACAAATTATTGAAATTAGGACCTAATAAACCAAATCGAGGGACCTAATAAACCAAATCGATTCAAAATTTATCGTGTTCAGTTGTAGCCCTTTGCGTTCCTGCACGTGTTGTTTGCGTTAGTTTTGAACTTTTTTGTTTCACCGTGTCCAGTCGTAGCCTCGCGCTCCTGCACGTGTTGATTTTTGACTTAATTGTGTTGAGTTGACGTTTAGTGCGCTCCTACGCCGTTTTTCTTAATTGTTAAGTGACTATGGCTACTTTTTCCAATCAAGAATATGCGGATATCGTATTTATGTACGGTAGAGCAGACGGCAATGGATCTTTGGCGCGACGGATGTATCAAGAGCGCTATCCGAATCGCAGGATACCGAATGTCCGAGTGTTTTACAACACGTTTCGTCGTCTTGCCCAAGATGGGTTTCACCGCGTGGAACCTGGAGTCAACCCGGGCAGACACGAAACTGCCGTCGACGAAGACATTTTAGCAGCATTTCAAGCGGATCCTACTACCAGTACTAGAGCAGTAGCTCGAATTTTTAAACATTTCTCAATGGAAGGTGTGGCATACAATGCACCAAAATGATAAGTATCCGTTCCATGGCAGGAGTGTGCAAGGTCTAGTAGAGCAAGATCCTCAAAGAAGAATTCAGTTCTGCCGTTTCCTCCTCAACAGAGACATCGAAGATGCGTGGTTTCTGAAATCAATCTTGTGGACGGATGAAAGTAAATTTTCAAGGGAAGGTATTACAAACTTTCACAACATCCATGAATGGGCCGACGTAGACAACAATCCACATTTTAAGAAGCAGGTGTCATTTCAGATGAAATTCTCTGTGAATGTATGGGCTGGAATAATTGGCAGAACATTGATTGGGCCCCACTTTTTGCCTGATCCATTGAATGGCGAAAATTATTTGCAATTTCTGCAAATTGATTTACCACTGCTGATAGAGGAATCAGGTGTCCCGATCTTCGAAAGAGACCGAACAGTCATCTTTCAGCAAGACGGCTGTCCAGCGCATTGGACTTTAAATGTAAGGGAACACCTCAACAATTGCTTTCCTGATAGCTGGATCGGCAGGGATGGACCCATCCCTTGGCCCGCTCGCTCCCCAGATCTGACCCCGTTGGACTTTTTCGTGTGGGGCCGGGCCAAGGAACTGGTGTATAACAACAAAGAAATTAACACTAGAGAAGAATTGATACAAAGAATAAATTCAGCGTTTGAGACAATGAAGCAGGAGATGATGTTGAAAATAACGACTACAGAAGTTAGAAGACGGGGCCGTGCTTGTATTAGGAATCACGGCCGTCATTTTGAACATGAAAAATAAATAATTTTAATTCAAATGTTGTTTTAATTAGTCTGCCTAAAATAAAAAAAATTCTCCCTCAAATTGGTTTGTAGGCCCTAATTTCAATAATTTGTAAGATATCCGCATAAATGATACCTCAAAAGAAAGAGCGATTATCAAGCATGTCTTCAAAAAGGTTTGAACAAAAAAAGCACCCTCCGTTTTTTTTTTGAATAAGGTTTAAAAGACGTATTGTACAATTTTTTTATTTTTTCTGATCTTTAAATGTCTGTAAAAAAAATGTCTAATGACACAGAAGCCTAAAACATGTTTTGCTTGATTGCTTACACATTACTTTAATTAAATAAATAAAAAATGAATTCATTTATCATTCAATTTGGCCATAATTATGCAGTTTACATTAAATTTTGAGAATTTCCGAAAAAAAACTTAAAAATTTGGTTAAAAATATTTGGTAAGACTTCGTCTAAGACAACCATGGCTTAAATGGTTCTAAATTGTCTGTACTATCTTCGCCTTAAAGCTTTGCACCCATCTTCCAATCACCCTGTATATTAAATCAATTTATCAATTGAATCATGAAGTGAGAAAAAAAAAAAATGCTTTACCTACTTATTGATAGTATTTGCGATCTACCCTGGGTTCGTTATTACTGTATTGAATGTACCTACCTAATACTAAGTTTATCTACATAAATGTAAGTACTAACTTACACTTGAACTGTCTTCGAGAAATTTTCTGAACTAAAAATCTTTCTGCATTAGGCTGGTAAGTACCTATTGAGAGAGCCCTTCCCAGTTCCCACTGTTCCCAGACCGTCTATCCTATCGTCAACGCGGGCATAGTCAAAAGCTTGTTCACAGAACACTATTACCTTAATTCCCTAGCGAAGCTAAGCTTGTTTTTGTTGTTCAATCCAGCGCATTGTTTGAAAAAGAGGCAAAGCAAAAAGAGAGAGATAGCGCCTGAACGCTCGGTTGGCGTTCGGTTCGGGTTCGGTAACTTCCGCCGCTCACTCGCAGGCGGCAGCATGGACTTTGGGCGGCAGGCCCGGCCGGCACTATTGGAGCGCTTGGGTGGGTTAGCCATTCATTCATGATGTCGCATCGCACCTCGCACGCGCCTCGCTACTTGGCCGCGCGCATAAATGCACTACCTAGTTTTGTAAATGGCTCTGCATGCAGGTACATATAACTACATACCTACCTATAGTACGGACGAAGCGCTTGGCCCCGCGCCGGGGAGATGTGTGTTTGAATTTTTATCAATCTAGGTACCTACCGAACTAGCGTTATTTTTGACTATATGGAAATTATTTATAATATACACAAATACTTTAGCTTTTTCATATTATGTTTGTTCCTAACTAATATTGTAAATGCGCAATTGACTTTGTTTGTTCCACTTTCACGCTAAAACGGCTGAGCTGAACGGATTTACTTAGATGAAATTTGGCACATGGGTAGACCATGACCTGCGGGGTAATTGCGTAACACACTATCAGTAGCAATGGCTTTCATTTTGACAGTTCAACAACATTCATTGCATCATTTACGTTTTTGAGCAAAAACATTTTTCGAACCATAGAAATGATATACCTACATATGTTTCGAACATAGGTAATGCAAAGCAATGGATTAGCAATATTCTTCAAAATGATTCAGATTGAGATTGATAATGATTGTGTTACGTAGGTAATTAGAGTGCTGGGTTAGGATTACGACATAGGATACTTTTTATTCCGGTAGTACGATTCCGTGGGATAATCTCCGACATCCACGCGGGCGAAGCTGCGGGAAAAATCTAGTACCTCCATAAAGTACGATAAAGTAAAAGTAAATAATTTTATTCTACCTATGGAGTAGAGTAGCAGTACCTACCTAAATAAATTCTTAATTCCGCGTTCCGTTACCTAATCTCAACTTCTTCAATAGACGTATTGAAGAAGTTGAAATTAGGCAACGGACTTGTATAAAATGTAGGTACGTACCGTATATAAATGTAATACCTAGTACCTACTTGTACCGCGCAGTACCTACAGGCACAAAATATAGAGAGTACCTACAGACTGCCATCCGCGCGAGACACGCGTAGCTGTGAAGTGCAAAAATGGAGTAACAAAAAAAAAAGTAATTATAAGTAACTGTTGAGTGGATGGTTGTTTAAATTCAACATTACGATGAATTATCGTTTTTTAAGCTACCAGTTGTTTCAGAGAGGTAAGTAGGCATTTGCTTGTATTTCGAATAGTTAGATAGGTAGGTAAGCGCCCCGGCCCCCGGCGCCGAGCCGTAAAAGCGAACATGACTTTGTGGCGTTGTAATATTTTTACAATTTATATTAGATATTTATTGTAGTACCTATAAGCTAAAAAATACGATCATTTCCTTTCTTGCTGTTTCATTCTCAACAATGAATCAAATAACTAGATACGAGTACCACTACTACACTAGTTTTTTTTGTTTTTTGTTTTGTGTGTTTTTTGCCAAAGTTGACAACCCCAGCGCGACCGCCGAGCGTAGGTATGAAAAGTGCAAGTACCAAATTACCTTTCTGTTTTGTGCGGTTGATCAAATAAAGTAATCTGAATACAGTCATTTATATTTACGGTACCTACTTTGAACAAAAAACATTTGTTGTTAATTTTTGTCTCTGTCTGTTTATTCCGGCTAATCTCCGAAACGGCTAGACTGATTTTGACGAGACTTCCACTGGCAGATAGCTGATGTTATAAGTTCCGCGAAAAAAAATAGGTGAAAATGAATGAAATTCAATACGTACAGACGCAAGTACATCAATCTACTACCGCGGTAATATTAGGTCCTTACATATGAAATTGGCGTTTTTCGTACTGGCCACTTTAATCACGAATTTCTCCTCTTTGGTAAGGAATTCCAAATTCAAATTTGTACAGCTATTTACTCATGTATTTGTGCTTCGATGACCGTCATTCATTTGTTTTTTTTCTTCTGTTTTTTCTGTTTGCGTCACTCATTTTACAAAATGGAAAATTTAAAATATCGCATTATTTACGAGTACGAGTTCCGCCGTGGCACTAGTGCTGCGGAAACGACTCGAAGGGTGAATGATGTGTATGGCGGTCATGTTGCAAAAGAAAACACAGTTCGTTTTTGGTTCCAACGTTTTCGTTCTGGAAATTTCGACCTGCAGAACAAGCCCCGTGGACGGCCTGAGACCCAAGTTGATAATGGAGAATTGAAGGCTATTGTGGAAGCGGACCCATCGCAAACCACGTCCGAGTTAGCTGCAGGCTTCGATGTTAGTGATAAAACTGTTTTAATTCACTTGAAGCAAATTGGGAAGATTAAAAAGCTTGAAAGGTGGGTACCTCACGAATTGACTGAAGCAAACCGGCAAACGCGCGTCGACTGCTGCGTTACATTACTGAACCGGCACAACAATGAAGGTATTTTAAACCGAATCATTACCTGTGATGAAAAATGGATTCTTTACGATAATCGGAAGCGCTCAGCGCAATGGTTGGATCCTGGCCAGCCAGCCAAATCCTGCCCCAAGCGAAAATTAACCCCAAAAAAGTTACTTGTAAGCGTTTGGTGGACTAGTGCCGGTATTGTTCATTACAGTTTTCTCAAATCTGGCCAGACTATTACAGCTGATGTCTATTGTCAGCAATTACAAACCATGATGGAAAAGCTAGCGGCTAAACAACCAAGGCTGGTCAATCGCTCCACGCCACTGCTGCTTCACGACAACGCCAGACCACACACTGCGCAACAGACGGCTACCAAATTAGAAGAGCTTGAATTGGAATGTCTTAGACATCCTCCGTACTCCCCGGACCTTGCTCCAACAGATTACCATTTTTTTCGCAATTTGGATAACTTTTTGCAAGGGAAAAAATTCAACTCCGATGGGGCAGTCCAAATCGCCTTCAAAGATTTTATTGATTCCCGTCCGACTGGTTTTTTTAGTAAAGGGATCAATGAACTACCTATAAGATGGCAAAAGTGCATTGAAAACAATGGTTCATACTTTGATTAATTAAATATATTATATTAAAAAATATTCGACTTTTTGTTCCTTCCATACAAAACGCCAATTTCATATGTAAGGACCTAATATTATTATGCGAGTCATACCTACGCGCCGCGAGTTCGGTTTACACTCGGTAAACAAACAGTCTCGAATGCTCCACAGTGACGAACGGACGCTGGACGATGTGATGGTTTTGTACGCAGTTACGAGCGTAGACCATATAGGTACATACCTACTGTTTGACAAATTGTACATAAGACCGAGGAGTACAGTCAGCCACTGTGTATGGCATTTGTGGACCACGAGAAAGCCTTCGATTCCATCGAAGTATGGGCAGTTCTGGCCTCTCTGCAATGATGTCGAATTGACTGGTGCTACATCGAAGTGTTGAGATGTTTGTATGATGCTGCAACGATGACTTTCCAGATCCAGGATCAGAAAACCAGCCCCATCCAACTGCTCAGGGGGGTGATACAGGGGGATGTCATATCCCCTAAATTGTTTGTGAAATACTAGAAGAAATACTAAAATTCACGGCAGTAGTACTTATATGTCACGAAATCAAAATCACAGCTGAGTAGACTTTACGAGTAATAGTCGACCAACTTTTAGTTGCAATGTATGGGAGGACATGATTTTCAACTAAGTACAATGTTAAGCTTGTTCTTGGGATAAATTCATTTCGACTACGGAACTCTTCATTGTGGTCCGACATGGACTTGGCCGGTTTTTCCTTGCTAATTTTAATGTAACTTAGGGTGTAAATAAGTACCTAATAAAAGATGTATAGAATCTTCAAAACAAAGTCGGTACCTACCAACAAAGCTCAATTATCGAAGAGAGAGAAGAGTTCAATAAACTTTATTTGCAACTAGCTGCGCCCAGCGGTTTCACCCGCATAAGTTTCGATCCCGTGGGAATATCGGGATAAAAACTATCCTATGTCCTTCCCCATACCTACCAAATTTCTTCTAAATCGGTTCAGTGGTTTAGGCGTGAATAGGTAACATACAGACAGACAGGCAGAGTTACTTTCGAATTTATAATATTAGTATGGATATAATATAGTATAAGTATATACAGGGTTATTGGAACAACACTAACATGGTCATTGTACTCATCATTATGAACAATTTTTTTTACTATGGGACCAAACCTGAAATCGCGAAAAAAATCAGCTGTTCCCTACATTTATGTTCGTATAGGTAACTCGTCAAAATGTAGGGAACAGCTGATTTTTTTTCATTTTCTCATTTGAAATTGGAATTGTTGGTTTGAGTGGACGCTGGTGTATGTGAATTTGTTGGTTTTTAGGCTAAACATACAAACACACGTAAATAGTAAACACATAATACATATTACACATAACACTTATATACATATACATACACATACACACAACAGTAATAAAATTACACTAATAATTAAATACCCACAACCGTGTGTACACGGCCTAATAATTTCACGCGTCTGTACACTGCCTTACTGCCTGCGACGGCGGGCACGCTGGGCTGCGGTTGAATGATACATTATTATTATACCTACGAGTGACCGAAATTCGCGGAATTCCGTCGCGCCGCTGCATCTCTCGCGCACGACTCAAATAAACATTTTATATATTTTGTTTTATAGTAGCGTTTAATTATACAAAGAATCTTAACCGTCCCGTTGGTTTCGTGGTCACAAGTGCATCTGCCGTTCTCGGGGTCCTGGGTTCGATTCTCAGGTCGGACAGTGTTATTAAAATTGGGTTTTTCCCGTTAGGAGTTTCTTTACTCTTTTTCTTTTTTTTTTTGCCCGGAGTTTGGAAATTGGTGGCGTAATACCCCCGTGCCTCGGAAAGCACGTAAAGCCGTTGGTCCTGCGCCTGTTCTCTCTCCTGTATTTGCGCACACACTTGTGCACTATAATATCTCCTGCAAACCTGGCTAATCTTCTTTGAAATTGGCCACCGTGACCGAAATCGGTCAGGGGATTTATTATTATTTTATTATTTTTAAACCTAAACCTACCCTAACACACTACAAAAGCACCCTTAGAATAATTGAATAAGCAACTGACAACCCTTGTAGCAATCAAGTATTCTTTTCTTCGGTTTTTACTATAAAAAGTACGCTTTTCTTTAGAGAATGAAGGACAGTCATAAAAATATTTTCGTAAAAATATTTTATTTTAATTAACGCCACCTCTGGAAAACAAGTTCACAAACCAAGTTTATGAATACAACGCCATCTAGTTATATCGCAAGTAAAACTATACACGTAGTGTGTAACTGTACATGTGTGTGTAAAGACATAGTAAAGATATAAAGTGAAACGGCTAAATGTTTAGGGGTACAAATCTTTGTATGTGACGAGTTAACAAGCAAAGTGAATATCTAAAAAGATTATGTTAATGCGTTAGTTGACGCATATAATAAAGTTGTTTCGCAAAGCTTTCTGAGTTAGGCGTAAAAATTGAAAATGTTCGAAGTGCGAATGTGCCGCCATCTAGCGATAAAGTGGCTGGGAGATCATGTATCGAATAGCCTTAAATATTTTTATAAATAACTAAAAAAAGTCTGCAGGAGAAAGAAAGTCGAAAATATCAACACGGAAGTTAGGTATTTCTAATGCGCAAGTACCTACACGTTATCTAAGCTATTACAAAAATAAAAAAATTCTGACCTAACCGCGACTTATTGATAATGGGCATAATGAAATAGGTAACAGATTCATCTGAAAATTGCGATGAAAATGATCAAAAGCAAGAAATTAGATTTAAAATTGATTTTGTTTATAATAAATAGGAATCATAGTTATTATGAATGTTAGGTACCTAATCTTTGAGGCCGTTTACACATTATGCCGCAGCTGCAGCGGCACCGCCGTCGCGTCGTCGCTGCATCAGTCATCCTTGGATTTGTATGAACACACGGCGCCGCGGCGGCGCGCCGCAAGGGCTCATACAAATCCAAGAGAAACCAATACAGCGGCATCGCCACAGAATATAATAGTATGGCACCGCGGGCGGCGCAGTGGTCTGTAAATCGAGCTCCATACTCATAGAAACTTAAAGTTCGGAAATAAAAAAACAAAAATTGTAATGGGTCTAGTATACCTCCCGTTACGTAATATTAACGTATGGATGGTATCAGTCGCTCCACGCGTGAGAGAAAAAAAAAGACGGGTTGCACTCCGGGAGTGCCGGCAGAAGTGAAAACTTGAATATTAACGTTGAAATAAATCAATTATTAATTTAATTAATATATTACTCATTTTTTTTCAATATTTCTGCGTCACTTTTTTCATGAATAGATGCACTTTGTTCAATTTCCATATTTTAAACACTTTCGGTCTTATTCATAAAAAAAGCCTATTGAAGGTTTAAACCATTCATTACTTAAAATGCTCAATAGGCCTTTAAAACATTCGATAAAATTTTGTATTCATAAACGTTCTATAACTAGAATGTCCTACAACTTCTAAATGTTGCCATTATATCATTATAATGGCAACATTTAGAAGTTGTAGTCCATTCTGGATTCATTATTTTGGATGACTTCATAGTCATCCAACAAATTGGCCAACACATTAAATCGGCATACGAGAATATCTGTCTACGAACCGAATATTTGTGTCCATAGACATTATTACGTATGAAAAACTAATTTATTGTCTACAGTTTCAACAGTTTTGACGCGACAACGTCATGGTCGTCATGGAAACAATATGAATATGTCAATGAATGAATTTGATATTGTATGTGTCAAACTAAAAAACTTTTGAATATTTTTTTTTGTATTTAAAATAAATGAAATTAAGACCGGAGACTAGTTGCAATGAAGGGCAAAGAATTGAATATTGGTTGGAGGAGGATAAGGTGTGTACCTACTGTTACAGCTAAAATGTGTTCAAAGTAAGTTATGTTTTGTAAACATTCTCAATTTCTTATACTTATGCTTGCTTTTGCTTCTAATCCTTAGATTTTTTGGAAGAATTGGTCAGGGAGAGGTCTCCATAATAGAAAATAAAAACACTGACACAAGCACTAACGCTAAACAGGGGCAGCCTGGCATGATTTACGAATTAGGTGCCTATCCAATTTACAATTTTACGAAGAACTTCGTTTGCCTGTACAAAACTCATTGTAACAAAAAAAAACCCGCCATAAGTATAATAATGACTGTTATTTTGATGCCGCTACTGATTAATAATATAATAATAATAATTGTTTTTATTCGGAACAACATTGGAACCATTTTTGTTAGTACACACCTTAGATACTACAACTTACACACTAGGATTAGTACCAAAAAGAAGAGAAATAAACAAATTAGTGAGTCATGTACTTACGAGGCATTTCATGCGGACAATGATTCCGCATGAGATGCCTCAGCACAGGCGCTCTCGGGTCCTCAGCCACGACTTTCAGGATGCTATTGCTACTCCCTCTAATCCTTCTCACAAGCGATGCTACCTTTTTTCTAATGATCGCATGGAAACCATCTGTGCGCGATTGGGCAAACATCCCCGAGGCACTACAGAAACGAGGGAGTTTCAACATCATCCTGAAAACATTGTTATATTGGACGCGCAAGGCATTTAGCGTCCCCCGTGAACAGCTGAACCACAGACTTCCCGTGTACAGGCCTTGACAGTACGCTTTAAACAAGGTTATTTTGACCTGATCTGTACAACGAAAAAATCTGCGCGCCAGCATGTTCCCGCGGACCGCCAACGCCCTGCGCTCCCTCTCCACGTCGTCATCGTCTTTAAGGTCGTCGGCCAGTATATGTCCCAGATATTTAAACTTGGTCACCTGTTTTATAATAGCGCCGTTCAAACAAATTGAAGGAATGGTGTCTGGGCACTTGCCGGCGGCCTTGAAGACCATGAACTCTGTTTTTTTTTACATTATACATAAGCCCATGTGATGCGGCGTATTTTTCACAAATCTTCAGCATCTCCCTGATTGACCTCGCAGTCGGGCCCAGCAACACCATATCGTCCGCATAGCTGATGTTGTTCACACAAACACCACCCACCCGGCAACCGACACGCATGCCGCTGAGCTCGACTATGAGGTCATTTACATACAAGTTAAACAGCTTTGGCGAGGATAACCCCCCCTGTCTCACTCCGCATTCCAACCTGTATGACTCTGAAAGGCAGTTTGACCACCTAACACAATTCGTCTGATTCGAGTACCAGTATTGAAATATTTTCAATAGTTCCGCCGGTATACCCCTGTCCTCCATCTTTCTCCACAGCACTTCATACGACACGAGATCGAAGGCCTTGGAGAGATCCAAAAAACAGGCGTATACTGGAGTCTTCCGTTCAGTGTAGTATTGGACAGTGTGCTTAAGAGCCAGAATCGCGCTTTCAGTTGACAGTCCAGGCCTAAACCCGAACTGTGCGTCATGTATGTTAATGTACTTATCCAGACAAGACTCAAGCACACTATCCAATAGTTTTGCCACAGTCGTCGCGAGAGAGATTGGGCGATAATTTCCTCTATCCGATATGTCCCCTGTCCTGTTCTTCACTATGGGCACCACTGTAGTTTTCATCAAATCATCCGGTAAATAAGAATGACTAATGCACATATTGAAGAACATGGACAGGACCCTCGGCACGTGTATGCCAGCATATTTTAAGTGCTCAATACTGAGCCCATCGTGGCCAGGAGATTTACCTCTACGCATACTGCTTATCACTTTTTTAAGTTGCTTCGCTGTAAACTTAAGTAAAGGCTCCTCGCCCGTCACGGTGGGCCCACCATCTGGCATTGTGGTCGAAGGGCCCAGAGGAGAGCGTACTTTAAAGTGCTCCATGAACAAATTAGCTATATCCTCTGGGTCATTTCGGCCATCAACATTCGCAGGGAGGCCAGGCTTAACATCAAGCTTGCTAGTGGACTTCCAAAATTTTGTGAAATCTTTTTCGGCTCTTTGTTTAGCTATTTCGTCCATTCTAATTTGGTCCTGGTGTTTCTGACACCATTTTAGCCGACCTTTAAAAATTTTACAGGACTCGAACATCTGATCGTAAGCGGGACCAGTACTTGGTCTACCCAGAACCATCCAGTTCTGGTATTTTAGCCTAGCCTCCCGATGCGCTTCTCTCACATGTACATTCCAGCCGCACACACGTTTATTAAGCCGTTTGAATCCCACCTTGTTTTTAGATTGTACAGCCGCATCACTTAATACGTCAACAAAAGTCCTATACATTTTATCTAAAACTAACTTATGATCAGATAAAGTACAAGGGCCAAAACTACATGCTTCAAATTCTGCGGGGAAGTCAATGTCTCGCAATCTTTCATTACATAAATCTCGATATTTGCTAATTTGAGCCTCATCTCTTTCCCCCCAGATTACAGCACTGCGCGATGTATTCTGGGTCACGGCGATAGGACTAATTGAACCCAAATTGCACTCAATAAATATAGGCAGATGATCGGAAACAAAAATATCCTCAATTATTCCAACATTAACAGTAGATTGCCAGGCCGCTTGTGATACAATACAATGGTCCAACCAACTGCCCCTACGATGAAAACTGTCAAAATAAGTAAACGAGTTTGAATCAATCCCCAAAAATTCTATGTCTGCGCACACCCACGATCTGTCCGTGCAAAAGCTATTAAGCTCATTAAAGAATAATTGGCCAGGTTGCGCATTTAAGTCGCCTAGAATAATAACAGTTTGAGCATCAGTACCTTCTTCGATTGAGCTGATTTCACTAAGGATATCTGTGAAAATAGGTAAATTTTCTCTCGCTTTCACTGGCATATATACACAAATGACTAGTATGGCGCGACCACCTAAAGTAGCCTTGATAGCTAACAGCCTGTCACTGTTGCACTTAATAACAGAAACACTATCAAAAATGCCCTTTCGCCACAGTATGGCCACACCGCCGTATGGTCTACCGACCAGTAACTCACTGCTGTCTACTGAACTCTTACCTATGTACTCAAAATCAGGAGAAACAGCACCTAACAGCGGAAGGTCGTGATTGAGTAACCACGTCTCCTGGAGACAGACTACATTCGCTGACTTACATAATTTTCTCACATCATCTATGGAAGTTTTAAAATTTTTACAATTAAAACTAATGAATTTACAATTATATGTTATTTTGTGACTACTATTCATAATTTTACACAATTACACTTTAACATTACAATCTCCTTGTTTTGGCCCGTACCTAAAATGCACGAAACGCCGAAACGTAATTCCATCAGGCCAAAAGTTGTCATCCAAAAACAAATGCAAATTACTCTTCGAAACAAATAACTTATAAGCGCTATATTTTCGATTCGTTTTCATTTTTATCATTTTCAATGACACAACCTCACCGGTCTTATCTTTTATGTAGCTAGCAATGTCCTGCTCACACGTATCCTTAGAAACGTTCGAAATAAACAAAGGTACTTTTATGTCGGCGGCTTTAAACTTGCCGTCCGGCGCTGTAGAAGCCCTGCCTTTTTGTCCGATAAGTTTATATCTCCTGGCATTTTTTGACTGAACTACTTGCCATTCCGAATTCTCTTTAGTTACCTGCGAGCAGTTCTTAGCACCCTCACTGACGTTTTTATTTAACAACAAAGAAGGCAACACAGTAGTAACAGCTGTTTTCGAATTTACGCTGGGCAAAATAACCGATTTGTTGACCGAAGCGCGTACGCAGTCGAGTTCACTTTCACTATCCGGTGCATTCGAAACCGCGGTACCTTGTGGCCGGGCCTCACCGCCCGTTGCTGTCCCACTCTCGCCGCCACCTCTAAGACTGGACCCATTGCTGCTTTCGCATTCGCACACAGCGCTCGCTTTGTTCGGAACCCTCGTCCGGGCCTCCACGTGTCTGCTAGCGATTGTCTCCATCTCATTAGATTGCTCGCGTTGAAAAGGGACAGGCTGCGTGCTTGCGGGTGACGATTCATTATTCGTAGGCGTTGAGTGATGTTTCGCTCCGGACGACGACGATGACGAAGCATTATTAGCCTTAACAGGAACATATTGCAAGCCAACAGGACCGCTGCACATTTCATAGTAGCTCTCCTGTAGACACGCTCCTCTCTTTCTATTGACAAATTGATCTCTAGATGGATAGCTGTCAGTAATAATAGACGCATGCCTCAAGTCCTTTTTAAACGCATCTAGCACCTCTTTTGTTACGACGTTTTCTTGTAACAAACTGACTTCATTTCGAAGTTTCGCTATGTCTTTTAGCAAACGAGTGCAATCAATGTGATCGAAATTCACACTAGGCACATTATGTAAGTCCTTAGCCACGAACACCGGAAAAACTTCGGCCTCCATTCCTTTCATGAGGCACATTATGTCATCCAGGTCTCGCGACATTCTCTTCTTCCCATCTTTACGCCGCACCGGCATTTTTCTTGCATTAGGAACGGATTCAAATAGCAAACATTTTGCCTGTGAAATGCTGTTTACGTTGAAGGACGATGTTACCAGCTGGTGTATGCTGTCTTCGTCCATGTAATCAATCACGTTCGAAAGAAACGCCAAAAGCTCATTGATCACTACATTACAGCTCGAACACTTAACAGTAGACGAGGCCATTGCCTTTACGCACGAGCCACCGGCAGCTATAACACGCGACCGCGCTCCGTAGTGTACGGCGCGAGACTGATTAAATTAAGAGATTAATTAAATCAGTATAAATAAGATAATGAAGAGAAAGAATTTATAACATTAGTTTTGTATTTCAGGTCAATAGGACTAGTAAGGATGGTGCTTCACTACGAATAGCAGAAAATGAAACGGCCTACAGAAGAGATGGCACCAGATGGCAAATGAAAAGCAAACATTTTAAAAATGTTGTTCTGCTTGCACAAGTTTTAGAAGCCAAATTAGAGTTTCGAGTATTGTTCAGCCGTGAACAGGCAAGAGTTACATACGCCAGCGTCAGCATCAAGAGCGACATACATTCGTTCCACATAAATTAGTAATTAGTAAATGAATAAATTAGTCATCAAGCTGGAGTAGAGTTTGATTCATCTTCCATAATTCCTCTCACTATGGCCAAGACACCTTTAGCCATCACCAGTTCTATGAGTCTGTGGGACCGGCAATGACAAAACTATTTCCTGTGTACACATTGCACGACGTACACAAACCCCTATTCCTACCCAAATTCTGTCTGTTCCCGTAGGTCTCCCGTAGGCGTGTATAGGTTGGTTAGGGTGTTAGGATAACTAGGGTGTTAAGTAGTTGCTGTAGGTTTATAATCAGTAGGGTGAGGTAACCATAGATACCAGGCTCAATTGTTACAAACTTGCCACACTGTATGCATTTGGAATAACAGCCGTACTAAGCTGTAAGTCCCGGTGCGTACAAGTATTATAAAAATAAACTGATATTTGTATACAAGCTTTTTATTAATGAACTACTCCCTAAATTTCTTCTCTTTTACTTTAGATCTTGTTGGCTCAAAATATTGCCACTTCCACGTTGTCGTCGGTGGCAGCGCAGAGGTCACTTTGACTGCATGTTTTGGGTAGGACAAATAAGGCAGGATAGGACGTGGAGCATGTTTTGCAACATAGCTTCACAGCCACACCCTACTGGAGCATCTCCCTGCAGGGTGTAAACTTCCGTGGTCGACACGGAAGCATTGTTTTCACACAAAAGCAGCAATGTCCCACAGTATTTCTTGTTGCTATAATATGCTTCGTTATACTTATTTTTCGTCGCTTCTATTTTGTATTGTAGGTAGGTATATATTAATAAACTAAATTGGTTAAACAGAAGTTGAAAATAAATTAAATACAACTGCGGCTCCTCGAAGTACTATTGTTTACGAAACTGACTTTTCAAACATTTGTACGTCAAATGTCGTTTTCTTCGGCCATCCTTGTCGTGTCTCACTTGGTTCACTTCGGTTCGCGCCGCCATAGAAAGAGATGGGGGGGGGGGGGGGGAATCTCTCCTGACGGTCACGTGTCCTGACGCGATGCCCTGACGCGAGTTTAACATTTTTTACCCATTACAAAAAGTGTTCAACGCCGCTAAAGAAGTTTTCACTTCAAAAAGTTTTTTATTGTTTTTGTATGGGAGAAAACACTTAATGTACATTTTTTTGAAACTGAATAGAACTGATAGGCTGGAGCTCACACGAGCTATTGTACGATACACGGCCATCAAGATGACATACAATTCATGCACCGTTCGGCGCCCCGCTTTGCGTGTAGCAATTTTTGAAATTTTGAATTTTCGATACGTGATTTTTCAAATCTTTGACGAGGTTAAATTAACTTGCCGATCGATTTACTTATACTATCGTTAGTTTTAGCCTGCTTATGACCTTTGTGATGACAACAATTAAAAATTATATTGATTATATACCTACGTTTTTTTTTATTTCATTCCAAGAACTAACTCATTTAATCACCGTAATTATGGTTGAGTTATAATTATACAATATGTAACAAAAACCCTGTCCGATCCAATAAAGGCGTATTCCTGGTTCAACATACGTACTAGAAAAAATGGTTATAAAAATGTAACTCATAACAACCAAAAGTTATTGATTTTTTATTTTTATAATCCATGCGAAATTTAACACTGAATACGGCAAATTTTCATAAGTTGACAACACTCCACCCACCGGCAAAATCTTTTTATTTTTACCTATTTTTATTTCAAAGAACACCGCCCTACGCTACCGCGTAGTAGGCACTCTTTCAACTAGTCGCCGACTCTTTGATCTCGCCGACTCGTTGCCTACCGGCGCGCTACTTCTTGCCAGTCTTTCGTGGAGATAGCTTCCGATCGGACGTCCGTACGTATGACACGCTATCGTTTCGTGAACAATGTCGTATTCAAATCAGGAATATTTTAATAAGTTGATGTGTTTAGGCAAGACCGACTGCAATTATGCAGCTGCGCGTAGAATGTATGAGGTGCGTTTCGCGAATAGACCAGGTGTGACAGTACCGTCGGAGCGTGCGTCCCAACGCCTGCATAACCGCGTGTATACCACAGGCAGTGTTCAAGCAAATTTAGTGAAAAGGTGTCGAATGTGTGTTAGTGTTGGAGGTGGACATGTGGAACACGATCGCCGAAGTATGCAAGAACAACCAGTGAACGTTTTAATAAGCTGATACCTGCAGTCGGTTAGTACATTGCCAAAAGCACATCACATTCAAAAAAGCCCTTTTTAATTCAATTAATTATTTCTTGATAAACAGAATAAAGTCTGAAACACAAAATACAGAGAGTGTGTCTGAAATCCGAATCACTATGCCCACAAAACAATATCAGCTGATACCTACACGTAGGCAGGTATTTGTTTGGCGGCACGCGACAAAGCGGGGTCATGAGTTCATGACAAAGGATCATACAAACCGCCTCGCTCAGGCCTGTGCTCAGGCGGCTTCTTTGACACAAAACTGTAGGTGAACTTTGTCGAGCGATCAGTGTTGCCTTCGGTCAGATTTTATTTTTTATTTTAATTTAATTATATTCACTGGGGAAAAATAATAATCTCAAATCCATTAAATGGTTACGTATATGTGTTCGCAATACGATGCCGAATAATACCCTTAAGGATCGGACAGGGTTTTTGTTACATATTGTATACTAATGACATGAGCATCAACCAGCTCTAGCAGGGCCAAATGGGCCCTAGTCACAATAAAATTCTATTGTCTGTAATATTAAAGTCTGTAAAACCTAATTAAAGAATAGCGAACGATAATGAGGGTAGTTGTATAAAAATAGGACGTTTGAGCTTACTTTTATCAGTAGCTCTCAGTACTTGTGCGCGCTAACTTATTACGTTATTTTTTTATTGTGCTGTGATGGAAGGTTGTGATACCAATTTGGACATTGTCATGTTTGTGACAAACAACAATTGTTTTTCACAGCCCAATGTTTTATTTGAAGTTTTTGAGAATACTATTGATTTGTCAGAAAATGAAAAGAGGGTATTGAAACAATTCTGTCAGACTTAAGTTTGTTCGTTGAGGAACAAATGGATCTCGTGTAATCGCACGAGACGTACATACATAACAAAGTATGAGACATGGCTGCAAGAGAACATAAAATGGCCTGAGATCATGAAAGGAAAGATGACCCCTTATTTAGTGTCAGTAGAGCAGCAAACCCGTTCCAGTTCTGACTTTGTTTTAAATGAGGGTGCATCAACATCCTACACACCGGAGACGTGCAGTGTTGGAACATCAACATCAGTTGTGAGGCCGAGAAAACCATTTAAAGAGCTAAGCCCGCTACAGAAGAGAAGGAGAGCGGAAGACCTCCTAACGTATAGCACTGAAAGCCTTGCTCATGCAACCGGTTTGAAAGCACATGACAAGAATATAGCAGATATCGTTAAACTAGTCTCGGAGCAAAGAGGCTACAAGGATAAATAAATTGTTAAAGCCCAAGGAAACTGTGCCTATATATTCCGCTGATAAAGCTTTATTTATTTTGACCTCATTGAAGCTTTCGAAGTGGCAGTATATAACATTAAGATCTTGTGCAAAAGAAGAAGGAGTACCACTGTGTCCTTCTTATACTGCCATCCTTGAGGCGAAGTAGGACTGCTGCCCTCCAAAAGTTACCATTGTACATCACGGAAGGAGAGGTAAAAGTAAAGCTAAATTTTGGATAAAACTGTGCAAAGCTTGGAAAATTCCTACGTGTGGAACCTTCGCTGGATGGCAAAGAGTTAACAATTATATGCAAGTATGGCTTTGATGGTGCTTCAGGGCAAAGTTTGTATAAGCAAACTATGGCAGACGAAGACGATTCCAGTATGTTTATGTGTTCTTTTGTGCCTCTGCGCTTAGTTTGTGGCGAAGAAAAGGTATGGGAGAATCCAAAGCCATCTTCCACAATGTTCTGCTGACCAATTTATTTTAAGTTTTCAAACGAAAACAAGTTGAACATCGTGGAAGAACAGGCTCTGAGGCTCAGATTGAAGCAGTATCTAATTATAACTCAACCATAATCACGGTTGTAGAATCCTGTTGATTCCGTACTTATGTTGAACATATCACTTCACTGGCTCACTACCACACCAAGCGCCATCGTATATAGCCTGCTTCACTTTGTCTGTTTCCCGCCATTCCTCGTAACTGACAGATGACATAACATAACTGACAGCAGCTACCCCGCTTGTGTGAATGAGACAGTGTTTACATATCTATTTAATAGATACACTACAACGGTGATTAAATGAGTTAAGTAGTTCTTGGAATGAAATTTAAAAAAAAAAACGTATAGGTACTTATAATCAACATAATTTTTAATTGTTGTCATCATAAAGGTCATAAGCAGGCTAAAAGTAACGATAGTATAAGTAAATCGATCGGCAAGTTCATTTATTCACGTCAAAGATTTGAAAAATCACATATCGAAAACACAAAATTTCAAAAATTTGCTACGTGCAAAGCGGCGCCCAACGGTGCATGAATTGTATGTCATCTTGATGGCCGTGTATGGTACAATAGCTCGTGTGAGCTCCAGCCTATCAGTTCCATTCAGTTTCAAAAAAATGTACATTAAGTGTTTTCTTTTCTCCCATACAAAAAAAAACAAAAAACTTTTTTTTCTCACGCGTGGAGCGACTGATACCATCCATACGTTAATATTACGTAAAGGGAGGTATACTAGACCCATTACAATTTTTGTTTTTTTATTTCCGTACTTTAAGTTTCTATGAGTATGGAGCTCGATTTTCAGACCACTGTGCGGCGGCGAGTTTTGATAGATCTTATCAAAACTCGTCGCCGCGCCGCACCGCCGGCGGCGCGGCGGCGCGGCGGCGCCGTGTGTTCATACAAATCCAAGGGTGACTGATGCAGCGGCGCCGCGGCGGCGGCGATGCCGCTGCAGCTGCGGCATGATGTGTAAACGGCCTCAAGGATTAGGTACTCGTACCTAACATTCATACATAATTATTATGATTTCTATTTATTATAAACACAATCAATAAAAATTAAACTCTTGCTTTTGATAATTTTCATCGCAATTTTCGGATGAATCTGTGATTTCTTTATGCACATTATCAATAAGTCGCGGTCTGTTAATAAATTTAGGTTTTTTTATTGTTACAATGGCTTAGAAAACGTGTAGGTACTTACGCATTAGAAGTAACTTCCGTGTTGATATTTTCGACTTTCTTTCTCCTGTGAAAGATAATTACATTGTAGACGTTTTTTTAGTTATTTATAAAAATATATTTAAAAATTCAAAATACATTTAATTAAAATTAAATCGATTTTGTATCACTGGGAATCGAACCCGGGGACCCTCGAACACAAACCTGCGCGTCGTCTACATAAGCCAATGTAACGATTGCGTGTGTCGTCGAAAAAACTGAGCTTATGCGTAATAAGTGCATTTTCTTAAACTACCAAAATTCATAGTGAAAAAAAATATTCAGTAATAATAAAATGCTCTTACTTTTTAATTTCGTTCATATGTTCGGCGTTTGTTTTATATGAACGTTTTGTAGTCCTCCTAAGGGAATGTTTCACTTTATTTCCCATATTTACAAATGATATAATTGATAGCAAATTATTACGCTATTTTAACTTAAAAGTATTTTATATTTACATGAAATAAAAATATTTACAGAAAGAAGATATGCAAATAGTAATAATAAACAATGAATGTATGTACAAATAAATAATGCGGCGAAAAGAGCGACACGTCCGTATAGTATCAGGCCTCGGCCGGCATTATTGCTACACGGGGGTTTACCGTTTACGTACACATGCGCACTTATTATGTTCGGAACTATGAATATGCTATTTACAATAAAACTATTGTTTGAACTAAAAAAATAAAACACTATTATTTTGGTATGTTGCTTGTAGAATGATCTGACAAAAAATCAGAATGATTGTATGTATATTAGTATGGTTTCTATTGTAAAAAGAAAGTTTTTAGAGGTATCTTCATGATTTTTTTCTATCGTACCAAATTAGTTGTATTATGTTTTCAAAACACTATATATCTAAAACTTCAAAATACATTTAAATAAAATTTAAAAAGAAAGTACGATTTCGTAACCTTGGGAATCGAACCCGGGGACTCTCGAATACAAATCTACACGTCGTCCACATGCGCCGGTGTGACAGATATACGCGAAGTCGAAAACACTTACCTTATGCATAATGACTGCACTTTCTTAGATGTTTCTAAAATTCATAGTTTTATTGCAAAAATAAAAATATTCAGTTAAAAATAAAATGCTCATACTTTTTACTTTCGTTCATATTATGTTCGGCTTTTGTTTTATATGAACGTTTTGTAGTCCTCCTAACGGAATGTTTCACTATATTTCCCATTTATTTACAAATTATTACCCTATTTTAACTTTGTTATGTTACGCGGACACTGCCGGGAGACAAAAGTGAAACGCCCGGGAGTTGGGACTCGCCGTACAATAGATGGCGCGCGCCTTGCACCCATACATAACAAACTTAAAAGTATTTTATATTTACACGAAATAAAAATATTTACGGAAAGAAGATATGCAAATAATAATAAACAATGAATTTACAAATAAAACTTAACAAAAACATAACAATCTTGACGGAAATAGTGCGGCGAAAAGAGCGACACGTCCGTATAGCATCAGGGGGCCTACCACCATCTTTAACAAAACAATCTTATTTCAAGAGAGTTTTGTTTCAACCTTATAATAACAATGCTCATATTCGTACCATGACCCTAACCGTTCCATATTGTTTCATTCCTGCTTAGTGCTGGGAAAGAACGAACAATTTGTCTATTGATTACTTTAATAGAAAAGAAACATTGCTATATGAACTGTATAGCGCTCTCTCTTTCAAACGTTTGGTCCGATTCGTTTTTACGAGTTGATCTTGAAGCCAAATATAATATTAAATTTCAAAAGAAAACATAATTTGTATGAGTAATTTCCATAAAATGCATACTATTACATATACTTAAATATGTTGCTTTGTAGTAAGTAAGGAAATCAATTGAAAAATTTATAAAATACGCTGTGGCTAAATGTGACGTGATGTGAATCGGAACAAAATGTTTTGTAACAAAATGCTTACCTTATCAGCTGTGTAGCGCGAACGAAATTCGAAACTCGGTATGGCGATATTTTTGTTTGGATAACTAAGTGATTGAACTTATTTTTGTTTTAAATGCATAAGATCTCACTAGCTAACTCAGTCGACATGGAATCAAGCTATGGTTAAACATTGTTATTTAGTGAATATATTTTGTAACAAAGAAATATTTTACTGTTATTATTTTGAGTTTTTGAGTTAGTTTGTAACAGTGAAGTGTCAGTTGTTTGTTAGTTTGTTTTTGTGTAAGTTTTAGTAATCAGTGATTTGTTATTAATGCGTCAGCTAGACACTCTGGGAATTTTTAAATTCCAAAAACTCGAATATTTCATACACATTAGCCATCTAGAATCAAATAAGAAATTATTACTCCCGTAGGTATTAAAATCGCCAGAAACACAATTAATTTGACAAGTATACGTAATATATACATTTTACTTACTATAAATGACACTACAACACATCACAGCACATTTTTTTTACATAAATTTGCAAAGCCGTAATGAATAAGTGAGCGTCCGAGGAACTTTTATAAGATTGTTAAATTAGACGCTAGAACACTATCGCGTGCTGTCAAAAGTCACGTCGTGGTACGAATTGAATGAACTTTTAGAGGTGACGTCACCAAAACTGCTAAGAAAACGACTTTGTTTCAAGATCGTAATAAGCTTATTTTAAGGACGTCATGGTACGAAGAGACAGAGTAAGGTTATATTAATACTGTTATAAGAGATGGTGGTAGGCCCCCAGGCCTCGGCCGGCAGTGTCGCTACACGGGCGTTCACGCACACATGCGCACTTTTTATGTTCGGAACTATGAATATTCGATTTACAAAAAAACTATGTACGTAATAATTAAACGCACAGATTGGCCAGCTAACAGCGATCTAAAGCCGGCTGTACACATGGGGCCAAGGTGTTGGGCCAACGTGTTGGGCAAAAATGATGGATAACCAAGATTGCTGTTCACACATTGGCTTACTGATCATTCTGCATTGGCGCTTCAAAGATGGACGTAGAAGTTCTTGCAGCCGCGGCAATTTATTTATACAGTACGGTTAATTATTACGTACATGTGCACCAAAGTAGAGTGACTAAAAAGAAATGGCGCAAAAGAAGGTGGTGGATGGTGACTATTCATCGGAATAGAACGAGGTAAATGTGTTATTAGTTATTATTGATATACAGGGTGATAATAATTTTGCTATCGGAACATGGGAACGTAAATTTCACTCACGCGCAACGATACTGTCTCCGCTGACGAGTAACAACGAACTGAACAAGACACCAACGTGTGAACGCTGTTTGCGGAGCGCGCCAAGATCCTTTGATGTGTGCACAAAAAACCGACACTATTCGGATGGCCTGCCAATGTTGGCGCCAACTAGACCAATTAAGCCAACATACCGCCAGGTAGCTCTCTACACGTTGGCCCAACACGTTGGCCCAACACCTTGGCCCCATGTGTACAGCCGGCTTAAACCCAATAGAGCATCTTTGGTGCGAAGTCAAGAAAAAGGTTTCAAATCGACAGTGTGGCAATTTAAGAGAGTTCTACGACGTTTTCTTAAAAGAATTGAACTCTGTCTCTCTTGTGAAATGTCAAAAAATGATAGAGTCAATACCTCGCCGGTGTAAAGCAGTAATTAAAAGCGGTGGACATGCTACTAACTATTAATTTTAGTTTAGAATGTATTCAATTGCTTTTTTTCTTTACACACTTCACATTAATGTGATTTATTTAATCTAAGTTTCGTATAAAATAACTCTCGAGCAGTTTAATAATTCGTTCTTAATTATTTGTCCAGCTTCATTACTATTTGAATTTGTTACTATAGAGAATAAACAAAATTTGTAAAAAAATAGTTAGTGATTTTATTATATATTTCTAATCCCGTGTGCTCTATTCATGTGGCTATATCATAACATAACTAGTTACTTCTAAGAAGGAACACATAACTACAAATGACATGATTTAGATAAAAAATTCTGGAACTTCAAATCATTCTTAATTATATGACCACAACTGTATAGAGGTATGAGGAACAGGGTGTAAAGTTCACTCAACCTCCATAGATAAGAGAGGATCCTCCGACCAGACGGGTGTTATGTCTGGCGGGCAACTGCCCAATGGTTCATGTCGAGCTGTTGTATACAGGGTGAATTTTTCAAGTGGGCGTGGATGGCCAAATCCGAAACTATGAGGAATAGCGAAAAGTACTCAAAGGAGTCGCGGGCTCGATTTTGATGAAAACTAAAACTGCATCATTGGATTTTTGAAAAATCAATATTTCTAGCCAGGAATCGAACCTGTTGATTTTGAAAAAAAAAAAAACATACTGTATTATTACACCATTCGATAGTGTCGCTAATAAGGATCGAATTCTGGGAAGTAATGACATACGGCAAACTAAAGGAAAGAACTCATTTTTAACAAAATACTTTTTTTTATTTTTCTTATGTTACCTACCTCATCATCATCTGCCTAGACTTTTCCCAACTATGTTGGGGTCAGCTTCAACCGGATGCAGCTGAGTACCAGTATTTTACGTTTAGCGACTGCCTATCTGACCTCCACAACCCAGTTACTGGGTAATACGATACCCTTAGTAAGATTTTAAGACTTGGTAGTCAGAAGCTCGAAGGCTGACAACCAGCGTCAGACCTTCGAGCTTCTGACTACCCGTAACGACTGTCAAAGATCCAGGAATGACAGCCGGGACTAACGGCTTAACGTGCTTTCCGAGGCATGGAGGGGTCTCGGTATGTAAAGATGGTCACCCATCCACAGACCAACCGCGGCAAGCGTAGCTTAACCTGATGGATTGCAAAGATCGTAATAGAAATTTGAATTTAGAACATAAGGTTGTGAAGGTGACTGCGCTGCGGGTGTGTTAATAAAAATATTGAGCATCATTTCGAACAAGGTACGTAATTTAGAATATATAATACTTTAAAATAAGAAGACGTTTATTAAAATTAAACATTTTCCTTAAGCTTGCCGTATATCATTACTTCCCATAATTTGATCCTTATTAGGGACACTATCGAATGGTGTAATAATACAGTGTGTGTTTTTTTTTTTCAAAATCAACAGGTTCGATTCCTGGCTAGAAATATTGATTTTTCAAAAATCCAATGATGCAGTTTTAGTTTTCATCATAATCGAGATCGCGACTCCTTTGAGTACTTTTCGCTATTCCTCAAAGTTTAGAATTTGGCCATCCACGCCCACTTGGAAAATTCACCCTGTATATGCTAGTTGCGCGGTAAACTCTGCTTGCGAGATGCAGAATTTGCGTGACGTCAGTGACGTCAATGACGCGTTGTTCGCATGTGGTGTTGTCGATACCGCTACAATTATAATTCTGTATGTGATTTTATCTGGATTACAGAAAATAAAGACAGTACATAAGTACTTTCTTGTTGCAAATGTTGTGTGGTATCACACCAAGTTGTTAAGGTTTTAGTACTTTTAAAGTGTCCATAACTTTAATTTTATAAATAAATTGTCCAGCACAGCTATGCACAACCCTGACAGTAACACATGTGAAACAAGTGATTCATTAAGTGTTGATGATTAAATAAACAAAAGAAGTAAACATTTCATACCTTCATTTGATATTTTCTGAAGTAGTTGCTTATTCCGCTTAATTATGTGACATTTTTTAGAAGTAACTGCAGGGAAATCCAGTTCTATGAAGTTGCCCACTGCCTGTGTTGTGTCCTTGAGGCGCCAGTATAATGTGTCAAAACCACAGCCCAAGTTTATTATCTGGCATTTGGTGCCACAACGCTGGAAATATTATACATTGTTAACCCTATGGCCTCACTAAATACATTCACAAACTACAATACAATCTCTTTTTAATGTTGTTGCATGGCAAACAAGCAGGCGGTACAATTGATGGCAAGTGGTCACTGAAGACCACAGACACTGTGATGTGTTTTGTGCCAGTACCAAGTGCATTATGACCACTTCCACAGATAAGCTCCTCCTTTAGCACCTCTACTACTACTCACTGTCATGAAAACGAACAAAACAGTTAAGAGTGATGTTAAAGTTATTGATGTCAAAGTTTCTGCATGTTTGAGTTGCGGTACATGATGATGCCTCTAACCTCTAAGAACTGATGAATAAATATTTCCATAGCCCTGACTCGCGCGTAGTAGCCGCGGTTAATCTCGGGCGCTTTGCGGTCAGTGTGCCGTGCAAAGTACGAGATGTAGTCATCCTTCCAGTAGCCGAGCTCAACGGCGCATCGCTTACATTCCGTAGCGTCTGTGTTCGTCGCAATTATTGCCTCGTCCTCCGCCGTCCATGATTTTATGTTATCCATTTTGTAAACACTAATGATACGAATGAAGCCACAAAATTATGTAATGTTTACACATAACATTACAGGCTGCCAAGAATAATTGCCGAATTCACTCGATGTAAGCAGCAAGCGCACCTAAAATAGAACAGGTGTTTTTTATGTTTATCATCATATAAAATGACAACAATATAACTCGCTCACAGATGAATGCTGCTGGGTTGATAATGGTTGATAACAAACTAAATTAACACAGACACAGAGTACTTTTTAATACAAACTAATGTCATGTCATCATCAGGGCTGCAGTTTTGACATTACCAAAAAACCATAAATTCATTGACAGACGTTTGTTTTATAATGCGTCCCTGAAACGATCAAGTATACTTGACAAGTCTACGTGCTTGAAGTGAATATTGATCGTTTACAGCGTTGACTTGACAAATCCCGTCAAGTATACCATCACCGGGCCATTCCGCTCAATTAGGCCGACTTTTATTTGCAAATGGTAATGACATTTGGTGCGTGTTGATTGCAATAATAAATTAAATAAAGGTGTTATACCTACTTTTTTAGATAGCGGCGCCATACGTAAAAACATGTAAGAAATGTCATATAAAGTAAAAAAAGAATGCAGCTATGATATTTAATATATTATTAGCATATATTCGCCGTTAGTGGATTTCCGCGGATTGACCCCACAACCATACCACCATACTACCACCACACTGGACCATACTTGACAAAAAATTTGATTGACGGCACTTGAACGTCTTGAACCACCTTGCGCTTGATGCGACCTGACGCGACTTGACAAGTTTATATACATTTGCGGCCGGAACATCGAAGATGGCGGACGACGAACCCGACCGAGACGTGGCTTTGGCGCCAAGCGCTGACCTAATTACCGAGCGTGATTTTGTGATATTATTAATATCTCTCTACAGAGATTATCCTGTATTGTGGAAAATTAAAAGTAAGGAGTATGCGGATAAAAACAAAAGGTCGCTTGCTTTAACAAGCATAGTCAAAGCACTTCGAGTATATAAGCCTGACTACACCGAAGAGTTATTGAAGAAAAAAATTAACGCATTAAGAACCAACATCAATAAAGAAAGAAAAAAGATTGAACAAGCAAAACTCAAACTCAAACTCAAAGCATTTATTTCAATTAAACCATTTACAGGCACTTTTGAATTGTCAAGAAGTCAGTCAGTCAGAAAAAATGAAGCTAGTTGCCCATTCCAAAGCGTAGGTACCTATGGAGAAGAACGGGCAAGAAACTCCATGGACACTCTTTTAAATCAAAATAAACGGTCTGGCGCCTCTTCCGATGACGTACCTTAGAGTTATAGAGAGCCTTTGGCTGGCAGGAATAACTTGTCGCATATTGGTATCTTGCTTTTCAATATTGGGTCGAATCAACTCCAACAATGTTTCAAAAGAATCGTTGTCCACTCATAGAAAATTTTTATAATCGTCAGGCTCAGTTGCTTGAAGAGTTCTTTGCAAATGTTCATGCGTGAATCGATATCTCATTTTATACCACTCCTTACACCATCGCCTCTTTCTTTTCTCTTTTTCTGTGATAGATACTGCTAGAGTTATAGCAAGGAATGCCTTGTCTGCGTTGGAAACCATTATTAATCTTTGCGACGGCCACTTTCCTGGGCACAGGGCGATAAACGACTGCGGCATGTGGACTTGGCGGCACCTTCAAGTCGCGTCAAGTGAAATCGTCAAGCACGTAGACTTGTCAAGTGCCGGCCGCAAACGTCCGGTTTCCTGATTCGGAATTCATTTTCGGAATTCAGATTCGGAAACCCGAATGCAAGCATTTCATAAAAAATGTTCTCTCCAGCGCACACGTTCTTAAATTTTCCGTTCGGAAACCCTGACGGAAAATTTAAGAACGTGTGCGCTGGAGAGAACATTTTGTATGAAATGCGTGCATTCGGGGTCTCCGAATCTGAATATTCCACAGAGTACTTTTATATACTGAATTCCGATTTCCGAAACTGAAACCGGACGTTTGCGCCCAGCCTCAGAACAATAGACCTATTTTTTTTTTTATTTAATGGCCTGGTTGCTGGGACCTTTTAGCCAAGTCTTTATTTGGTTTAGTAATTTTCTTCACAAAATTTCTTAAAAAGTGTTTTTATATATTGCTCGACAGCGAGTCTTATTTTTAACCGACTTCAAAAAAGGAGGTTCTGTATTCGACCCGTATGTATGTATGGTTTTATGTCCGCGATTTTCTCAAAAACTAATGAACCAATTTTGATAATTCTTTCACTAATGTGATCTTTATACTTTCAGGAAGGTACAATACACACACAATACATTAGGTACAACAACAATACAATACATTAGGTAATTATTCTAATGTACGAAGTTATATGCATAAATGTACTGCATGTCCGGCATTTCTAGATACGAATTTTGATGATTCTTCTAGTCGGTGTCTTCAATTCTTCAATGCACAAGTGTTAATTGAATTTGTGTGGGTTAGGTTACAATACAACTAAAAAGTGAAAAAAATAAAAACTTTTTTACAAAAAAAACAACCGACTTCAAAAAAAACACTACAAAATGATAAATAACTTTAATTTCGCAAGTCGGTGCCAAAAAACTTTTTTACAAAAAAACAACCGACTTCAAAAAAAGAACTACAAAGTGATAAATAACTTTAATTTCGGAAGTCGGTGTCGTTGGTTTCGCATTTTCGTTTTTTGACACCGACTTCCGAAATTAAAGTTATTGATCACATTGTAGTTCTTTTTTTGAAGTCGGTTGTTTTTTTGTAAAAAAGTTTTTATTTTTCACTTTTTAGCTGTACCTACCTACCCCACACAAATTCAATTAACACTAATGCATTGAAGAATTGAAGACACCGATTAGAAGAATCAGAACCTCCTTTTTTGAAGTCGGTTAAAAATTCGCATAGAAATGCCGGAGATGCAGTACATTAATTATGCGTAAGTATAACTTCGTACATAAGAATAATTACCTAATGTATTATATAGTAAAACCTTCCTGAAAGTATGTAGATTACATCAGTGAAAGAATTATCAAAATTGCTTCATTAGTTTTTCAAACATACATACATACATATATACATACATACATACATAAGGGTCGAATACAGAACCTCCTTTTTTGAAGTCGGTTAAAAACGAAAATGTGGAACAACGACACCGACTTACTAAATTAAAGTTATTTATCATTTTGTAGTTTTTTTTTTTTGAAGTCGGGTGTTTTTTTTTTTTTTGTAAAAAAGTTTTTCAATAATTCGGTCAAGCGGCGGGAGGTATTATTTAACACAACACTTTCACTACACAATTCACTTAATTCACCCGCTAAAATCAGTCTGTGTAACTTATGATTTGAACAGTCAAAAAGCATGTGATCAACATTTCCAATATCTACACCGCAACTTGTACAGACGCCAGCACATCAAGCTACTCGAAACTGTAAAATTTTCCTTATCAACTTTGAACCTTATGGTTTAGCAATAAAGTTGAAAATCTATTAAAGTTTGACAGGTTGTAGTAGCTTGATGTGCTGGCGTCTGTACCTACATATTTTGTTTTCTTGAACAATACCCAGTCTCGCTAAATGAGCTGGTGTTTTGGAATGGCCAAAGCGGAGTCTGTTCATCGTCGTTATGAAGTGTCGACTAGCTGTTCTCAACTTATAATACCACGGCTTAGAAGGTATCTCCTCTTGAATATTTCCGTACCATACCATATACCTTTTGTTTCTCGATCTTTCTTACAAAAATTATCCCAAAAAGCATTTATATTTATTCTTATTTCAGTATAACAGTCAGTGAATGGAATTGAAGAAGTTAATCTCACGTCTAATGAATAAGCATAAGCAGTCTTATCAGCTCCTATACCTTTATGTGATGGAACCCACGAAAAGAAAACTTCAACTCCTTTTTGAAGATAATTATATAATTACCATACATTATATGAAATATATATATATAAAAAAGAGCAGTGGTGGCCCAGTGGTATCAGCCGCGACTTACAAGTTGTAGGTCGTAGGTTCGAACCCCGACAGGCGCTTTACTTTGTGTAAATTATTTCATCACCACTGCTCTCAAAACGGTGAAGGAAAACATCGTGAGGAAACCGGCATGTCCTAGAACCAAAAATTCGAAGACATGTGACATCCACCAACCCGCACTGGGCCCGCGTGGTGGATTACGGCCCACTCCCTCTCACAGAGAGGAGGCCTGTGTCCCAGCAGTGGGAACGTTATAGGCTGATTATGTATTATGTATATGAAATATAGTTACTTTTAAAATGCACATCATAACTTTCAAGACTTTTAAGCTCCGCTAATGAGACACAATTGATTTTCTATTGTTTCGTCGCCGATCGGCGAACCGCGCCGCTTAGCTAAGTGACTCTGTTATTATTATTATAAGCCTGTGTTGTCCCACTGCAGGGCAAAGGCCTCCCTTCTGTTATAATTAATAAACTCGAACACTTGTACACATCACTTTATTGGTACTCAAGACTCAACACAGTAAAATAGTAATTATAACTCAAGCGAGACCACTTTTATCATCGTTTTTGCTGGGAGAGGAAAAATGCAATTTTTCACTCTTCCCGCCGTTTTTCATCAGTGCCTTATTTATGGGTTGCCACAAACCAAAGAGCATAAAATGTTTAAAAAAATGATAATGTTGCAACCCACAAATAATATTAGTTAAATAGTCGATTATTGTGTATGCTAACATTCGGCTAATCCTGACGACAAACGCGGCCTCGCGTTTAAAAAAAAAATTAAAATAAACAAATAGAGAAAGATAAAAAAAAGGTACATCGAAATCATACTATTCATTAAGAACTCATTTAAAAATAAACTAAGAGATAAAAATAAAAAAAAGGTACATCGAAATCTTACTATTAATTAAGAACTCATTCACTCTTAAATTCGTAACTTCGTCTAATCGATTATAAGTACTGTCACTTATAGTGACTCACTCTTATAACTAAACATCGACTACAAGCACTCTCACTCGTAGTGACTCACTCTTATAACTAAACATCGACTACAAGCACTCTCACTTGTAGTGACTCACTCTTATAACTGAACATCGACTACAAGCACTCTCACTCGTAGTGACTCACTCTTATAACTAAACATCGACTACAAGCACTCTCACTTGTAGTGACTCACTCTTATAACTAAACATCGACTACAAGCACTCTCACTCGTAGTGACTCACTCTTATAACTAAACATCGACTACAAGCACTCTCACTTGTAGTGACTCACTCTTATAATTAAACATCGACTACAAGCACTCTCACTTGTAGTGACTCACTCTTATAACTAAACATGGACTACAATCACTCTCACTTGTAGTGACTCACTCTTATAACTAAACGTCGACTACAAGCACTCTCACTTGTAGTGACTCACTTTTATAACTAAATATCGACTACAAACACTCTTAGCTGTAGTGACTCACTTTTGTAACTAAACATCGACTACAAACACTCTTAGCTGTAGTGACTCACTTATAACTAATCATCAACTACAAGCACTCTCAGTAGTAGTGACTCACTTTTATAACTAAACATCGACTACAAGTACTCTCACTTGTAGTGACTCACTTTTATCTCTATTTATCGTTTATGGGCACATACACCCGTAAAGACTCACTAATCATCACTATTTTCACTATCGCTACATCTCACTTATATTTTATTTATGTATATTGCAACAAGTCCGTTCACTTTATTTCATTCTAAAATTAACATTATTTAGTAAGAAATAACAAACATTCTTCTAAACTCTTGTGTATTTAATAATCAGTAATATTCTCTGTAAATACAGGTCAATAGACATCGCTTTAATGAATACAGATAAATATATTTATTATGTACAGTTCTCTAAGTTGAAGTGAAATGTTGTCCAAGTGGGACTTCATTATCAAATTAATTTTATTTCATGACCATGTTTTAAGCAATATTGTCAAATCACAATATTGACGTTCACTGTTAATCTGAAAATCTCAATTATATTACTACAACAATAGTTATTGCTGACTCTTACTCTGAATCACTCGACATCGCATCATGATTAAAAACAAGCCAAAAGGGTGTATCCTATCGACGGCATAAACCGACCTATATGGTTTGCAACCTTCTTTTCTAGTAATAGGAGTGTCCTCTATTTCATAACGATCGTTGCCTATTATTTTAGATACTCTGTACGGTCCTACACATTTTGGTATTAGTTTACGGCTCTGTCCAGGGTCTGTACGGATATCTTTTTCTACACGAACTAAATCTCCTACTTTATACTCAGTTGGTTTTTTATGAGACTTATCAAAACGCTCTTTTTGTAGTCGTTGGCTTATTTGAATTCGCGAGTCTGCATCCGATCTAATTTCATCGCGATCTAACGGTTTATGAGATTCCGCGACAAGTGGATTCATAAAACCATCCGAAACGCCGGTAGTTTGAACTCCAAACAACATTTCTGAAGAAGTACGACCAGTGGATTTGTTTATTGTGTTGTTCAAAGACCACTGTATCTGGGGTAAACACAAGTCCCACTCATTTTCTGGTTTATTGTGATTAGCAGCCGTTATGGCATCAACAATAGTCCGATTATACCTCTCAACTTGACCGTTGGCCCTGGGAGAGGCAACCGCATTTAAGATATGTTTAACGCCCCTTTTATTAATAAAATTGGAGAACTCTTTGCTTGTAAAACTAGTGCCGCGATCAGATATCAGACGACGTGGCACTCCGAATAGCGAGAAATATTCCGTAAATACCTGCACCGTAGTACTACTTTTAACATTTTTTACTGGCTTTATATAAATAAATTTAGTGAAGGCATCAATGATCACTAAAATATGACAATTCTTCTTCTTGCTGATAGGAAAGGGACCGCAGTGATCAGTATGAAGTGTATCAAACGGTTTATTAATTTTTTGGATTGGATGAAGCTCCCCTTCTTTAGCTCCAGCTGGCAACTTATTGTGGGCACAATTTAAGCACGAACTGCAATATTTTTTAATAAAACGTCTCATTTTTTTAAACCAGTATATCTGATTAATCCTACTGTAAGTCTTTTCAAAACCGAAATGACCGACATCGTCGTGATTCATACGAACTATTTGCCATCTCACTGATTTTGGAACTACCCACTTTAAATTAGTTATATCATTTTTGTCATTAGTTATTCTGTACAAACGGCCATTTTTAACAGTATAGTTCTTATGAATCTCGACAATATCTTTTGTTTCTGAATCATTCAAAATGTTAATTATCCTTTGTATTTCTGAATCCTGTTCCTGCACTGTGCGCAACCACGCATCCAGTGCCGGATTAAGACTACTTGATGCCCTAAGCAATCCACGCCTGTGGGCCCCCCTATCCACTAGTCGCCTTGTATTTTTTTCAATAAATCGTCGAGCGATTTGTTAAAATTAGCGCACGTCTCAAGAATGACTTTTGGGTCTTGTAATATCTTGCTGACGAACAGCCTTGCCTTTTATGTCTAGCAAATATTTTTTCGGTGCTGTTATGTTAAAAAACATTGAGGCAGTCGTGGGGAGTACCGACAGACGTGAAAACTTAAAACTACCTAGGTGTGTAGTTTTAACTGCCTCAATGTTTTTTTTTATGTGCCCATCGGGGTCTCCGCTCAAGTACCTCCTTACAGTTTTAAGTTAGTAAGACAAGGAAGTAAATCATTCAGGCTCTCGACAGCTTGAATGATTTTGGGGGTCATGATCCCCATGCCCCCCCCTGGGACCGCGCCTAGTTTATGGTGCCCCCCGAGACGTGATGCCCTAAGCAATTGCTTAATTTGCTTAGGGGTTAATCCGGCACTGCACGCATCGTCATCTATTGTGAAAACATCAACCACCTGTACTACGTCATTGGATTCAGAGTCACTTGGGTTGCGTGACAGTGCATCGACATGACTCATCTTATTACCATCGCGATGTTCTACAGTAAAATCGTACTCCTGCATTAATATGTACCAACGCGCTACTCTCGGTATCAAATCTTTCTTTGTCATTGTGCCGCGTATAGCGGCACAATCAGTGACAACTTTAAATGATTTACCCAAAACATAAACTCTAAACCTATTCAAAGCACAAACTACCGCCAAAGTTTCCAACTCATACGAGTGTAGTTTGCTTTCATCTGGTGTCGTTTGACGGCTATAATAATCTATAGAATGGAATACTTTATCTGAATTCGCCCGTTGTAACAAGATTGCTCCTATACCGATTTTACAAGCGTCAGTGTGAATTTCTAATTCAGCCTCTGGGTCATATAGTGCCAAAACAGGTCGAGTGGTTAATTTACTTTTTAATTCATTAAATGCTTTTATTTGAGGTTCGTTAAAACACCAAGAAACATTTTTCTTTGTAAGAATCGTTAGAGGTTTTGCTATCATAGAATAATTTTGAATAAACCGTCGGAAATAACTTGTAAGGCCAACAAACTGTCGAACCTCGTGAACATTTTTAGGTAAAGGGAAATCTACTACAGCTTGAATTTTGACTGCCCCGGGTCGGATGCCATCGGAATTAATCTCGTAGCCCAAATAATTTATACGAGTCTGAAAGAAATCGCACTTTTTAAGATTTAATGTTAGATGAGCAGACCTTAATAATTGAAAAACCTTCTCCAGCTTCTCTAAACCCTCTTCAATTGAACGTGATGTCAACAATAAATCGTCCATATAAGCCAACGCCAAATTTTGCTTACCCCTAAGCATACAGTTAATAGTCCTTTGGAAAACACTAGGTGCATTGGCAAGTCCAAACGGCATTCTTTCAAACTCATACAAACCATCCGGTGTTACAAACGCAGTATATCGCTTACTGGCTTCACTCATTGGCACTTGGTAGTATCCTGAAAAAAGATCAAGGCTTATGAAGAACTTGTTGCCCCCTAATCTGTCTAGTTGGTCTTCGATGCGAGGCAATGGATATTTATCTTTTAACGTTTTTCTATTTAGGGCCCTATAATCTATACACAGCCGTTTATCCCCATTTTTCTTACTCACTAGACTCGAATAATCCGAAGTGCTTTCGCGTATTATACCGTTCAATAATAATTCTTCAATCATTTTATTTAGGTGGTCACGCTCACTGTGTGATATTCTATAAGGATTATATACTACTGGTCTATTGTCTGTCAGCGTAATATCCATTTTTGCTAGATTAGTTTTACCTAACTCTCCTAAGTTCATTGCAAAACAATCCCTATATTTCTTTAACAAATCGAATAACTGTACTTTTTGTTGTTCTGATACTTCCGTACTAATTTTTATATCCGATAAAGGTAACTCTACATAATTTTTAGTTTCCGTTGTTAAACCTATATATTCCTTATTTACTTCTTGATAGTGTTGACCCCGAACTAATAAAGTTCCTTTATAAATATTTAAATCGTTAGATGATAAATTTGCTATCATTAAATATCCTTTACCTGCTTCAAACTCAAAAACCCCAGACAAAACAGCATATTCATTTTGCGGTAAAATTCAAAGACTATATTGTATCCACAAGCTACCACTATACGCGTCATTGGTAATAGCATCTATTGGCATCATAGATTTAGGTTTTATCACTTTATCAGCATCTGCGTATACTTTAGTCTTAAACACATTATCATCAAAATCTGGCGTATGCATAAATACTAGTTCATCCGTTGTTTTTAAGATAATAACATTAGGTTTTTCTGTAAAAGACTGCCCTACTAAAATTGGTGTCTGTAAATAATTATCATCTACAACTAGAACTTCCGTTTCAGCTTTAACTGAGCCAATTTCCAAAATTGCTATAAACTTTCCTAATGGCTTTACAGCGGAATTTCCGAATCCCTGTAAAATGGGTAATTTTTCGATATCCCAATCATGTACTATTAACTTTGCATTTGATTCTCTTACAAGAGTACATTTGCTACCCAGGTCAACGTATCCTTGTAAGATAACGTTGTTTATTCTGACATCTTTGTAATATTTTAAATTTGCGAATTCACTATTAGTAATGCACAATATAGTTTTATTTAGTTCTGTAGCGGTATTCGTTTTATTTAAAGAGTCATTGTTATTTGCGTTTCTTCTACGACAGTCTTTAGTTTCATGTCCCAATTTAAAACAAAAGTTACATCGTTTAATGGGTTTGTTACACTTTAAACTTATGTGCCCTAGCTCATTGCAATTATAACATCGAATGTTATCATTTGTACTGGTTCTTGTTTGCTCATTTGAAACCTTATTGGAATTCTTAGGTGGCGCATTATTTCGGTTACGGAAGTTGGAAGTAGGTGTATTATTGTCGTGTTGGGACACGGTACGCAAGTAATTAAGGATTTGTTCCGGTTCATTAAACATGCAGGCTCCTGCTGCCATTCTTACAAATTTGTCGTCAATACCGTGTATAAGACAGCCAACTGCTTTATTACCAGTTATCTCACATTTATTTATAAGTGCCATTTTGTCATAATAATAATGTTCTAAAGACTGACCAAATTTACACCTAAGCCTTAGCATTGATGTCAACACATCTCCATAATTTTCGTTGGAAGGAAAAGCCTGTTTTAATTTTTGAACCCACTCATTCCAATCAAATAGTACCGAGGGTAAACCCTGATACCACTTCTTGGCTAAACCACTTAATTTGGGAAGGGCATAGTGACATATTTGACGATCATTCCAAGAGTAAATCTGCGCACATTCACTGACCTTGTTAATCCAATTTTCTATTGTTTGGCTATTATCACTAGGGTCAAATTCGGGTACAACACTAAAAGCAACAGGAAAGTTGTTTTGAGCCCAGAAATTGGATGTGGGTAGTGACGCAGAGTTACCGATGGGGTTATTCATATTTAAAGGAATATTATTCAATAACTTATTATTATCCGATGAATCAGGGATAGTGTGGTTAGTAGTAGTAGTAGAAGTCAACGGAGGAGTTTTAGCACAGAATACTTAAAGTTTTAGTTAACTCACGATCAGTATGTTTAGAGCGCCTTTGCTTCCTATTTCTCTTACTATATTGTCTATGGCTACTGCTATGCTTTTTAACACGACGTCGCATTTTACTATGCCGCGACCTACGGTTGTTATCATCACTATCGCTACTATTTACAGAGCAACTATCACTACTTGTCTCACGTCGCCTTCGCTTAGAATTGCCCATTATCACGTTAAACGATTTTGAGTGATTCAAAATAAAATCAAAATTATTTAAATGCAGCAACAACAAATAACTAATATTTATAATGATATAGATAACTAACAAAAGAAAATAATAAAGTCAGCTGAAATTCGTTTGCAACACAAGTTAATCAAACAATAATATAACCGCTTTAACTAGCAACTAGAAATTTTAAACGATCGGTAATATAATACTTAAAATAATAATTCCATCGCAATTGTGGACTATTCAAATCTCAAATTGTCTTTTATTACAAATGTAAATACTTAAACTAAAACTGGTATCACTTTCACTAGGTACTTCTCAACGATCACTATTAATGTTATTGCTCTAAATGTTTGAACTTTGTTTTTTATTTCAAGCACGCTCGTGCATGCTTATGCACATGTTATAACAACAATAAGTTTGTCACAAAATCACAGGGAAACGAAGTTATACGAGTACCAGGCCAGGCGCACTCTACATTTTAGGCGTGCGCAGGTACGCGGTCGGTACACGGCGGGTTCGAGTAGTCGGGCCAATTCAGGGCGCTGTGCGCCGAGCGCGCTCTCCGGATCGCACGTTAGTTCAATAATTGATAATAATGACTCACGCGTCGTGTCGCATCGTCCGTTCGTCGCTTCAGATATTAACTCAAACTGTCCTTGGTCCAGGAAACCACAGCGTCAGGCACGTAGATAAACTTTAGCACACTTCTGACTTGTTATAATTAATAAACTCGAACACTTGTACACATCACTTTATTGGTACTCAAGACTCAACACAGTAAAATAGTAATTATTATAACTCAAGCGAGACCACTTTTATCATCGTTTTTGCTGGGAGAGGAAAAATGCAATTTTTCACTCTTCCCGCCGTTTTTCATCAGTGCCTTATTTATGGGTTGCCACAAACCAAAGAGCATAAAATGTTTTAAAAAATGATAATGTTGCAACCCACAAATAATATTAGTTAAATAGTCGATTATTGTGTATGCTAACACTTCCCTCTGTGTGAATGAATGATGAAATAAAAATTAGAAATGAATAAGTGAATCTGTCAAAATCAAAAAATATTTATGGTTATTTACATTGTCAATACGCCTAAGAGCTTCAAAGACTGCATATAGGTCTGCAGTGAATATGCTACAGGTATTAATAAGTCGGTTGTTTAACAAATATTGTTAGTGGCAATCAATAACCATTATATAATAATTGTACCATGGCAATAACCACGAATAGTGCAACACCAAAAAAAAAAAAGTATGTCAACAAATACAGTGCTTATCCCAGCCAGTTTATAAAATTATAAAGTTATAAAATAAACATAATAATTTAGTCATTAAAATGAGTACTAAAGATTTGTTAAAGTTTTTGAAATTTATAGATGGCATAACTGATATGGAATTTGATATTAGACCAAGTCTACCTTCCTATTTGCCTTCTAATATTCCACGATTGACTAGGCCTCGAACTGAAAATTTTCAAAATTATGATGATTTAGACTTTTTCAAAATATACAGGATGTCAAAGAACACAGTTTTATTCATATTAGATCAAATTAATGAAGAGCTGGAATTCGACAGTGACAGGTAAGTCCTAGACTTCTAAAATATAGTAAAGTATTTATCATTTGTATCAAATAATAATAAATCGATGGTTTGCATAGGTTTTCTGTTGAGGAACAGCCTCTCTTCTTTACATAAAACTTCATAATCTAACTGTTCTATTGTAGGGAAAATATTATTACTTGCTTGAAGGTGCAAATAAACTACAGTAAAACCCGTTTAAGACAAGTTCACAGGGACCCAACCAAAAACGCGTCTTAAGCGAGAAAACGTATTATGCGGAATCGGGAAAAAAACATAAAATATTATTATGTATTATGTTCTAATTTCGTATATGTATGTAGGTATTAAATTATACATTTATAAATTACATTAAACACATAGTGTAATTGTATTTGTAACATAGAAACTGGTAACTGAAGCTCAGCAGCTAACTGAGTTTGATTTGTGGTTTGTGATTTTTCATCAAAAACTTTCAATATCTTAATTTTTTCTTGAAGTGACCATGCCTTTCGCTTAATTGTAGTAATTTTTTAGTAAACAAATGTGACCGCTACCTGCTACTACAAGAGATAATAGGTACGTGTTGTTGGCGTATTGAATGCGATTAAGAATAGTAATAGGTAATACGGGCTGGTGTCCGCAACTCCACGTCAATGCGCGTATTTTACGTACGGGTGGGAAAATCGATTATTCGATCCACCCCAGCTCCTCGAGGAAGGCCAGCAACGCCTTGATGTTACTGACCGTCTCACGTATAGGGTACCTGGGTTACCGAAGTACTTTGCCCTGTACGTGGCGACCACTGGGCAGTTTAGAAGCACATGTACCGCTGTCTCATCGTCCTCCATGCAGGCCCTGCACAGCGGACTGTCTGTTACTCCTATGACAAAGAGGTGTTTATTAAATGACCCGTGGCCAGTTAAAGCTGCAGTAACTATACGCAGCTTTTGTTTAGTTAGACGGAGAACCTGTTTCGTGAGGCGGCCGTCCAATGCGGGAAATGCTTCCTTGGCCTGCCTGCAATCTCCTTGATCCGTCCAAAGTTTGTCATGTTGGTCTCTGGTACGTTTCCTTACCAGAGTGCGTATATACCCGAGGGGAGTGGCGCTATGGGCTCAGGGCCCACTGGTGCCATGCTCGACCCCCGTCTAGCAAGCTCGTCGGCTGCATCGTTGCCCCGCGAACCGCTGTGTCCTTTGATCCATTGAATGGTTATTTTATTGAGTATACCCACCTGGTTGAGGCACTGGTGACACTCGTATATTAACCCAGAGTCAGCTGTATAACTGTTCAGCGCTTGCAGAACAGCCATGCTGTCTGAGAGTATGCAAATTGAGTGGTCCTTTACTTTCCTGGCCATAATGGCTGAAGCGGCCAGAGAGATGCCAATGCATTCGGCCTGGAACACTGTGTTCTGGACTCCCAATGGTGTGGCTATACGTATGTTGAAGTCCTCCGAAAAGATTCCAGCACCTGTGCCACTACCTGTTTTGGATCCGTCCGTGAAGATGCGCAGCTCTGCAGGGCGCAACCCCTCGCATCGGCGATCCTCGTGAAGTTGGATCTTGTATTTTTTATCGAAGATAAATTGTTTGGGTACCCGGTCGTTTATTGCTTTCGTAATGGGGAACTCCTTGTGTAGTCCCTCAAGCAGCGTGGTGTGTGGTGTGTCACTCTTCCCCCAGAGATTTAGTGTATTAAGACGTACTGCTGCCATCGTCGCTTCCTGCTGTATGAACAGGTGGAGCGGTGGGATTCCCAGAATGGCCTCAACTGCTGCTCAAACTCAAACTCAAAGCATTTATTTCAATTAAACCATTACAGGCACTTTTGAATTGTCAAAATTAAGTAGTCGGTCAGTTGGTCAGAAAGTTGAAGCTAGGTGCCCATTCCAAAGCGTAGATCTCTATGGAGAAGAACGGGCAAGAAACTCCATGGACACTCTTTTTAAATCAAGATATTACAAAATCCTGGGTACATTATTCTTGTTGCTTCTATATGTGAGAACAATGTAAAAAAACACACAAATGAAGAAACAATACAAGAAATAAGATTAAAAATAAGCCTTGGCAGTTAAGAGATGACCAGTCTCAACCGACGGCGTCCGTTCACGAACATGACGCACGGAGTAGTCCTCATGCAGCCCGTAGTCGCCATGCAGGCTAGCCTTTGCATGCGTTGTAGTTTGTTGGCGGCTGTAACTAGCTTGGTGCGGGGCCACCAGACCACAGCCCCGTAGGTGATCATGGGGCGGATCACTGCGGTGTTCAGCCATAGTATAACTTTAGGGGATAGGCCCCACTTCTTACCTATCTGACTATATATGACTTTGACCTGCACTGCCAAAAGGTTATGCAAGCCCTGTTTAGTTTGTTGTCCAGATGACTGTTCCAGTTTAACTTACTGTCGAGCGTGACCCCGAGGTACTTGACTTCGTTGGTCAACTGGAGTTCAGTGTCGAACAGTTTAGGTAGGCGAAAAGGGCCTAGTGCTCTTTTATGGGTAAACATGACTAGCTCAGTTTTAGTGGGGTTCACTGAAAGGTCATAATCCCTGCACCATCTCTCTACGATGCGTAGCGCTTGCTGAGTGAGGTTGCATATCGTGCCCGTCACCTTTCCCGAAACCAGGATTGTGAGGTCGTCAGCATACCCTACTGTGTAATAGCGGTTGGCGTTGAGTTTGGTGATGAGGTCGTTAATCACCAGATTCCATAGGAGGGGAGACAGGACCCCCCCCTGGGGGCAGCCTCTGGCTATCATGGCCAGCTGCTGCTCGCCTTCAAGGCGAACCACTCGTTTTCTTAACATGTTTGTTATCCAGTCCGTTAGTACTTGCTCTACTCCATGTCTGGAGAGGGCTCTGTTGATACTGGAGAAGTTAGTTTTGTCGAAGGCTCCTTCGATGTCTATGAAAGTGCCCAGGCAGGTGCCTTTTTGATGAATCGCTTCTTCTATTTGGCTGACTACCAGATGAAGGGCGGATTCAGTCGACTTACCTGAGCTGTATGAATGTTGGTTACCATGTAACGGTATAGTCTTCAGAGCGCCGTCCCTCAGTTCCCTATCACACAGCCTTTCCAGAGTCTTTAATAGAAAAGAGGTCAGGCTGATTGGTCGGTGGGATTTGGCGTTTGTGTAGTCACCCTTGCCTGGCTTAGGGATGAATATTACTTTCACATCCCTCCATCCTTTAGGAACGTATCTAAAGGCCAGGCACGCTCTCAATAAAGGCAACAGTTTTATGGCGACAGTGGTGCCACCCCACCGCCAGTAGGGCGGGGAACACACCATCAGGACCAGCTGCCTTAAAAGGATGGAAGCTCCGGATGGCCCATTGGAGTTTTTCCAATGTGATCACCCTGCTAGCATAAAGCCAATCGTTGTCTGATGGTGTCTGAATTTCATCCTGCTAGTCAATTACCTGTGGGAAGTGCATCCCGCGAAGTGAGTTTCAATAAGGACGCGTCTCGTTTCTTCTGGCGAGGATGTTAGTGTATTGTCAGGTTTTCGGAGGGTAACAGCCCCATGTGTGTTCTGTTGCGCAAGTACTTTCCTTACCCTATTAGCTTGCTGGCAAGATTCAATACTACCACAGAATTTGCGCCATCCCGTGGTACTTCTGAACCTGATGCATTTTTTGTAACTGGATTTGGCTGCGTAATAGTTGTCCCAGTCCTCATCCGCACATGTATTCATGGCTCTATTCAGAGCCTTTCTTACCTTACTACACTTGCGCTCCAGCTCAGCACCCCACCAGGGTTGTTTCCCCGGTGTGGTGCGCGGAGTGGTCTCTGGGCAGGCAGTTTGGTAGCTGTCTATCATTGATTTAGTAAGGTGACTTACCTGTACTTCAATCTGTGTCGTTTCCGCATTGAAGAATAGTATTTAAGCGTTAAAAATGTATGAAAACATGTCTCAAGTTGCAGGGTCTGGCGTATTATGCGAGAAATTGTATTAAGTGTGATCATATTAAACGGGTTCTACTGTATTTTATTCTAATTTTTTTTTTAATAATGACAATCCTGCATATATCAATAAGTACAATGTTTACTCCTCGCTTTTGTCCATAATACAGATACAGACAGTCATGAATATGTTTTAAAGAAAGTTACTTAACATTTGTCATCACTTTCCAGAAATGAAAGTGTGGCTCCAGTGGAACAGTTATTAATAGCACTCAGGTTTTATGCCACTGGAACACATCTCCAGGCCATAGCTCATAGTCATGGAGTGAGTGTACCCACTGTTAGTAGAGTGGTGAAAAAGGTATCAAAAGCTATAGTGAAGCTACACCCAAGATACATTCAAATGCCATCATCACAGGAGGAAATAGATTATTGCCAGAGGGAGTTTTTTAACATTGCAAAGTTTCCATTTGTTGTTGGTTGCATAGATTGCACTCACATTAAAATCCAATCTCCAGGTGTGTACTTTATATTTAAGTATTCGGCTTTTTATAGTGGAAAGTGTTGTTCTGTACAGTCAGACAGAATGTTAATGTTATCACTTTGATGCAGTGGCGGATTTACCAATAGGCTGAGTAGGCTGGAGCCTAGGGCGGCAGATTTTAGGGGCGGCAAATTTGGGGCTAACATTTTTTTTAAATGTCTTAGGTACTATTATTAAAAAGATTAAAGTCAAAGCATTTATTTCAAATATGCACATAAAAGGCACTTTTGAACGTCAAAAAATATCTTAAAATAGAATTGATTCTAGTCGCCCATTCCAAAAGGTAGTTTTCGTATGGAGAAGAATGGGCAAGAAACTCCACCGTTACTCTTTTAAAATGTTTTAGGTACAATATTTTGCATGGGTACATTAATTATATAATAACATGTGAGGACGATGCACCTAAAATAAAATGACTATAAGTACCACAATAGGTAAAAGAATTAAAAACGAAACCATGACATATAAATTAATTATCTGATAGATACATGGTGCTCACATATTTACAAAGGGTTATTCCCGCTCGGTAACACCCTGTCGTCAACACTGTTGACGATCGGGAAAAAAAAGTTTCGTTCGTTCACAGTGTTGACGAACGCTACTTATTATTTCGGGTAATTCCCGTTCGGTAACACCTTTCGTTCCTGTCATCAACGCTGTTGACGATCGGGAAAAAAAAGTTTCGTTCGTTCGCAGTGTCCATGAATGCTGGTTTTTTTTTTTTAAATATGGAAATAAAAATAAAACATGTCATGGATTTTCAAATATTTAATTACGACGAAAGTCTAGTTTAATTGATAAAAAATGTTGGATGTTGTTCCATTTGTAGAATTTAAGTTAGTAGATTGCAAACTTCCCTTTGCAGCAGGCAGGTATCGCGATGCCGCGCTGGTAACCGGTAACAGTAGATAAAATAAACAATAGATTCGCACACTTTTTTTTTTTTAATGGATGGGAAATCATCAAATGACCCCCCCTCCCGCTCTGGGTGGAGCAGAAGGGAGTGTCAGACTCTTACTGACTGAAACCCATCCGTGTTCCTTCCTTAGCCCTTTATGCTCCGGGGTAGCGGTAACCCTTTCGGACAATCCCGCACCCCCGGCAGGCTTCGGCCCTGGCAGGCCCCTTCCTTTATGCTGACATCTCTTTGAGGCGCGCGTGGAACACGTACGCGCCGTCCGGCACGGGCCTGGTCCTGATCGGACGGTGAGCTACCCATTACTCTCCGTCCGCAGGCCCGCGCCTACGGTGGCCGGGAGTCGTCACGCGGCTCCCGACGCCCGGAGCATCTCCCGCGGCGGCTGGGGTGTGAGGCTCTCTCCCTCAGCCGTTCCGCTACCTCCTTCGCTAGCATGACTGCTTCACAGAAGGAGGTGACCGCCTCCCACTCTCTCTCGCCCCGGACCATGGCTTGAACCAGGGCCGGACGCGAGAGGTCGCCGCCGCTGTCGATCGCCTCTACGAGGGCACGGCGGTGCTCCGCCCATGCGGGGCAGACCTCCACCGTATGCTCCACCGTGTCCTCTGGGCGATCCTCGCAGTGGTGACACCCGAGCGTCTCCTCCCGCCTGATGTTGTGCAGGAACCTCCCAAAACATTCGTGTCCGGTGAGGACCTGCGTCAGGCGATAGGTGAGGACGCCGCCGTGACGCCTCTCTAGCCACTCCTCAAAGAGGGGTCTTATCGCCACTATCGTGGCGCGCCCTGCGCTGGGTTGCGAAAGTCGCTCCTTCCATACCACCATGAGATCGCGCCGGAGGTCTGTCCGCTCCGCCGAGACTTGCCGCGGATGCGGAGTTTCCCCCCGGCTTAGTGCCTCCGCGCGCCACTCATACAGGCGCGCGAGAACCATCGCCTCCAGATCCCATGACGGCAGTCCGGCAAGGAGGCTTGCCGCCTCGCCCGAGATCGTGCGGTACCCTCGGATCAGCCTTACGGCTACCACCTTTTGGGGCGCGTTCAGATAGTGGGCGGCTCGCCGCCGCAGAGAACGCGCCCACACCGGGGCCCCATATAGGGCCATGGACCGCACGACCCCCGCGTAAAGCCTCCGGCAGGAGGTGTTTGGCCCCCCCAGGTTGGGCAGGAGCCGCATGAAGGCGGCCCCGGTCCTTTCCAGTTTGGGGGCCAAACGTCGGAAGTGTTCGACGAAGTTCCACCGGCTGTCGAGGACGAGACCCAGGTATAGATTCGCACACTACCCCCGACGACGGTTTATGGTTATAGTTTCGTTATTTAATTAGTGTAAATTAGATGATTATCTGTGATACATAATAGTGTACTTAGTTTTCATTTAGTCACTTTCTCAACTATATTTCATTATGTTAAATCAGTGTCACAATTTTATTACTTATCAAAGTGTAAAATGGTTATTATGCATAGGCCATTTTTTTATTTTCTAGTTAATTGTGTTTTAAAAGATCTAACATAATCCATTAAAACATTTTAAAAATCCATGACAGGTTTTATTTTTATTTCCATATTAAAAAAAAACCAGCATTCATGGACACTGCGAACGAACGAAACTTTTTTTTCCCGATCGTCAACAGTGTTGACGACAGGAACGAAAGGTGTTACCGAACGGGAATTACCCGAAATAATAAGTAGCGTTCGTCAACACTGTGAACGAACGAAACTTTTTTTTCCCGATCGTCAACAGTGTTGACGACAGGGTGTTACCGAGCGGGAATAACCCTTTACAAACATGGTACAAGCAAACGATTTTAATTTAAAAAAAAATACAAGTAATAAGTCAGGGTGTGAGTAATGAATGACAAAACGAATAAAAAAAAATTACAATTAAATTAGCAACCAGTTTGATTTTGTCTAGACTCTAGATTGTCCTATGGAGCAGGACCAGCATGTTTCCAAGCGTTCTTATCTTGGATATAATCTTCTAATTTATAGTATGCTTGTTTACAAAGTGTACGTTTAATGTGAGTTTTAAATTTTCTTTCATTTAATTGCAATATATCACAAGGTATTTTATTGTAACTCAAACTCAAAGCATTTATTTCAATTAAACCATTACAGGTACTTTTGAATTGTCAAAATTAAGTAGTCGGTCAGTTAGTCAGAAAGTTGAAGCTAGTCGCCCATTCCAAAGCGTAGATCTCTATGGAGAAGAACGGGCAAGAAACTCCATGGACACTCTTTTAAATCAAAATATTACAAAATCCTGAGTACATTATTCTTGTTGCTTCTATATGTGAGAACAATGTAAAAAAAAAACACACAAATGAAGAAACAATACAAGAAATAAGATTAAAAATAAGCCTTGGCAGTTAAGAGATGACCAGTCTCAACCGACGGCGTCCGTTCACGAACATGACGCATGGATCAGCACCATCCAGCTCAACCATTTTGTAGGGAACCGAATGATCCAACACACGCGCCACCATCAGCGAGACATTTAAGTGAGCATGACACATTCTCAACTGCCATGCTCTTTCAAGTCAACATCAAAAAATCATAATAAACGGATTCATGGTTCTTACATTTACAAAATTGAAAAAATGCTTCTAAATGATACAAAACTATAGATTGCAATTTATTTAAGAGATGAATAAAAATTTTAATACCAAACAGGAAAAGGTGTTTAGTATTGCAGCATTAAACAATTAAAACATGATTGAATAAAATAAAAATAAATATTAAGATCGTAATGTCAGAAACACTAAAAAAGAAAAAGGGAAGCACCTCCTCCAAATATTGAAATTTTAACTAGAGAGCTCAAGGGCCTGTGGAGCAGGAGTCAGCAGGACCAGCATTTAGCCAAGCATTTTTATCTGCGATATAATCATCCAACTTATAATATGCTTGTCTACATAGTGTGCGTTTAATGCATGTTTTAAATTTCTTCTCATTTAGTTGAAGAATATCGAATGGTATTTTATTATAACATTTTACACAGTAACCCATAAAAGATGTATGTACTTTGGCTAATCTGAATAATGGTTGATGTATTTTATCTTTATTTCTTGTATTAAAGTTATGTTTATCGCTTATTTTATTAAAAAGATGTAGATTTTTTCTTACGTACATAATGTTTTCATAAATGAATTGGCAAGGTAGGTACCGTCATAATATTAATCCTTTTAAATAGTTCCCTGAGAGATTCGCGGCGACGTAGATTATAAATGGCTCTGACAGCTCTCTTTTGCAAAATAAAGATGGATTCAATGTCAGCAGCTCGACCCCATAGCAAAATGCCGTACGACATAATGCTGTGAAAGTAGCTAAAATAGACTAAACGCGCGGTTTCTACATCAGTTAACTGTCTTATCTTCCTAACAGCATAAGCGGCCGAGCTGAGCCGCCCCGCAAGAGATGTTATGTGAGGTCCCCATTGTAATTTCTCGTCAAGCGTGATTCCCAGAAAAACCGTTTGATCAACAAATTCTAGTTTTTCTCCATTCAGTATGATGTCACATTCGCTACTTCTAACATTAGGTAATTTAAATCTAATACATTTGGTTTTCTTTTCATTTAGTACCAAATTATTTACCGTAAACCAGTCTTGGACCTGAAGAATAGAGTTATTCACGTATAGAGTTAAACTCAAACTCAAAGCATTTATTTCAATTAAACCATTTACAGGCACTTTTGAATTGTCAAGAAGTCAGTCAGAAAAAAATGAAGCTAGTTGCCCATTCCAAAGCGTAGGTACTGTAGAATAGGGGGCTCTATTCTACGGAATAAAATCCCATCCACTGTTTATCAGGATATATTTTAAGAAGACTTTTATCCCTTTTTCATATTAATTATAATATTCGACTTATTTTATAGACGTCAAACCTATGACTCTCATATGACATCTGCTTGAATGTTCGAAAGGAACTTAATACAAATATAACCATCGAGTCTTGTAGAGGTGTGGCTTTCCAGCCAGGCTTGCTTTAGAGCCGACCTCTACATGAGCTACGCCCACCCTTGAATAACAGTCTGGGCATAGGTCATGACTTTTATTCACACCATTCGAATTTCCAAGCCCTATCTACCTATCCTATTATAAGTTTACCTAAATCCGGGGAAGAAATTTACAAGATGAGGTCCGTCTCTTGCAAGAGTAAGCTTAAGTCAGGACGCACGAATCGCGAATCCAGCACTACGTTAAGTGTCAAGCAAGCTAACATCTATATGTGCCAATATGCACCCATACAAACTAACGCCGTCATGCTTAAACCTCGTCGTGTCAAAACCCCGGTAAAAGGCGCGACGCGGCCTCCTAATACTAACACTTGATGTGAGAGTTCACATCGACCTAGAAGAGGCTTAAGAGAATTAAACGATCTTAGCATCAGATTCTTTTAACTCCATCGGACGGGATTGAGCCAGAGGGAGGGAAAAGTTTAAGAGGCCAGGGTTCATAGAAGAAAATTAACATGCTTTTACTCCAGCAAAGAATGTCAAATACCTATTTCGAAAATCAATTATTTAATATCAAAACTGTTGGTCCTCAAACACAAGTTGAACCGAAAGTGTCAACCAAACACACTTTGCAAGGGTTATACCCCTGTTAGCAAAGTCGGTGACAACTTATGCTGAGTGTCTGTCACCCCCCCTTCTATAGGAGTGACCACAGTTATAACAACAACTATCCTCCTATAACTCGCGTCATTATATACTGGAGTACTCGCATGTTCTCCCTACTTGTAATCACGTTGAAATCGACAATCTATTCAGGCCTCCCTTTGACCCGTTGCAGGTGTGAGGGCGCACCTCACAGCCCTCTGGGAGGTGCGGATACCTCACACGCTCCCGGCCGCGTCCGATGTATTTTCTCTCAGCATATGTAACACACACATGGACACACATTAATAAATTGTAACAATCATCCAAATAAAAATAATGCACTAAAATATGATGTTTACATTCAAGTGACATATTTACATTACATGACAAGATACATGACAATTAAAAAAAAACATCAACTATTAAACTAACATGAAAAGGTTTTAATTAAATAATCTGAATTAAAAAGGTTTCTATCTCTAAACTTCCTTTTTCTGAATTTATATTTTAAAATCGAAAACTTCTTTATAAAATGATGCTTGTTTACAAAAAATGTTTTTATAAAATTATCAATTATCAAAAAACTTTTTGGAAATAATATTTTAGTTTTCGCTTTTTTAATCAATGGGATTCTTTTCTTCTTTCGTGCTTTTCTTTTATTGTTTGCAGCACATTGCGAAAAAACCTTATTTATTTTGGGGATATCTACATAATGTAATATAAAATCACTACAACTAAGAACTACAACCTCATCCGTAGGAAAACTAAATGAGTTTATCAACTGTGCGGAGTTGTTCGACGCTGCATCTTCATCTCTGACCGCATCCACGTTCATATCATCCTCAACTAACTCATCACTAATCATCTTATCATTATTATTCATGTCGATGATGAAGTGATCTTTCTTCTCTATTTTGGAAAAATCGGAATGGCCATCGTCCTTTATTTCGGAAAAATCGAAATGACCATTCTCCTTTATTTCGGACGAATCGATCGACACACTATCCACATCAAAATGATCAGCGGCGATGTTAATTTTATTTATTCCCACATCGCGATCATCGTGCTCATTCTGTGGCTCTGAAACATTGCTAATTACATTAATAATTGGACAGAACTGACCCGATTCGTTGTTTTCATCATTGTGTTCGCTCTCGAACACTTCTATCGGCTCCTTCTCCTCCTCTGCGAGGATGCACGCCTCGCTGCTGCGCTCGTCCTCATCTCCATCACTGCCAACTTCCACGCTGCTTTCTAGGCAGCACTGCTCGTTCTGTAGCGGGTCATCTTGTCTTCCACTAAATGATATAGAAGCATCATTATCTACATTTACAATATTTACAACAACATTTTCTTGTCTGCTTTCCTCAGACAGATCTTGTGCTATCTCGACTACTTGCACCTTATTAATTCTTTTGTCTCTGTGACATCTGCATGGAAGCTCTTCCCATAACACATCACATATAGCCTCAAATGGCATGTCGTCCTCATATTTCCATTTATGGACTGCTAGGGCAGCACCCTCAAGATATGCCATTAATATGAGCGCCCAGTCGCTCTTACGCCATTTATTATAGGCGGCAACAACTTCAAATCGCCTAAGAAAATCTTCCAGGCATACACCGTCCGTGCCCGTAAAAACTTGAGCCATCTTATTCTTTTTATATTAAAAAATACATATATCCACTTAGCTTTATATCCTCCTGGCGACGTTTCTTCGCATCTAATAAATACTCACAGTATACTTTGAGGCCTCGCTTGGCAATACGAGAGGTTTTTTTCACTTCTATGAGTGCTGAAACAAATTCCTATCTCGCAAGTTTAGCGAAAATCCGGCGACCTTAAATGCTCCTCCACCAAATGTAGAATAGGGGGCTCTATTCTACGGAATAAAATCCCATCCACTGTTTATCAGGATATATTTTAAGAAGACTTTTATCCCTTTTTCATATTAATTATAATATTCGACTTATTTTATAGACGTCAAACCTATGACTCTCATATGACATCTGCTTGAATGTTCGAAAGGAACTTAATACAAATATAACCATCGAGTCTTGTAGAGGTGTGGCTTTCCAGCCAGGCTTGCTTTAGAGCCGACCTCTACAGTACCTATGGAGAAGAACGGGCAAGAAACTCCATGGACTGATGGACACTCTTTTAAATCAAAATAATGTGGTTACAAAGTCTTGGTTACATCATTCATGTTAAAAATTATAGGTACATGTGAGAACGATGCAGAACGTTAAAAGCGTCCATAATGAAAAGATGAGAAAAAACAACAATTCAAATAATAAATTAAAATAAGCCATGGCAGCAAAGAGATGACCAGTCCCTACTGACGGCGCCCGTTCACGAACATGACGCATGCATCAGCACCATTCAGCTCAACCATTTTGATATTTGTTATTAATATTTATTGGGATATTGGTAATATTTCAATAAGACACGTTAGATTTCTATATGAGCGATATTTATTACAGAGCACAAGGGGCATGACATTTGTCAACACTAAAAAGGAAAAATGCAACAGCGCCACCCGCATCATAAGGCGGAAACTAAATGCATAGTCTACGAAGACACTCTCTAACAAAATGTTCACAAAGACATCTACCTTATAAAGTTATTTATTCAACACTCCCACTTAAATTTATAAGGTAGACATAATAACTCACTACATATTTCCTTTACTTTTAACTTACATCCCTTGTTTCAACAATTTCAGAAATTAAACATGGATTTAATCCACAAACATTAAACATTAGCCACATAAACATTTCTCATCATCTTAGCCCTAATTGAATTAAATTCAGTTACAAGCAAAGCTTTAATCAGGTCTAGATACAGATGACAAGAATAGCATTGCTCCCACTGCTTCTCTATATGGAAAATTAATAGGCTCATTACTTGTATTCTTAGATATATGTACATTTATATCCACAGGAGTACTACTACTTTTAGCATCTGACAAATTAAATTTACATACTTTTAAAGACTCAGTTTCCAATCCCTCTGGCACCTCCATGTATATTTCCTCGGAGAGCTCACCATACAAAAAGGCCGTCTTCACATCAAATTGCTCAATCTGTAGTTCGTCTCTCGCAGCGATGCTAAGCAGCACCCTGATGGAATCATACCTGCTAGTGGGGGAAAAAGTCTCATTATAGTCCAAGCCCTTGACTTGTGTGAATCCTCGTGCACACAGTCGTGCTTTGTATCGTTCTATTTCTCCATCTTTATACTTCTTCTTCTCAGTTCGATCAGTCAGAATCCAAGTTTGGTTTTCTTCGTGTGACTGAAGCTCTTCAGCCACAGCTTTCTTCCATAGATGAGAGTTTGGACTATTCATCGCTTCTTCATAAGTGTTAGGTACTTCCAACTCTGTGAAATTAGCTTCTAACTTATTATTTCGACGAGGCCGTAACGTAATGTTTCTCTGTTCCTCCTGTTCGAAATGTATACCTTTTGGAGGGATATAACTTTCATCTATATCGTCTAAACTCTTCATACTATCATCTGAAGAGATTTCTTCAGGTACAGACGCCAGCACATCAACCTACACCTAACTGTCACATTTTCCCAATCAACTTTGATCCTTATGTTTCAGTGATAAAGTTGAAAATCTATTAAAGAAATTTGACAGATTGTAGTAGGTTGATGTGCTGGCGTCTGTACATCGCGTTGATGTTGAAACTCACGCCGTGGGGAAGACACTGTAGAATGTTCTTTTTCTTCTTGTTCAACTCTCATTTCTACAAAACTTTGTTTTTCTTCTGGTGTACATTCATCAAACTTCACATCCCGCGATACTGTAATCTTCCTGGTATTTTGATCATACATTCTGTAATTATCATGATCATATCCAACTAACAACATCTTCACACTTTTCTTGGCAAGCTTCCTTCGCTTTTCTTTTGGAACATGTACATAACCAATGGTTCCAAATATTCTGATATGTTGTAAGTCAGGTTTTACTCCATGCCACAGTTCAAATGGCGTAACATCTCCCGTCTGGCTTGATGTATTTCTATTCAACAAATATATTGCACAGTTGACAGCTTCTGCCCACAAGTTTAAGGGAATATCCTTTGCATATAACATTGTTCTTACAGTTTCCATGATAGAACGCATCTCTCTCTCTGCTCTCCCGTTCTGTTGTGGGGTATACGGGGCAGTACGTTCATGCGTTATTCCTTTATTCTCCAGAAACGATGTAAATTCTTGGTTCACATATTCACAACCATTATCTGTATGTAGTATGTGCAAATCACGTTGAAATCTGTTCTTCACAATTGCATTGTACTTGAGAAAACATTGAAATACTTCACTCTTATGTTTCATGAAGTAAACATAGCGATAGCTTGTAGCTCCATCTTTGAACAAAACAAAGTACTTCATACCCGACACAGAAGGTTCTTCTATAGGACCGCACACATCGCTGTACACAATTTCACCAGGCTGTGTTGGACCTCGGGTAGATTTCGAGAAGGGGCGTCTTGCTTGTTTCCCATATTGGCACGCTTCACAAACAAAATTCTGATTTCCACTCAGCTTAACTGGAATCATACCACTCTTAGACATATTTTGAAGTTCCTTGACATTCAAATGTCCTAATCTTTCATGCCAAACTTTTATATCTGTTTGCACAATATTACAATTTTCTTGTTTGATTGTTTTGACATTCAATTCATATAAATTGTTCTCTGTTAATTGCGCACTCATAACAACAACATTATTCTTCATTATCATTGCTTTTTCATTATTCTTTACTATTATATATCCTCTTCTAGTGGCAACGCCTTCAGAAAACAGATTTTTCCTTAAATCAGGTACATATAACACATGCTCGAGTTTACATCTCTCCCATGTACCATTAACTTGTTTATCTATCAGTATGGTTCCTTCACCACATACTTTGATATTCTGTTTGTTACCCAATTTAACAGAATCGTTGTACTGAGACTCGTTCAACTCACAGAAGTAGTCACGCTTGAAGGTCATGTGCCGTGAGGCTCCACTGTCTAGTATCCATGCCTCTTCATCGTGTTCAGATGAGTAACCTTCGGCGCTAAATGCCAACATACTGTTAGGTTTCTTCTCATTGTACTTTTTCTTTGGCATCCTGCAATCTCTAGCGAAATGGCCTCTTTTGTTGCAATTGTAGCACACAAATCTATGACCTGAATTTCTTTGATCACTTGAATTATTCTGTTCATTCCCATTCCTTGATTTGGAATTTCCTTTTGACGTCACTAATGCAATCTCACTACTACTTGTTTCATTGGCAAGGCTGGCTTCTTCATCTACTAAGCGAGAAGTGAGGTTTTGAATTGTTTGACTATCTTCACTGAGTGACAACCATGCTTGTCTAAGCGAACGATATGTTGATGGTAACGTGCTTAGAATCTTTGTCATTACTGCTGTGTCACTGATCTTCTCACCAGTCTCCCGTAGCTGCTTTGCTAAGCCTTCCACCTTGGACACATGCTGTGCCATCGTATCACTGGCACTATATGAATATTGGTAGAACTTCTCATGAATTAACATTTTGTTATATTCTGATTTCTGTTCATAGATTGCTTCTAATTTTGTCATGACTTCTTTAGCAGTCTCGCAGTTTTCTATAAGAGATATTTGGTTCAAATCCATGGATGACGTTAAAATGAACATGGCCATACCATCATCTTTATCCCACTGCACTTGCGAACTGGTTTCCACGGGTCTTGCCTTTTCTATATTTAATCCCTTTGCTCTTAATGCACATTTTACTTGAAATTTCCATTGTTTGAAATTTCTGCCATCAAACTTCTCAATTTTCATCGCGTTCGTAACCTCCATTACGTAGACCAATTTTACACCGGTAGTAATCCTGCTCTTAACTTGCCTTTTTATTGAAATATTTACTTATCGTGTACCTGGGCCCATAACCTATTGGGATATTGGTAATATTTCAATAAGACACGTTAGATTTCTATATGAGCGATATTTATTACAGAGCACAAGGGGCATGACATTTGTCAACACTAAAAAGGAAAAATGCAACAGCGCCACCCGCATCATAAGGCGGAAACTAAATGCATAGTCTACGAAGACACTCTCTAACAAAATGTTCACAAAGACATCTACCTTATAAAGTTATTTATTCAACAATATTTATATAGCTACGATGTTTTTTTGGAAATAATAAACAAAGTGATTGCTGGAATTCAGGCTTCTACCGTAGATTTTATCACAGTTGCCGATCTTTACAAATCTCCTTACAAGTTTTTCGTAGCTGATGAACGAGAACACTAAGTATTTTGAAGAAAAGGCGAAGCAGTATACAAAAGACATGGGACATTATTGTAGAGGTTGGTAGGGGCGGCTAAATTTGAATAGCCTACTGGCGGCAAATGTGTAAATCCGCCACTGCTTTGATGATAAAGATTCTGCTTTATCATCAAAGTGCTAACTTTAGATATTGTAGGTACAGTAAGGGTTCAAAAGTATCTGAGCAACGAGTCATATTGCTGTGACACGCGGTACAGGGTACATCTGAATGTGTAAACAACACGGGACACACACCACCTATCTACTTTACACCCTACCATATCGTCACATGCTCTAACATTGTTATTGCAATAAAGGGTTTAGAATAAAAAATGTGTATTAAGCATAGATTTATAATAACGTCCAGATTGAGTGTTCCGTACAAAACGCACCGTTCTTATTGAATGCATTTAGTGATACGCGTGTGCGTTGGTACCGCCCACCGCAAGTGTATTATTATCGTTTCTGCAGTTGTGTGCGTGACGTTTTCTAATACCAGCGCAAAATGATTACCCCAAAATGTGGGAAAATTCGTGTAGTTTTCTTATTCATATTCACTTAGGTAATTATATAGTTATTATATGTGTACAAAATGAAACCCGCCTTTTACATTCATACCGATTGACTCTTATGATAGTTTTTGAAGATTGTTATAATTTTATTTTTAACATGGTTTTCGTAAACATGTGTGAATGAACAAAAAACTTTTAATATCATAGGTACTAATATTATAAATCAGAAACTTTGTGAGTGGTACTGGTTTGAGAATTATCGCTAAACATACGTTAATGTGGGAACATTATAGGCTGATGATGATGATGATGATACGTTAATGTAACAAACATACCTAAAATATTGTTTCGCTCCAAATCCGTTTGTTGACTCAATAATATCGTAGTATTAAAAAAGATGGTAAAAGTATTTCATACCCTTGGCAACCATTGATATCATTTTGTTGATAATAATAATGTTGATTTCGTAACATTATACAATATTAAAATATCGCAGCATAAAAAAAGGGTAAAAAAATTTCATGCCTTACCTTGGCAATACTCAAATATTATGGCGTCGTTTTGTTTTTATTTTGTTTTCGTAATAATTTCAATGAAATACGTAGAAATTCATCATAAAATTGCAAACTTACCTGTGAAATGTGATGTTCGTATCCTTGTCTTTTTTTGGAGTGTAGTTTTTACACGATTTCACTGCACAAACCGTCATTTTTTCAATTATATTTAACAGCGTTTTCTGACGTACACGCGTTGAACGTCTGTCGCGTAATGGCGGCCTGTGGGCGGGGCTAACGAACGAATACACTATTTTGGTGTCTGTGAATTCGAAGCATTTTGACAGCGCGTACTAGGCATCTGGACGTTATTATAAATCTATGGTATTAAGTAATAACAAAAATATTTATTCTTTACATTTATAGAATAGAATACTCTTTTGTTCTCTTTTTTTTTTTCATTTATTTTACTTACATAAAGTTAACAAACCGCAAAGTAGGTTATTGAGGTTATAGCTTAAGTCATTGAGTTAAATAACTAGAGAAGCAAACCTCAATAAAATGTGTCAAAAAAGTGTAACCACTATTTAAACGTGACGACGTAGCTTTGAAACCACTAAACATTTAAAAGTAAACATATATCTGTTTCACTTACACAAGTCGCAAGAATAATACCGTCACTTAGATTAGACAAAGACCGCAATATAAACATGCAATTTTTTTTTTTTTTAAATCTTTATTCATGACCATGGATACATGTCCTTCAGTCGTTAAACATGCAATGGCGGGATGGGGTTGCCTACCCATGCAAAATTTTACCCAACTTTTTAAACCATAAATGACGTTCAAAAAAAACGTTAGGCCAAATTATTTATAAAATATTTGAATTATGTATTTCTTATTCGATGTGTATTAGAAGTTTATAACTAATGACAATAATTAAGACATTTTCTTTTTAAATATTTTTTATTTATTCAGTTAGTCTCTTTTCTCAGCAATCTGATTATTTCCACCCATTTATCACGGCGTGCTGCATCTTTAGGCACCTTGCAACGTTGTTATTATTTAAAAAATATTTAAAATCACTTATTCCAATAAATTAAAAACTCCCATAAATGTGGGAAACTAAAACTAAGTTTTTAGTGGTAACACTGAACCTAATTTACAAAATTCTGCAATTTATTTATTTTACGTTGATATAAACACAGAAACAATAAAATTACGTGTGGAAAGTAATTCTGGTTAATTTATTATGTTTTTGTGATCTTGAATCGCACTCTTTCACTACGAATTTACCCATTTTGGCGATATTTTTGTCATGCGTCACTTGGTTCACTTCGGTTGGCGCCACACAGAGCACTGAAGTGACATTAGCTACGCATACGGCTGTGGCCTTATGACAAGTGGCAACGCCTTGGCGCGGTAATTACTGATCTAGTGTAACATATATATCAATGGCTTAAGTATTCATTTTCTTTACGAAAAGAAGATTGAAACTAAACCCCAAATTATGGCATAATATACAGAATATTACCTACAAAAATAATGTAAAGATTTTCGGTCTATTTACAAGAAAAGCGACAAACACCAGCTGGTACATATAATTATGGGTACATATTTGAATGTCGAACATTAAAATACCTACGTGTAAAATGTCAACGTTCAAAACATCGAAAATTTAAATATCGGTTATATCATAATATCGAAAATTGTTATACCTAAGCATAAAATGTCTAACATTGAAATGCCGAGTTATAAAAATATCTAATGATTAAAAACATCGATAATCATTATACCTAAGTTCAAAATGTCAACAATTCAACATTCAATACACTTTAGTTCATTATATTTAAGTTAAAAATACCTACTAGTTAAAACATCGAACTTGTAGGCAGGCATGGTTGCAGGATGCAAGAGAGAGCGAAGGGCACCCCGGTGTTAGGTTAGGTTAGGTTACTTTCCCCCCCCGGTGGGTTCCCGCATTGTCGAGGCGGGGGGGCTCAGTAGCCGTGGCTTGGACACCCACGGTGAAGCGAAGTGGAACCCGAGGAGGGGCCGCTCGTCAGGGCTTTTGCCGGTAAGCCGACGACGTAGCGGCCAACAAGTAGGTTGCGGTGCCGCTTGAGCGACATCGCAGCTGAGGCGGGCCGCGATGTCGTATCGGAGGCATCGCGGCTGAGGGTTGGAGGCCGCGGTGGGAGAGGAGTGCCGGTATTGCGGTGCGCCGCTCTCTCTACCTTCCGCGGCCTTGACGGGGTCGCCACCGTCCGTTGACGGACGCGGTGGGGCCGCAGAGGAAGAGGAGTGTTGGTATGACGTTGGCCGCTCTCCCTATCCTCTGGCAAATAATTTAATTTAAGGCAAATAATTTAATTTAAGGTTCTGTGTCCTGTAATGTTAATTACTTTGCATACATAGTATTGTATAAAATTAATTATTTTCTAACTGAACAGACAGCTGTGCTGCTGGGGAGTTTGTTCCGCCACTTCTTCTCCCCAGCGAAAGCACTAGGAAGTGGCGAAGGGCGGGCGTTTTGGGGGACTGTCTTTTGTAATTTTGACGTTCGAAAAGTGCTGATTCTCAGCCTAGTTTGAATAAATGACTTTTGATTTTGATTGATTTTGATTTTGATTCTGCGGCCGAAAATTGGCAGGCGGCGGGGCCAATGACCTGACCCGTCGCAGGGGGACCAAGGGTGCCCAGACACGGGGTCGGCTGGCGCCCATGTGCTGGTTTGGTCCCTGGGGTGGTCACGGCGTGCTATGTGTTCTGGTGCGCCGGTGATGGGGAATACTCCCCAGAGCAGGGTCCGGTGACGGACACCCGCGGCGGGTTCACGGATGAGTGCTAACGCGTGCCCGTGTACCCGCCGTAAGCGGCAGAGGAGGACACCGTGGAGTTTTAGTGGGTTGGAGTCCCACATAACTGCACTATCTCCCCGTGGTAGTGCAGAATGCATGAGCATTTCTCCACGTTAAAAAAAAAAAAAAAGGTTAGGTTACTTTAAACCCTTTACACAGAAATAGGGGCCCCGCGTAGCGGGGCTCCGTCGACATAAGATGCAAGAGCGGGCGCGGCCTACAAATATGTTTTTTTTTAAGTTATTTATTATGTGAAAATAATATTACTTAAGCATGCAGAGTGCAAGCGAGCATGCATCATGCAGCAGGCATGGTTTCTGTCACGGCTCCGGCTCTGCGGGGCTCCGGCGGTCCCACGCGAGCTTATCGTCGTCGATGGTTTTACCGCTCACCACCGCAGCTTCAGCTTACTGGCCGGCGAAGCCGGCCAGTCTCAGCCGCGGCGGCGGGCGTTAAAGCCACCTCCGCCTCAGCTCGCGGGCCGCCTCACCCCTCTGCGCCTACGCGGGCTTAAATTACACTCTAGGGGTAGGGCAGACAAGACAACGTGGAGTCGGTTTTGCAGCGATTTGTTTCTGTCACTAATTTTTGTAGCACAACATATAAATAAATATCGATATTTAGGACATTCGATACTCTGTACTTCGATATTTAAGCCTTTCGATGTCATGTTTGTCGATAATTAGATTTTAGATTATATTGGACGTAGGTTATCTAACCATTCGACAATATAAACTTACGTTATATTAATTTTCGGTTTTATGGTCGTTCGATATTTAAATTTTCGATGTTTTAAACATTGACATTTTAACCGTAGATATTTAAATTTTCGAAATTCAAATATGTACCCATAATTATTGTATGCCTATGCCGTGGTGACATACAGGCTGAAATTGAAAACATGCGACAAATCGAAATGGGAGATTGTACTCATCATTATGAACAACTTTTACTATGGAACCGAACCTGAAATCGCGAAAAAAAATTAGCTGTTCCCTACATTTATGTTCGCATAACTCGTCAAAATGTAGGGAGCAGCTGATTTTTTTTTCGCGATTTCAGGTTCGGTCCCATAGTAAAAGTTGTTCATAATGATGAGTACAATCTCCCATTTCGATTTGTCGCATGTGTTCAATTTCACCCTGTATAATTATTGTATGCCTATTAGGCAGGACATATTTGAACTCTAATTTATTTAAGACCTGTAATTAACATATATGCCCACAATAAATATATTATGAACTTTTAATTTGAATTTGGTCTTCGATGATGCAAGCCTTCAGCATGGAGTGCACGGCGAACGGTTAATATTAAAGATGTGTTGAATGACTCAGCAAAATTTCGCGTTGGTATGAAACCATTTGTTTCATATTCATTCATTCCTGTTCTTCTATAATAAACGCCGGCTTTCCACTTCGCGCTCGATTTGCAAGGCTACCCTCTTCCTCGTATCGCTTAACCCAAAGACTCACAGTATTTCTGTAGAACAAAGAAGGGAATACTGTTAGGCGCGTCGCCCACACGAGCTAGAGTCGAGGCGGCGTCGAGGCGTGGGCGCACGTTTTCTATAGGAATAAATATAGGTATGTATTTATTCCTATAGAAAACGTGCGCCCGCGCCTCGACTCTAACCCATATTTACCTATATTTATTCCTATAGAAAACGTGCGCCCGCGCCTCGACGCCGCCTCGACAACTAGCGCCTACTAGCGCCGTACTAGTACGGCGCCTAGCTCGTGTGGGTCGTCGCCCACACTAGCTAGGCGCGTCGTAGGTACTTTGCTTAATCTATAAGCAAAGTATTAAAAGTGTTTACTTTACTATCAATAAAGCCGGATTTACATTACGAAACAAGTGTCATGCATGATAAAACTAGTTTCGTGAAACTAATTTTAGCACATGTGAAATTTCTTTCGTTTTAATTATAGTGTCGTGAAATTATCAGTATCGCGGAGATAATGGCCCTGTCAAAATCAAAGCTGTATTTTATGATGCAAAACGTCGTTGTAGAAATGATAAAATATAAACTAAAAAAAGGTTATCTCGGAAGAAAAGACGTTGGTGGATTCGAGGATGGGTTGAAAAAAAGCATCTGGGTGCAACACAGTTAATCTCTAAATTGGCAGATGAAGATCCTGAAAGCTATGCAAACTACTTTCGAATGAGTGAAATTCATTTTAATTTCTTATTAACTAAAGTGTCCAACAAAATCTGCAATCCAACAAAAAACCACACGTCCACTCTGCGCAGGTGCTGTCGCGACACTAGTTTCGCGTCGCATTTACATGATGAAATTAGTTGCATGACATTAGTTTTACAAAAAATATGCGCAAAGCACGAAACTACTCCAGTGTCACAAAAGTAATGCATGCATTGTAAAACTGAACGTTTACACGTGAAATTACTGGTCAAATTAGTGTTATAAAACTAATTTCAAGCCACTAATTTCGTAATGTAAATCCGGCTTAATTAACACTGACGACTACGGAAAAAAAATATTTATCTAATCTAAATAAATTACACTGGTAAACAAAAATAAACTTTTTTTTTGTTTCAAAAAAAAAGTTTCTAAACAGTTTCTTAGTAATTTGAGTTCGCTGATTTCATATCTACCCTCAGTTTTTTTCTAGCAGCTCTTGTTTTGTGGATACAGGTACCTACTTCTTAAAATTTCGTTACGCGGCTTACCTACTAGGTAATACTTTTTTTAAGTGCAAAAAATTGTTAAATTCCATAAATAAATTGATATGTCTACATTAAGAAGAACTTGCTTAAACAATCCAAATAGTTTTTGTGCTGTTTGTGGTGAATATATCTCACCTTCGGTGCAACAAAGTCACAAATAGCCAACTGCAAAATTGAGGTAAGTATGCCAAATTGTCTCTGAACAATGCCTATACTTGGGGCAACAAAAACATCCGCGAAAGTATCTCAAAATTCTACTCTAGATGGCGCAGGTGCCTTTGTGGTTATAAATGCGAAAAAATGAGGAAATAAATGCGAAAAAAAATTAAAAGTCCTCTCCTGTAAAATTAAAAAATGAGCTGTTGTGACTTTGTTTTCGAGAATGTCGTTTAAGTGCGTCTGACTTTATAAAAAAGGCCTAGGTACTTGGACTTCTTTGGGACGCTATTACAAGTGTTTAGTATTTGGCGTGAACCGACTAATCATCACGATGACTGTTATTTTTGTGTTGTGAATATTACCGGAATAAACCGCAAAAAATCGTTCCAAATGGACTTACCCGAATTTAAAATCAGCTATTAGACCAATTCTAAATACCAGCGAAGAACCTGACAATTTGGGGATGGACCCGTGCTTCACCTATTTTCTCCACCTGGGTGAAGCACGGGGTCTACTGATTCTTGGTCGGGTCCCGTGCTCCAACTGATGACGTTATTGTACAGTGATGCAGTAAATTGTCTTCCCTATATGATCTCAACAAGGATGGGGAATGTTTTAAGGGCTTGTAATAGTTCAGCTCAAATTCAGATTTTGCCCCCACTTCCCCGCGCTATGTATCATTCTATCCCACTCGCACTGACATACTAATTCAATTAGGGTGAACTGTACTATTGTTGGAAGGATGTCAAGAAATAAAATGATTAAACTTAACATTCATTTATTCCATTCACATAAAAATTAGCTTTCACATTGTATGTGCAGTATATATAAAATTCTTTTAAATGGACAGGTAAATAATAATATAATAATAAAAAAAACATGGGACGCTCATCATTCGCATAGCAAATACAAAGCAAAGACAAAGTTATTTATACATAATATTTGAGTAGCGACGTCTACAAACGAACTACACCAATCTTTTGTTTGACATCACAACCTACATCACGCAAGCAAAGTTTGCCGCGAAATCCGCAATATACCTACTGCATTAGTGTTCTATGACCGACCAAAGACCATTGCTCTACCGCCATATATTTGTCACCATAAGACAGCGACAGCCAAATACGAGCCGGCACTCACTGACGGCGTGGCACGGCAGGTTGTGCTGCGGCATCCCGCGGCGTTCCGTGGAATCCTGCTGAAAGCCCGCCCTGACTGGACTGCGCCCCATTAACCGAAATGACCGCTGCACAAGTTTCAACCTTATTTCAACCAGCTTAGCAATCATAATTCCTCGACACAAAGTGACCCACACGTCCCGCGGGATGCAATGGCGCGCCGCGGCATTACGTGGAATGAAACGGCATAACACGTCATGCCGCAGCATCCCTCGGCGCGTCGCGTCATGCCGCAGCGTCCCGCGGCACGTAGCGTCATTTCCCGGCATCGTGGTATCGAAATAAAGTAACATGAATTCTAAACTCATTGAAATAAGATTTAAAAAAACTTGATTAGTAATAAAATCCTCTGCCATGACACGCCGTGCCATGCCGTCAGTGAGCGCCGGCCTTAAAATTACTTTCTTTTTGCTGATTCTTTGGCCAAAAAATAGGCTAGTCCTCTGGTCACGTGAAGAGTCGACCAATCGCTTGGCGATTTCTCTAAAAATTAAGTGGGCACTCGGACCCTGTGGCCGTAGTGCTTCAGCCCCAAACGGCTGGTACATATAAGTCGGCTTATTAAGATTAGAGTATCTATTTGCGCTGTTTGAGGTTTTCTGCACCCGCAGTAATCGCACTAGCACAGCCCACCGTAATAGGAAGATGGGGTGGCGCAAGGTAGTCGATACATGTTGCATCACACACCAAAGGCCGACCTAACTTCCAAGGCATTATGGTCAATCTGTCTGGTCTTTTCCAATCGTCGCGAGCCAAGCCATTGGGTTCTAAAACAGCTGGCAACCCAGCACTGACAAGAGCACGCAATGGTTATAACGCATAATAATACGTCATCGGAATGACTGATGTCAATTATAAAGTTTCATACATTTTGGCTTTAACGATGGTTTAGAATAGAACGCAATAACCTCGAACAACTGATGGTTACCGGCAAGGTGGATGGTAAACGACCAAGAGGTCGCAGCCCATTGCGATGGTCTGACCAGATAAACTCTTCTCTTGACACGAAATTTCACGATGCGCTTCACTTGGCCAAGGATAGACAGAGATGGCGAAACATCGTCAGGGAAAAGTTGTTTTCAAGGGAGGATCACGACCCTCAGTAATGAGGAGTACGACTTGAGGAGGAGGAGAATAGAACGAATTTTAAAATAAGTTGTTATTAATGAAAACATTTAAATTAAAAAAAAAAGGAATCAAGAGGAGGAGAATGACGAAAGCAAGAACATTTAATGTGAATTCCCTTAAATCCCTAATTTCCATATTCCGTGTCTGTCTGGGATCACATAACTCTGGTAACATGTATGATAAGTAAAAATTTGTTAATTTAGGTTCCATGAATTGTGCCCAATAATGATCGTCTTTCTGTATAATTTCAGTTTTGATATGATTTTTGCATCCCGACCATACGCCAAAAATACATGTTTTTCTCCCAGTTATGTTTAGTTGTCCCTGCACCTGAATGTACCAAGGATGTTTCAAATTTATTGAAAGTCCATCTTTCGTTTTCCTCCAAAACCTTATTTTTTTTTTATCTATTGCATCGTCCAACGAAGTCCTGAATGCAGAAATTGGACACTTTATTTCTACTATTGTGTCTTCTCCCTGCACAACTCCGTCCGGAGTTGCACCTAGAAAAGGTAACTCTTTATCAATAAAAAGACCACAAGGCTCTATTTTAATATTAAGTTGTGATGCTAGTTGTTCCATTGCGGTTGTTTCGTTTTCTATTCCATGTTTTATGGACGGCACATTACATAAATTTTTTGGATAAATAAGATTTTTAACTAAATTTTTAACACTAGAATTTTGACGTCTATTGACCACTTAGGAGAAATTAGAGGCTGTAAGAAGTTTCCTTCTAAGTTCTAACCACTCACTGGAATCTCTTTGAAGAATCGTTGATATTTCAACGTTTCTTCTGTCTTCTGAGCTTGGTAAATTTTTTTAAAAGTCCTCTTTGCAGCGATCGTACTCTAAAGTGGTCATATCTGGCTTTTGACAATGTTCACCATAATCTTTACTACTTTCTTTGTTATTAATTTTTTTTCGTTTTCTATCCTTTCTTAAATCTTTAAACACGCCCCTACGTTTCCTAAAACGTTTCTCCTCTAATTGAAGCACTAGTGGTCTGGTGCTTTTCCCCAAGATTGATCTATGTAGAGTGGAGAGAGGGCGTTTTGTATTAAATGAAACTACAGCAGCGTTGCATCTCGACTCATAGCCCTGACGTAAGGAAAAGTTAATACGTTTCCCTCCAACAAATTTTGTTTTTTTCACAAATTTTTTCCCTCCAACAATTTGAATATTAAGCTAAACTAAGCACCTACGTATGTACGGTAGGCTGCAAAAGTGCATGGGTAGTACAGAAACAAAATCGTATGAAGCGAGAATTGACGCCATCTAGCGTAAAACTAGTTAACGACTAACAAAATTGAATTATGCTGTTATTAGATGGCGTTGCTTTGCTTTATATGATAAAATGCTTTATATGATAAATCTTTTTGCCTCTTCAAACATTCAAACAATTTATAATTAATAGTTTCTTTTAAAGAAAATGATCCTAATTATTAACCTACTATGTTAAAATTGAATAACAATTTATAAGTAGGGTATCTGATTTTCTAAGTTTTAGTTTTCAAACTTGAGAGGGTAGGTTAAATATGGATTTATAAATAATTGGTAGGTGGTGTGAATAATACTTAGATCGAAGATTTATGACAGCTCAGTTTGATCGTTCGCTAAGTTCATTTCGATTACCTCGTTCGAGTGCCTTTTGTTCAGTTTTTATTTATGATCAGGCGGATTACTTATGTTACCAAAACGAGCACGAGTTATAATATTGATTTCGTTACAAGAGCTCAAATAATTGCTTTGAATAATCAAGCCAAAAACTTGTCAGAAATAGCCAGAGACCGGTGTAAACGTAAGTAGTTTTATTTTTACACTTTTATATTAAAAACTGCATTATTTTTTTGTTACTATACTACATGATAATCATTATTGGGTATTATATATTTCTGTTTTATTGTTGCAGAGAAAAACAGTTGTTCTTTGGGTACGACGATTTGAAGAGGAGGGTTCTTTGAAACACCATCAAAGAACTGGTAGACCACGACTTATAAAACACATTGCAGCATCAAACCATGATAAGGCAGTATGAAGAAAATGGATTTCTGCCGCCGAACCACTATGCTGGTTTATTTGACACAAGTTTTGACACGGAGCCGCGTCAAAACTTGTGCCGCGGAGGCATGCTGTAAAACCCTTGCTCACGGAAAACCATAAAAGGGCAAGATTACAGTTCGCTTTGGATCACATAAACTTCGATTGGAGTAATGTCATCTTTACAGATGAAAAAACTTTTAAGTCCAGTGAACACGGACGCTTATGTTTGTGGCGTCGAAATAATACGCGATACACAAGTGGTTACGTAGCTACGAGCTAAATAATTATACTTAGATAGGTAATATTATTTATATTGACTGGAGACCTGGTTATGTGTGTATAAACTATAACTTACGTATTTTTAATAATTTAAAAAGTTATGAACACTTTAAGTTTAAACAACATAGTTTTTAGTTTTTTATGTTGCCTACTAACCATTTGATATGTTTTTGTGCAATTTTGTAGTTTTTAGCCTACTTATTTAGTATCCATTTAATCCGTTTGACCTTTTTAATAAAATGTTTGTTTTTATTGAGGTTACATAAGCTTCAATCCTCTTTCCGATTTTGGAAACGAATACTTAAGCTATCGCCTCAATAACTTCATAATATTATAATGTTATACCTATAATATTTAATAAACTGACTATTAAATTTGAATAATAAACTGTAAGAAATAAACCTCTATAATTTTTTATAGTGCCTTTTTTTGCGAGTCCACAAGGCGAGCCTGTTTACCTGCGATGAATCTGCTCTTTTTTCCTGTTGCTAAGTAACTACCTACCAATTCGAATATTAAATTAATTATTAAAATACCCACTCGTTAGCTTAATAAATATATTCCTATCGGTTTCTATTATTATTTTTATCATTTAAGCTACGTATGCTGGTAATTGTAATGTAATAATTAGATAAATGTATTAGCCTTGTAATTCCTTCGTTTCTTCCTAACTCCTTACTTACGTTTCGTAAATTAGTCATAGTTGTGAAGAAACCAACGCCATCTAGTTTATTTTCGAAAACTTGAATTCAAACGTTCACGGGAAAATAGACACTAAGGTACCCATGCAATTTTGCTGGCGACTGTACTTATTACTTAGGTTCATAATTTATGTAGGACGAAGACAACCGGCAGTATTTCAACCGGATAAGTGTCTCACAAGTTCGTCTTTGTATTTAAGTAGTTACTTAATTAGAAATGATATAATAATATTAATCTAGTTTAAAGCTACAATTACGGATGGAACTGCTACCGTAAACAAACTATCGCTGTGACAGACCACAGCGCAGCGACATGACTGGTTTCTATGTATTCAACTTAGTAGATTAGTATTATTATTTCATTTATTAATACGTAACTACCTAAATACAAAGACAAACCTGTAAGACACATCCGGCTGAAAATAAACTACTGGTTACCTTCGCCCTTCATAAATTATGAACCTAAGTAAGTACGTACCTAGCAAAGACCTACCTTTGGAATCGTACCTTTAGCTTTAGTTATATTTTATAAAAAGCTAGGTACTTACTTCATAGCTTCGTTCATATACTTGACCGTTTTTTTACGCCAACCAATCTTCTTCTGCATCGCTTTTCGCTTATTACCCATTGTTGCTGCTCGAGTTAAAATTTTTCGTATTTACGCTCACTCTATTTCTAATCACTGTGTCAATTTGACAAAAATTGACAGCAAAAATACCATACTTACTTTATTTTTGTAGCCTGAGTAGGTTTATTATTATTATTATTTATGCGGTCGCTAAATTCAAAACAGTTTGTAAGCGAAAAATCCCATAGGAATTTTGGAATTTTGGTTGCGAAGCAATTTATGCTTAGATAAGTTATAAGCAGACCCACTAAAAAGCGAGAAATAAAAACGTTTTAACAAAAAAAAAAACGACTTCCAAAAAATCCACAGTGTAAAATAACTTTAATTTCGGAAGGCGGTGGCAAAAAACTTTTTAGTAACGTGTCTATAAATTGTTTTCAAGCATCGTCACGAATCTTCTAGCGCGAAGAACCCGAGTTTTAGCCACCGGATCAGACGGCTTTCGAGGAAGATACAGCACAATAGACCACATCCATACAGTGCCAAAAAATATACAGAAATCCGAAGAGTATAACCGGCCCCTTTGTCTTACGTTTGTGGTCTATGAGCAAGCTTCTGACTTTATCGAGACCTGGTCTGTTTTGGAGTTGCAAGTGACATTAGTTATCTTTATGATGGAACGGATGGTCGTATTCCTTATCCGATCCGTTAGTTTGATACCCAGAATACTCCGTTCCATAGCCCTCTGGCAAACGTCGAGCGTGGACCTCTGCTGATTTGTCAAAGACCATGTTTGACCACTGTATGTGAGGATGGGAAGTATGCACACGTCAATGAGTCTTCTCTTAAGGGACAAAGGAAGATCACCCTTCATTAGATCTTTCATGGCCCATTAGCTCATCCAGGCATTTTCGGTGCGTCTTGCAAATTCTTTGTTTTGTCTTGCCTGGAAAGAGACTATTTGCCCGAGATAGAGATACTCATCAACGTATTCGACCTCCACACCCGTCACAGTGATCCTGCGATGCGCACTGTTCGTCATCAACTTGGTCTTTGACATATTCATCTGAAGTCCAACCTCTAGGCTTGCCGTGCCAAGATCGTTTAGCATCTGCGTCAACTCGGAGGCTGAAGACGAAAAGAGGCACAACTCAGCCTCCGGGCCGAATATTGATCAAAAATGCATTAACTTAAACCAAAAAAAATTACATGTATCAAGCACAGCCAACACATCAAGCTAGCCGAAACTTTTAAATTTTCCCAATCAATTTTGAACCATATGTTTTAGCGATAAAGCTGAAAATCTATTAAAGAAATTTGACAGGTTGTAGTAGCTTGATGTGCTGGCGTCTGTACATAATTCTCAAAATCTATCAGTGGTAATTTGTGATTACTTGCGATGAATGAAAACCGTAGAGAATATAAAGGTTTTGTGTAAATTGGCTAATTTTATGCCGACTGTATTTTTTTTTTTCAAAATTTGTTAATGCAGATCATAGTTTCTGGTCTCCTATTACAACATAACGGGTTTAAAAAGACACAACGAGCCGAGAGTCACTTGTACTCGCCATTATTGTAATCATTTCTTTGTACTAGAAACTTTCTGGTTACGGAGATATTATTATTGAGGTCAAAATTACAACTTTCACTGATATTTTTTACGAAAACAAGTTTTGATATTATAACACAACTTTAAATACCTCCAGGACCCCTGTATAGTTACATGCCGGTGCAAAATTTACTGTTTGTGGTAGTGCGCATACAGCAAATGTTTACACCAAAAATTAAAGTCGATTTCCAGCAATTACTTTTGTCACAGATCTTTTGTGCAATGTTACTTAGTTTGATGTACGACGGCTAAAGTCTTTTTACACCCTGTATCAATAAATAGATAAAATTATTTATAAAAATAGTTTTGCTGAATATATTGAAAACACCATTACACATTGGGAACTGTCTAAAATAGGTACGTTTACCTCCCTAAATTTTTGACAATGTTTTGACATTGACATGAGATTACGATTTTAAACCATTTCAAAAATTATTTTATGAATGAAAACTACAAAATTTGGAAAAAATAAAAATACGAGGCCTTATATTTTACATCTATATTTCATTTTACTTTATTACATAATTTCTTCAGCACATAAAACGTTGTCAATCGGGTCTTTTGAGCGCAAGCAAAGTGACACGGGTTCCCCGTCTGATAGCCGAAGCGGTACTGACAAGTACTGAATCGGGGTCCTGTCGGGGGCCGGGCGGCAGAGCGGTTCAAGGTATGAGTGGTTATAAAGCTTGATATTTCGGATCTCATCTTTTTACGTTAAATTTAACGATTAAAAAAATAAAAACGAACCTATGACACCTGCTTTATGCATAGTTCGATTAGCTTGCAAATTTTCATGGCCTAATTTGAAAATTTTCATTGAATATTCTCCTTTTATTTTGCGGTTTAGAGGTAACTTTGAGACTTCTTTGTATCGAGAAAATTGTATGCAATCGTGTTTTCGCAACCGATAACACCTCGCAGTAGTCCTCATCTTTATAGTATATTAATTTCAAAGTGAAAACTGCAGAACTGTTGAAACTACAGCCGCTAATGCTAAGGCAATTTTCGCAATCTGAGGTAGTACCGGGCCTTAAATGTATCAGTAAAGCTGTCTTCGATATGTATGGTCGTATCATCTAGGTATATGCTGATGATCTTAAATCACATGAGTAGACAAACGGAACAGAGATAAAGCTTCTTAAGAACGTGCAAAATTGTTACCTATTTTGGTAGGGTTGTCACAATAGGTTAAGACAAATTAAACAAAACATTTGTTAAATAGTTTTATTATTCAGTATGATAGAATACTTTACAAATTACTTACTCTAATAATTTTCTTTTTATAATTTTTGTTTTTTAATCATTCATTGTTTCTTTTTTAATGGTGTGGTAAATGCTTTGAGCTGAAACAAAAATAAAATGGCAATGCGAACCGAACACTACACTATGTCACACTGACACTGTGTGGGTCTATGTCACTGTGTCACTGTGTGTGTGTGTGTGGGGGTGTGTGTAGTTGTGTATGTTTCCAAAAAGTGTGGTGGGTATTAACTTGAGCAGCAGAGTAAACCTTCTGTTTCGTCATAAGTCCGGTCCAGCAACCATTCTTTAAGTTTGGTTTTGGCCTCAGAGTAGATTTTCGGTAAATATACAGGGTGAATTTTCCAAGTGGGCGTGGATGGCCAAATTCTAAACTATGAGGAATATCGAAAAGTACTCAAAGGAGTCGCGGGCTCGATTTTGATGAAAACTAAAACTGCATCATTGGATTTTTGAAAAATCAATATTTCTAGCCAGGAATCGAACCTGTTGATTTTGAAAAAAAAAACACACTGTATTATTACACCATTCGATAGTGTCCCTAATAAGGATCAAATTATGGGAAGTAATGATATACGGCAAGCTTAAGGAAAATGTTTAATTTTAATAAACGTCTTCTTATTTTAAAGTATTGTTACGCGCCACACTTGATGGCGACATTAGCTACTACTAGCGCCATCTAGTATCGAGTAGCAGAACTAATAATTATTCGGGTCCCTTCTAGAAACTTCGATGCTAGAACTTTCCAGAACTATCGACGCCTGGTCGGCCGGGTTCGGTATGTACTCGAACATTCTAGATGTTTCTACGGTAGAAGGTTCTGGAACTATCCGAGGCCTATATAAGGCCGGTGAGCCTGCGAGCCGGGAGCAGTGTTGGATAAGCGATACAAGCGAAAACATCGAAGCGATCTTCAAGTGCGACTCTCAAGTGATTAGTAGTGCGATTGTGTTTTATAATTAGTGTGTTTAAGTTGTTATTAGTGTTCTTTAATTAAAGTGTCATTTTTGGTTCTTAAATCGGCAGTTTTTATTGTCACGAACCCCAAGCTCGTAACAATTGGTGTCAGAAGCAAGGATTAAAATCATGCCGATTCTACCGAAGGACGACACGGAGGGTATCCGTACCCGGAGTCAACGCCAGCAAGAGACGGACCAGAGGCGATTCGGTGGAGCAACGCCACAGACGTCGGAGGGACAACTACCAATCACGGAGGCCGGCCCGTCCACAGCTGCTCCAGCATCATCAGCACCAGATTTTGCTGCTCTGATGATGATGCTGCAGGAGCAGTCTCGCCGTCAGGAGGAACAGGCCCGCCGACAGGAGGAACAGGCTCGTCGGTTGGAAGAACAGCTCCAGCAAGATAAGGAGGAACAGGCCCGCCGTCAGCAGGAGCAGTCCCGCCGACAGGAGGAGCAGATGCTCCTTCTGAAGGAACTTCACGCTACCTTCGGGAAAGACATAATGGAGGTGAAGGATAAGGTTGCTCAACACGACAACCGCCTGTTGGAAGCTGAAACCCGAATCGACCAAGTGAATAATCGGGTTGACAACGTGATGGCTGACGTGAAGAAAACCGTAATGGCTGACGTGAAGAAAACGCTGGATTACCTCAAACTTGAGGATGGAATCGCAGCCCCCGTAGCTACAACACCTTCGCTACGGGGATTCAAAGTGCCACCGTTCGACGGAACTTCTTCCTGGTCGGCCTACAAGATTCAGTTTGAGGCTGTCATGAAGGCGAACGGGTGGAATAAGAGTCAGGCCATGACTGCCCTCACCCTAGGCCTGCGCGATCAGGCCTTAACTGTGCTGGAAGCTCTTGGAAAAGAAGTGACTTACGAGCAGCTCCTTGAGGCATTGGAGGCTCGGTATGGTGACGCTCACCTGGAACACGTGTATCGTGCGCAGCTCAAGGATCGTGTGCAACGCAGTAACGAAACCCTGCAGCAGTGGGCCCTTGAAGTGGAGAAGCTGGTTCGTAAAGCTTACTAGTCCTTGCCTGCGTTTATTGATGGGAACCTGGTGCAGGTATTTATCGACGGCATCCGCGACCTTGAAGTCAGAGCTGCTGTAAGGCTCGGTCACCACGGGACGCTTAAGGACGCCCTGGCCCATGCACTGGAGGTGGAAGCTGTGCGGCAAGACCATCGTTCCCATCGCGTCAGGGAGGTTGCAGCGGCTACAGTTCGCGACCGCAATAGAAGATACAGCCCTAGGTGCTACGGCTGTGGGGAAAGGGGCCACCTTCGATCCAGTTGCCCGAAGCGAACTGCAGAAAGGGAAGATGGCTGGTCTCCAGAGGGTAGTGCGGCTAACAGCACCGCCCAGCAACAGCAGGGAAAACGAGTAATAGCCAGGACTGCGGGACGGGTGCTGGCTGATGTTCAAAGAGCCCCGAGGATTTCGATCACACAAACCTATGACGGGAAATCTCATGGCAACGCAGATGCATTGTCTAGAAGACCTTGTCCTGAAGATTGCAAGTATGGTACTAGGCAAGAGGGTAAGGAAGTGGTACCTGTGAGGATGCTCAGGACAGACCTCAGCAACGAGTGGAAGGAAAGCCTACAACGTGCACAACAGGAAGATTCAGACCTCAAGCCGATTCTCGAGTGGATGAAGGCCAGTGCACCTAAGCCCACGTGGAGCGACGTCTCAGCGATGAGTTCGATCTCAAAAAGCTATTGGGCCCAATGGGACAGCTTGGTGATTCAGGATGGAGTCCTGTGCCGTAAATGGGAAAATGCTCGGGGAGACAGCTGTCATTTGCAAATGGTTGTTCCTAAAGCTAAAGTACCGGATGTTCTTCAGCTGTACCATAATGGTTGTTCAGGAGGCCATTTGGGAGTTAAACGGACCCTACTGAAGATACGAGAACGGTTTTACTGGGTCCACTGTCGTGACGATGTCGAGGACTGGTGTCGCAAGTGTACAAGTTGTGCGGCTGTAAAGGGACCTCAGACTCGTAGTAGAGGTGCATTGAAATTGTACAATGTTGGTGCACCATGGGAGAGGATAGCCCTAGATGTTGCGGGACCGTTTCCGGAAAGTGAAAGTGGTAGCAAGTATTTCATGGTTGTAATGGATTACTTCACTAAGTGGCCGGAAGTCTTCGCCATTCCAAATCAAGAAGCTTCAACAGTCGCAGATAAATTAGTCCATGAAGTCTTCTGTCGTTTTGGAGTACCTTTAGAGATTCACAGTGATCAAGGAAGGAATTTTGAGTCCCAAATATTCCAGGAAACTTGCCGAGTAATGGGTACACATAAAACGAGAACAACTTCTTACCACCCACAATCGGATGGAATGGTGGAACGATTTAATCAGACATTGGAGAGATACCTGGCAAAAGTTGTGGAAAATCGGCAACGAGATTGGGACAAGCACATACAACCGTTTTTGTTGTCATATCGAAGTGCTGTTCACGAAAGTACATCGGTGACACCAGCTTTCGCAAACTTTGGAAGAGAATTACGGCTGCCTGCAGACCTGATCACCGGAATACCACCTGATGCCCCACGCAGTATAACCGATTATGCGAATGACTTGCGGAACAAAATGAATGACATTTATGAGCATGTCAGACAATCGATCGGGCCAGCAAATGTCTGAGAGGATGAAAACCCGTTATGACCGCAAAGTGAACAATAAAGGGTTCGACGAAGGTTCACTAGTGTGGTTGCACAATCCAGTCCGCAGCAAAGGGAAATCTCCTAAGCTTCAAGCTAAATGGGACGGACCGTACCGGATTGTGACAAAGATCAATGACGTAACCTACCGGATACAGAAAGGTGCAAGAGGTACTCCTAAGATCGTCCATGTGGATCGACTGGCGCGTTATTATGGGGCCAATAATGCTCGGGACGAGCATGTCTTAGGAGGGGGCAGTGTTACGCGCCACACTTGATGGCGACATTAGCTACTACTAGCGCCATCTAGTATCGAGTAGCAGAACTAATAATTATTCGGGTCCCTTCTAGAAACTTCGATGCTAGAACTTTCCAGAACTATCGACGCCTGGTCGGCCGGGTTCGGTATGTACTCGAACATTCTAGATGTTTCTACGGTAGAAGGTTCTGGAACTATCCGAGGCCTATATAAGGCCGGTGAGCCTGCGAGCCGGGAGCAGTGTTGGATAAGCGAAAACATCGAAGCGATCTTCAAGTGCGACTCTCAAGTGATTAGTAGTGCGATTGTGTTTTATAATTAGTGTGTTTAAGTTGTTATTAGTGTTGTTTAATTAAAGTGTCATTTTTGGTTCTTAAATCGGCAGTTTTTATTGTCACGAACCCCAAGCTCGTAACAGTATTATACGTTCTAAATTACGTACCTTGTTCGAAATGATGCTCAATATTTTTATTAACACACCCGCAGCGCAGTCACCTTCACAATCTTATGTTCTAAATTCAAATTTCTATTACGATCTTTGCAATCCATCAGGTTAAGCTACGCTTGCCGCGGTTGGTCTATGGATGGGTGACCATTTTTACATACCGAGTTTCTTCCATGCCTCGGAAAGCACGTTAAGCCGTTGGTCCCGGCTGTCATTCCTGGATCTTTGACAGTCGTTACGGGTAGTCAGAAGCTCGAAGGTCTGACAACCAGTCTTACCAAGGGGAAGGGGTATCGTATTACCCAGTAACTGGGTTGTGGAGGTCAGATAGGCTGTCGCTCCGTGTAAAATACTGGTATTCAGCTGCATCCGGTTAGACTGGAAGCCGACCCCAACATAATTTGGAAAAGGCTAGGCAGATGATGATGAGGTAGGTAACATAAGAAAAATAATAAAAGTATTTTGTTAAAAATGAGCTCTTTCCTTTAGTTTGCCGTATGTCATTACTTCCCAGAATTAGATCTTTATTAGCGACGCTATCGAATGGTGTAATAATACAGTGTGTGTGTTTTTTTTTAAATCAACAGGTTCGATTCCTGGCTAGAAATATTGATTTTTCAAAAATCCAATAATGCAGTTTTAGTTTTCATCAAAATCGAGCGCGCGACTCCTTTGAGTACTTTTCGCTAATCCTCATAGTTTCGGATTTGGCCATCCACGCCCACTTGAAAAATTCACCCTGTATTATTTTCGTACAACGCGATTCTGAAAAATCATTTTGAATTTACCTATGTTAATATTTCAAAAACTAGAGCTGCTAGAGAAAACTTCACAACAGATTTGGAATCGGCGTGGCAGAACCATACAAAATCGGGTATGAAACTTCATAAAACAAAACTGCTGTTTACCAGTGTTATCTAAAATGGGGTACATATTTGAATTTCGAAAATTTAAATATCTACGGTTAAAATGTCAATGTTCAAAACATCGAAAATTTAAATATCGAACGACCGCAAAACCGAAAATTAAAATAACGTAAGTTTATATTGTCGAATGGTTAGATAACCTACGTCCAATATATCTAAAATCTAATTATCGACAAACATGACATCGAAAGGCTTAAATATCGAAGTACAGATTATCTAATGATGTAAATATCGAAGTACAGAGTATCGAATGTCCTAAATATCGATATTTATTTATATGTCGTGCTACAAAAATTAGAGACAGAAACAAATCGCTGCAAAACCGACTCCACGTGGTCTTGTCTGCCCTACCCCTAGAGTGTAATTTAAGCCCGCGTAGGCGCAGAGGGGCGAGGCGGCCAGCTGCTGAAGCTGTCGTAAGTGTCGGGAGCGTTAAAACCATCGACGACGGTAAGCTCGCGTGGGACCGCCAGAGCCCCGCAGCGCCGGAGCCGTGACAGAAACCATGCCTGCTGCATGATGCATGCTCGCTTGCACTCTGCATGCTTAAGTAATATTATTTTCACATAATAAATAACTTAAAAAAAACACATTTGTAGGCCGTGCGCTCTTGCATCTTATGTCGACGGAGCCCCGCTACGCGGGGCCCCTATTTCTGTGTAAAGGGTTTAAAGTAACCTAACCTAACACCGGGGTGCCCTTCGCTCTCTCTTGCATCCTGCAACCATGCCTGCCTGCAAGTTCGATATTTTAACAAGTAGGTATTTTTAACGTAAATATAATGAACTAAAGTGTATTGAATGTTGACATTTTGAACTTAGGTATAATGATTATCGATGTTTTTAATCACTAGATATTTTTATAACTCGGCATTTCAATGTTAGACATTTTATGCTTAGGTATAACAATTTTCGATATTATGATATAACCGATATTTAAATTTTCGATGTTTTGAACGTTGACATTTTACACGTAGGTATTTTAATGTTCGACATTCAAATATGTACCCCTAAAATGATTTTAATTTTTCTTTTCTTTCATTTAAACCTCATAATGAATTTAAAACTATTTAATAAGGCATATTCTGAGTAAAACGATTAACAATACTTTTGATATAAGTAGATTTATGTTTAGTAAATTAGGAAATATTTAAATGCTACCCTCACACTTAGCTTCTTTAGCTATTTGGGTTTTGTTATATCCAATTTTATGCAGCGCAATAATATTTGCCCTCGCTTCAATATTTATATTTGACTGCATTTTGAAAATAATAACTACAACACCGCTAATAGATTTAAACACCTCGTCACTAACCAACATAGTCGTAACACTCGTAACGAACAGCATACCTACTCTGTCTACCTACCTCACAGAAATCAAAATAATTTAGTTGGTTTTCTGTGGTCTACCCACAAAATTTATTATTTGTGTGAACAAGGTGAACGATCGAGACAAAAAACTAATAAGTATTTGTCGAACTAAGTACCTAATAAAGTGAGTGTGTGTGCGTGTCTATAGTATAGAAACAACTTATAGAATAAGGTCGTAAGACCCTATTACCTATCACCAAGGTTTTCTTGATGTATTTACGCAAAATACGCGCATTGACGTGCAGTTGCGGACACCAGCCCGTATTATCTATTAAGGTCGTAAGTCAAACCGAAGCGTCAATCTATTGCTTTGTGAGATTGCTAATCGACTTATGAACGCTACTGTACACTAAATCTGTTTTAAGGAAATTATGATTGAGAAACACTTTTCTCAATCATAATTTCCTTTAAACAGATTAATTTTTAATTTGTTAACAGGTGGAGATAATGCAAAGCTTTTCCGAAACAAGAAGGGCTACTTTTCGGTCAATGTACAGACCGTGTCTGATGCACAACTGAAAGTGAGGAATGTGGTGGCACACATGCCCGGCTCCACTCCCGACTCAGCAATTTTTAATAATAGTCAATTATGTCGTGATCTTGAGATGGGAGCTTATGGAAGTTCATGTTTGTTGGGTGATAGCGGATACCCACTTCAGGTAGATAAAATAATTATAACATCAATTTATTCATATACAGATTTCAGTAAAAATAATATAATCTTTAAAAATCTATTATATACCTATATGTTTCCCAGTCTGCTGGTTTCTTACCTGTAACAATGGTTTTTTTCTTTGTTAACAGAAATATTTACTGACACCCTACTTACACCTAAACACAGAACCACAGAAGCATTATAATCATAGCCAAACTATGACAAGGAATACAGTAGAGAGACAACATGAAGTGTTGAAATGCCGCTTCCCTGCCCTCGCTGTTAGGTTGCGAATCAATCTGCATACAGCAGTCAATGTGATTGTAGCATGTTGTATACTACACAATATCTGCATAGATAAGGGAGAGGATATCCCACCTAATGAAATGGACATCAGTAATACAGATACTAACATACAAAATGGAAAAGTTCATCAGAATTATCACGATCAATATAATGAATATGATAGAAGAACTGTAATCACAAACAATTTTTTTACATAAAAACTTTTCAACAAAAAAATTAAACCTCCGAAAAAACTGAAAAGCAAAAAATAAAAACCTTTTTTATTTTACCTTAATAAATAAGTTCTTAAACTAATGCAAGTATACCTAACTAATTTTGAGTCGGCGCCAAACAAGCATAATATCGTTGCGAGTGGTCGTGCGGAGAGCGCATTTTTTGTTTGGAATGTTAATATTTAGCGCTGGAGATTTCACGTTGCATTATTAATTTGATTTGGCTATTTCTATAAATTTAAGGTAATTTTGTGATCTTTGTTCATTGATTGTTTGGCGCCGACTCAAAATTTTTTAGGTATACTTGCATTAGTTTAAGAACTTATTTGTTAAGGTAATATAAAAAAGGTTTTTTCATCCCACCATCTCGGAAAGAGTATTTTTAATCTTCAATATCTGAGTGGAAAAGCCGTTTTTATTCTCTAGAGGATAAAGTAAATTGAATTTAGAACATCGTGTGCACTAAGTTTGTAAATTAAAAAAAACATTAAACCTATTTACTGCTACCTCTATGGTGCCGAATATATCATACAACTTTTTTTTAATTTGTTAAAAACTCAGACTCGGAACCTTCTTGGTGTTCCTTTTTCAATTTGCTTTGTACGCGGTTCTTTACGCGGCATTTTTTCACGTCATTGTTAAACCTTATATTAAAAACAAGAAACTTGAAAACAAGTGAAAAAACTAAAATGAGTGATTCTAGCGACGAGGAAGTTTGCTTGACGCCAACAGAATTGACTGAAACTGTTAATAATGCGCAAATGAGCTTTCTCCCTCAACAATCACGCGAGAAGTATTTAAAACAGTACGATATGTTCAACACGTGGCGACTAGCAAAAGGAGCCAAAACTTTCTCAGAAAACGTTTTGCTGGCATATTTTATAGAATTATCCGAGAACAAGAAAGCAAGCACTCTATGGAGTACGTATTCGATGCTAAAAGCAACAATAAAGATGAAAAAAGACAAACATATCGATACCTATCCTAAATTAGTGGCATTTTTAAAAAGAGCCTCATCTGGTCATCAACCAAAAAAATCGAAGGTTTTCACAGTATCTGATATTGAAAAGTTTCTTAACGAAGCACCCGATTCCGTATATTTAGCGGCAAAAGTAAGTCAGTTGCACATTCAGTATCTACTTAAGTATATTAATCTCAATTAAATAGTATACTTAGTAGATGTTGATAGGCATAATTATGCGTTCATATCAATTTTATTCATTTATCTACTACAATACTCTTTACGTTACAGGTTGTTCTTATTATTGGAATAAACGGAGCATGTCGAACTAATGAACTAACACAACTTAATGTCAAAAACATTGAGAAACATTCAGATGACTTACTATTAATTAATTTACCTAATACAAAGACAAAAAGAGACCGCAACTTCGTCATTCGCAAGGAATACGTAACGATTGTTGAGAAATATCAAGCCTTACGCCCGCCTAACACTCCAATCAATCGATTTTTTCTACAGTATCGCAATGGAAAGTGTGTTAGACAGCCTATGGGTACTAATAAAATTGGCAGTATCCCACGAGAAATAGCAACATTTCTTGAACTTCCAGAACGCCTGTTGTACACGGGTCATTGTTTCCGACGAACTTCAGCCACACTTTTGGCTGATCTCCTGTCCCTTAAGCGCCACGGAGGCTGGAAGTCCAATGCAGTTGTCGAGGGATACATAGAGGATTCCATCCAAAATAAGTCTAAAATATGTGAAGGCATCGTAGGAGCCATTACACTGAAAGAGCCTCAATCGGATCTTTGGACTGGCCCTTCTACATCAAAAATAAGCCGTTATGAAACACCTAACCATCTCCCTCTCTCTCCAACATTCACGCCAAGGGAATCCGATGAATCGGTACAACTATTAAGTATGACAGATAGTTTACCGAAAAACAGTACACAAGTGACTAACACCAATATTACAGTACCAAACAAAAATATTACACTCAATTTAAATAACTGTAGCAACGTTACTTTAAAATTTTCTTAATTATACCTTAGTATTATTTTGTTATAATTTAAAGATTATTCTGTAATACTTACCTGTCATAATGTAGTAATTAATACCTAAACTGAAATAAAAGTGTACCTATCTTGTGATTGTAAACGTTTTTTTTTTTCATTTAGTCATTTCCTCGCTGAGGTGGAATGAAAAGTTACGTGTTGCACTCGAGTGCAAAGATTTTTCACCTCGTGCTCTTTTGATTCCCTCGCTAACGCTCAGGATTCTAATTTTGAATCACTCGCTGCGCTCGTGATTCAATTTTAGAATCCTTCGCTTGCTCGGTCATCAAAATTGAACACGCGGTTAAAAAGCAACTTTGCACTCTTGTATAACAAATAACTATTATTTTTTGCTTTTCAGTTTTTTCGGAGGTTTAATTTTTTTGTTGAAAAGTTTTTATTTTATAATTTTTTGAGGCTATAATTTACTTATTACTGCATGCTTAATTTTTGATTACTTTTAAAATGGCTACCTACCTTACTTTAGATATTAACTGTTATATAATCCTACTTTAACTATTATTTTTTGTATAGTAAAATACTTTAAAAAAACAGGCTTTATATACCAACATAGATAGGCCTTTAATTTTAATTGTAATACACAGCTCAGCATTAAAATCTGTGAATTAACAACAAATCACCCCTATTTTCCCACCCTTAGGGTAGGATTTTTTTTTCCAAATTTACATGGGGCCAACTTCGAGGTATGTTCTATCCATTAAAAAAAGAATTATCAAAATCGGACTAATCTGTAAAAAGTTATGCGTGGTCATACATTACAATCAGTGAGTGAACTATCAATCATCCCCTGTTTTCCTACCCTTAGGGTTGGATTTTTTTGTTCCAAATTTATATGGGACCACCTTCGGGGTATATCCTTTCTAATCAAAAAAGAATTATCAAAATCGGACTGCTCTGTAAAAAGTTATGCGTGATCATACATAAAAAAAATATATATATATATACGCGTCGAATTGATAACCTCCTCCGTTTTTTCGTCGGTTAAAAATATAATTTTCGTTTTTAAGTCTACATGCTATGTACGTTTGCCTGGCTAGGCCCCCCGGAATTTGCGATTTAGGTATACACCAATGCAATGTACTCGCCTCTAGGAGTATATGTACCGCTTTCTTTTTCAATGTACCTCTGTACTTTTGAAGAAATATGCAAAAAAAGGGGGCCGTGCCAGCCAAACGTTTTCAGCACGGCCCTCGTGTAACTTGAAAAATATATAGCGTATTAAAAAGTTTCATAAACTCAAGGAATGTACTTTATTAACACGTTCTATGTACCGTAACAGATATTGTGAATTCGTAATAACAAATAATATATAGACGTGGATAGGGGGCCGTGCTGAAAAAAAAAGAAATGAGAAAATATCTAAAAAAGACAAAACAACCTTAGCCAAAAACTATATAAAAGTAATTCATGTTTGGCAAGTAACATATGTACCGCATTGGTTTCTCATACAACTTGCTGAATTAAAAAAATAAACCAATTTTAGTTTATTCAGCACGGCCCTCTATAGTTGCCTATATCTTTTTAAATATGACATGTTTGTTTACAAAATTCGACTTCCTGAATTATGTATAGGAGTACATTCGTTCCAAATAAATTGCGATTATGGTGTATTAGTATTTTAAAAGATAAATTGGATCAAAAATATCCTAACATGCAACTGATGGGGTGACCATGATTCCACGTGAGAATGGATAAAAAAACTTCTGAGTAAATCTTTAATAAAATAAAAAAATCAAAAATATCGTAATCTGTATTAACTATTAACGATAACTATAATAGTAGTAAGTAGTAGGTCGCAAATCGAACAAAACAACAAGTGTCGTTAAGACTAAATAGCTCAAAAGGCTTAAAAAAAATCACATATATATTTCCAATAAATCACACGGATTGATGTACGGTACATTACAATAAAATTACAGTTTCGGTACATTTCACAGATTAGTTACGTTTACCTATGGAATAATCGCAGAAAAACTATGTGTCACAAACACTACAATTCTTTTACCGATTGTGGTATAGTAATTTTATTTTAGGTGCATCGTCCTCACATATTATTATATAGATGTAAAAAAATTAACCTTAAAAACTTTAAGAGGTGCTTTAGACCATCGAACTGAACAACTTTCACTATGGGACCAACTCTGAAATCACGAAAAAAAAATGAGCTGTTTCATACATTTTGGCCGAGTAGGTATTGAACTTTTGTATGAAACAGCTGATTTTTTTTTCGTGATTTCGGAGTTGGTCCCATAGTGAAAGTTGTTCAGTTCGATGGTCTAAAGCACCTCTTAAAGTTTTTAAGGTTAATTTTTTTACACCTTATATAATTAATGTACCCATGCAAAATATTGTAGGTATGTACCTAAAGAGTAACGGTGGAGTTTCTTGCCCATTCTTCTCCACACGAAAACTACCTTTTGGAAGGGGCGACTAGAATCAATTCTATTTTAAGGTAATTTTTGACGTTCAAAAGTGCCTTTTATGTGCCTATTTGAAATAAATGCTTTCACTTTGACTACAGAGCTTAAAAGGCTTAAAAAATTACAGATACGTTTCCAACAAATCACATTGATTGAACCTTACCTAGTGAATTAATAGCGACCGCACACAACAAGTTTTAACTGATTTAATTCCCTTAAAAGATGTCATCGCTAATATTAATTTTAAAGAAAAAAAAAAACAAATTGTAAAAAAAGAATGTTTATTTCAATGTAGTTACATAATTTCATTAAAGGTATAGAATAAATCAACCTAATTTATGGAACCATGGTCACCCCATCAGTTGCATGTTAGGATATTTTTGATCCAATTTATCTTTTAAAATACTAATACACCATAATCGCAATTTATTTGGAACGAATGTACTCCTATACATAATTCAGGAAGTCGAATTTTGTAAACACACATGTCATATTTAAAAAGATATAGGCAACTATAGAGGGCCGTGCTGAATAAACTAAAATTGGTTTATTTTTTGAATTTAGCAAGTTGTATGAGAAACCAATGCGGTACATATGTTACTTGCCAAACATGAATTACTTTTATATAGTTTTTGGCTAAGGTTGTTTTGTCTTTTTCAGATATTTTCTCATTTCTTTTTTTTTTCAGCACGGCCCCCTATCCACGTCTATATATTATTTGTTATTACGAATTCACAATATCTGTTACGGTACATAGAACGTGTTAGTAAAGTACATTCCTTGAGTTTATGAAACTTTTTAATACGCTATATATTTTTCAAGTTACACGAGGGCCGTGCTGAAAACGTTTGGCTGGCACGGCCCCCTTTTTTTGCATATTTCTTCAAAAGTACAGAGGTACATTGAAAAAGAAAGCGGTACATATACTCCTAGAGGCGAGTACATTGCATTGGTGTATACCTAAATCGCAAATTCCGGGGGGCCTAGCCAGGCAAACGTACATTACATGCTTTATTTTTAAAGCAATCCGAGGTAAAATAGGCACTTCAATGTAAAACAACAATACCTATAATAACACTACTGTTAGGTACTGTTCTGTTTTGTAAAATAGCTAAGATACGACACAATATTTAAACTCGTGGACGTTTTTTTTATAGGAACCCTTCCTCCTTTTCTCTTATTAGACCATCATGTTTAGGAAAAGGTTCCCTGAATATTGTTTAGTGTAATAAGACTTTTAAATGTGAAAGAACTGTACCTAACACTAGATGACACTTATACAGGGTGAATTTTTCAAGTGGGCGTGGATGGCCAAATTCTAAACTATGAGGAATAGCGAAAAGTACTCAAAGGAGTCGCGGGCTCGATTTTGATGAAAACTAAAACTGCATCATTAGATTTTTGAAAAATCAATATTTCTAGTCAGGAATCGAACCTGTTGATTTTTGAAAAAAAAAAGACACTGTATTATTACACCATTCGATGGTGTCCCTAATAAGGATCAAATTCTGGGAAGTAATGACATACGGCAAACTTAAGGAAAATGTTGAATTTTAATAAACTTCCTATTTTAAAGTATTCATACCTACATTACGTACCTTGTTCGAAATGATGCTCAATATTTTTATTAACACACCCGCAGCGCAGTCACATTCACAACATTATGTTCTAAATTCAGATTCCTATTGCGATCTTTGGAAAATATTCTAATGGAATCAATAATACTGTAATGCTGAATGCAATACAATCCTTGAGACGTCGAATCCAGCTATGTATTGAAAACAATGGTCATCATTTTGAACAATTAATCAGTTAAGGTTTAGTAGGTAGGTAACATAATCCGGGCCCGGCTAAATAATAACAGCCGCACAGGTTAATCCATCAGGTTAAGCTACGCTTGCCGCGATTGGTCTGTGGATGGGTGACCATCTTAGCATACCGAGACCCCTCGGTGCCTCGGAAAGCACGTAAAGCCATTGGTCCCGGCTGTCATTCCTGGATCATTGACAGTCGTTACAGGTAGTCAGAAGCTCGAAGGTCTGACAACTAGCCTTACAAAGGGGAAGGGGTACCGTATTACCCAGTAACTGGTTTGTGGAGGTCAGATAGGCAGTCGCTTCATGTAAAATACTGGTTTTCAGCTGCATCCGGTTAGACTGGAAGCCGATCCCAACATAGTTGGGAAAAGGCTAGGCAGATGATGATGAGGTAGGTAATATAAGAAAAATAAATACATTGTTAAAAATGAGCTCTTTCCTTTAGTTTGCGTCGTGTGATTACTTCCCAGAATTCGATCCTTATTAGCGACACTATCGAATGGTGTAATAATAGTGTGTTTTTTTTTTTCAAATTCCACAGGTTCGATTCCTGGCTAGAAATATTGATTTTTCAAAAATCCAATGATGCAGTTTTAGTTTTCATCAAAATCGAGCCCGCGACTACTTTGAGTACTTTTCGCTAGTCCTCAGTTTCGGATTTGGCCATCCACGCCCACTTGAAAAATTCAGCCTGTATACAGGGTGAAATTGAACACATGCGACAAATTGAAATGGGAGATTGTACTCGTCATTATTAACAACTTTTACTATGGGACCAAACCTGAAATCGCGAAAAAAAAATCAGCTGTTCCCTACATTTATGTTCGCATAACTCGCCAAAATCTAGGAAACAGCTGTTTTTTTTTTCGCGATTTCAGGTTTGGTCCCATAGTAAAAGTTGTTCATAATGATGAGTATAATCTCCCATTTCGATTTGTCGCATGTGTTCAATTTCACCCTGTATAGGTATGAGTTCCGCACATCGACCACGTCTGGACACAAACCGCTTAAAAGCAGCCAAAAAGCCTCTAGTGCTTAAATCACTAACTGCTTCTAAATGCACAGCCCTAGTGGCCATACATACAAATAAAGCAATATAACCCTTGTAGGACTTATTTCCACGACCTTTAGATACTCTAAGGCTTATCGGGCCCGCATAATCTACTCCGCTACACAAAAATGGTTTGTTCGGGATTACTCGAGGGGAAGGTAACTGCCCCATAAGTTGAGTCCTTACTTTAGCTGTATATCGAATGCACCTCACACAGCTTCTTACATACTTCTTTGCCAAAGCCTTTACACCCATAATCCAATACTTGGAGCGTAAGTAAGTAATCATTAATTGCGGACCACCGTGCAGAGTTTTGTTATGTGCGTCCGCTATCAAAAGATTTGTTAAAAATTATTCCCTTGGAATTAGTATGGGATGCACTCTTTCATAACTTAATTTTGACATTTCAAGCCGTCCTCCAACTCTAATTATTTCTTTAGAATCTAGAAACAGGTTCAATAAATCGAATTTTGCATTTTTCTTCCCTAACTTATGATTTTTTAATTCCTCCAATTCATTGGTAAATCCTTCTTGTTGACACCTCTTTACACACATTTCTGTTGCATCTTCTAGTTCCGATTTAGACAACTGTCGTGACTTAGCACCACCAACACCTATCGCTTTATTTTTTCTTAAATTTAGAAACCTACGGCAATAAGCCATGACTCTAACCAACCTTGATAACGATGAACATTTGTTCCAAAATGAAACTTCAACAATGCTTGTATGTACCTTCACTTCTTCTATATGTGTGACAAGACGTTTTGGTCTTTTGTATTCTACTACCGGTTCCCTTAGGAACCTAGGACCTTCCCACCAAAGCGAAATATCTTTAAGTTCTGATGGAGAAACCCCGCGTGAAGCACAATCTGCAGGATTTTGCTTGGATGCTACGTGTGCCCAGTGATGCGTATCCAAGGTGGTCAAAATGTCGGAAACTCTGTTGGCAACAAAGGTTTTCCACCGACTTGGGTGACAATTCAACCAAGCTAACACCACTTCACTGTCTGTCCATGCATGCCAGTCAGTCTTTGGTATAGTCATTACCTCGCCTACTTCCGCAATCAACTTTGCTGTGAGAACCGCTCCACACAATTCTAACCTTGGGATGGACACCTGTTTAATGGGTGCCACCTTTGTTTTAGAGGTGATTAAGGAGATGTGAACATTTCCCATGTCATCAATCCCTCTAAGATTAACCGCGCCGGCATAAGCGTTTTTAGATCGGAAAATCCATGCAACTCCAATTTACAAATATTGGAACCAATATGTATCCATCGTGGGATTTTAATGCTAACAAGAGAAGCCAAACTATTGCGGTAAGTCTCCCATTCTTGTAATAAATTATTTGGAATTTCTTGATCCCATTCCAACCCTGCTAACCATAATTTTTGAATAAACATTTTAGCTAGGATTACGCTTGGCGCTAACGGATCAAATAATCGTGAAATGTCCGAGATAATTTTTCTTTTTGTTACAGGTCTAGTTATCGGCGTGAGTTCCAGAGAGTATTGAAAACAATCATCGCGAGAGTCCCAGGTAAGTCCTAATATTTTTGTTACTTCGTCTATTTTTATTCTTTTCTTCGTCGTTTCCATCTCTAATTTTATTCAATAATTCCTTGCAATTGCTTTTCAGTCAGTAATGACGCGAAGGGTGGTAATCTCTACCACCACCGGAGACCACCAAAAACACTCCCGACCATCCGAACTCGAAGGACCATGAAATTGACCGAGGGTCGACTAGGAGCGGGTAATGTGAAACAAAACACTGGACTGGTATTAAATCGCGTATAATTAATTATCGTATACCGAATCACAGTGAACTATGTATGTACTGCTCACCCAACAAAATTTTTATCCTAGACTATATACTACGAGCGGTAACGAAACCATAGACTTCTAATTTGACGCCAACGCCATCTATCGAGCTAGTAGGTAATGTTCTCCCAGTATTACAATAATATTGATCGCTATAGTTCCGGTTGCTCTTTTTTAACCTAAACAAGCCGAATTTTGTGAGCCGAGTCCGTTTAGATTGCTATTGATACGCGAATAAGAACACTAGTTAGCTCGTTTTCGACCTGTTTTAGAATTTATCAATTGTCTCGTTTAATACACAAATAAATAGAAACGAGCAAATGATCGGATCATATAAGTACACAATAGTGTACAAACCCCAATACGAATTTCAAGAAAATACGACTTGTTTTTCAACCGCAAAACAAAGTTTATAAACCTTTATTTTGGTGTAGAACAAAACCCAACCCTACCTCATGCAATTCTGATAATTGTCGTCAGGCGCGATCGCACTCCAAGTTTGGGGGGGGGGGGGGGGTCACCATCGGTGCCGAGGAACATTTTACAAGCTTTTATTCTTGCAATGTATGTAGGTATGTAACTTATGTTTGTTCGGGTGGACTCTTGCAACTCAATTTTGAAGACCCAGCAAGAGAAGAGATAAAACTTTCAAAAGATCTTTTTTTAGTTTACCTGCTGATACAGATAGCGCCATCCACGAAGACGCGCCCCACTCTTCTTACTAATCGCTAGTTAATTCCGCTAGTGTTTTAGTTTTTTGATACACACTATGTACCCACTAATTGGGGCGCTTCTTCGTGGATTGCACTATCTATACAGAACTACTATCGTTTTTTAGGGTTCCTTAGCCAAATGGCAAAAAACGGAACCCTTATGGGTTCGTCATGTCTGTCCGTCTGTCCGTCCGTATGTAACAGCCACTTCTTTCCGAAACTATAAGAACTATACTGTTGAAACTTGGTAAGTAGATGTATTCTGTGAAACGCATCAAGATTTTCACGCAAAAATAGAAAAAAAAAATTTGGTGGATCCCGATACTTAGAACTGAAACTCAAAATTTTTTTTTTCGTCGAACCCATACGTATCTATAGATGGATAGGTCTTCAAAAATGATATTGAGGTTTCTAATATAATTTTTTTCTAAACTGAATAGTTTGCGCAAGAGACACTTCCAAAGTGGTAAAATGTGCATGTCTCCCGCCTGTAACGTCTAAAAAGAATGATAAAACTAAAAAAAATATATGATGCATTACCATGAAAACTTCCAACGAAAATTCGTTTGAACGAGATCTAGTAAGTATTTTTTTTTAATACGTCATAAATCGTAAACAGCAATTTACCTTTAATTCAATCAACTCAAATATAAAAATAAAGAAACGTTTTATTTATATATTGTACGGTGGTACGGAACCCTTCGTGTGCGAGTCCGACTCGCACTTGGCCGGTTTTTTAAATAGGTAAATTGTTTAAATCTTGCATGTTTTTGTATTTTATTGGTAGGTACTAATCACAGATATAGATCTACATAGATAACGCAAATGCATGCACTTCGCGTGTCTGAACCCCGACCAAGCGTCGAGGTTGGTCGCCGCTAACTTCAATCCCCGCGCGTCCGTTGTTGCAGCCGAACGTCCGCAAAAAACTAAAAAAATGCCTCGTTGCGTGATAATTAACTGCAATAGCCCAAAAATTTCGAGCACCCAAAGGCAGGAACATATTTCCTATCACAGGTAAGTTATTTTAAAATTATATTATGCGTAAATTCATATTAAAACTGTTTTTAAGTATTCCAAGCTGCGTGTCGTTCCAGAATATACCTAACTATAAATTACCGTTAAGTAAACTTTATTCACATTACGTTGCCGCGTTTGCTTTGGACGTTTGATCTGACGTTGTGTGTTAGGAGACGATGAATATCGGAACAAGCGATACTGTCGCTCATCGCTTCGACTTCGTGATACAGGCAATTTGTCATTCGTCTGTCAATTGTAGCAACTAGTGCTGTTCGTTCTACAACATATATCAATAATCGATTTTAATCGATATCGGACAGACGAATGATATAAAAAGCCAATTTAGTAGATATAACAAGCTCATATGCATGACCTAATTTTACACTACAGCTATAAAAAGGAAGATAAAATTTTTTAGGGTTAATGTATTTAATGTGTTTTTGTTTATCCTTTCAACATTATACGACTATTTTTATATACTACTCAAAACAAAATAAGAGCCACTTGTGAATTTTAATATCCGGTCTGATTAAATTATTTTAAAGCGGTCTTAAACGATAAATCTTTTGTCTGGTATATCCTGAAGTATTAACAAACATAATGTGAGGATACCACTTGCATAATTTTTAAAGTGGGCTAGTTTGATACTTTTTTTTGTAACCAATTGAATTTACCCTATTCTAAGACGAATACTTAAGTCCTTTAAATTGTGGATTCTTTTAGGAACAGTCTTACATTTGCTAAGTTACAACGTGGATAAACATTTTGAAAGCGCTATGCCGAGGATCCGAAGACATATGGACCTGCAAAGCGCAACTATAGCCATCACATTGATCCAAGAGGGACATTCGCAGCGTTCTGTAGCTTTACAGCTTGACTTTTCAAGGCGAGCGATCCAGAATGCTTGGAATCGATTTCAAGAGACTGGGAGTGTAACCAGAAGACGGTTATCTGGCAGGAATCGAGCAACCACCTCGCAGGAAGACCGCTACATACGTTTGACTGCGCGAAGGGAGCGCGTCGTCACCGCCCGCGCCTTACAAAATCGCATACGCCAGGCGATCGGTACCCGCGTGAGTGACCAAATGATTAGAAATCGGTTACATGAAGACCAGCAGTTTTCTAGGAGACGCGTACTGCGGATTCCGTTGACTAGTGTACACTGTGCAAACCGATTATCATTCGCAAGGCTGCACCTGGACTGGGACATAAGTGAATGGAGCTCAGTATTGTTCACTGATCAGTGTAAAGTGAAATTTTTTAGTGATGATCGTCATATTAGAGTATGGAGACGAGAAGGTGAGCGATTTTCGGATGTTTGTATCCATGAAAGTGACAGATTTGGGGGTCCCAATGTCATCGTATGGGGAGGAATCTCTCTATCAGGTCGAACCGAACCCGCAATACTCAGCGGAGGCACGGTAACGGCTGTGCGATAAATTGAGGTGATAGTAAGACCTCATGTGATGCCATTTGCACAAAGAATTGGTGCAAGATTCACATTAATGCACGACAATGCCCGCGCTCATACAGCTAGAGCCACTAGAGAAGCCCTAGACGATGCTGGTATACGTGTCTTGCCGTGGCCTACCAACAGTCCGGACCTTAACCTCTCTGCTCGACAGAATTTTGACATATGACACACCAGCTGACTCGACGGGATGTTGCGAATTACGTCATGATAATCAGAAATTTTCTTTAACTTTCAGCATTCGAATTTATTAAGAAAACTGTGTTACCGCGCCTATTTTGTAAAATAAGTTTGTGGCAAATATCTTTAACTATATGCTGAGGTCGGTAAAACCGCGTCATTCTACTGTGAAAGTTGTATAAAATAGATATTACTACACCTATCCAAAAGGTAGACACCTCAAAATCGCTGAAAATATGTACATAAACCATCTAATCTCTTGATGAAAATACGCAAAAGGGAAAAATAAAGATATTGTCATTCTCTCTGCATTCTTACTTTTACCATTTTTCAGACATAAACTACATAAAAAACATGATCAAATCTTGATAAAAATTAATAAAAATTGTGTTGCGACGTGACACCTCTTAGTGCTGACCATCCACCCAATTTTCTTATTCCGATTCAAAAATGTCATAAAGCCTAATCGATAATCGGTATTTAAAAAAAATAAAAAAATTGTAAAGACTGAATAAAAACTCTTTGGTATATTTTATCATGAATTAATAGTTTTTTGAAATATAATCATTTTAATAAGTACAAACACGTACAGTGTGGATAGGGGTGTAACTTTTTATGGTTCCCTACGTCCGAATGAAAAAACGGAACCCTTATAGGATCACTCGTGTGTCTGTCTGTAGGTTTGTTACAATCGATTTGTTTCGAATCTACTGGACCGATTAAGTTGAAATTTGGTACACATATAAATTTCTGTGACTCAAATACGAACGTGTAACATGAATAAATTAATTATGAATATGGGGTCACTTTTTGGGGTCACATTAGATAAAAAAAAACACCATTATTATAGTTTCAAACTCAAATGGGTCCCGCCTGCTCCCAAATTTTATTTAATTTAAAATGGGCTTGTTTTTAGCTTTTCAGTTAGTTTTAGTACAAGGATGCAGTCGAGTTTTTTAATTTTTCTAATTAAGTACTTTTTTTTTATTTCCAGCTTTTTAGTTTACAAATGTGAAAGATGTGTTTCGCAGACGATTTAGTTCTTGATACGTGTTTTTTACGATTTGTCACTTTGAATTACTTTTAACCATATAAGTTGTATATATTTTTGTAATCACCTTTTAAAACCCTTTATTTTGATACCCCACTCGATAGGTATTGAGAAAAAAAAAATTATTGAAGGCATAATATGGCGCCAAAAATCCGCCATTTTGTTTTTTTTTTATTTTGATATGCCCAGTGTCACTCTTACAGTAAATACGAATCTAACGACACCTCTCAAGCTAAAATCATTCGAGCCGTTCAGGCCGCAGAGCGTGCCAAACAATTATACATACTTACATACTCTCGAAAAACATAACCCTCCTTCTGGCGCAGTCGGGTAAATAGTAGATCATTATACAAGGGTCGAAAGGAATCTATTCCCATACGAGGTATTTAGACTATAGTCCGAGTAGGAATTGATGACTTTCACCCGTCAATGAGTTAAACACTACTTTTAATTTCAGGAAAGTAAAAAATAGTGGTCTTTCTAAAATATTTATTGATAATAATAACATGAATAATAGGTACCTATTTAAAATTAATTGAAATATTAGAACAATTTGTGTGCTATTTTAAATATGGAACACACTGCGTCACTGCCGCAGGCCGTCCCGCTTGATAGGTATTTTTTTCACACTGGCTGTTTATACACTCACAAGACCGCAACATTTTTCTTAATTATGTAAAAATTTCGTAGCTGACTACTTAACCAATTTAGTTCTATTTTTTATTTCATTCCCGACCTAGAGAGGGAAGCAATTACTATGAGTCTTTCCCGCCTTAAGGTGGGAAGCAACGTCTTCCACCCGCTATTCGGATCAAACAAATATCTACTACTTTCCGAGTATGAGAAATGAAAAAGCTTATTGCTTACTGTAAGTACCGCGTGATATATTAAATGAAAGGGTTTGTCGTGAGGGTCACAAACATATTTTTTAATAACTAAAAAAAGTTATTTATTATTCTATTAAATAGAAACAATATATCTGAAACCACAGCCAAAAATAAAAAAAAACTACAAAATATAGTTCTGTGATTATTCTAGATTCCAAAAGATCCTATCAGACGTCTGGTCTTCAAATGATATAGCAAATCTCTCATTCTATACTGCGTACATACTTACATTTGGTCACAGTCAAAATATGTTCGGGACGTTATATTCAATTTAAAGTTTTTAAATGTTATGCTTAAAACACTTGTTATAAAAAGTCGGTTAAAAATAAGATTTTTGGCATTTTCAATCTCAATAGTAAGAAATGCTCAAGATGTTATTCCCCATACGAAAACAGTAGGACTTTTCTTTTCTGGCTGGCACTTTAATTTTTGAGTAGGTACCTTATGAATGATGGGTTTATGAAAAACAAACTTATTTTTGCAGTCGATCAAATTAATGATGATGTACAGACGCCAGCACATCAACCTACACCTAACTGTCACAATTTCCCAATCAACTTTGAACCTTATGCTTCAGTGATAAAGTTGAAAATCTATTAAAGAAATTTGACAGATTGTAGTAGGTTGATGTGCTGGCGTCTGTACATTGTGCATGCGTGAATATTCAACCCTAACGGAACCTTTCACTGTGCGTGGTCCGACATAAACATGGAAAGTTTTTTTTTAAATTTCGTTGGGAAACTACCACAAAAACAAACAATTACTATTACTCAAGTAAACTGATAGAAACAAAAACTACCAAGCTCATAAAACTAACAACACATATTAAAATGTAAAGTGATTGCGGAACACGGAATTTATACAACTAATTTATCATCATTCCCAAACTTCTGCTCAGCCTACCTAAAAATGTATACTGGGCATTCTGTAGCAAACTATTAAAAAAGTATCAAAAATAAATACTTAATTGTAAAATAAATAAAAATAATTTTATACGGCGAGCGCATTCGAAGATAAATTCAAATATAGAAACAATTCGGCGCGAAATTCAATAAATGACTATGGTCTAAGGTCCTCAGTGTTATTGACTCAGTTCAATTGAATGTCCTAAAAACTATTAAAGAAAAGCATAAATCATTATTATAAACAATGCTTATTGTATTTAATGCTTAAAATAATTTTATTTCAATTTCTGAGTATCGATTTCCGATATTCGACATATTAATTACCCGAGTCAATCGAAATTAAAAAAAAAATCGTTTTGCATAATCGCTTTCGCACATCATTACGATAAAAAAAAACAATCATGGACGGCAATTTTGAACACAAATTGAGTAGTGGTAATGAATAATACGTGTTATTCGACCTGTGTTTCAATATTACGTTAAGATTTGGGCATTTTCGTGTTGTTAATAACATTTACAATAATATTTGTCACATTTCAAATCTTATCTACTTGTGTGTGTGTGATATTTGTGAAAAGTAAAAGTGTAAACACGCACGATTGGTGCGAAACTTCGGCATTAGATATCAAAAAACTTCATTACCACTACTTATTTTAACTTGAACAATGGATGAATTCGTCAAATAATTAATATATGTATTATTCACTGCCCCTGTGGTGGAGTTTGGATGTTCGAAATCCCCAATTTTTATGTTTTTTAGCCTCGACCACCACTGTCAACAAAATGGCGATTATCGCATTTACAGACTTGAATTTTATAAAGGTAAAGTAATAAGCTTGCGCGCTAAATATGAAATATTTAATGGCGTTAACATATGAGTTTTTTATCCAACTCTCTTAATTAACGCACATTCATAAGATTTGATGGGTAGCTTAATAAATATTTACATAATCAATGTAGGGTGTCGTATGTCGTAATTCTTGGGTCCTAAAGGGGTCATTACCGAGCCGGCGGAGGTTCTTGTGTTCGGGTCCTAAAGGGGGCGCTACCGAACTATACGGTTAACCCCATCGAACACATGTGGGATTTGTTAAAAAGAAGTGTCCGGGACACAAATCAACCCTTACATAATGAACGACAGCTCATTAACGTGCTAAAGTCAAGCTGCGAACAAATTTCAGAAGAGACAGTGCGACATCTGGTGGAGAGTGTGCCATCCAGGCTTCAAGAACATGTTCGAAAAAGAGGAGGACACACACGATACTAAAGAAGTGCAAAAAAGATAAAAAAGCTTTCGACATTTTTGTTTTAACCTCTTTTTTCATTAAATGTATTTTTTTGCTGAAATTGCATTTTTTACAAAAACACTAATCAGATGTTCTTTTATCTATCAATAAATTTAATTTTAAGGTTTTTGCATTAAAAATTAGCTAGCTAATTCAATTAAATTATTTATCTACCCTCAAACCCAATACAATTATTACAATACACAAAATACATGGTGGCCCTTATTTTGTTTTGAGTAGTATACAGGGTGATTGGAAGATGGGTGCAAAGCTTTAAGGTGAAGATAGTATAGACAATTTAGGACCATTTAAGCCATGGTTGTCTTAGACGAAGTCTTACCAAATTTTTTTAACCAAATTTTTAAGTTTTTTTTTCAAAAATTCTCAAAATTTAATGAAAACTGCATAATTATGGCCAAATTGAATGATAAATGAATTAATTTTTTATTTATTTAATTAAAGTAATGTGTAAGCAACCAAGCAAAACATGTTTTAGGCTTCTGTGTCATTAGACATTTTTTTTACAGATATTTAAACCTCAGAAAAAATAAAAAATTTGTACAATACGTCTTTTAAACCTTATTTAAAAAAAAAACGGAGGGTGCTTTTTTTGTTCAAACCTTTTTGAAGACATGCTTGATAATCGCTCTTTCTTTTGAGGTATCATTTATGCGGATATCTTACAAATTATTGAAATTAGGACCTAATAAACCAAATCGAGGGAGAAATTTTAAATTTTAGGCAGTCTAACAAAACACAAAGTTTTTGCTTAAAAGAATACTTTATGTGCTCGAAATGATAACATTGTTCAATTCTAAGAATTTTTGGCACATGCAGGAACCAATTGAGGGGAACCCATTGAGGGGATTCTCTAAACAATGGCCACCGAGCGCGGTGCGACGGCATTTCCAGGTAGAACGCCCAATGAATAGCAAAAAGCGATAAAGAGTTGGTTTTTACAGCAAAATGGTCTTAGTTACTGAGGCAACAAAGTCGTTTTTCTTTAGTCAGGGTCAGTCGGTCTGTGATGAAGCCGTTACATCTTTTACTTATTAGTCAAACTACTGCCCTTGTGAGTGGACGTTGTCGTGTTGATTCACAATTTACCGTGTTCAGTTGTAGCCCTTTGCGTTCCTGCACGTGTTGTTTGCGTTAGTTTTGAACTTTTTTGTTTCACCGTGTCCAGTCGTAGCCTCGCGCTCCTGCACGTGTTGATTTTTGACTAAATTGTGTTGAGTTGACGTTTAGTGCGCTCCTACGCCGTTTTTCTTAATTGTTAAGTGACTATGGCTACTTTTTCCAATCAAGAATATGCGGATATCGTATTTATGTACGGTAGAGCAGACGGCAATGGATCTTTGGCGCGACGGATGTATCAAGAGCGCTATCCGAATCGCAGGATACCGAATGTCCGAGTGTTTTACAACACGTTTCGTCGTCTTGCCCAAGATGGGTTTCACCGCGTGGAACCTGGAGTCAACCCGGGCAGACACGAAACTGCCGTCGACGAAGACATTTTAGCAGCATTTCAAGCGGATACTACTACCAGTACTAGAGCAGTAGCTCGAAATTTAAACATTTCTCAATGGAAGGTGTGGCATACAATGCACCAAAATGATAAGTATCCGTTCCATGGCAGGAGTGTGCAAGGTCTAGTAGAGCAAGATCCTCAAAGAAGAATTCAGTTCTGCCGTTTCCTCCTCAACAGAGACATCGAAGATGCGTGGTTTCTGAAATCAATCTTGTGGACGGATGAAAGTAAATTTTCAAGGGAAGGTATTACAAACTTTCACAACATCCATGAATGGGCCGACGTAGACAACAATCCACATTTTAAGAAGCAGGTGTCATTTCAGATGAAATTCTCTGTGAATGTATGGGCTGGAATAATTGGCAGAACATTGATTGGGCCCCACTTTTTGCCTGATCCATTGAATGGCGAAAATTATTTGCAATTTCTGCAAATTGATTTACCACTGCTGATAGAGGAATCAGGTGTCCCGATCTTCGAAAGAGACCGAACAGTCATCTTTCAGCAAGACGGCTGTCCAGCGCATTGGACTTTAAATGTAAGGGAACACCTCAACAATTGCTTTCCTGATAGCTGGATCGGCAGGGATGGACCCATCCCTTGGCCCGCTCGCTCCCCAGATCTGACCCCGTTGGACTTTTTCGTGTGGGGCCGGGCGAAGGAACTGGTGTATAACAACAAAGAAATTAACACTAGAGAAGAATTGATACAAAGAATAAATTCAGCGTTTGAGACAATGAAGCAGGAGATGATGTTGAAAATAACGACTACAGAAGTTAGAAGACGGGGCCGTGCTTGTATTAGGAATCACGGCCGTCATTTTGAACATGAAAAATAAATAATTTTAATTCCAATGTTGTTTTAATTAGTCTGCCTAAAATAAAAAAAATTCTCCCTCAAATTGGTTTGTAGGCCCTAATTTCAATAATTTGTAAGATATCCGCATAAATGATACCTCAAAAGAAAGAGCGATTATCAAGCATGTCTTCAAAACGGTTTGAACAAAAAAAGCACCCTCCGTTTTTTTTTTGAATAAGGTTTAAAAGACGTATTGTACAATTTTTTTATTTTTTCTGATCTTTAAATGTCTGTAAAAAAAATGTCTAATGACACAGAAGCCTAAAACATGTTTTGCTTGATTGCTTACACATTACTTTAATTAAATAAAAAAAAAATGAATTCATTTATCATTCAATTTGGCCATAATTATGCAGTTTACATTAAATTTTGAGAATTTCCGAAAAAAAACTTAAAAATTTGGTTAAAAATATTTGGTAAGACTTCGTCTAAGACAACCATGGCTTAAATGGTTCTAAATTGTCTGTACTATCTTCGCCTTAAAGCTTTGCACCCATCTTCCAATCACCCTGTATATTTATTGTGTTTATTTTCTATTGCATTTAAAAATATTTTTTTTTTAGTTTCCCACATGATCCAATCATAAAAGAAAAATGGATTGCGAGGTAAGAGCGAGCGGGACAACAGATATAAAATAATTATATGAGTATGAGCGAGACGATCACGGCGGCGGCGGCTTCAGTTGAATCGTAGCGGGGCGAAGGGGTATCGGCGGCATCGATGGATTTGAATCGGTTTGGATGTCCCGTCACTAAATTGCGGCTGTGACGTCACAGTAGGTATTGAAAAGTCGGCACGCTTGGTTTCAATACAAATCGTGATAGTTGCGTTATCTATGTAGATCTATATGTGTGGTACTAATTCTACTATGCGTTTGGGATAGAATAGAAAGGGCAATTACCTCCATTTGTTAACTGTCATTTGAAAATTACGTTTAGCAAAAAATCAAAAATCTACTCTACCACTAAAAAAATATTAGATAATCATTATACACCGTGTTCCGGACGATATACATAAACTTCGACCAGATGTTCAGACCATGGTGTAATAGGGGATCCCTACACTTAATGATGATGCCGGGGCGATTCTATGGGGATGATGATGAAATAAAACCGACCACAGCGAATGTCCGTTGAACACTGATTTATTCAATTAATGTACTTATACAAATTAAGTACCTTTGTTAGGTACAAAATGCTGAGCGCACAGAATGCACGGCGCGTGAGTCTTAAACTAATGTGCGGGTCCGTCCCGGTCCGTATACATGGTAATAAGCATTTTACATTATGAACACATTAATGAATTCTTATTTTTTGTTAATTCTCATACAAACTAAATACCTTGACGTAAATCACCGGACATGCATGCCCCTTTATCCGAATTGACAACGACACGTATTTAAGACTTGGCGGGCTGAAAGTTAAGACCCTATCCTACTGCATAGCTCAATTAAATTTCATTAAATGAAATTACAAATATCTTTGTAACGAAGCCTCTTTACCCGACTGCGCGACGCAAAGGAGTGGTAATGTGTTTATCAGCCTATGTATGTATGTATGTTCCTTTGAAGCACTATACAGACCAAACACCTAAACTACCTATTTGCTACTATTTACTACCTATAATGAAATATTTGCCACCTCTGCGTTAAGAAATATATCAAAGAAATAAAGTGGTCAGCCATTTTGATGTCAGGTTGGCTGACCACTTCCAAGTACTCATAGTTTTAGCGTTGTATTAACCGCGTTGTTAATGTATGTATTTACTACCTGTTTGCTACCTTAACATATATTTTTAACACAACTAAGAAGCTTCTATAAAAAGTTATTAATAAAAGCCACTAAAACGCCTGTACACCTACATCAATTTATTTACGTCTCTTCTCAGAATAATTGCTAACAATGTTTTGCAGGCACTTAGTGCCTTATGAACAACTTGTTTCTAGATATCCATAGTAAAGTTTTATCCATTTAAAAAAATTTAGTTATTTATGCAACTGTTTTATAATAGTATCACATGAGTGTTTATGTACAGTTGCATACAAGACTATCTACACCCATGATATGAATCCTCTATAAAAGGTTCTAAAACAGTTTTTTGCATTACTAATATAGAACAAAAAAATGGTGGCCGGCGGCATACGACGTGAATTCGAATAACCTATTAGTTCCTTTTTTAAATTACTACGCTGTGGTAGTAAAACGCGCGTGCATGACAAGGTTCTTTTTTTGAAAACTAGTTGCATAATGAAACAAGTTGTTCATAAGGCACTAAGTGCCTGCAAAAACTTTGTTAGCAATTATTCTGAGAAGAGACGTAAACAAATTGATGTAGGTACAGGCGTCTTAGTGGCTTTTATTAATAACTTTTTATAGGAGCTTCTTAGAGTTGTGTTTAAAATATACAGCATGTAACAAAAACCCTGTCCGATCCTTATAAGGGTATTATTCGACATCGTATTGCGAACACATATACTTATGTAACCATTTAATGGATTTGAGATTATTATTTTTCCCCAGTGAATATAATTAAATTAAAATAAAAAATAAAATCTGACCGAAGGCAACACTGATCGCTCGACAAAGTTCACCTACAGTTTTGTGTCAAAGAAGCCGCCTGAGCGAGGCGGTTTGTATGATCCTTTGTCATGAACTCATGACCCCGCTTTTTCGCGTGCCGCCAAACAAACTTGTAATAACGAAAAAACCTACGCTACGTCATACCTGCCTACGCGTAGGTATCAGCTGATATTGTTTTGTGGGCATAGTGATTCGGATTTCAGACACACTCTCTGTATTTTGTGTTTCAGACTTTATTCTGTTTATCAAGAAATAATTAATTGAATTAAATGTAGCCCTGAAAAGATGTACGTTTGCCTGGCTAGGCCCCCCGGAATTTGCGATTTAGGTATACACCAATGCAATGTACTCGCCTCTAGGAGTATATGTACCGCTTTCTTTTTCAATGTACCTCTGTACTTTTGAAGAAATATGCAAAAAAAGGGGGCCGTGCCAGCCAAACGTTTTCAGCACGGCCCTCGTGTAACTTGAAAAATATACAACATTATTTTTAGTATATGCGAAACCTGAATATAGTTTGTTCAGAATAAGTAACTGAATCGATTCCAATAATTTTTACCCCATGTTATATTTTGGCCCAAAAATATTTAAAAAAGGTTAATAGTTGGACACCCCGAGTATATTATACTGTGCCCCGAGGAGCGACTAAGTAGGTAGTTATCTACCATACGCGCACAATGGCGCGGCGCGGACGCACAGCGAGCGGGGCGACCGGGGCGGGGGTGCAGCAACCTCAGTCACCCGGGTACCACTGGTTGGCGCACACGTGTCGCGTGGGTCCAACTGCATAATCGCGAGCGCGCGGCCGCCGAGTTGTGTTTCGGTTGATCGTGTACTTACCTATCGTATGTACAAAGTGTCGTGTAACCATGACTTTCTCATACACAAACGTCCAGTACACAGAAACAACGATAACAGTGATAACGTATTCCTGGCAGTGCGGCGGTACGAGGAGCAATCAGAGTATCGTGGAACACAATGCTTTGCCGTGATGATTAACATTTTTAAACACGCCAAGATGGTTAATTGTAGAAAGTTATTATTTGTACCTACAGCCTGCTGTGGTTAAGTAATGCGATGTTTAACACTTTTCATCCACTTTGAACAAATCGCATTGACTACATTGTATCACTTACGGCTTACGAATAAGTAATTACTTATTCGTAGCTTACGGCTGCATTTATTTACGAATAAAGTACATTATAATAACTACCTACACTTGACCATTACGACAGTCCAAAGCCTGCAAGTGTGATGGAAAATGTTATCACCAGTTAATTACAATACAATCGCCGCGCGGTACGTTTAGGCACGCGGTGGGGGAGACCATGTTTTTGGACGGACAAACAGGTAACATAACAAGCTTATAACTTGGTGATTATTCATGATACAGTTTTGAAATTTTGTACATAGATTCTTTACATAAAAATACTAGACACGTGTTTCGAGTTTCGCATATACTAAAAATAATGTTGTATAGCGTATTAAAAAGTTTCATAAACTCAAGGAATGTACTTTACTAACACGTTCTATGTACCGTAACAGATATTGTGAATTCGTAATAACAAATAATATATAGACGTGGATAGGGGGCCGTGCTGAAAAAAAAAGAAATGAGAAAATATCTGAAAAAGACAAAACAACCTTAGCCAAAAACTATATAAAAGTAATTCATGTTTGGCAAGTAACATATGTACCGCATTGGTTTCTCATAGAACTTGCTAAATTCAAAAAATAAACCAATTTTAGTTTATTCAGCACGGCCCTCTATAGTTGCCTATATCTTTTTAAATATGACATGTTTGTTTACAAAATTCGACTTCCTGAATTATGTATAGGAGTAGGTACATTCGTTCCAAATAAATTGCGATTATGGTGTATTAGTATTAAGATAAATAAGATAAATTGGATCAAAAATATCCTAACATGCAACTGATGGGGTGACCATGGTTCCATAAATTAGGTTGATTTATTCTATACCTTTAATGAAATTATGTGACTACATTGAAATAAACATTCTTTTTTTACAATTTGTTTTTTTTTTTCTTTAAAATTAATATTAGCGATGACATCTTTTAAGGGAATTAAATCAGTTAAAACTTGTTGTGTGCGGTCGCTATTAATTCACTAGGTAAGGTTCAATCAATGTGATTTGTTGGAAACGTATCTGTAATTTTTTAAGCCTTTTAAGCTCTGTAGTCAAAGTGAAAGCATTTATTTCAAATGGGCACATAAAAGGCACTTTTGAACGTCAAAAATTACCTTAAAATAGAATTGATTCTAGTCGCCCCTTCCAAAAGGTAGTTTTCGTGTGGAGAAGAATGGGCAAGAAACTCCACCGTTACTCTTTTAAAATGTTTTAGGTACCTACAATATTTTGCATGGGTACATTAATTATATAAGGTGTAAAAAAATTAACCTTAAAAACTTTAAGAGGTGCTTTAGACCATCGAACTGAACAACTTTCACTATGGGACCAACTCCGAAATCACGAAAAAAAAATCAGCTGTTTCATACAAAAGTTCAATACCTACTCGGCCAAAATGTATGAAACAGCTCATTTTTTTTTCGTGATTTCAGAGTTGGTCCCATAGTGAAAGTTGTTCAGTTCGATGGTCTAAAGCACCTCTTAAAGTTTTTAAGGTTAATTTTTTTACATCTATATAATAATATGTGAGGACGATGCACCTAAAATAAAATTACTATACCACAATAGGTAAAAGAATTGTAGTGTTTGTGACACATAGTTTTTCTGCGATTATTCCATAGGTAAACGTAACTAATCTGTGAAATGTACCGAAACTGTAATTTTATTGTAATGTACCCAGTACCGTACATCAATCCGTGTGATTTATTGGAAATATATATGTGATTTTTTTTAAGCCTTTTGAGCTATTTAGTCTTAACGACACTTGTTGTTTTGTTCGATTTGCGACCTACTACTTACTACTATTATACACTCGCGAGCAAAAGTATGGAATCACTTACTTGGAATTGATTCCTCGCGATCTTGAGTACTTAATAACTAGTTAAGAATAATAAAAATGGTACCATTTTAAAGGTTAAACTGTTAACTTTAAATTGATACCAAATTCATTTAAATCACACCAGTATTTAAGGAGCTATCCCGGATTGAGTGAAGGAGTTAGGAAAACATAAGGATAATGGAAAAATAATAAATGAAGAAAACAACAAAAATTAATTAATAAAAATGTTATTTGGCCTTAAAATTAAGTTTCAATATTTTGTGTTCCCTCCCTTCGCCCTAATAATTGCTTAAAGACGGTTCTTCATTGACCTAATCAGCTTTTGAATCGATTCTTGCGGGATACCTTCCCACTCCTCTATCAAAGCCGATTTCAGCTCATTCACACTTGAAGGAGCAGGATTTCTGGAACAAACCCTCCTCTTCAGTTCATCCCACACGTGCTCAATGGGATTCAAGTCCAGGCTGAGCGCTGGCAAGTCCAATGTGGTGATACCGACTTCTTGGAGGTATTCAGTTGTGGCACGGGAAGTGTGACAACGAGCGTTATCGTGCATAAGGAGGAAGTCATCACCGATATATCCCGCATAAAGAACGACATTTTCCAGCAAAATATCGGAAATGTCGCGGTCTGAAGTTAGACCGCCTCCTCGTCCCCCGCCAGGCACGAAAACGAGCTCCGTTTTACCGTCGAAGGAAATGCCGGCCCACATCATACAAGAACTACCCCCATAAGCCACTGTCTCAGCGAAACAGCACTGAATCGCTCCCCAGGCTGCCTGTAGACTCGACCCCTTCGGTCGCTGCCGTGCAAGCACATTCTGCATTCGTAGGAAAACAGGACTCGCCTCCATTGCTCAACCTCCCAATCAAGATAAGAGCGAGCAAATTGAAGGCGTGCTTGTCTGGTGATACCGACTTCTTGGAGGTATTCAGTTGTGGCACGGGAAGTGTGACAACGAGCGTTATCGTGCATAAGGAGGAAGTCATCACCGATATATCCCGCATAAAGAACGACATTTTCCAGCAAAATATCGGAAATGTCGCGGTCTGAAGTTAGACCGCCTCCTCGTCCCCCGCCAGGCACGAAAACGAGCTCCGTTTTACCGTCGAAGGAAATGCCGGCCCACAACATACAAGAACTACCCCCATAAGCCACTGTCTCAGCGAAACAGCACTGAATCGCTCCCCAGGCTGCCTGTAGACTCGACCCCTTCGGTCGCTGCCGTGCAAGCACATTCTGCATTCGTAGGAAAACAGGACTCGCCTCCATTGCTCAACCTCCCAATCAAGATAAGAGCGAGCAAATTGAAGGCGTGCTTGTCGGTGACCTGCTGTCAGTTTCGGGCCTGTGGCAGGCCTTTTTGGAGTCAAATTAGCTTGCTTAAGTCTTCAATGAACTGTCCACTCGCTGGCACCTACCCCACGAACATTTCGGAACTCCTGTTGGACGTCGACACTAGTCAAATGTCGATTTCGGAGAGAGGTTGCGACGATAAAACGGTCATCCCTCTCCGATGTGCACCGGCGCCGTCCAGATCTTGGTCTCGGGATAAAGCCACTAGTCTCCCGAAAGCGTTTATAAACTTTCGAAACATAGGACTGGCTTATGTGGAGCTGACGTGCGACAGCCCGCTGGCTGAACCCTTCTTGCAATAGGGCGACGATTTGTGCTGCTTCTTTAGGTATTGTCTTCCAAGTTTAAGGGTCAAAAGTAGCGGAGATGTTGCTGTCAACGTGTGAAAGCCGACTGACAAAGAAAATCCGATAACACGTGCTTTTATAAGGGGTCAATAGGCCGCAACTTGCGACGTATCAAACAATTGAAACATATCTTTTTCCTTACTTCTTCACGTAATCCGGGATAGCTTCTTAAATAATGGCGTGATTTGAATGAATTTGGTATCAATTTAAAGTTAACAGTTAAACCTTTAAAATGGTACCATTTTTATTATTCTTAACTAGTTATTAAGTACTAAAGATCGCGCGGAATCAATTCCAAGTAAGTGATTCCATACTTTTGCTCGCGAGTGTAGTTATCGTTAATAGTTAATACAGATTACGATATTTTTGATTTTTTTATTTTATAAAAATTTACTCAGAAGTTTTTTTATCCATTCTCACGTGGAATCATGGTCACCCCATCAGTTGCATGTTAGGATATTTTTGATCCAATTTATCTTTTAAAATACTAATACACCATAATCGCAATTTATTTGGAACGAATACATAATTCAGGAAGTCGAATTTTGTAAACAAACATGTCATATTTAAAAAGATATAGGCAACTATAGAGGGCCGTGCTGAATAAACTAAAATTGGTTTATTTTTTTAATTCAGCAAGTTGTATGAGAAACCAATGCGGTACATATGTTACTTGCCAAACATGAATTACTTTTATATAGTTTTTGGCTAAGGTTGTTTTGTCTTTTTTAGATATTTTCTCATTTCTTTTTTTTTCAGCACGGCCCCCTATCCACGTCTATATATTATTTGTTATTACGAATTCACAATATCTGTTACGGTACATAGAACGTGTTAATAAAGTACATTCCTTGAGTTTATGAAACTTTTTAATACGCTATATATTTTTCAAGTTACACGAGGGCCGTGCTGAAAACGTTTGGCTGGCACGGCCCCCTTTTTTTGCATATTTCTTCAAAAGTACAGAGGTACATTGAAAAAGAAAGCGGTACATATACTCCTAGAGGCGAGTACATTGCATTGGTGTATACCTAAATCGCAAATTCCGGGGGGCCTAGCCAGGCAAACGTACATAGGGTTTTTTTAAATGTGATGTGCTTTTGGCAATGTACAGCAGGTATCAGCTTATTAAAACGTTCACTGGTTGTTCTTGCATACTTCGGCGATCGTGTTCCACATTAACACTAACACACATTCGACACCTTTTCACTAAATTTGCACGTACTCTTTGCAGCGCACTTGTGTCCGATTTAAGTGAGTCGAAAGCTGCCACAATCCAAGCTCTGACTTCGATTTCTGAATCGCACTATCAGTGGGCTGAAGGGATTGAACCCGCCGGTAGTGATAAGGGTGCTGACCATCTCCCTTCAGCACTCTCCAAACCCGCATGTGGTTTGTCTCTAATTGTCGCGCAACAGAGCGTGTGCTTTCCGTGGGGTCCGCGGCAAACATATCCAGCACTCGTTCCTCAATTTCCACGTTGCGCTCTCGTGGTCTTCCAGTATCAGTGGCCAGCGACTCGTGCCCATGAACACTGTCTGTAGTATACACGCGGTTATGCAGGCGTTGGAACGCACGCTCCGAGACGGTACTGTCACACCTGGTCTATTCGCGAAACGCACCTCATACGTTCTACGCGCAGCTGCATAATTGCAGTCGGTCTTGCCTAAACACATCAACATATTAAAATATTCCTGATTGGAATACGACATTGTTCACGAAACGATAGCGTGTGATACGTACGGACGTCCGGTCGGAAGCTATCTCCACGAAAGACTGGCAACAAGTAGCGCGCCGATAGGCAACGAGTCGGCGAGATCAAAGAGTCGGCGACTAGTTGAAAGAGTGCCTACTACGCGGTAGCGTAGGGCGGTGTTCTTTGAAATAAAAATAGGTAAAAATAAAAAGATTTTGCCGGTGGGTGGAGTGTTGTCAACTTATGAAAATTTGCCATATTCAGTGTTAAATTTCGCATGGATTATAAAAATAAAAAATCAATAACTTTTGGTTTTTATGAGTTACATTTTTATAACAATTTTTTCTAGTACGTATGTTGAACCAGGAATACGCCTTTATTGGATCGGACATGGTTTTTGTTACATATTGTATATTAAGGTAGCAAATAGGTAATAAATATTGACACTAACAACGCGGTTAATACAACGCTAAAACTATGAGAACTTGGAAGTGGTCAGCCAACCTGACATCAGAATGGCTGACCACTTTATTTCTTTGATATATTTCTTAACGCAGAGGTGGCAAATATTTCATTATAGGTAGTAAATAGTAGCAAATAGGTATTAAACTGTGCACATCGTCTCATGCGTTTTAGCGGCTTTTAATAATAACTTTTTATAGGAGCTTCTTAGAGTTGTGTTAAAAATATATGTTAAGGTAGCAAATAGGTAGTAAATATTGACACTAACAACGCGGTTAATACAACTCTAAAACTATGAGAACTTGGAAATGGTCAGCCAACCTGACGTCAGAATGGCTGACCACTTTATTTCTTTGATATATTTACTAACGCAAAAGTAGTAAATATTTAAAAAGAGAATAATATATAAGAATAAGATAAGAGAATAATATTTAAGTTTTCATTAAAGGGTAGTAAATAGTAGCAAATAGGTATTAAACATATCTCGTTTGGTCCAGCCATCCTGACGGTGACCAAAATCTCGGATAGAACACCATTTTTCAGTGGTTATCCGTAAATGAAAGTGTCCTTATTTGTCACGCAGATTACGATTCCAGTGTTAGCTTCGGGATATTGCATGAAAACGCATACTTCAGGAGTTGTAAAAAACTTTTTCGCCACGAAAACATTTGTTCGCCGCCAGGCGCTATAGTTTGAAAAAACTACCATCGCACTGAATCGGTTAAGTGGGATTTACAACTCATAACTAAAAAGGATAAAATAAAAAAATAAAATTTTAAAAATCAAAAAACCCGACTGCGGTAAGAAACTTAAGTTAAAAAAAAAAAAACCACTGTCACCAAGTTAGGATCTGATGATGGGATCTTAGAGAAATCGAGGGCAACCCTCGAATTTTATAGGCTCACTTATTGTTTTTCGCATATTTTATGAAGTATCTTGTATATTTGCGTATGGTTGTCACCATCTCAGGTAGCTGGGCTGATAATGGAAGGTACAACTCCTTAACAGTAAGAAGTTACTCGAACAGGCAAGGACTGTTTTAGTAAATTGTTTTGATGTTTGATAGGGCATTTGCCACATATAGTCTCATGATCATCAAGTCATGACCTGATGCTGCAGTCAGGATAGTCTGCAGAGTACCTAACTCCTCGACAACTAACAGCAGATATATCGTGTTTAGGCTCATTGAAAAGGGCTCGATGTGTGGATAAACGTACTGTTAATGAGGAACACCGAGGTACATAGAGACCTGATGCTGAAGCCAGGAGCATCAGAAAAAGTACAAATCTTGAAATTACAGCACTGTAGTCGTGTTTGGGCTCATTTTAAACAGGACTAAATTTTAAGTTCAATGCAATGTTGACATAAGCCTGACCTGATGCTGCAGCCACTAAAAAGCGTGAAATAAACTCTTTTTAAGAAAAAAAAAACCGACTTCCAAAAAAACACTACAAAGTGAAAAATAACTAATTTCGGAAGTCGGTGGCAAAAAACTAAAATACGGATCCAAAGACACCGACTTCCGAAATTAAAGTTATTTTTCACTTTGTAGTGTTTTTTTGGAAGTCGGTTTTTTTTTTTCTTAAAAAAGTTTTTATTATTATCAAACTAATTTATCTATATTTTCAAACTCAAATGGGTCCCGCCTGCTTCCAACTTTTATTTAATTTAAAATGGGCTTGTTTTTAGCTTTTCAGTTTTTTTTAAACTTAAGTTTTTTACCGCAGTCGGTTTTTTTTTTTTTTATGTACCAAGTAAGTACAAGTCCTTTGTTAGATTTCATTTGTAAAAGCTATAGAAGCGTTTGACAAAGTTTATGGATAACGTGAAGAACACGGTGTATAAAAATAAAACACCTGTAAGATTTTTTTATTTACTTATTTTTATTTCAGAAATATTATTAACAACTGAACATGCTTAAACATTAAAAAGCATTTTATTTTATTTATTTTTAGCATTGCCATGTTGAATGGCAATGTAATTCTTTGGCCAAAGAACGACCCATATAGTGTACTACAAATACCTACTGACATCTTTATCGAAAGAGGCAGACCTGGCAACTCACACTAACCACGCGGCGGCGCGCAGCTACAAAGCAAAACTCACTTTATGCTTGTAAGTTTAGGTACATTTTCGTTCGCAGCGTCTAGCGTAGCGAATCGAAGGCCACTGTGGTGAAGACTATTATAGCTGTAGCTATTGAACATTTTGTATGGAGTGATTTATGTGGTAATATGTGCCCATACAAGATAACCCATTGTCCTTTTAGACCTTATTCATATCTCTATCTCTGAATAATCACTTATAATAATGTGATATTATGTAGATGTCACATGAATCATTCCGATTCAAAATTCACTTACGCCAACAACAAGTAACGTGATCGGTGGCTGTCGGTCAGCAGTGCGCAGTCAGCAGGCGTCGGGCTCCAAGCCCAACGCCCGGCAGAAGGCCAGCACGAGCGCCTCGGCCTGGTCGCGGCGCAGGTCCGGGGGCCCCGCCGGGGGCCCGGCGGGGGCCGGCCGGGCCGCCAGCGCGGGCCCCAGCGCGCCCAGCGCCGCCGCGAACGCCTCCGCCTGCTCCACGGCGCGCCGCTCCTCTGCCTCAGAGTCCGACTCCTCTGAACACGCCGAGTCGTCGGAGCTCGCGCACGATGAGCCCCCCGATGCCTCTGAAATACAAAAGAGAACATTCGCAATAACATCATTTTCACAACTTTTTTGTCATAAATAGTAAGCAATAGGCCTTATTTCAATACAGCGAAGGAAAACATCGTGAGGAAGCCGGCATGCCCTAAAACCAACAATTGGAAGACGTGTGACATCAAGGAACCCGCACTGGGCGCGTGGTAGACTGCCACCCACTCCCTCTCGAAAAGAAGAGGCCTGTGTCGCAGTAATGGGAGCATTATAGGCTGATTATGCTATAGAAAGCAGTAGTAACATAAATCGATCTATGACCTACGTAGGTCACGGGATCACGAGATCGATCGATTTATGTGTCTATTGTAGGTGTTTGTATGTCGGACCGGCTATTTTAGTCAAATTTCAACAAAGCAAACCTATGAGCTATGGTAGTAAGATCGATTTCCAACCATTGATATTTTTTGTGAATCTTTTTTTTTTAATTGTGTTATATGATATCCCTATTAATATTATAAATGCGAAAGTGTGTCTGTCTGTCTGTTACCTCTTCACGCTTAAACCGCTGAACCGATTTAAATGAAAGGTATAGAGATAGTTTGAGCACAGTAAATAAATATACAGTAAAACATCTTCATACAAACGTGCCGCTCTCGGTTTGAATGTGTGCGTGCGCGCCGCGCGCCATGTCGGCACGCGATTACACGCACACGCTAGCATAATATATGAGGGAATAAGGTGGCGGCAGTGCGGGCTGTGCAGCGCGACTGTGAGCACGCGCGTACGCTACATGACCGCTTGCGTTCGTCAACTCTCGCCGGCGGCGGCCACTTAAATTACGAGTATCATGACTTCAAAAAGGGAAAAAAAATATTGTAGTGTTTTCGGGTGCCTCAATAATGATTTCGCAAACCCGGACTTATCATTCTTCATAGTTCCTACTCACAGACGTAAAATACTCAACCAGAAATGTAAGTACTTACTTATACTTAAATATTATTAGAAAATGTGGTATTGTATTGTTTATTTCACCAATTTATTTGCTTTATTAAGAGCGTAGCCGAGTCGCATTTTTCCATATAAATGTATTCCCAAATTTACTTTCTGAATACTATGTTTAGAGCTAAAGTTAGTTACCAGTAGCAATCAAACACAAGGAAATGAAAATATTTTGTCGGAAATCTTACGTTCTGACTATGTACCAATACAACATGAGCTACCGGAAAAAAATGCATTTTTTTATGTTTGTGGCGCTTTGTTAAAAAAATGTGTTGATTACCATAAGAACTGCGATTTTTTAAATAATTAGTTCGACGTTAATCAACGAGCGTGTAATTTAAGTGTAGAATCTAGATACACCCATTACAGGAATTACGGCAAAGATCGAAATTTACTCATGATCCCACCTGATGATTTTGTCGATAATGTAGAAAGGATGGAGCAGGTGTTTCGCAAAGCGTTCGAAAAGGACCACATCAACATTAAAATTGGCCGGTCAATTTACGATCAACTGAATGATATAGAATTTAAGATGCCCTGTCCATGCTTTCCCAAAAGCTTTTTACAAAAACTTTACATAAGAATGAGAATTTACTTTACATTAACAAATAATAATAAAGCGTTCCGGACGTGCAGAAACAGGAGAAAAATTTTCTCGGTATCAAATTTGTAACTTAGTATAATAAATGTTATGTGAATAAAGGCTTATTTTTACTAAATTTATAAATTGGTAAAATATTCAATCATAATATGCTTTTTATTACATAAATTTAGATCAAGTGCTGCTTGTTCGAAAATATTAACTAAAAGTAAAAGTGACAACCCTGGGGATCAACGCAAGAGTAGGCTAATAACTCGGCGGGCGGCCTTAGATAACTTACTGTATATTTACTGTGGTTTGAGTCCCGGGAAAGGACATAGGATAGTTTTTATCCCGATCTCGGTGAAACCGCGGCACAGAATACTTAATAGTACTACGTACAGAAGGGAGACTCCCTTCCCCGCGCTCATATCAGATACCGCACCTCACCCCGCACTTCGAGGTATTCGTCGCCGACTCTAGCAAGGGCGCTTGCGTAATCGTATGTCACTGTACTGCTGACATGAACACACAATTTTGCGATTTAATTTTTTTTTTTCATTTTTAATCACGATGGTTGGATATTGATGCTTTTCCGAATTTGTATTTACATAAACTGTTTGTAAGATTTCGCATTTTTAATACCATGCGATTTAATAACCGATTATTTAGAGATAAGTCATTTAAACCACAAAACGAAAATATTCGAGTGTTTTTATTTAATTACGAACCCGACTACATAAATAAACAATTGAACTACAAGCACACCCCGGACACTCCATACAACCCTCGCAAAATAATTACCTACTACTACTACATTAACAAATGACGTTTGTATACGTATGAAGTGTGCGTGAAATCTAGTAGGGCTGGCAGTAGTGCGTAGGCGGCTGCGCTGCCCGAACGTGTGCATTATAATCAGTGATCGGAATAGGTAGAGCTATTTAGGTTCATTATTCTTAATATGGATATTCCACGGGATTGCGACTGATACTACGCGATTTTATTGAATTTCATTCTTTTTGTCAATATGTATAAAAATGGTTTATGTAAGCCAATAAGCGCATGAGCGACGTTGTCAATTTTACGTCAACAGCACGCTATAAAACTTTTTGCCAAGCGCGCAGTTTCCGCTTTGTTGAGACGCGTAATGTCGCCGCATTATGGAAACAAAAGAAAACAATAGCAGGGTGTTTCTGTCGCTAGAGTACTTATTTCTTAAAAACTAAATCCCGGGACTCGGGGAATATCCATATTATTCTAACCAATAGCAAGTACGTAAAACAGCTCTACCTATTCCGATTTCTGATTATAATGAAGTGACCTTTTACGAGCGGCGTTCAATTATTTATTTATAAAGTCGTGTTCGTAATGAAATAAAAATAATATTATAATAGTTATTATGTCAAAGAGGTTTATTATTGATCGAATAATCAATAATAAAAATAGAAAAATAACAATAATTACAAAATACGGTACATACCTAACTAAATATTGCTTACACTAAAATATTTCAGTTTAAATGACTTATCTCTAAATGATCGGTTATTAAATCGCATGGTTGTAAAAATTCGAAATCATACAAACAATGGGGCGCCGCGCACCGCGAAAAAGTGAGTGCGCACTACTCACAGAAATCTAATTAATTACATTTCTATTGTACTACTTTTCAAGTCGAAGAATGAATAGAACGTGAAAGAAAGAGACATAACTAAGACAAGAAAGAGAGAGAGCAATAATTTAATAGTTGGTATGTTAATATTACGGAAGTTTTAATTGTTCTTAAACGAAGAAAACTTGGAAAATAAATGAATAATAAAGAAAATTTGAAAATAAATTATCACAACACTGACTTGTTTGTTTGTAGTATACTAGCTTTAATTTTATTTTTTATGGGTTTAAAGGATATTTGAGTTGCTGTTCCTTACCTTCTTTCATGTTTCGGGAACCGAAAGAAACTCCTGTCTTTATCGTTCCTCGGTGAAGATAAGCATCCAAATAATGCACAATATACAACCATCGTGATTAACACAAAATATAAAACTTTAAAAAAATAATGTGTTCGTGTCAGCAGTAGGTAGGTACAGCGCTGCGGTTCTTGTGTTTGTGAGCGCCCTTGTTAAAGAGCCGGCGACGAACATGCCGAAGTGCGGGGTGAGGTGCGGTAACTGATGTGAGTGCGGGGAAGGGAGTGTCCTTTCTGTACGTAGTACTATTATGTATTCTGTGCTACAAGGTCACTCCATAATAATGCACACGTTCGGGCAGCTCCGTCGTCGTTCGGTTCGCCCGACACAATTCGCTTTCCGCGCCATTTTTTACGCTACGCACGACGCGACTCCAGCAAACCCTACTAGAGTTCACGCACACATTTGCACGTGTAAAAACGTCATTTGGCTATGTAGTAGTAATAGGTAATTATTTTGCAAGCTTTGTATGGAGTGTCCGAGGTGTGACCGCGGGGCGCTGCTAGTATTAAAATATTAGGGCCTTAATCTATAGGAATGGGTACCTATATAATAATTGAAATCCACCTGGACTAGAAAAGAACATGGAAATTTATTTATTTACACTAAACGTGACGCATAAAGAAAAATAACAAACACAAAAGAACATGGTGGGGGGAAATATGCGTCACACCCACGCAAAACGGTCACAGCGCTGGTTTTCAACAACAGTCTGCGTTGACGCGATAACGTCAAACGGTGTAGTAATAAAAAGGACTAGGAATAGTAGGAATAAACCTGTATCTGACTCAAATGCTTATACATAAATATTATCTAAGATTATGCTGATCTTCTAGGACGGGTGACATAATAAAGTTTTCAATAAACTACCCTACCGACCCCCCACGGCTTCGGTCGCCATTTGCAAGCCTGCACTGATTGGCTGCCTCGCTAAGTGCGGCCCTTGGAAGAAGGGCAAGAGACCGGCAGCCTAATTGCGGAACGCCAAATCGTCAAATGATTCTGATCAGTTGGCTTCATTTCTATCACAATTGGCTTCATTTTACGATTTTCGAATTGCGAAACTCTAGTTTCTGCGCAGGGCCTTAACGTTCATAATTGGTTTCATAATAAACTAGAGTTTCGCAATTCGAAAATCGTAAAATGAAGCCAATTGTGATAGAAATGAAGCCAACTGATCAGAATCATTTGACGATTTGGCGTTCCGCAATTAGGCTGCGGGGTCCATCTGCTATAGCTATGGCTATAGTCAAGGTTTGTTCATGTTGCGGGTTAATTTACGTGATTTTTAACCGACTTCAAAAAAAGGAGGAGGTTCTCAATTCGACGGTATGTTTTTTTTTTTTTTTGTATGTTTGTTACGCGATTACTCCGTCAATTGTGGACCGATTTTCAAAATTATTTTTTTGTTCGAAAGAAGATACTTCTGAAGTGGTCCCATAGTCACCAAGTCAGGATCTGATGTTGGATCCAGGAGAAATCGAAGGACCTCTTCAAATATTATAGGCACACCTATAGCGATTTGGGTATTTTTTATAGTAACTCGTGCATTTGCTCTCGGAAAGCACCATTTGGTGAAGTGGAACAGATGATGAAGACCACAGATGGACACCGGAACTACTCAATAATATCTAAGTATTTCACGGGTTGCGATTCGATTACTTTTATATGTTTGCTAAGCAATTTATACTCGCCACGATGTGAATGGTAATATAGAGCTGATGGTGGACCAGGAGAACTCCTCAACAATTAACTTCCCTGCATCGGGAAAAGCAATATTTTGTAAAAGGCGATGAGCATGTTGACACTGGCTATTGTAACTTAGATAAACTACACACATCAAAAGTGTCTAGGGATCAAGCATTTTTATGCGGATTTCTTGAGATTGAGATGTGGCTTTGTAATAAATTTATGATTTTATAAATTTATATGGATCCTTTTTGGTGCATTTCATAATTTGAATCAGGAACTGTGAATGAAATTCGAGTAAAAGATGAAAATCAGCTGTCAATATTTTCCCTATAAAAACATACAACGCATTGAAGACATTATTAGTGCTACTGTTTCCCTACTACTGATTAAAACCAACGTTATTATGGAGCGGCGACGTCATTTAAGCAGGGAAGAAATGCTCAGAGCCGTGGGAATGATAGAAGCTGGTTCCCGGCAACGTACTGTGGCTTTAGCTCTGAATACAAGTCAGAGTGTTATCAGTCGACTTTGGACACGTTACCGAAGCACTGGTACCGTGGCTGAGCGCCATGGAGGACGGTATCGCTGCACCACACGGAGACAAGACCGATACATTCAAATCTTAACTCGAAGAGCTCCAACAATAACCGCCATGATGTTAGCCGTGAGGCTTCATCACTCTTCAGGGAACATAATTAGCGACCAAACAGTCAGAAACCGCTTGCATGAAGTGAACCTTCATTCCCGAAGACCGCTACGGGTACCACCTATAGCAATGCACAATCGTAGGATTCGATATCAATGGGCTCTTGAACACAGAAATTGGGCAGAAGAACAATGGCGTTTCGTGCGCTTTTCTGATGAGTCTCGTTTTGGTATGAGACCGGATACAAGACGTATACGACACTGGAGAACCCCTGGCCGCCAACAGCGATTAAAATCCTGCCAGGAAGTCCATCCTTATAGTGGTGGAACCATCATGGTATGGGCGGGTATTTGGATCGGCGGAAGAACTGAGTTGATTTGGATCAGAGGCAACCTCAACGCTCATATTTATGCTGAGACGATTGTATCAGACGTCATCGTTCCTCTACAAGTGCAAATCGGTCCCTTATTTCAGTTAATGCATGATAATGCACGACCGCACACCGCAAGAGTTGTAAGACAGACTCTCGCCGCAGCTAACATCAATGTCCTGCCCTGGCCTGCTCAGTCGCCAGACTTGAACCCGATTGAGCATGCATGGGATATGCTACAGAGAAGAGCTCTGCCGAATATGGAGGGTATCCAGTCGCAAGAAGACCTTTTTTTGTTGTTGCAACGAACATGGGCGGCCATTCCACAGCGTGATTTGGATGAACTCATTTTGAGTATGCCAAACCGATGTTCTTGTGTTGTTAGTGTTCGCGGTAGAAACACGGATTATTAACTGTTTAAGTTACCCAATAAAATTTTAAAGAAAACTGTTATTTCAGTCTTTTTTTCGAACTTTTGTGTTAGTGGTTCAAATGTCAAAAATCCCTTTATTAGGAAAATGGCAAATTTCTTTATTAATGCAAAGGTGACTTGGTTTATCGTTACTGTGACAAACGAAAACACTTTATTTGATGAATCCTTAAAGAAAATTTTAATTAATATCAATCAGGAGAAAAGTTATTGCAAAAATATATGTTGATCCCTAGACACTTTTGATGTGTGTATAAGCAGACCCAATAAAAATCGTGAAATAAAAACTTTTTAACAAAAATACAACCGACTTCCAAAAGAAACACCAAAGTGAAAAATAACTTTAATTTCGGAAGTCGGTGGCAAAAAACGTAAATACAAAACCAAAGACACCGACTTCCGAAATTAAAGTTATTTTTCACTTTGTAGTGTTTCTTTTGGAAGTCGGTTGTATTTTTGTTAAAAAGTTTTCATGTACTATTTACTTATTTATTCATTCGAAATCGGTAGGTGTCCATACCAATATTATAAATTCGAGAGAAAGTCTGGGTGTAGGTACCTATGTATGTCATGTTACGTTTCCACGCCTAAAATACTGAATGGATTTCGACAAAATTTGGCAAAGAGATAGATGGCATCCTAGGGGAGCACATAGGCAACTTTTTGTTGCGGTAGCAAATTCCCGTGGGATAATTTCTGACAGCCACGCGGGCGAATTCGTGGGCAGAAGCTAGTAAGATATAATTATGTAAGTAGTTGATGTAACAGTTGCAGCACTTACCGGGTGGAGGCAGGCGCGCGGCGCGGTCTGTGCGCACGAGGCCGGGCCACACGTGCGCGTGCAGGCTCGCGCGCGCACGTGGCGGCCCGCCCGCCGGCGCGAAGGGCCCGGCCGCGTCGCCCGCGCCGCGCAGCGCCACCACGTCGGCGCGCTGGCGGGCCGCCCACGCGCCCAGCGCGGCCGGCTCCAGCGCACACTCGGCCAGCAGCAGGCGCACGCCGCAGCGCCGCCACGCGCCGCCGCGGGCCGCGCGCGCCTCCGCGAGCGCCACCGCGAGCGGAGCGTCCGACAGCTGTAAACCCATTCACATTATCATTGCCATCCAGCTGGGTCCGCGTCCCGCGACATCGTACAAGTGCAAGCGGTACTCGACAACGTTCACTCACATGCACCAGCTATAAACAATTGTAGGCCTACAGGGAGGTTGTGTCTGCATGAATAAATAATAGGGTTCTTAGGATGGTGCTAAGGTTTGTTCCGGTTAATCTCCGAAAAGGATTATGGTTCCGCGCAAAAAATTAAAACCCTTGAAATACAATATGTACGCGAACGAAGTTGGGGGCACAGCTAGTTTGATATATGTCACCGTAAGATTGTGAACACCGCGAGTTAATAATCCATCTAATGAGATTGTAAACTGTCATGTGTGGGTGGCGACGGACTTCCCCGAGTGCGTCGCCGCTGGACCCGTTTAGGGGGGCTGGAAGAGGGCGTCGTCCGCAATCCGCCAACGCCCGGTGCGCCTGATGCGGGCCGGGTGAGTGGACGAGATCTCCCTCTCTCGTTCCGCAGCCTCCTTCTGCGAGACGACTGTTTCGTAGTGATCATCAGAATTACTGCCCAAAATGGCCGATCAGCTTTAAAATTATTACTAAAATTTAGTACCTATTTGGTACCATTTGGTACCTTTGTTTAAATAATTGGTACCTAATGAATAACTGAGAAAATTAATTTTAAAAATGGCCAGTCATTCTGACGTCAGGATGACTGACTGCCCACATTTAGAATCTTCACGTAAGGGCTCCAAAACAATTCGCCTTCACAAAAATTTAGTACCTAACAAATATATTTTTTTTACATTTTTAGGACAAAGAATAAAGATTTTATTAGAGATTTTCATCAGAATGACTGGCCAAAATGTCCAATCAGCTTTAAAATATTACTAATAAAACAAAGTTTGATATTGTTTGTTTTACTGAACATTGGTTAAAGGATTTCCAAATGTTAATTAATTATGAGAATAATTATAGTGTGGGCAGTTGTTTTAACCGTAAATCTATGCTGCGTGGAGGTTCTCTAATCTTGATGATAAAAAATTGTTTAAGATCCAAGCAACGAAATGACATAGTGGATTTATCAATTGAACATTGCATCGAACTGTCTTGTGTTGAGCTAGATAAGCATGTTGTAGTGTGCGTATACAGACCCCCTAATTATCAGAACTTTTCTGTATTTGAGTCAATAATGAAAAATGTCCTTGCGAAACTGGCATCTAATAACAAAGCCGTAATTATTTGTGGTGATTTTAATATTAATATTTTGGAAAATAATTCAAATAGCTGTCGATTATTAAGCCTTTTCAAATCGTTCAATTTATCTAATGTTTTTACAGAACCGACTAGAGTAACTCCAACTTCTGCAACTTGTATCGATAATGTCTTTTGCGATTGTGATTATTTAGATAAAGCCATCGTAAATTATCTGCCGTCTGATCATAGTGGACAAACGGTAACTTTTAACTTTAAAACACCTTTGCAAAAAGTGCAAATACAATTTAGACCAATAACGACTAGTAAACTAAAAATATTCAATAGTACCCTAAGGCCTCATTTACGGAGACGCGGGGCGTCGCGCGTCGCGTTGAGCGGCGCGGCCCGCACTGAATTCAAATATATGGCGTTGTATGAGTGCGTTTACGGAGAAGCGATTTTAGACGCGTTTGTTTGAATTAGGGCGTTTTTTGCGGCCGAGCCCGCGGATGGCACCGACGCGTCCCACGCGGCGGCGCACGCAGCGGCGCACGCAGCGGCAATTCTCGATGAAGCTATGTCCGAGGCGGAATCTTCTGTCAGTCTTATTTAGAAACGAGCGGCATGTTCCCAACGGCAGAGGTAACTGCAGCCGTCGATGCGCGTCGGCGGCAACCTTCGACGCGTCGACGGCAACAGTCGCCGCGTCAACGGCAGCCGTCGACATTTCAACTTCGAAGATATAGGTCGACGGCTGCCGTCAACGCGTCGACGGCAACAGTCGACGCGTCGACGGCGTCGACGACCTATATCTTCGAAGTTGAAATGTCGACGGCTGCCGTCGACGCGTCAACGGCAGCCGTCGACATTTCAACTTCGAAGATATAGGTCGACGGCTGCCGTCAACGCGTCGACGGCAACAGTCGACGCGTTGACGGCAGTCGTCGACCCGCGTCGACGACCTATATCTTCGAAGTTGAAATGTCGACGGCTGCCGTTGACGCGTCGACTGTTGCCGTCGACGCGTCGACGGTTGCCGCCGACGCGCGTCGACGGCTGCAGTTAGAGCTCTTACACACGAGCGGCATGTTCCCAACGGCAGAGGTAACTGCAGCCATCGACGCGCGTCGACGCGTCGACGGCAACAGTCGACGCGTCGACGGCGTCGACGACCTATATCTTCGAAGTTGAAATGTCGACGGCTGCCGTTGACGCGTCGACTGTTGCCGTCGTTGCGTCGACGGTTGCCGTCGACGCGCGTCGACGGCTGCAGTTACCTCTGCCGTTGGGAACATGCCGCTCGTGTGTAAGAGCTCTAACTGCAGCCGTCGACGCGCGTCGGCGGCAACCGTCGACGCGTCGACGGCAACAGTCGACGCGTCAACGGCAGCCGTCGACATTTCAACTTCGAAGATATAGGTCGTCGACGCCGTCGACGCGCGTCGACGACTGCCGTCGACGCGTCGACTGTTGCCGTCGACGCGTTGACGGCAGCCGTCGACCTATATCTTCGAAGTTGAAATGTCGACGGCTGCCGTTGACGCGTCGACTGTTGCCGTCGACGCGTTGACGGCAGCCGTCGACCTATATCTTCGAAGTCGAAATGTCGACGGCTGACGTTGACACGTCGACGGTTGCCGTCGACGCGTCCACGGTTGCCGCCGGCGCGCGTCGACGGCTGCAGTTACCTCTGCCGTTGGGAACATGCCGCTCGTGTGTAAGAGCTCTTATACAACTGAATGACCAGCCATCCACAACTGGGGTCGCTCCTGTATTGCAGAAATAACTAGTTCCAATTTTTCGTCATTCGCGACACGTGCGCTCCCATCTCTCGCCAACATAAAACTAGTCGATTTCATCGAGGCGAGCGTGCGCCGCCGCGATGCCCGCCGCGGGCGCCGCGGCGGGCACCGCCACGCTTCCCGTCTCGCTTCTCTATGAACATGGTCGTATATTGCTATAAGTTTGTGTTTACGCGTGCGATGATGCGTGCCGCTGCACGCGCCGCCCCACCGTAAACAGAAAAAACGTCCGACGCGCCGCGAGACGCCACGCCACACGCGCCGCGCGACGCCCCGCGTCTCCGTAAATGAGGCCTAAATAATAAGTTAAATGATCTGGGCCATGATATGGATGATGCAAATAAATTGTACGAGGATTTCTTTTCAGTAGTCCAGACTCAATTCAATAAAACTTTTGAAAAGAAAACAAAAAACATTTGCCCTAATTTTATATTTAGTGACTGGGCAACTAGAGGTATTAGGATAAGTAGGGAAAGACTGTTCGAGCTGTATGGCCTTAAGCCTTACATTAATACTGTTACTTTCAGCAAGTATGTTGCTACATATTCCAAAATTTTAGAAATACTTGCAAAATAGCCAAAGCTCGGTACATTAGCAACAAAATCGAATCGGCAGAAAATAGAATAAAAACGGTTTGGAAAATTATAAATAACGAAACTAGTAGGAATAAAAAACGAAACACTGATTACACGTTGGAGACTTCACGTGGTGCCATAAGCTCTAACTTAGAAGTAGCTCAAGAATTTGTAAATTTCTTTACTAATATACCATCAAAAACGACGGAAGCCTTAAATTCCTCACCCGACGTATCAATTGATTTATTAAGAGCGAACGTTCAAGCCTGCCCGGTTGAATTTCAATTTAAACATATTAACCCTGTAGTAGTAATAAAAGCTTTTAAGCAAATTAAGATCAAATTGACCGAAGATCTTTGGGGAATGTCCGTTAAAGTGTGTACCTCCATAATTGAGACTATTGCGCCTTACTTAGCCTTAGTATTTAATTCTTGTGTAGATCAAGGAGTCTTCCCCGCTCTAATGAAATATAGTAAGGTAATACCAATTTACAAATCCGGGGACAGTAAAGACACCAATAATTATAGACCCGTATCCGTGTTGCCGGTTTTCAGCAAGGTGTTTGAAAAGTTAAAAGAGTGTCCATGGAGTTTCTTGCCCGTTCTTCTCCATAGGTACCTACGCTTTGGAATGGGCAACTAGCTTCATTTTTTCTGACTGACTGACTTCTTGACAATTCAAAAGTGCCTGTAAATGGTTTAATTGAAATAAATGCTTTGAGTTTGAGTTTGAAATAATTGGTACCTAATGAATAACTGAGAAAATTAATTTAAAAAATGGCCAGTCATTCTGACGTCAGGATGACTGCCCACATTTAGAATCTTCACGTAAGGGCTCCAAAACTTCAATTCGCCTTCACAAAAATGTAGTACCTATTTAGTACCTATTTGATACCTAAACATATATTTTTTTACTTTTTTAGGACAAAGAATAAAGATTTTATTAGAGATTTGCATCAAAATGACTGGCCAAAATGACCAATCAGCTTTAAAATATTACTAATATCTAATACCTATTTGGTACTATTTGATACCTTTGTTTAAATAATTGGTACCTAATTAAATTACTGAGAAAATTAATTTAAAAAATGGCCAGTGTTTCTGACATCAGGATGACTGCCCACATTTAGAATCTTCACGTAAGTGCTCCAAAATTTCAATTCGCTTTTACAAAAATTTTGTACCTATTTGATACCTAAACATATATTTTTACATAAGTTTTAAACAAATGATTAAAAGAATTGCAAACACAAACCTAGACAATTATTCTACAATGGTTTTGCTACTAGGTAAAAGTACTGGTATTACCAGAGAGGACATAGTGGATGGTGGTCTTCTCCATACGAAAACTACCTTTTGGAATGGGCGACTAGAATCAATTCTATTTTAAGATATTTTTTGACGTTCAAAAGTGCCTTTTATGTGCCTATTTGAAATAAATGCTTTGACTTTGACTTTGACTTTGGTGTCAACACCTTATTAAAGTTAGACATAGGTAAGCTAATGTTGTGTGCTTTACCTTACTCTGATACTCTATCAGAAGATGAGAATAAATATATATATAAGTTGAATAACACTATTCACATGCTGACATGTTATCATAGTGACAAATTATTGTTTTTTGACACTAATAAGTTTGTTAGTGGTTTCAAGTTAACTCAGAGAACTTTATCTCTGTCTTGGGAATGTAGACATATGATTGCTATGTTGATAGCATATAATATTAACGGTGTTATAGCTAATATAACAAATTCTAGTATTAGGGACGAGTCTGTGTTGTCTAGTCATACTAACAACATAGTGATGATTAATTACCAGTCAGATAGGGTATTCTCTTCCTGCTGGAACTCATACGGACTTCCTAGACACTTCAGTCGTAGTTGTGGAGGTCTCTCCGGATAACTCTTTAAACTAGTCAGTAAGACAACAGAAGTTACCCCTTCAAATAACCTATTACTATTCGAGAATAATAAAAAGGTATCTTCTGGCAATATTACTCAGAATAATAAAAAACCAAAGGGAGGGCAACATGTTTTAAAATTATTTAACCAAAATATTCAAGGTTGCTCTTCTAAATTACTGGAAATAGAATTGTTTTTAGAAAAAACCAAGTTTGATGTCATTTGTTTAACAGAACATTGGTTAAAAGCTCATCAAGTAATGTCAATTAACTATGAAAATTATTGTGTAGTTAGCCATTTCAGCCGAACATGTATGATACATGGTGGATCATTAATATTAGTTAAAAATTCTGTTAAATCAAAGGAACGAAAAGACATCGTCGGGCTGTCTGTTGAACACACCATTGAATTGTCCTGTGTTGAGCTCGATAAGCATGTAATAGTATGTGTATACAGACCTCCAAGTTACCAGAATCTATCTGTGTTTGATTCTGTAATGGAAGATGTGCTAAAGAAACTTTCTGCTAGTAGTAAGTCAATAATCATATGTGGCGATTTTAATATTAATTTATTAGAAAATAACTCAAATACTATGAGATTATTAAGTCTTTTTAGGTCATTTGACTTGTCAAATGTTTTTATTGAACCCACCCGAGTGACAGCTTCCTCTGCCACTTGTATAGATAATATTTTCTGTAACTGTGATTATTTACACAAACAAATTGTAAATAAGTTGCCATCTGATCACAGCGGACAAACAATAACATTTTGCTCCTACATGCCTTTACAAAAAACTCTAATAAGGTTTAGGCCAATTACATCTAAAAATTTAGAGAAATTAAATAATTCTTTAGCAAGTAAATTATGTGTTCAGAGTTTTAATAATTTATGTGACCCGAATGAGTTCTACGCCGAGTTCTTTTCACTATTAAACACGCAATTTAATGACACTTTCCCACTAAAGACTAAAAGTATTTACACAAAGTTCTTATTAAGTGATTGGGCGACTCCAGGTATTCGTAAAAGCAGGGAAAACCTTTTTGAACTTTATGGCCTAAAGCAACATATGAATAACACAAGCTTTCATCAGTATGTTGCTACATATTCTAAGACTTTTAAAAGTGTATGCAAAATAGCTAAAGCTCTTTATATTAGCAATAAAATAAAATCAGCCGATGATAAAATAAAAACTACCTGGCAAATAATAAATAATGAAACAGGTAAGAAAAAACAGCGTAATACTGAATTTAATTTAGAAACTGCACATGGCCCCATAAACTCAGATGTAGAAATTGCTCAGGAATTTGAAAACTTTTTTGCTAATATTCCCATTAAAACTACTGAAGCTTTAAATTCCTCACCCGCGCGTTCTGCTGATTTACTTAGAAAGAATGTTAAGGCATGCCCCTCGGAGTTTAGTTTTCAACATACGAACCCCCAGGCTGTTATAAAAGCTTTTAAAGATCTTAAAATTAAATCAACAGAAGATCTCTGGGGAATGTCTGTAAAAGTTTGTAGATCTATCATTGAAACGATTGCACCCTATTTAGCTTTCATATTTAACATCAGTATAGACCAAGGAGTCTTTCCGGATCTCATGAAACACAGTAAAGTAGTTCCTTTATTCAAAGCCGGTGATAGTAAAGAACCCAACAATTATAGGCCTGTGTCAATTCTGCCAGTTCTCAGTAAGGTGTTTGAAAAGTTGATGCTCAATCAAATGTTACGCCACTTTAATAAAAAATCCATCTTTCATGAACAACAGTACGGTTTCACCAAAGGGCGTTGTACCACTGACGCCGGTGTCACCCTAATAAAGAACATTTTTAACGCCTGGGAAGAAGCACAAGATGCCATTGGAATCTTTTGCGACCTCTCAAAGGCGTTCGATTGCGTCAACCATGAGACACTTCTGCTGAAACTTGAGCACTATGGGATTAGGAATTTAGCTCTTGATTTACTAAAGTCGTATCTAAAAGATAGAAAGCTTAAAGTTCAAGTAAAGGGCGTAAACTCATTGGGGTCTGAAATGGCAATGGGCGTTCCTCAAGGTTCGATATTGGGTCCATTCCTCTTTTTAGTTTACATTAATGATTTACCACAATTACTTTAAAATCAACCGAAGATGGTGTTATTTGCAGATGACACATCATTGATCTTTAAGATAGACAGACGGGCACAAAATCTTGACGAAGTGAATAACTCTATTCTTCAGGTCCAAGATTGGTTTACGGTAAATAATTTGGTACTAAATGAAAAGAAAACCAAATGCATTAGATTTAAATTACCAAATGTTAGAAGTAGCGAATGTGACATCATACTGAATGGAGAAAAACTAGAATTTGTTGATCAAACGGTTTTCCTGGGAATCACGCTAGACGAGAAATTACAATGGGGACCTCACATAACATCTCTTGCGGGGCGGCTTAGCTCGGCCGCTTATGCTGTTAGGAAGATAAGACAGTTAACAGATGTAGAAACCGCGCGTTTAGTCTATTTTAGCTACTTTCACAGCATTATGTCGTACGGCATTTTACTATGGGGTCGAGCTGCTGACATTGAATCCATCTTTATTTTGCAAAAGAGAGCTGTCAGAGCCATTTATAATCTACGTCGCCGCGAATCTCTCAGGGAACTATTTAAAAGGATTAATATTATGACGGTACCTTGCCAATTCATTTATGAAAATATTATGTATGTAAGGAAAAATCTACATCTTTTTAATAAAATAAGCGATAGACATAACTTTAATACAAGAAATAAAGATAAAATACATCAACCATTTTTCAGATTAGCCAAAGTACATACATCTTTTATGGGGTACTGTGTTAAATGTTACAATAAAATACCTTGTGATATATTGCAATTAAATGAAAGAAAATTTAAAACTCACATTAAACGTACACTTTGTAAACAAGCATACTATAAATTAGAAGATTATATCCAAGATAAGAACGCTTGGAAACATGCTGGTCCTGCTCCATAGGACAATCTAGAGTCTAGACAAAATCAAACTGGTTGCTAATTTAATTGTAAGTTTTTTTATTCTTTTTTTTACATTTATTACTCACACCCTGACTTATTACTTGTATTTTGTTTTTTAATTAAAATCGTTTTGCTTGTACCATGTTTGTAAATATGTGAGCACCATGTATCTATCAGATAATTAATTTATATGTCATGGTTTCGTTTTTAATTCTTTTACCTATTGTGGTATAGCAATTTTATTGTAGATGCATCGTCCTCACATGTTATTATATAATTAATGTACCCATGCAAAATATTGTACCTAAACATTTTAAAAGAGTAACGGTGGAGTTTCTTGCCCGTTCTTCTCCATACGAAAACTACCTTTTGGAATGGGCGACTAGAATCAATTCTATTTTAAGATAATTTTTGGCGTTCAAAAGTGCCTTTTATGTGCCTATTTGAAATAAATGCTTTGACTTTGACTTTACAGACTTTTAGGGCAAAGAAGAAAGATTTTATTAGAGATTTTTGTTTACAAAGGGCTGATTTTTCCAACGTCAGATAGAATAGAATGACTGGCCAAAATGACAAATCAGCTTTAAAATATTACTAAAATCTAATACCTATTTGGTACTATTTGATACCTTTGTTTAAATAATTGGTACCTAATTAAATTACTGAGAAAATTAATTTAAAAAATGGCCAGTGTTTCTGACATCAGGATGACTGCCCACATTTAGAATCTTCACGTAAGTGCTCCAAAATTTGAATTCGCCTTTACAAAAATTTTGTACCTATTTGATACCTAAACATATATTTTTATAGACTTTTAGGGCAAAGAATAAAGATTTTATTAGAGATTTTTGTTTACAAAGGGCTGATTTTTCCAACGTCAGATAATTTTATTTAAGGAATAAATTGAATTTTGACAGTTCTTCCGTACAAAAACTGTCAGACGTCAAATTTTTAAACAAATAAAAATTGTCTGTCGCTGGAAAAATCAGCCCTATGTTAAAAAAAAAAAGTCATAAAATCATCATCATCATCTGCATAGCCTTTTCCCAACCATGTTGGGGTCGGCTTCCAGTCTAACCGGATGCAGCTGAATACCAGTATTTTACATGGAGCCATTGCCTGTCTGACCTCCACAACCCATTTACTGGGTAATACGATACCCCTTGGTAAGACTGGTTGTCAGATTTTCGGGCTACTGACGACCCGTAACGACTGTCAAAGATCCACAAATAATAGCGAGTGTTTATAAAATAAAACATTTGCGGAATGAGTTGTTTGTGAAATAAACAGTATACGAAACGTTGGTTGTAAACTAAAGTCAATGGAGTTTTGGTGAAACATTATTGAGCCGGTTTTCCGATAGATTTTCACCTCCGCCCATGGGCGACACCCGGCGCACGGCCTCAGGCCTCAGGCAACCTAACCATTTTTTTTTTTGTTTCCGTGGTGGAAAATCCTCATGGAAACCACCGCGTCCCAGGACTCTTCGCTGCCGACCATCGACTCGTCCACGGCCGGCAGCGACAGGTCACTGCCTACTTCTGAGATGAGGACACGGCGCGGCTCCTCCCAAGCGGCACACTCTGCCCGCGTATGGCATGCCGTGTCCTCCCGGCAGTCGACGCAGTGGTGACACCGGGCATCCAGCTCCCTGTTTATACAACACAGGTACTTCCCGAAGCAATCATGCCCCGAGAGCACCTGCGTCACCCGAAACGACAGGGAGCCGTGCCTCCTTCCGAGCCAGCGCTCGAGTACCGGCCGGACCGCCTCGACAGTGACGAGGCCGGCGGTAGGGCGTGAAAGCCTGTCCCGCCATTCCGCCACCAGGACCTCGCGAAGCTGTGACTGTCGCAGCGCCATATGGCGCTGCATCAGCCACTCGCCTCGCGCCCGCGCTTCCTCGCCCACCGGTACAGCGACGCGAGTACTTTCGCCTCCAGGTCCCAGGGCGGGGATCCAGCCAGTACGCAGGCCGCCTCGTAGGAGATCGTGCGATACCCCTGGACGACTCTGACGACTATCGCTCTCTGCGGCTTTCGCAGGACTGCGATGCTACCGGCCGTCAGGTCAGTCGCCCAGATTGGGGCCTCATACAGGGCCATCGATCGCACGATCCCCATGTAGAGCCGCCTACAGGCGGCGCTCGGGCCCCCCAGATTGGGAAGCAGCGATGACAGCGCCCCAGCCGCGCCCAACAAATTGGGCGCCAGCCGCCGGAAGTGGGGGCCGAAATCCCACCGGCTGTCGAGCACCAATCCCAGGTACTTCATGGTAGAGTCGATTTTTTTCTTGTAACTATTTTAGTTTGTTTTCAAAGTTTATGGTCATGGTGATTTTATTTATTTATTAAAACTTTAAGCACAAGTATAAAAAAATACTGTACAAAGGCGGAATTAATGCCTGAGGCATTTTCTACCAGTCAACCTTAGGGTGATGCAGAGACAAAACATGGCAGGTGCAACATAACTAGCTAGGAAATGACTATAAAATACAAGAATATATACATAGATACATACATACATATAAACCAAATGAACTCTCAGGGGAAAAATGATTGGTAGAGGAGAAAACAAATCCAGCAAATCAGCGCTGGGATGTTACAGCCAACTTCTGTTCTTGTTGTTCTTGTTCTTCTGTTATTTTACTAGCGGATTCTTTACTTTTTATTTTGGAAAGTGATAAAAATGTAGTATTGTGATCGGTAATTGTAATTTTTAAGACAGCAATTGAAGCTGAATGCCTTTTTTTATGAAAGAAACTAATGACTTTTAAGACCTTACTGTTAAGGTGAATGCAGCTCTAGAGGCCTTTCATTTTTGGTTAATATGCTTATAATAAATACGACTAAAACCAACATCATGTTATTTAAAACTAATTTGTTATGCGCAGGTGCATAACAAAGACAATATGGACATTTGACTTTAACAAAGTTAAAATTGAGCTTGACAGGGAGGTCAAGTTTTTAGGTAGGTATTTATATTGATGAATTTGTAAATTAAGTAGAAGAAAGAATTAGCAGCATTGGATTCGTCAATATCTGCTTGTTATGCCTTAAGAACTCTTGAGGGATGAAGTGAGCATAAAACAAAAAATGGTATGTTATGCGATGATAGAGTCCCGACAGATGTATAGCATACAGTTTTGGGAAAACGGCTACCATTATAACTGGCATAGGGCTTTCGTTCTCCAAAAACAAGCGATCCAAAACAGTGTCTGCATTTCTTAACGAGACACCTGTCAACCACATTTTAATGAACTGGGTATTCTCACAGTACCTAGCCTTTACATAGTAGTACTCTTAAACACTTTAATAATATATATATATGACTACGAAACAGACGAGCACAGGCTGGTAAGGGAAAAAATGTGTTGAAGACTTTAAAAACAAAATCATCCCATATTTCGGTATAGTTCATAGTCCACAATATCAGGCAATTAGGATATTTCAAACTCTCAAACTCAAAGCATTTATTTCAATTAAACCATTACAGGCACTTTTGAATTGTCAAAATTAAGTAGTCGGTCAGTTAGTCAGAAAGTTGAAGCTAGTTGCCCATTCCAAAGCGTAGATCTCTATGGAGAAGAACGGGCAAGAAACTCCATGGACACTCTTTTTAAATCAAAATATTACAAAATCCTTGGTACATTATTCTTGTTGCTTCTATATGTGAGAACAATGTAAAAAAAAAAAAAAAAACACATAAATGAAGAAACAATACAAGAAATAAGATTAAAAATAAGCCTTGGCAGTTAAGAGATGACCAGTCTCAACCGACGGCGCCCGTTCACGAACATGACGCATTTAATAAGGTACCACTTAAAGGCATACTGTACACAGGCTCATTCAAGGCAAGAGTCAAGCCATTTGTATCGGAAAAATGTCTACTCATTGGATGATTTGCAATAGTCTTGTTGCTCTTAAAACTGACATTATTTATTTATTACATCACCATTATAACACCTGTAATTATTTGTCTATGGTGTTATATTGTGTTCAATGTTCAACTTTTATTGTATGATTATTGTTTTTGTTTTACATTGCTATTAATTTATTGACATATGGTTTTTGTTTGCGTGGTATTTTACATTTTTTATTTTTATATAAAGTAGCCAAATTCTAGGCCGAGTCCATTTAGATTGCCATCGAGAATTCAACATGCTAAGAAGAATATTTTCTAATTTAAATTGGATTGCATGTATTTTTCTGAATACATTTGTATTGTACATTATATCTAATAATGTTGTTAATGTTTCATGCTGGATTATTTTCGAACGCAATATGAATTTTTACTGAATAAATTGAATTGAAATTGTGAGATACTCAAACTGTATATATACTGATATTCAAACTGTTTCTTGAAAATATGCAACATTAAACTTTTACCTCTTCCTCTGTCATGTGTATGACGTGCGCCTCTATATTGTTCGGGTCCACCTCGAGCCGTCCGTGGTCCGATAGCGCGTGAACTCTGACGTTCACTGTATAGTATTTGTTAACCAGTCTCCAAACACGGTCGAGGGATTGTGTTGTGTGATCTTTCATATAATCATCCGTCACATCATTGTCTATTAATTCTAAAAAGCAATTAAGTGAAAATATAATGTACAAATAACTATGAATTTATATAATCAAGTAGCACAATGACTTGCCTGAGTAAAAGCTTACAAACCAGAAATAAGCGCTGTAGCAGCGGTCTCATTGATTGCGCTGACCAAGATGACAGGTAATGTATCAAATTTTGACATGGTTATTGGTTAAATTAATAAATTACAATTTACAAGACAATTTTGTTGTAAGATAATTAAGAAGTTACTTTGAAAATCGAAAATCAATCACAAAAAATCAAAAGGTATATATTAAAATCTTTGGTTTGGTATGTACAGAACACCGACACGGAATAACCACAACAACAATGAGCAGCACAAGCAGCACTTTCAGTGGTCTGGTCTGATGATCTGATGGATGGTCTCCAACCAATAATGTACTCTGTCAACAGTGATGAACAGTGTCAACTCTGTGGTGTGGTGTCTCGAACGTCAAAAGGCCAAATCGGTAGAGGTGCCCTGTTGCCCACCTATGTTGCCCACAATATCGGTAGATTCGTACCACCGCACGGTGGGCTGAAAATCGGCTTTCATAGACTTAGGCATTTTATTTTGCAAGTGCCAGTTTTTATGCCGGATATCACTTCTATTAGTTATAACAATATACAAAAATGACACCAGAATTGATTCTGCACAAAAACGAAGGAATTATATTTTTTTTACGAAAATTTTGTATGGAGCTAGTATGAAAAATCGAAATATCTCTAAAACGGCAAGGATAACCGTAATATCCTTATAGGAGGTTATAGTACTAATTATTTATGATTTTTTGACATACGTTACATAATGGTTGTAGATGCCGTTTTTTTTTTAAAAATCGTCAAAATATTTTTATTTATTTTTACATATGAAACTGTTCAAAACGATCCGTGAACTGTGTCAAAGTTAAGAACATCGTTAGGAAGCATGCTTTTTCCCCAAATATTAAGAATATGTGATAAAAAATAGACTGTAAATATATACTTTTATTGATAGGTAATTTAAATAAAACAAAAGTAACAAAAATAATATCTAAGTGCTATAAATTCAATTATACAAAATATTTGAAACAATAATCTATGAAATTATTAACTAAACATATTGGTACAATAAACTAACATAACAAATAATTAAATTTTACAAATTTTCTTTACAACTTTCGTTGTCGGACTCCAATTCCGAGTCAGAATCCAGATTGGATATACCTACAAATACGAACTCAGTTTCCGGAAACTGTATTAGGTCGAGAGTTTCAGCAAAAAAGTTTGTCTTCCTTTTTAACCGACTTCAAAAAAAGGAGGAGGTTCTCAATTCGACGGTATGTTTATTATTTTTTTTTGTATGTTTGTTACGCGATTACTCCGTCAATTGTGGACCGATTTTCAAAATTATTTTTTTGTTCGAAAGGAGATACTTCTGAAGTGGTCCCATAGTCACCAAGCCAGGATCTGATGATTGGATCCTGGAGAAATCGAAGGAACTCTTCAAATATTATAGGCACACCTATAGCGATTTGGGTATTTTTTATAGTAATTCGTGCATTTGCTCTCGGAAAGTACCATTTGGTGAAGTGGAACTGATGATGAAGACCACAGATGGACACCGGAACTACTCAATAATATTTAAGTATTTCACGGGTTGCGATTCGATTACTTTAATATGATTGCTAAGCAATTTATGCTCGCCACGATGTGAATGGTAATATGGAGCTGATGGTGGACCAGGAGAACTCCACCACCACCAGCACCATCAAATCCCCACTTCGATATCAGCTTTAACTGCTTATTTTCCACATTATCAGAAAGACTTTGAAGAATCCGCTTCACCGTGATGTCAAGTAAAGCTTGAAGTATAATTCTAGCTGATGAATCCGTAACTGACACTGATTGATTAGGAGGGTAGCATGCAAGCTTAGTTTGTTGCAGTTGATAGTAGGATGGGTAAATATCCTTAGCACCTTCCCGAATGGCAGTCTCTCGCAACGTAATATTTTGCCACTTTGAAAGCTTAAGTGATAGAAGCAATCCAAGTGCTTTCTCTGGTGTAAATATTACTGTTTTCACTGGTTTCTTAATGCTTTCATAGATTTTAACGGCAGCTTCTGGATTTTTGATCATACATTCGATTACAGATGCGATATCTTCATACCCTTCATCTTTTAAACGTGCCGCAGCTGCATATGCCAATTCAAAGGAATCCTCGCCTATGTGCTCACTAGATCTTCTCTTTTTCTGTTTGCTTCCCAGATCTTTGAATGGTTTTCGGGACCTTTTTGTCATTGTGCCAACAGTCGAAGATGTCGAAGGTTCTGGAGAGACTGAACGTGCTCTTGGTATCCCATCAATAGTTGGTTCTTGATTTATTAAAGTTTGCACGCAACTTGGCCAATCAATATTTGCTTGCAGCCACTCTCCGTACGCATTTCACATTCAACAACAAACAATTTTATTCCCCTATCTTTCAAAAAGAAGCGACAGCATGGGCACTTTGACACTGATATTCAACTATTTGGTATTGTTGGAAATCTTACAAGATCAACAAGATACTACACACCTCTGTCTAGTCCTTCAGGTCTATAGGGGTGATGCTATTTTATGTTAAGAGTTGTTAAAGCTCTGAATTCTTCAACTTAAACACTAAAAAGAACGTTTCATATGTAAAAATAAATAAAAATATTTTGTCGATTTTTTAAAAAAAAACGGCATCTACAAACATTATGTAACTTATGTCAAAAAATCATAAATAATTAGTACTATAACCTCCTATAAGGATATTACGGTTATCCCTGCCGTTTTAGAGATATTTCGATTTTTCATACTAGCTCCATACAAAATTTTCGTAAAAAAATTATAATTCCTTCGTTTTTGTGCAGAATCCATTCTGGTGTCATTTTTGTATATTGTTATAACTAATAGAAGTGATATCCGGCATAAAAACTGGCACTTGCAAAATAAAATGCCTAAGTCTATGAAAGCCGATTTTCAGCCCACCGTGCACCGTACCCAAAATCGGTAGACCGTCAAAAAGTGTCTATTGAAGATAGGGTTACCATATCTCAGGATTTTTAAACTCTTCAGGATTACGGCCGGATTTTTTTGATCCCGCTCAGGAAATCTCAGAATTTTTAATAAAATAGAGTAGAATTTTTACATCTTGTATTAAAAAGGTATGTACCAAAACAGAAAATAATTTTCTTTATACATATAGTGACTAATTATTAAATCAACTTTGGTCATCTTAATAATTGCACAAATAAAATCAAAACTTATTTATTAATTAAACATACTTTACGGGAGGGGTGGAGTGTATTCGCGCCCAACGTGTGGGCATGACCTCCGAGAATCGAGATCCTCAGTGCCCAAAATTATTAATAATATGACCTTTATACATTACGTTTGAGAAAAATATCTGAAATCGCGACAAATTCTCAGGATTTTTTAAGGACATAAGGCTTATTCTCCGGACTTTTAAATTTTACATCTGGTAACCATAATTGAAGATTACAATAATGTATTTTTTTAATTGTCTAAAAACTAGATAAATGATTAGTTAGATGGCCATGCACCCGTTATAATTGAGGCAATGCACCACAAAGGGTCTATCTCAAGGTTGCGCGTCTATAAGCCCCTTTAAGAACGCGTCGGGATCTGGAAGACATAAAATAACTTTGTTATTCATCATCCATCGCTTTCCATCAGGCGTGATCGAGGTCAAGAGCGGGTCCATTCAGCAATAAATAGTAGATTGTACAACTAAGGCATAAAAGAAGCTATTTTACCCCGAGACGTTTATATCCACCCGAGCCGCAGGCGAGGGTGGATAGTTAAGTCGAGAGGTAAAATGGCTCGTTTATGCCTGAGTTATACACTCTGCTTTTCACTTCGATTGCGAGAAAATGAAACAGGCTTAAAGTATACAGTACAAAAATGTTGCGTCCATAGTATAGTTGCAAAACTTCTGAAAAATTCTGAATAATTCCGGAATACTTCTGGGAAAGTTTCTTTAAATCAGAATTATTCAAAATGAATTTAATTAAGATTTTTATTTTTTTTTCCTGAAAATCGTATTTTGCATCACTCGTCGATCGCCGCCGCGCTACCCCTCTGTGCGCGCCCGAATGCACGAGTCGTGCGTGCCGCGCGCGCCCGGCTGCACATGCACGAGTCGTGCGTGCAGGCGATGGCGGTGCGAGGTGCGGTAAGAGGGAAGATGCTCCCTGGAGAAGTTTTCCCCCCGCGAGAAAGATTCGTACCCCGCAATCGAATGTTTCCGCCGAATATTTCGCCCGAATAATTCAATGGGAAATATTCCCAAAGTTTCGGAATATTTCGGAATACTTCCGAAGCATTCGACGGGAATGATTCGGAATTTTTCCCGCCAGCATCTATAGTCCATAGCTAATTCCCGCCACCACAGATAATACCGCCACGAAACTTTTTAAAAGTTTTTTTTTTTAATTTTCAACATTTGTCATTCGACTTGGGTACTTCATACTGCCAAAAAATGAAAACGTTTCTTTGCCTTTTTAAATAATAAATGACAACTATTTTACCTGATTTTATTAAATTAACGATATAAAACACGGAAGTGGTATAAATTAAAGAAAATGAAATAAATCACGATTTTAATCGCGAAGTTTTATTGTGTGTGTAGCTGTTGGGCCTGATTACTTTAGTCTTAGAAAAAAAAATTACTTTATGCACTAGAACATAAAAAGCGATTTTATGTCGCCTGAGCACTACAAAAAGACTGACTTTTAGAGCATGAGAAGTGAAAAAAAATTTGTTGACAGTATGTGTACTTGTAAAGAATTGTGTTTCTGAGTGAGCGTCTTTCGCAGATGTAATATTATCCTTGTTTCAGCTTCTGCAATAGATAGTTATTGTAGAAGCTGTAACAAGGATATGGTGGCTTTAGAGCTTTCTTGCAACCAGCCAGAAAATTCTTCTTTCCATTCTTTTCTTTGCTTGAACATGGTTCTTCATCAGACAACATTCTGAGTACGCTTACGTATTTTATGTTTTATTTTAAAAATGACAACTTGATTATAGCAAGCGAATGAAAAGATAAATGGATAAAAAGTCCGAATTTTCACTTATATAGGCTAGCGAATCAACTTGGGGCATCCCCTAAAACTAGAATAAAAAGGTATTCCCCTAAACTTAGGTATACTTTTCTCAAAGTCAGTGGGGATTTGGAGGATACCCATGAATCATAGACAAAATGAAATAGGTTGCCCGTTAAAAAATGTAAAAATCTTTTTTACAAAAAAACAACCGACTTCAAATAAAAAACACTACAAAGTGATAAATAACTTTAATTTCGGAAGTCGGTGTCGTTGATTCCGCATTTTCGTTTTTTGACACCGACTTCCGAAATTAAAGTTATTTATCACTTTGTAGTGTTTTTTTTTTTGAAGTCGGTTGTTTTTATGTAAATAAGTTTTTATTTTTCACTTTTTAGTTGTACCTACCCCACAAAAAAGTAAACAAAAAGATCCTTAACCGGTCATAGGCGAGACGTCATGTGACGTAATATAAAAAAAGAACCTGTCAAATACCAGATGTCACTCGCTGTGCGCGTGATTTATTACCCTGCTCACAAAAAATGGTCTACTGATGCTTATATGGGCTCAAGCCACTTAATGTAAACTGTTTTGGGTTTTTGAATAAACAGACCATAATATAAAATGCAAACAATACTCGTAATATGAGAATTGTATTTATAAACAAATGACGTCATCAGATAATAGGTTGAAAGTGTGTTCGTTCTCGTGTTATGTCGATTTCTGATAAAACTACTATATGAATTTACACGAAACTTTGCAAGTTACATTATGAATAGACAAGTAATCTAACAACAGCGTTTTTTTGAAAGTCCTACCTTACATTTGAATAATATTGAAACTCAAATTTCAGTGCGCCGAGCCGTTCAATTCCTATTACAACGCAATGACTGCAAACGCCCAATTCTAGTCATATTGAGTTGTTTCTAATTAAAAAAGTGTTACTAGGATACTACATAACACTTTTCCATACGAGATTTGTTCTTAACGGTAGAAATCTAACTTAGAAAGATGTATTAATGATTCTGATGATTATAATTCTGTGAATACGTACCTGTTATAGTCGCGAATCAAATTTTCATCAAGATAAAACCTGACACTGACCTGAAAATTGCAAAAAACGTAAGAAAAATTGAATTTCGCGGGCTACTACTACCCATTCACCTTAACGTTTTGGGCATGATTCTAACACGGACACCTTATAAATCTTAAAACAAACCGCAGAATCGTCTTCCCATATCTTATACTATCTTGACAGACGGGCACAAAACACATATACTCCATTAGTATGTTGATCTATGTATTATTATTATGCATAGATTTATAATAACGTTATTATAAATCTATGTTATTATGTATATTCCTAGCGGAGGACAGGGGAGCCAACATTATAACATAGGAACTATTTGTTGAAACGCACAGCGCACTCTACAAGTCTGGTCCACAGGCTAAGTAGAGGATACTTATTCTGAGGTCTGAGGGTCAATAGAACGTTTACAGCACAGATATAGATATACATATATCTGTGGTTCACAGTCTGATCTCAGCATAGGAGTATAGTGTTCTGTGGATCTCAGTCTCAATCTGTCAAAAATACCTCTTAATTTCCGTAGACAGAGAGTTCGTTCTCTATCTACGCTAATTTCCCTACATTTTGACAAGTTTCTGAAATTTGTATGTCGCCGAGAGAATATTATAAGATTGCGACTAGCATAGAGTAAGTAATGTTCATGCGATTAGATTTTGAACGTTTTTAATTACGAGAATGGGTCTGTGCTGCACAGAACACCATACCATAGAGGAGAAATTAAAAAGGGAACACTATTCACAGATTACTAATATGAGAGACTATTTTTATATATTATTATTATATCTATATTAATTACTATCAATGTGTTAATTATTTATATGACATGTATATATTTAAAAAAAGATACGTTATTTAATATTCTACCATTTTTTAATAATGGTTAAGGTACTTAGATTAAAATTTCAGGATTTTATGGAAAAAAAATGAAGCATAGACGGAAATCGTATATGAATGAACTTTTAATTTGTGAGTAAAAACTGAAAAAAATAGAAAAATCATTTAATTTGTGTTTATAAACTTGAAGTTAGTAGTCTGAGAAAGCGCCCATGATGTTCATAACACATCGGCAACGATTCGGCATGCTCAGAACAAGGTTGTCAATGTCTTGCTGCTGAATATTGTCCCATGTCCTTCTGAGGTGCGCAAAAAGTTGATCTTCTGTAGCCAGATTTTCAGGAACTTCCTTCAGAGCTCTTCTTTGCAGCATATCCCACGCATGCTCAATGGGATTTAGATCTGGCGATTCAGCAGGCCAGTCTAAGGCCCTAACATTATGTGTATGTAACCAAGCTGCTACCGTTCTCGCCGTGTGTGCCCGGGCATTGTCGTGCATGAGCAGGAAATCTTGCCCCATTTGTGTTCTGTGGGGCAAGATTACGGGCCCCAGCACCTGTTGGACGTATCGTTCTGCCGTCATATTGCCCCGCACCCAAACGAGATCCGTCCGTCCTCCAAGACGAATTCCTGCCCAAACCATAATTGTTCCTCCTTGGTATGGGTGAACTTCCTGAGGGTTCTGGAGACGGCTCCATCGTCCAGGAACTCGCCAAACACGCGTCCTTCGTGAATCTGGATGGAAGCCGAACCTGGATTCATCCGTGAACAGCACATTGGACCATTGCTCACGGCCCCAGTCCACGTGGTTCCGAACCCATTCTAATCGTCGTCCACGATTGCCTCTCCGTAAAGGTGGGACCCGGAGTGGTCTACGAGAGCGTAGATTGCTTTCATGCAGTCGCCTTCTTACAGTTTGGTCACTCACAAGCACTTGGTGTTCCACTCGCAGCCTTTGGACCAATTGAGTCGCCGTTGCATTTGGTTGTGCTCGCGCAGTAATTTGCAAAAATCGGTCTTGTCTGGGGGTAGTGATGCGACTTGACCCCCGGTGCCTCTCCGCTACTTCACCTGTGGCACGATAGCGTGTCCACAATCTTGAAATTACATTTTGATGGGTCCCTATGGCCTCAGCAACATTACGCTGAACAGATCCAGCTTCCAGCATTCCCACAGCTCGTAACATCTCCGCCCTCGTCAAATGTCGGCGTTGCATGGCTACAATACCTCAATTTTAACTTTATCTTTCGTTTAAAAATGAAAAAAACTGTAACTAAACGTAATTCGTATTGTTTTCTAAATTTCGCACAAATGAAAATTCCCTCTCCTATACATCAAGACATTTTTTGCCACCGAAACAAAAGAATTTTCAAAAATTGAAATTTGGAATTAGTCTGAGATAAATTACAAACAAATCGGTGTATAAAAGATTCCAATGCGGCCAGTACTTTTCGAGTTATTTAATTGAGTATGAAATATCCCTAGACCGTGTTGATGTGTGTATTAGTAATCTGTGAACACTATACTTGAGTAGCGATTCTGGGCGGGAATTTGAACTGAACAGGCGCAAATTTTTCAGTTTACATTTTTCTAAATTTCTTGTGGGCAACATACATTTTGCGAGGCCCTCGCGGTAGGCGGTAACGCAAAAAGATGGATTTGAAAAACAATTTTTATTTAGGTAGGTAGGTATTATGGACAAGCTACAAAAAAAACTATGATACTCGTAAATTATAGGTTGGAAACATAAAAACTGTTTTAAAGCTCGACACTAAGTGCAATATATTGAAATCTTCAAAACGAATCTTATGATCCCAATCTCGAGGGGTTTATACTAGTAGCCACTGAAGAGTTTCATCGTTTTAAACGCGACAAAAAAATTTGCTCGTCCTGCCTTCGATGTGCGAGTCCGTGCGAGGCCCCTAGGAGTGTGAGGCCGTAGGCGATGGCCTACGTCGCCCACACTTTTGGCCGCCTCTGTTTAAATGTTCACAGTTTATTGTTTAATTCTATTTCAAAGTGTAAATATTGATTGTAAATAGTTGTAAAATGTTGGGAGAAGAGGCTGGAGGTGAAATTCCCCCGGCCACTAAAGGTCTGGGTACTTCGGGCAAACGGGCTAGGAAAATGGACCCTTAACACACCCCGGACACTCCATACAACGCTCGCAAAATAATTACCTACTACCACTACATTGACAAATGACGTTTGTATACGTGTAAATGTGTGCGTGAAATCTAGTAGGGCTGGCCTGGCTGGCAGTACTCAGCCAGTAGTGCGTAGGCGGCGGCGCTGCCCGAACGTATGCAACAATGGGGCGCCGCGCGCCGCGACACTAGGTACTCGCAGAAATCTAATTAATAACATTTCTATTGTACTACTTTTCAAGTCGAAGAACGAATAGAACGTAAAAGAAAGAGACATAACTAAGACAATAAAGAGAGAGAGCAATAATTTAATAGTTGATATGTTAATATTACGGAAGTTTTAATTGTTCTAAAACGAAGAAAACTTGGAAAATAAATGAATAATAGAGAAAATTATGAAAATAAATTATCACAACACTGGCTTAACTTGTTTGTCTGTAATATACTAGCTTTTATTTTTTATGGGTTTAAAGGATATTTGAGTTGCTGTTCCTTACCTTCTTTCATGTTTCGGGAACCGAAAGAAACTCCTGTCTTTATCGTTTCTCGATGATGATAAGCATCCAAATAATGCACAATATCGTGATTAACACAAAATATAAAACTTTAAAAAAATAATGTGTTCGTGTCAGCAGTAGGTAGGTACAGCGCTGCGGTTCTTGTGTATGCGAGCGCCATTGTTAAAGAGCAGGCGACGAACACATCGAAGTGCGGGGTGAGGTGCGGTAACTGATGTTAGTGCGGGGAAGGGAGTGGCCATTCTGTACGTAGTACTTTAAGTATTCTGTGCTAAAACCACACCCCGGACACTCCATACAACGCTCGCAAAATAATTACCTACTATCACTACATTGACAAATGACGTTTGTATACGTGTAAATGTGTGCGTGAAATCTAGTAGGGCTGGCTGGCGCAGTATTGCGTAGGCGGCGGCGCTGCCCGAACGTATGCAACAATGGGGCGCCGCGCGCCGCGACACTAGGTACTCACAGAAATCTAATTAATAACATTTCTATTGTACTACTTTTAAAGTCGAAGAACGAATAGAACGTGAAAGAAAGAGACATAACTAAGGCAATAAAGAGAGAGAGCAATTTGGTATGTTAATATTACGGATGTTTTAATTGTTCTAAAACGAAGAAAACTTGGAAAATAAATGATTAATAGAGAAAATTATTAAAATAAATTATCACAACACTGGCTTAACTTGTTTGTCTGTAATATACTAGCTTTTATTTTTTATGTGTTTAAAGGATATTTGAGTTGCTGTTCCTTACCTTCTTTCATGTTTCGGGAACCGAAAGAAACTCCTGTCTTTATCATTCCTCGATGAATATAAGCATCCAAATAATGCACAATATACAACATCGTGATTAACTCAAAATATAAAACTTTAAAAAAATAATGTGTTCGTGTCAGCAGTAGGTAAGTACAGCGCTGCGGTTCTTGTGTATGCGAGCGCCATTGTTAAAGAGCAGGCGACGAACACATCGAAGTGCGGGGTGAGGTGCGGTAACTGATGTTAGTGCGGGGAAGGGAGTGGCCTTTCTGTACGCAGTACTTTAAGTATTCTGTGCCCTTAAGACTAAAATAATGACGCAAGTATTAGTCAGCGGCGGTGAGGATAACTTTTTACCATACTTCAAACCAAATTATAAAAGACTATCCAGAAAATTCAACCAACATGGACTTTTAAGGTATTCTTACAAAGTAACAATAATAATGATCGTTTGGGCAATAAGAGCCCTATCTATTTAAACCAATTTTCACCACGGACGTCAAAGGTGTTGTCTCAATACAGCGAGTAAACGTTAATAAAATTGTAGTGATATTTAAGCAGTATAATAAAGCGAATAACTTTTTGATGAACACTGCTTTCCTGGACAAATATAATACGAAGCATTGATATAATATACAGGAAGATTTTTTTATCACCATCCAAATTTTTACAGGGTGTTCTACCCATGAATATGAACAACTTTCACTATGGGACCAACTCTGAAATCACGAAAAAAAAGTCAGCTGTTTCATACATTTTGGTCAAGTAGGTATTGCACTTTTGTATGAAACAGCTGATTTTTTTTTTCGTGATTTCAGTTGGTCCCATAGTGAAAGTTGTTCATATTCATGGGTAGAACACCCTGTAAAAATTTGGATGGTGATAAAAAAATGTTCCTGTATATCAGTTTCAGCCAACAGAAAGGTCATTTGTTTAATGTTTGCCATATAAATGCCCAAAGTGACTACAGTGACCTGTTGGATACCTTTACTGACGCCAATGTCCATGCCGTTCTGGTATCTGAGAGTTGGCTCAAACCTCATCTCCTCTCTACCGCCTACTCTCTCCCAGGTTTCACTCTTATCCGCAATGATAGAATTGGAAAGGGAGGGGGTGGTGTAGCTATCTATCTTCGTAGCGATTTTCCTTTTAAAATCATTGCCTCATCTCCCTTACTATACCATGCTTCCATTGAGTACCTCTTTTTGGAGGTCCAAGTCAAAGGTGTCAAGACCCTTCTTGGTGTGGTGTATTGTCCACCCGCCGTTGACTATTTTTCCAGCCTCGAATTGGCGCTTGAACCCGTAGCGTGAGAGTATGCACATTGCGTCATCATGGGCGATTTCAACACCGACCTTGCTCATCACACTCCCCGATCCCGTAAACTCCTTCACATCATTGAGTCCGTTAGTCTCCATATACTTTGATTGCAGCCTACCCATTTTAATATCTCTGGCGATGATACTTGGCTCGACTTAATCCTTACATCCGCTCCCTCTTTTGTTCCCACTCATGGTCAATGTCCCGCTCCTGGATTTTCCCATCATGACCTCATTTTCCTCTCGTATGTCCTAAAACAACCTAAACCTATCCCAAAAGTTCTGCACATGCGGTGTTTTGCGCGTATGAACGTGGAGATGCTTCGTCAGGATGCGTCAGACCTCAATTGGGAACACCTGGCAGCGGCAACAACTGTAGACGAGAAATTGCGCATTTTCAATCAGACCGTTCTAGCTCTCTACGACAAACACGCTCCTATTAAGCGGATTAAACTTCGGCGTCCTCCAGCTCCTTGGATGACGACTGGGGTTCGAATGGCGATGAGGCGCAGGGATCGGGCCTTTCGTAAATTTAAAAAGGATCGCAGTGAAGAAAATCGTAACATTTTCAAAGCTGCTAGAAATCGGTGTAATCAGATGATACGCAACGCTAAACGCCGCCATCTTCTCGAGAACATATCTTCTTCTTCACCTGCTGATATCTGGAATTTCCTTGGTACTCTTGGTATCGGCAGACCACGGCATGTGGATTTTCCTAATACAATTGGCCTTGATGATATCAACCGTCACTTCACAACCACTGGTCATTTGGATTCCCAAATGTTGTCCCAGACGGTCGATTTCATTACTGGCCTAGCGAGTCCCATCATAGAACCATTTCACTTCTCTCCGGTGACCTTGGACGATATTAATAAGATCATCCTGTCCATAAAATCCAAGGCTGTGGGCCATGACGGCATCAGTCGTAGTATGGTCGTTTGGATCCTTGATAGCCTACTCCCTCCGATTACCCATATCATTAACTTTTCTCTTGAATCCGGACAATTCCCATCCCTGTGGCGTATGGCCTACGTCCGCCCACTTCCTAAAATTTCAAATCCCTCCCTGCCCAGTCACTTTCGACCTATTTCCATTCTCCCTTTCCTGTCTAAACTGCTTGAGGCCTGCGTACACAAGCAGTTTACGGGGTTTGTTCATCGGAACAACCTCGTTAGCTCCTTTCGTTTGTCGGACGTTATAGCAGATGTAAACCGAGACTTAGATGCTATCAAAAAGTGGTCTGATAGTTTCGGGCTGTCAGTAAACCCCTCGAAGTGTCAGGCCATTATAATTGGAAGCTCACGCATGATGGGTAGGGTTACGCTTAGCTCTCTTCCTACTCTTATTTTCAATGGTACCGTCATACCAATTACCCCCACTGTGAAAGATCTCGGTTTGCATCTTGACTCTACACTTAGCTGGCAACGCCAGGTCTCTAGTGTTAGTCAAAGGGTCAACGGTACTCTGCGATCCCTGTATCGTCTGAGAAACTTTTTGCCAGCTAAGACGAAAACTATGCTTGTGAAGACTTTGATTTTCCCTATAATCGACTATGGTGACGTGTGCTACTTTGACTTGAATGCGGTTTTGCTGGATAAGCTCGACAGATTGCTCAACAATGGTATCCGGTTCATATTCAACCTTAGGAAATATGACCATGTGTCGAGCTATAGGTCTGAGCTCAAATGGATGTCCATTCGCCAAAGAAGAAGATTGCGCGCTTTGACCACGCTTTTCTCCCTTCTCAACTCTCCCACTCCTCCTTCTTATCTCTTGTCTCACTTCCAATATCTATGTTCTTCTCACACTAAGAATCTGCGTTCCTCTAACAATCTTCTCCTACTCTGTCCTTCTCATACTTCTGACTTTGTTCATTCTTCCTTTCATATTCAGTCCATTCTTCTTTGGAATGCACTTCCTCTTGTTTCTGGTTTCCTCTCTGGTTTCGGCCGAAATAGAAGAGAAGCCGAAGGCTCGGTTACGGTTCCGGCTGAAAATCGTGTTTCGGTCGGTCACTAGTAGAAACCATCGTAATGGATGTTATAAAATATAATTATATTATGTGTCCAGTAATTTTAAATTATTTATTTGATTAAATAATATACCTACTTAGTTAAAAAAATACCGTTTCTATAGTTTCTTGAGCAGAGTTTTTAGATCAGGGATTCCCAAAGTGTGAGCTGCGGCGCCCTGGTGCGCCGTCGATAGTAAAGAGGGGCGTCGTGAGTCGATCCTCTATCGTTATCCGAAACCACAAATATTCGAGGGAACCTATAATATAAAAGCAACAATACCTATTTTGAGCGCTTCGCATCGGTTAAGAACATAGGATCAATGTGGAGCAAGAAATGAGAGTAGCAGTGTCAAGTCTTTTATTCCCCGCTTTGAAAAACTGTGCGGAGATCACAAAGCTCGCCCGTCACATTGATTTGACTGAGTAACTATCGTATTGTATTTTTGTTTTTCTTATTGTTTTCTGTTTGAATTCTTATAAAGTTATAAATATACAGGGCTGTAGCTAGAGTCGAATTTGAGGTAGGGCGAAAGTAAAAAATGAATCATAATTGATCTGCCCTCGAAGCACGGGCTCCTAAATCATTCACCATGTATATCATTGACCTCTAGGTCAGTGATGTACAGACGCCAGCACATCAACCTACACCTAACTGTCACATTTTCCCAATCAACTTTGAACCTTATGTTTCAGTGATAAAGTTGAAAATCTATTAAAGAAATTTGACAGATTGTAGTAGGTTGATGTGCTGGCGTCTGTACATTCAATAGCTATTCGTAGACAAATAATTTCTGTGACAGAGCATGAGCATGGATCTAAGAACTATTAAATCCTCAATGATGAAGAACAAGCGAAAAATATGGTTGAACTTCTAGATTTGGATGTAGAGATCCACGTCTGAGTGAGAGTGAGGTAATAATTAATTGTTGGGTGTCGGCAATAGTCCTACACCAACCGGGGGTTGTCCTTGGGTGCACTTGCATAGTGCATACAGGGAGAATCGTCGGTTGGTGTCACATTTCATTAAAATTTCCCAAGGGGCTTCTGCGGGTTGGTTTCGGCCCCTCGTACGCCTTCCAAAGGACCGGGACCCCATGGTCCCGAGATATGTAAAGCCACAAAAATATTTAAAACGGCTGAATTCTACGATTCGCCATGTTATAAAAATGTGAAGAACTTCGTTCAGATCAACTGATTTTGTTCTTTTTTTTTTTCAAAAACCAGAAATACCATACCAGCCATACTCTCGTGACCCATTGACAGCCTTTGAGGCCTATTGATTGCAGTTAAACTTGAAAATGTAGATTCGCACACAGCAGTGCTATCCTATCCTATACCTATCGCTACAATGTTTTTTTATCTCAAACTATGCCCAAACAATTTGATTATAATAATTTATCTTAGTTTTTGGTATTTTTAAGGTAGGGCATTGCCCCACAATGCCCCCCCCCTAGCTACGGCCGTGCCTGTATAATAAAAAAAATACGTGTGGCTCTAGGGGACTGCCGCGGTAAAGCTATTGCGTAGCATTTTTTATCAACTTATGCCAGCTTCGTACAGTCTACACGCATACGTCTAGTCGCACGCACACAAACACCGTGCCGAAGTCTGCCGAACAGAAACGACGTTAGACGATGCACGGCTTTCTACGCCGCACCGGTGTGCCGGTCGGATGGGGGGTGTAAGGTTTATTTTCGTTACGGAATTTCTTGATTCTGTCGCCGCGCTCAAAGCCCGCGATAAAAGCTATGCAATAGCTTAAAAACTCAATTTCATATTGTGGATGTTTTCATTTTTGTGCCTATCTACCTGACCAAACTACTATTATTGTAGGTACCTATTTCTTTCGACTGTATCTATTTCAAATAGCTAGCTAGGGTAGGGCGCCGTGACAAAATACTAAACTTGTAAGTGCGCCGCGGGCTGAAAAAGATTGGGAACCCTTGCTTTAGATAATAGCAGGCCTGGCTGGCGCATGCGGAGTGCGCCAGGCCTGCTATTGTTTAGAAGCAAGTTTTGCTAACTGAACAGACAGCGGAGCTGCTGGGGAATTTGTTGCGCCACTTCTTCCCAGCGAAAGCACAGGAAGTGGTGAACGGCGGCCGTCTACCTTTTGGAAGGGGCGACTAGAACCGTTTTTGAGATGAGATATTTTCGGTTACAACCGCAGAAATAACTTTGATTTTATTGTTTCTTCGAGAAATACAAACTTATTTTTGCGGACGGCTAAATAAACACTGTGCATGCTTAAGTATTCATCCCGGAGCCCTTCACTGTTCGTCGTCTGGCACGCACTTGGCGTTATTTTTTTAATTTTAATGCTGTAATTTTGACCGTCTATGTCCTTTTGTAATTTGAACTGAAAAGGTTTTGAATAATATACATCAAATGCTTAAATTAAAATTTAATAATAAATTATCTGAAATGCAACAAATGTAACGTGTATAATAATAATACTATAATATATCTCTCGTGCGTAACGCTTGTGACGGATTTACTAACAACTATTAAGGCCCACATACACGAACTGGATTGACCTAATTCATGTGTAAAAATTAGATAACATTACAAAATTACAACGCGTGTGTGTTTCGTTGTTAGTAATTATATTATGCAACCTTAATAATATAATAATCGACTATATTAAACTAAAAATACTTCTATTAAATGGTTAAATCACAGTGTACTAAACATAACTTACGATATGTAGGTAGCCGTCAGTGTAAAAAGCTTCGCTTTTACACAAATACTTGCGTGAGTCTTAACAAAGTAAGTCTTTGTTAGAAAAATATTAAGGCAAAGCTCACAACGCACGCGCAGCGCGATGGGCCGCGCGCCTGTCGTCATTGTTGTGGTGACGTCACTGTCAGCAGTCGGGCGCCGCGTGCAGCAGCTCCGCGCGCGCCTGACGTCACTGTCAGCAGTCCGGCGCCGCGTGCAGCAGCTCCGCGCGCGCCTGACGTCACTGTCAGCAGTCGGGCGCCGCGTGCAGCAGCTCCGCGCGCGCCTGACGTCACTGTCAGCAGTCCGGCGCCGCGTGCAGCAGCTCCGCGCGCGCCTGACGTCACTGTCAGCAGTCCGGCGCCGCGTGCAGCAGCTCCGCGCGCGCCTGACGTCACTGTCAGCAGTCCGGCGCCGCGTGCAGCAGCTCCGCGCGCGCCTGACGTCACTGTCAGCAGTCCGGCGCCGCGTGCAGCAGCTCCGCGCGCGCCTGACGTCACTGTCAGCAGTCGGGCGCCGCGTGCAGCAGCTCCGCGCGCGCCTGACGTCACTGTCAGCAGTCCGGCGCCGCGTGCAGCAGCTCCGTGCGCGCCTGACGTCACTGTCAGCAGTCGGGCGCCGCGTGCAGCAGCTCCGCGCGCGCCTGACGTCACTGTCAGCAGTCCGGCGCCGCGTGCAGCAGCTCCGCGCGCGCCTGACGTCACTGTCAGCAGTCGGGCGCCGCGTGCAGCAGCTCCGCGCGCGCCTGACGTCACTGTCAGCAGTCCGGCGCCGCGTGCAGCAGCTCCGCGCGCGCCTGACGTCACTGTCAGCAGTCCGGCGCCGCGTGCAGCAGCTCCGCGCGCGCCTGACGTCACTGTCAGCAGTCCGGCGCCGCGTGCAGCAGCTCCGCGCGCGCCTGACGTCACTGTCAGCAGTCGGGCGCCGCGTGCAGCAGCTCCGCGCGCGCCTGACGTCACTGTCAGCAGTCCGGCGCCGCGTGCAGCAGCTCCGTGCGCGCCTGACGTCACTGTCAGCAGTCGGGCGCCGCGTGCAGCAGCTCCGCGCGCGCCTGACGTTACTGTCAGCAGTCCGGCGCCGCGTGCAGCAGCTCCGCGCGCGCCTGACGTCACTGTCAGCAGTCGGGCGCCGCGTGCAGCAGCTCCGCGCGCGCCTGACGTCACTGTCAGCAGTCCGGCGCCGCGTGCAGCAGCTCCGCGCGCGCCTGACGTCACTGTCAGCAGTCCGGCGCCGCGTGCAGCAGCTCCGCGCGCGCCTGACGTCACTGTCAGCAGTCCGGCGCCGCGTGCAGCAGCTCCGCGCGCGCCTGACGTCACTGTCAGCAGTCGGGCGCCGCGTGCAGCAGCTCCGCGCGCGCCTGACGTCACTGTCAGCAGTCGGGCGCCGCGTGCAGCAGCTCCGCGCGCGCCTGACGTCACTGTCAGCAGTCCGGCGCCGCGTGCAGCAGCTCCGCGCGCGCCAGAAGCGCCGCGAAGTACTGCGCCGCCAGCCGCGCGATGTACTGCTCGTGCGCGCCCCGCGCCGGCCACCAGCCCTCCAGGAAGCCGATGTGGCCGCCCCGCGCCGTCACGGCCAGCGCCACGCGCCCGCCTCGCCGCCCCGCCGCCTCGGCCTCGGCCACGGGGATGGCGCCCAGCGGCTGGAACGGGTCGTCGGCCGCACACAGGCACAGCAGCGGCACGCGCACGCGGCCCAGCTTGTCGCGCAGCGTGGCGGCGCGGTAGTACGCGTCCACCGAGCCGAAGCCGAAGTGCTTGGTGGTGAAGGCGGCGTCGAACTCGCGCACGGAGCGCGCGCGCTCCACCACGCGCCAGTCCCACGGGCCCTCGCGCAGCGGCGCGTGCGCGCGCAGTGTGCGGCGCAGGTTGCGGGCCATGTGGTACGACAGCAGCGCGTTGAGCGGCGCGCGCTCCATGCACTCCGAGCCCTTCACCACGTCCAACGGCGACGACACCACCAGCGCCGCGTGCACGGCCGCGCGCTCGCCGTGCTCGGCCAGGTAGTGGCCCAGGATCAGGCCGCCCAGCGACACGCCGGCCGCCAGCAGCGGCACGTCGCCGCTCGCCGCGCGCACGGCGCTCACCACCTCGGCCAGGTCGGAGTGGCTGATGGCGCAGTAGAGGCGCGGCGTGGTGAGCGGCAGGCCGCCCAGGCCGCGGTTGTTGAACACGACGCAGCGCGCGCGCAGCAGCGAGGCGGCGGCGGCGAGGCAGCGCACGTAGTCGGCGTCGGCGCTGCCCGTGAGGCCGGGCAGCACCAGCAGCACGGCGCGCGGGGCCAGGCCGGGCGGCGAGGCCAGGCCAGGCGGCGAGGCCAGGCCAGGCGGCTCGGCCAGCCAGTCCAGCGCCACCTGCCCGCCGTCCGACAGGCGCAGCACCTGCCTGACACGTCACGCCCGCTCTGACATTGCTTTTATTTATATTTTTATAATATAAAAAATAAGAATAAATAAAAATCTCTAATGGTAGTAGATAAAAAAATTAGGCACACAATTATTTACAATCTAATATTTTTTTTAAACAACAAAAAGTACCCAATTACAGGAAGGTTTATCAAGCCCCATGTCTGGCATGTAGCTTGATAAACCTATCCATTGTAGGCCCTTCTAACCTTTCAGAAAATATAGCCGAATATCTTTATCCAGGTATTCATTTTAAATTTTCTAGTTTTTCCATATAAACACTGTCAGACATCAAACAGCTCTATTTCTTAGATAGTTTGATTTGATTTATTAGTCATTTATTCATGTTAAACTAGAATAAAAAATTGTTTTAATGGCAGGCACCAATTGTTCCATGCAACTAAAATAAAGTACATATTGGAAAAAACTTGTAGCTGTGGAACATTCAGTGATAGCTGTCATTGCTGTCAATCATCAGATGAGTCATATTAGGCTAAGAGACTCAAAATAAAGTTAAATAATTATGGTCATACAGAGTCACACTACTCATGTTAATATTTAGTATTTTTCATCCACTTGAAAATACTACGGACTCTGTGTCATCATCACAAAATGGATACTTAAGAAATTAAGAACGACATGTGTATGATTATTATTATTATTATGTGAACTTTGTACCGGCGATATTTGACGGGCGGCAATAAACGTGAACGTAATATCGAGCCGAGGACCGTCTGAAGCCGCGACTCGACGCACCAAGGCGTCGGCCAGTAGTGCTCGCTCAGTAGAGGCACGTTCTCCTCCAGGAACCGACGAAATTCACCTTGACTGCATATTAGTATGGGCTTCTGTAACAAAACGCATAATTCAGTTGTCCTGCACGTCGATGAGTAACCGAAGTAGTGCCGCGATAACAAAACCACTGAAGTCAACATCGATAGCCAAACAACTCGGCAGAACTTGAGATTGCTCAACATAATTATTAATTAATGATCTTTACCTTGACCACTTCCACTAGATAATAGGTTATGTACAATATTGATAAAGAAACACCAACTAACAACTCCTTTTTTATTTCAAATATGTACATAAAGATACCTAACATGATTTGTGTAAGACAATACTTATAAAATAAACTAATAATAAAACAAAATAATAAAAAAAGAATATCAAAGTAAACTCTCTGTTTTGGTACAGTCCGATATATGCCCACAGACTAAAGGAGTAATATCAGTATCACTGACACTAATGACAGTATCATTGTCATTATATATTTTTTTAATCTTTATTCATGACCATGGATACATGTCTTTCAGTCGTATTGTCATTATAACAACTCTGACAACTAGAGTGCAACAAATAGTTCCTATGCCGTTATGTTGGCAACATTATAAAACTTCTTATTCTTCACCATTCCTTAATGTTTTGGGTATGATTCTAACACGTACACCTTATAAATCTTTAAAAAGCCGCAGAATCGTCTTCCCATATCTACTATCTTGACAGACATGGACACAAAACACATATATTCCCAGCGGAGGACAGGGGAGCCAACCTTATAACATAGGAACTATTTGTTGAAACCAAGAAGCTTATAGGTAAAAAATGGAGACAACACTCTAAATACCTACGTGAAGCCGACTGTGGTCGGACGCTCTCTTTCTAAATACATACATATGAGAAAGAAAACACGTATCACTGTCTCGTTCTTATGTATGTATTTAGAAAGAGAGTGTCCGACCACAGTCGGTTTCACGTAGGTATTCAGAGTGTTGCCTCCACTTTTATCTATAAACTTCTTGGTTGAAACTAGTTTTCTATGTCAATGGTTACGCACTCTAGACAGGTAACAATGTCAGTGGTTTGCGGTGTTGTAACATCCAAATTTTAAAAGTCCGCAAAGCGACGTATGTAGTACGTTGATGAGACGAGTTAAGAAACTGACCAGCCCCCTTATTCACAAACTCTCGATATGCTTCCGTATCGTATCGAACATTAATCATTGTTATCGTAGGAGTCTTCTCAACGCTGTTCACAAGTCCAAAACCCGAAAATTTTGTCAGTTTAAATCAAATAGACGCCCGCTATTCTTCCAACAGCTATTTGCTGTTGAGGGGAAGTCAAATCAGGTTATCGAAATGTCAGGTTTTCGATACGATAGCCCGTCGTATGTTTGTGAATCAGGGCTCTGATGCACAAGGTGACGTATTAGTGAAAGTGACCTATTAGGGATAGCGACGAAATGGCCAATGTGACGACATACTTTGACAGGCCTGATGGTCTAGTGGTTAGTGACCCTGACTGCTATGCCGGAGGTCGTGGGTTCGATTCCCACCCAGGACAAATGTTTGTGTGATGAGCACGATCATTTGTTCTGTGTCTGGGTGTAATTTATCTATAATATGTATGTATTTAGAAATATATAAGTATGTTTATCAGTTGTCTAGTACCCATAACACAAGCTCTGCTTAGCTTGGGACTAGATGGCGTTGTGTGATAGTTGTGGATATTATTATTAGTTGTGGATATATTATTATAGCCCCCAAACCTTTAATACATACAGATAGAAATCCGCAGATTGCCTCTAGAAAAATTCGTATATACACAATTAATTTTCCAAGTGGGCGTGGTCGTGGTTGGCCGAATCCGAAACTACGAAGCATAGCGAAAAGTACTCAAAGAAGTCACGGGCTCGATTTTGATGAAAACTAAACCTGCATCATTGGATTTTTGAAAAATCAATATTTCTAGCAGGAATCAAACCTGTTGATTTTGATTAAAAAAAACACACTGACACCGTTCGAGTGTCGCTAATAAGGATCGGATTCTGGGAAGTAATGACATACGGGAAACTAAAGAAAAAAGCTCATTTTTAACCCCCGACGCAAAAACGACGGGGTATTATAAGTTTGACGTGTCTGTGTGTGTGTGTGTGTCAAACTCAAAACTCAAACTCAAACTCAAAGCATTTATTTCAATTAAACCATTTACAGGCACTTTTGAATTGTCAAGAAGTCAGTCAGTCAGAAAAAGTGAAGCTAGTTGCCCATTCCAAAGCGTAGGTACCTATGGAGAAGAACGGGCAAGAAACTCCATGGACACTCTTTTAAATCAAAATAATGTGGTTACAAAGTCTTGGTTACATCATTCATGTTAAAAATTATACATGTGAGAACGATGCAAAACGTTAAAAGCGTCCATAATGAAAAGATGAGAAAAAACAACAATTCAAATAATAAATTAAAATAAGCCATGGCAGCAAAGAGATGACCAGTCCCTACTGACGGCGCCCGTTCACGAACATGACGCATGCATCAGCACCATTCAGCTCAACCATTTTGAAGGGAGCTAAATGATCCAACACATGCGCCACCATCAGCGAGACATTTGAGTGAGCATGACATACTCTCAGCCGCCAGAGCACATTCAAGTCAATGAAAGACGTACCCAGTAAATGGTAGCTTTATAGTGTGTACATAGTACTCACACATGTGTTATGCAATTATACAATACTAGGAGATTGAATTTATACAATGCAAAGATAGACTTACAATCTTCAGCAGCTCCAACAGTATTTTCAAGTGTTAATCAATTAGTTGTGGTTGTGGAGCAGGACCAGCATTGAGCCAGGCATTTTTATCCGCGATGTAATCCCCTAACTTATAATATGCCTGCCTGCATAGTGTGCGTTTAATACAAGACTTGAATTTTGTCTCATTCAGTTGAAGAATGTGGGGAGGTATTTTATTATAACATTTTAAACAGTACCCCATAAAAGATGAGTCTACTTTAGCAAGTCTGAAACCTGGTTGAACTAATAGGTCCCTATTTCTAGTATTATAATTATGTCTCTCACCTCTTTTACTAAAAAGATGTAAATTTTTCCTTACATACATGATGTTTTCATAGATATATTGACAAGGTACCGTCATGATGTTAATTTCCTTAAACCGTTCCCTTAGAGAATCGCGCCTGCGAAGATTATATATGGCTCTGATGGCTCTTTTCTGCAGAATAAAAATAGAATCGATGTCTGCAGCCCGTCCCCAAAGTAAAATACCGTAAGACATGATACTATGAAAGTAACTAAAATAGACCAGTCTCGCGGTATCTACATCAGTAAACTGACGGATTTTTCTGACAGCATAAGCAGCTGAACTTAGCCGTCCTGCAAGAGATGTTAAATGAGGACCCCATTGTAGCCTTGAGTCGAGCGTGATCCCTAGGAAAACAGTTGTATCGACGAATTCTAGTTTCTCTTGATTCAATATTATCTCGCAATCACTACCTTTGACATTTGGTAAAGAAAATCTTATGCACTTAGTTTTTTTTCCATTTAATACTAAATTATTAGCAGTGAACCAATTTTGGACCTGCAGTAGGGCGTTATTTACGTCGTCAAAATTTGTAGCACGTCTATTTACCTTAAAAATTAAGGAAGTGTCATCAGCAAATAACACCATTTGTGGTTGGTTTTTTAATAAATGGAGTAGATCATTAATATACACTAAAAAGAGGAAAGGACCCAAAATCGAGCCTTGTGGCACACCCATTTTTACTGTTAAACCATGTGAATTGACACCATTTATTTGAACTTGCTGTTGTCTATCATTTAAATAAGAACTAACTAAACTGAGCGCAAGTTTTCCAAGTCCGTAATGCTCAAGTTTCAAAAGCAAGGTTTCGTGATCGACGCAATCAAATGCCTTGGAGAGGTCACAAAAGATCCCTATGGCGTCTTGAGCCTCTTCCCACGCGTTAAAAATGTGTTTTAATAAGGTTACACCGGCGTCGGTCGTACAACGTCCTTTGGTAAAACCATACTGTTGATCGTGAAGGATTTTATTCGTGTTAAAATGATTGAGCATCTGATTAAGCATTATCTTTTCAAACACCTTGCTGAAAACCGGCAACACGGATACGGGTCTATAATTATTGGTGTCTTTACTGTCCCCGGATTTGTAAAGTGGTATTACCTTACTGTATTTCATTAAATCGGGGAAGACTCCTTGATCAACACACGAATTAAATACTAAGGCTAAGTAAGGCGCAATAGACTTAATTATGGAGGTGCACACTTTAATGGACATTCCCCAAAGATCTTCTGTCAATTTGATCTTAATTTGCTTAAAAGCTTTTATTACTACTGCGGGGTTAATATGTTTAAATTTAAATTCAACCGGGCAGGCTTGCACGTTCGCTCGTAATAAATCAATTGATACGTCGGGTGAGGAATTTAAGGCTTCCGTCGTTTTCAATGGTATATTAGTAAAGAAATTTAAAAATTCTTGAGCTACTTCTAAGTTAGAGCTTATGGCACCACGTGAAGTCTCCAACGTGTAATCAGTGTTTCGTTTTTTATTCCTACTAGTTTCGTTATTTATAATTTTCCAAACCGTTTTTATTCTATTTTCTGCCGATTCGATTTTGTTGCTAATGTACCGGGCTTTGGCTATTTTGCAAGTATTTCTAAAAATTTTGGAATATGTAGCAACATACTTGCTGAAAGTTTCAGTATTGATGTAAGGCTTAAGACCATACAGTTCGAACAGTCTTGCCCTACTTATCCTAATACCTCTAGTTGCCCAGTCACTAAATATAAAATTAGGGCAAATGGTTTTTGTTTTCTTTTCAAAAGTTTTATTGAATTGAGTCTGCACTACTGAAAAGAAATCCTCGTACAATTTATTTGCATCACCCATATTATCATGGCCCAGATCATTTAACTTATTATTAAGAGTTCTATTGAATATTTTTAGTTTACCCGTCGTTATTGGTCTAAATTGTATTTGCACTTTTTGCAAAGGTATTTTAAACTTAAAAGTTACCGTTTGTCCACTATGATCAGACGGCAGATAATTTACGATGGCTTTATCTAAATAATCTGTCTGTTACATCGTAGCTCCCGAACGGATGAACCGATTTTGATTTTGTTTTTTTTTGTTTGAAAGGTGAATTAGTCGCGAGTGTTCTTAGCTATGTTTGAAAAAAATCGGTCCAAGATGGCCGCCGCCACAAAATGGCGGATTAAATATTTCTTCACAACTCCCTCAATATGGGTATCAAATGAAAGGGCTTGACAAGTAGAATACCAAACACTATGATAAATTTCAAAACCAAGATGGCCGCCACCACAAAATGGCGAATTATATTTTTTTTTTTTTCACATTTTACTCAATATGGGTATCAAATGAAAGGGCTTGACTAGTAGAATACTATACAATATTACAAATTTCAAATCCACGAGAAATGGCAAATTCACAGAGGAATACGTTAGTATGGAATGAACGCCAACGACCACGAGTACCTAACTAGCTTCGCTTCACTGTGGTAAAAAACACAAAACACACAAAACAGCTGCGCAGATTTCGGCGAGTCACGTGTCGATCGTATAGCATGTTTACTAGTAATATAATATTATAAAGTTTAAAAAGCAAGAAATAAAAGTTAAATTAAAAATTTAAAAAACCCCCGACTCAAACAAAAACCTCTAAAAAATAAAATAATAATATAAGTTAAGTTTAAGTTTATCCCCCTTCCCTTTAAGTTTAATATAAGTTGCAGGAAATATTTTGATCCAAGCGTCCTCATGTCGGGGGACGGCTAATGAGAACGCCAAACAGATGAGGCTTAAACCTAGCAATAATTAATGTAGCTATTGTAGAAAACATAACTGCTGTTAACTTCCAACTTTCATTAGCCGTCCCCCGACGTGAGGACGCTTGGATCAAAATATTTCCTGCAACATATATTAAACTTAAAGGGCTAATATACAGGGTTATTTGAAAAACACCAACAACCTCTTAAGAGGTCATTTTACTCATCATTATAAACAACTTTTACTATGGGAACAAAACAATTTTTTAAATCGCGAAAAAAAAAAACAGCTGTTCCCTACATTTATGTTCGTAGAACTCGTCAAAATCAATGATGACCATTGTTTTCAATACATAGCTGGATTCGACGTCTCAAGGATTGTACTGCATTCAAAATTTGAATCACATAAGGCGAAAGTTTTTGAGTGTGTGTGTGTTTATATGTTTGTTACCTCTTCCTCTCTCTCGGTATAAATATAGTTTGAGTCCCCGGAAAGGACATAGGATTGTTTTTATCCCGATATTCCCACGGGATCGACATTTACGCGGGTGATACCGCGGGGTGCAGCTAGTTTAAAACATAATGTTGTGAAGATGGCTGCGCTGCGGGTGTGTTATGGACTTTTTTAAAAATCTGTATGATTAAAATCGAAATAGTCACATTTGGAGCTGGACTGGGCTCAAAATTAGTATAAAGCTGATATAGAAAGTCAATACCAAATAAATCCAGCGAAAATATAGCCATAGATCATCTTATTAGAGAAGGACATACTATAGCTACCGTTACGTTTTCTCTTTCAAGAACGTCTTTTCGGTGCTTATAAGCATTTGAGACGTCTGTTTAATTTAAACTATCAAGATTTTCGGGTTTTGGATTTGTGAACAGCTGTTAGAGGACTCCTGCGATAATATTGATTGATGTTCGATACGGTACGGAAACGTATCGAGTGTTTGTGAATAGCTATGCTGGTTATTCACAACCGCTCGATTTGCTATCGAAAGGGGTTAAAAACTGAAAACTCATCCTCGCGATGGCAACACTGTTGTAATGTTCACAGTGTCAATCTGTCATCACATCACTATGGACAGCTATGGACTTATTATATTACCAAGGAACTTATAGGTAAAGGAACTTATAGGTAAATTTACCTATAAGGAACTTAAGGAACTTATAGGTAAATTTACCTATAAGTTCCTTGTATATTACCTACAACAGCTACACACAGCTAGGATGGACCATGTATAAGAGGCTTTACTTCCATACTTTGTCTGTGGTAGTAAAACTTCAAGTCCGTAGACCACTGACCTCTATTAATAGAGGTCAGTGCCGTAGACAGAGAATACTCCCTCTACGTTCAAGTCGCACAATGACAGGTGCTGGTGACTGCTCGAGACTCGAGAGTATTGCCGCGTTCCGAGTTATGACTGTAATCGATTTTATCGATTTGAGCGTGCTTAAACCTAATTCCGTACGGGTTTAAGCACGCTCAAATCGATAATATCGATTACAGTCCTAACTCGGAATGCACCCTATGTTTCTGTGGTGACTGAACTGACGCAGTCGCATCGCATCATAGAGAGTCGCAGTTACTCAGTATTGTTAAGGTTGATTTTATAAGTTTTTATTTTTCTTTCATAGTCTCTGTGCTCATTTTATTTTACTATTTTGTTAATATACAGATAATGATCTGTTAGTCCTTTAGAAATTGTACTTTATAAAGTGTAATTTAAGTACAATACTTAATAACTAATAATGAAGAGTGCTAAGTTGTTAACCTGTGCAAATCGCTGCATAGCAGGGAAATCAACTCAGAAGCCGTTGCCCTTGCACAGGTAACTATTCAAACCAGCCAGCAGACAAAACTTTTGATGTAGTCATTGCACTCATTGCCATGGCCTTGTTGTTCCATAGTCCACACTCGCTTTGGACTTTGTACCTCAACCTAATTATTTATAGGCAAATGACATTCTCGTGTCAAAATAATATCTCGGAATACGGCCAACATTTGCACGAGATTATGCGGACTCACAGAGTACATAAATTGCGGACTATTCCTACTCTTCTTGGATTTTAATTCCAAACATACCATCATTGATAAAATATTTTCGTTTACCTATTTTCTGTTTGTTTTGTTTTGCTTCCTCCTAGTTGTGTCACACTCTTTTTGCGTGACTGCACTGGAATAAGCATACCTACAAATTATTGTAAACATTACCTACCTATGAGGTAGTTGGATTATAATGGTCCAAATAAAGAACAAGTAAAATATTGTGTACAGGTGAGCATTAGTAGAAATGATTGAAGTTTAAGGAATTTGTAACTCAGAGTATGCAGTAGCTCTTGCGCTAGAATATCATTCATTACAATATCATATTTCAAGACCCTCAAGAACAAAAATCAACACTACAAAGTGTTGGTTTTACACTATCAGGCAATAAAAATTTATGGTTATATCACATCCATATGGGGTTTAGTGTCCCGCTAAGTGTCATTCATTATCTATTTGGAATATTAATTTTGCTGAAATTTGATGAACTTGGGGCCTAAAAAGGCCACTTTGGCAGAATCATAAAAGGATAACATTATGAATCATAATAGAAGTCTTAAAATGGTCACAAAGTGACAATTCATAATATTATTTGCATACAATTTCATATCACGCAATTCATCTGTTTCACAGTTTTGTATGGAGATTTGTAAAATGATCCACAAAATATGAATTGCTTTAATGTCAAATAATATCACGAATTGTCGGTCTGTGACCATTTTACGACTTTTATTATGATTCATAATGTTATCCTTTTATGATTCTACCAAAGTAGCCTTTCTAGGCCCCCTTGTCTTCAGCTAGGTAAAGATCTGCATAACAATATTGGCATAGATTACATAATTAGTAATAAGTTTATAGGTAAGTAAGTTTATTGCGTCCCTATAATTTGTAGATAAACATAGTTATAGTATTTGGAGCACCTGCACAAATATAATGTGCTTGTTAATGGGGTAGTGGCTGTCAGTTGGGTAGTTGTGGTTAAAATTTTTATATTCCAGGAAAATACAAAAGTTAAGATTTCTCACTGGAATCATCATTTGATATCAGAAATAGTGTCTGAAATAACAATTTCAAAAGTATATTACACCTGAATTGATGGCTTTGATTTTGACATTTTTGGTCCTTCAAACAGCTTCAAACAGTCCTTTCACAGTTATTTTACCCCTGCTTTACATCACTGTGAAAATGATCTTTATTCTCATTGCAATAAGATTGCTGTTGGCTTACTGCTGTCAGAAGTGAAATATGTGTGAAGGAAGTGTAGTTTATGGAGAAGTTAATGTATGCATGTGGCAGCTGCAGATGGCTGGCCACAGAGGCGCGCTCGGCGCCGGCCGACAAGCGCGGCGCGGCGCGCGAGAGCGGTTCGTTCACGCTGAACTTGTTCCGCGGCCGCCTGGAGACGGCGCAGGTGTTTCCCTTCCCCGAGCCGCTCTCCGAAGACCAGCGCCAGATGCTGCAGGAGCTCGTGCCGCCCGTCGAGAAGTTCTTCCAAGAGGTTCTACTTTCCAACTATTCAATTTGTTTGTTATCACTGTTTATTATTCGCCGCTTCAGAACTTCTATCATTTGTCCATAAAGTGGTTTGAAGGTTTTGGCCCTAAAATCAGTCGCCATTTTGATTTTTTTTCAAAATCGCGGTGCACAATAAATGCCATATTTTTGGATAAGGGACACTTATACAAACATAAAACGTTATATAACATAACATCATAAAGCGTCACGTTTCTGAGATATTCAAAGATAAATTGCTGTAACAAAATTTATTTTGTAGTAACTTCATGTTGATTAAGTTATTTAATTTCATTTCATTTATTTATTTTGTGAAACATTCAGGTGATTTCACGTGTTTTCCAAACAAAATCTATTGTACAAACCATGTCCCGCCGATAGGCATACAAAATTGGATTAATATGAACAATGTTAGTTACTGTTAATCTGAATCAGACTGAGAAAGAAAACAAATATAACACTAAGTATTTTGTTCATTAAAAATGTTTTTAATACAATCGGAACATAAGAATAATTATGAGATAAATGTGTTGAATTACAATAATATTTTTGTAGGTAAACATGAAATAATGGAATACACCTAGTGGATAAAACATAAGATTTACTAATCATGTTCGGTATAAATAATATCATCTAAGAAGGCAGCGCGAGGCTGAATAAGATATTCTTGGTGTCGCGCCCATGCCATGTACCATATCGACGGTATAATACAAAAAAAACGAAAATGCGGAACCAACGACACCAACTTCTGAAATTAAGTTATTTATCACTTTGTAGTTTTTTTTTTAAGTCGGTTGTTTTTATGTAGGTACATATGTTACTTCGCAAATAATTATTTAATGCGACCCTTTGGGCAGCTGTTAATTGCATAATTATGGGAACCAATTTAATTGACAAATATTTTAATACAAGAAAACTATGGGAGAGCGCTGCAAAGAGAAAATTGGAAAGCCAGTAATTTTCTGCTACATCTGCTCTTTTACCAATGGTCATCAATGATATTTTATGTAAAACCAGCCAATTGTAGACACTTTTCTTTTCCTTAATTGATTTTGAAAATGGGTCACACTACAAGGCGCACCCTTTTTTATCATTGGTTATTTTTGTGGCGCAGGTGAACGATCCCGCCAAGAATGACGCGGACTCGCAGATCGAGCCGAACACGCTGTCGGGGCTGTGGGAGCTGGGCGCCTTCGGGCTGCAGGTGCCGACGGAGCTGGGCGGCCTGGGCCTGTGCAACACGCAGTACGCGCGCCTCGTGGAGGTGGTGGGCGCGCACGACCTGGGCGTGGGCATCACGCTGGGCGCGCACCAGTCCATCGGCTTCAAGGGCATCCTGCTGTTCGGCACGCCCGAGCAGAAGGCGCACTACCTGCCGCGCGTCACGGGCGGCGAGTACGCCGCCTTCTGCCTCACCGAGCCGTCCTCCGGCTCCGACGCCGGCTCCATCAAGTGCGTACAGCGACGTGCGGGCGCGGCCGCGGGCCGGCGCGAGTCTCACGAGTGTGTGTTGCAGGTCGCGCGCGGTGCTGTCGTCTGACGGGAAGCACTTTGTCCTCAACGGCTCCAAGATCTGGATCAGCAACGGAGGCATCGCCGAGATTATGACTGTGTTCGCGCAGACACCCATCGAGAAGGACGGGAAGACTGTCGATAAGGTGCATACAACTATTGCGGCCATCAAATTTGTCTTACCACCCTAAGGCCTAGGCCATTCCTGTACATGACGCCGGAGCCGCAGCCGTGCCGGAACCGCGTGTGCATGGCATTGGTGCGATATTCATTTGTATTCACAAACTTGTTGTCTGGCGTCATGTACAGAAGCCTAAAGGTGAATGTCTGTTGCACATCATCAACAATTATGTCTATTTTTGCGTACAGGACCAAACACTAATGTGACAGATACTGTTGTAGAGATGACATTAGTGTTGTAATTCTTGTGGTTATCATGATCATTCTTTGTCAAGAAGATTATTTAATTTGACTTTAGAGCAGCTGTCATCCATACTAATATTATAAATGCGTAAGTGTGTCTTTCTGTCTGTTACCTCTTCATGCTTAAACCACTGAACCGAGTTAGATGAAATTTGGTATAGAGATAGTTTGAGTCCCGGAAAAGGACATAGGATACTTTTTTATCCCGATATTCCCACGGGATCGAAACTTATGCGGGTGAAACCGCGGGGCGCTGCTAGTTTCATAATACTGCCGTCCTTTAATTAGAAAGCCGTTAACCCTCAAATGGTCAATTTTTACTTTTTAATAGAAAGTGATAGGGTTTAAAGTACAGACGCCAGCACATCAACCTACACCTAACTGTCACATTTTCCCAATCAACTTTGAACCTTATGCTTCAGTGATAAAGTTGAAAATCTATTAAAGAAATTTGACAGATTGTAGTAGGTTGATGTGCTGGCGTCTGTACATTAAGCGAAGAAGTGTGGGTTAGACGCTTGCAAGTGATGGAATCATCAAAAATTATGTTACTAAGCACGTTATCTGATTTTTCTTGACTATAAAGACACTAACGACTATAACTACTTTATAGTTAGCATTTAAAAAACAGTTTATGTGAAAAAAAATTACTTATTTGCAGTTACCAGCCCTTAACGCTATTTTAGTTAAGCATTTAATTCTGTAAATTTCCCTCAATACTTAGCTATAAAGCAGCTAAGCCTCATTACTTACCTAAAAGGCAGTTAGCCGACTCTCGCGCCGCGTTCACTCCGGGGTTGAGCGAGGTGCGGGTGCCCTGCTCAAGACATCCGCCGTCCCGTAGGACTTAATCTTTCCACCCGGAGGGCCCTAACACTGACTCTGTCAAAGATATGAACTACGAGATCTAACTAAGATCGAATAAGTGACTATACAGATGAAGATATTGAAACAGAAAAACCCAAAACGACAAGAAAACAAAATCAAAAGTATTTTATTCAAACTAGGCTGAGAATCAGCACTTTCGAACGTCAAAATTACAAAAGACAGTCCCCAAAACGCCCGCCCTTCACCACTTCCTAGTGCTTACTTACGATCCAAAAAAAATAATAAAATAAAATCAAAGAGCTAGCGAGTCTCTTTAATTCCGTAATCTAAGAGGGTACAACGCCCGAGGCGCGGGGCAGACATGCTGTTATCCAAAAAAGAAGAACGAAGACATGAACTGAAGAACTATAGACTCGTCTCACTTCTGAACCACGTATACAAACTGCTCCCGAGGGCTGTCACGAACCGTCTCGCGAAGAGACTTGTCGAGTTCCAGCTGCCAAATCAAGCTGGTTTTCGAAAAGGCTTCAGTACCATAGACCACATCTATGTTCGGCAAATTATACAGAATACCGCGGAGTACAACCAGTCACTGTGTATTGCATTTGTAGACTACGAGAAAGTCTGCAACTCCGTCAAAATATGGGCAGTTCTGGCCTTTCTGCAACCATGTCAAATTGACTGGCGCTACATCGAAGAGACGAGAGAGAGATAAAGATAGAGAGAGCGCGCGCATGCGTGCGGGCATTGAGATATTTGTACGACGCTGCCACAATGACTGTTCAGATCCAGGATCAGAAAACCACCCCATCCAACTGCTCAGAGAGGTAAGACGGGGGATGTAAAATCCCCAAAATTGTTCACCAATGCGTTAGAGGACGTCTTCAAGACGCTGCCGCGATGGACTGGACTGGACAGGGTATCAACGTGAATGGCGAGTACATTTCACATCTACGATTTGCCGATGACATGGACCTAATGCCAGAGACACTGGAACAGTTAAACCAGATGCGGCATAGCCTAAATGGAGGCTCCATTTAGGTTGTGCAACATCTGGTCTAATTGTTTCAGCGTCTGTTCGTCGTTGTTCGATTTGCCGATGACATCGTCACATTGACTAAGTCTCTCCAGCCGAAATGGAGCCTCTCGGTGGGTTGGCTTCAGCATAAATTTGGACAAGACAAAATTCATGTACAATTTGTACATCTCTACGAGTCCAATCAAAGTTTTGAAGGATTATGTCTACCTAGGGCAAGTCATCCAGCTCAGTAGACGCAACATTGAGAAAGAAGCCGACAGAAGGATTCAGTTGGGTAGGGCAGCATTTGGAAAACATCGTCAAGTCGTCTCGCCGCCTATCCCAGTGTTTGAAGACTAAGGTCTTCCTGTCTGTCATGATATTCGGTGCCAAAACGAAAACACTGACGGTCGGGCTGGTCAACAAATTCAAGGCCGCTCAGCACGCTATGGAGCGAGCTATGCTCAGAGTCTTTTTGAAGAATAAATTCAGGAATGAAAATATCAGGAAAAGAGTTACCGACATAGCTTGCAGAGTAAGCAAACTGAAGTGGCAGTGGGCTGGCCATGTGTGTCGAAGGACCGATGGCCGGTGGAGCAGACGAGTCTTGGAGTGGAGACCGCGTATCGGCAAGTGTCGAGTGGGCCGCCCCCCAACTAGATGGGCCGACTGCCTAAAGGTAGCTAGGACAGACTGGATGCGGAAGGTGGAGGACAGGGTGTTATGGTACAGCCTGGGAGAGGCCTTTGTCTAGCAGTGGACTGCGATAGGCTAAGTTTATTGATGACTGTGTTTAATTTAGATACTTTTATGTTCCTAAATACTTAAAACTACAAGCTTTTGCTTATGGATCCGTCCACGTGGAGGTTGGTAAACAATATCATTTCGAATAATGAACCCACGGGAATGAACTACCGGTATAAAAAGTATTCAACGTTTTATTCCAGGTCATGGTCTACCAGTGTGCCAAATGTATCTACACTTGAAAGTGCTGCTTATGTTTTAGTATTTAATTAGTGTGCAATTTTACTACATATTTAATTAGGTACTTTTATTTGTTATAATATATAAATAAATTAAGACTGAAGTTGCCTCATGGCTGATATAATGTAGCCTTAGTTTATTAAAATAATTGAGTTAGAAGTTTTTTATTAAATCAATGGTTGCATCAATGGAATATAGAACATGGATTAAGAATATTGTCAATGCTAAATAATGAGCTCATGATCTGTTAGATCATAATTAGTTATTACATACATACATACATACATAATCAGCCTATAAATGTTCCCACTGCTGGGACACAGGCCTCCTCTCTGTGAGAGGGAGTGGGCCATAATCCACCACGCGGGCCCAGTGCGGGTTGGTAGATGTCACATGTCTTTGAATTTTTGGTTCTAGGACATGCCGGTTTCCTCACGATGTTTTCCTTCACCGTTTTTGAGAGCAGTGGTGATGAAATAATTTACACAAAGTAAAGCACCTGACTGGGTTCGAACCTACGACCTACAACTCGTAAGTCGCGGCCTTTACCACTGGGCCACCACTGCTCTAATTAGTTATTAGTTGATTATTATTGCCTATTACAAATTATAAGTAGATACTTTTTTACCTTTTAAATGTTGCTACTTTTGATTTTTAAAAGAACATGACCTAATTATTTAATTAATTACTCACATATTTCCATATAAATGCTACACTAAAAAGAAGTTAACCACGAGCGAAATATTTTTAGCCACCTTTTAGTTAAGTAATTAAAAGTTTACAAAAGTTCCATATAACATTGGCAACAATTAGCTAAAAATCATCTAAAGCCCCGTAACCGCTCATTAGGTAAGTTATTGAAATTAAAATCGACGCGAATGTCATGACTATAAAGCAGTTATGTCACTTAACAACTTTTTAGTTAAGTATTCCTGAACAAAATATAACTAAACATTTTGAAGCTTAACATTTTAAATAAATTACTTTACTAAAAAGCCGCTAAGGTATGGCTAACGGCCTTTTAGTACAGTAATACGATGCGCAATAAGTAGGTCACATGCTTAACTAAATTAGAAAAATGAATTTTAAAAGTAATTGATAATAGTTATTGGACAAAAGGGTTATCTACGATAAACAGAAAGAAATATCAATTGATGTGTCCAACAATCATTATCCTAAGTATTAAGTAAGTAGTAAGTTTTTAAGAAACAACGATTCCCGCGATTTTTGGCATTTTCTCCGAAACAACTTTTTGGGCTTAACGGCCTTCTAGTAAAGTTCGGTTCCCTACAAAATGGTTGAGCTGGATGGTGCTGATCCATTCGTCATGTTCGTGAACATCATCTCTTAACTGCCAAGGCTTATTTTTAATCTTATTTCTTGTATTGTTTCTTCATTTGTGTGTTTTTTTTACATTGTTCTCACATATAGAAGCAACAAGAATAATGTACCCAGGATTTTGTAATATCTTGATTTAAAAGAGTGTCCATGGAGTTTCTTGCCCGTTCTTCTCCATAGAGATCTACGCTTTGGAATGGGCGACTAGCTTCAACTTTCTGACTAACTGACCGACTACTTAATTTTGACAATTCAAAAGTGCCTGTAATGGTTTAATTGAAATAAATGCTTTGAGTTTTTTTTTTTGAGTTTTTGAAGTGTAGATAAATTTTGGCACACTAGTAGACCATGACCTGGAATAAAACATTGAATACTTTTTGTACCGGTAGTTAATTCCCGTGGGTTCATTATTCGAAATGATATAGTTTACAGCCCGACCGTCATTGTCCTCGTTTCGGTACCGTATATCATGACAGACAGGACGCACTGGTTGAAGACCTTAGGCCTCATTTACGGACACGCGGGGCGTCTCGCGGCGCGTGTGGCGTGGCGTCTCGCGGCGCGTCGGACGTTTTTTCTGTTTACGGTGGGGCGGCGCGTGCAGCGGCACGCATCATCGCACGCGTAAACACAAACTTATAGCAATATACGACCATGTTCATAGAGAAGCGAGACGGGAAGCGTGGCGGTGCCCGCCGCGGCGCCCGCGGCGAAGCCTCGGACATAGCTTTGTAGCGGTATCTACAACGCCACATGCGAACAACGCGTCATACTGACGTCACGCAAATCCTGCATCACGCAAGCAGAGTTTACCACGCAACTAGCATATATACAACGGCCCGACATGAATCATTGGGCAGTTGCCCGCCAGACACGACACCCGTCTGGTCGGAGGATCCTCCCTTTTCTATGGAGGTTGAGTGAACTTTACACCCTGTTCCTCATACCTCTATACTGGTGACCCCGAACATGAACGTCAGCGCAGCCTTCGTGCGAATACTTCAGCGTGACGTCATCATCATCACTCCCGCAAGCTTTTAGAGCGGCGAGTCACCCAGCCAGCCAGCACCCACGGCTTCAACGGGTATCCTGACCACGAGCATGCAGCGACCGCGCATACCTGGTCATCACCCTCAGCCTCATCAGCAACCTCGGCACAGCACACTGCACTTTCGGCCGGTCTACAAGCAGAGCCCTCAATAAGCCTCTCCTGGTCGACGCCAGCAGTCAGCCTCAACCCGGCGCTGTACTACATCCGACGCACTGGAGCATAACGCAGCGCCACCCCGACTCACTGGGGACATCTTCGCAGACAGTTCCGACTCACCGTGAACTATGCGGCAACCGGTTCCGACTCACTGGAACCTCAGCTGGCCTGGCAAGCATCGCAAGATTCAAGACTCAGCCCAATATCGACCTCCGGTCTCCGGGGGGGAGTGATGTAGCGGTATCTACAACGCCACATGCGAACAACGCGTCATACTGACGTCACGCAAATCCTGCATCGCGCAAGCAGAGTTTACCACGCAACTAGCATATATACAACGGCCCGACATGAATCATTGGGCAGTTGCCCGCCAGACACGACACCCGTCTGGTCGGAGGATCCTCCCTTTTCTATGGAGGTTGAGTGAACTTTACACCCTGTTCCTCATACCTCTATAGCTTCATTGAGAATTGCCGCTGCGTGCGCCGCCGCGTGGGACGCGTCGGTGCCATCCGCGGGCTCGGCCGCAAAAAACGCCCTAATTCAAACAAACGCGTCTAAAATCGCTTCTCCGTAAACGCACTCATACAACGCCATATATTTGAATTCAGTGCGGGCCGCGCCGCTCAACGCAACGCGCGACGCCCCGCGTCTCCGTAAATGAGGCCTTAGTCTGCAAACACGGGATAGGCGACGAGACGACTTGACAAAGTTTTCCAAATGCTGCCCAACCCAACTGGATCCTTCTGTCGGCTTCTTTCTCAAAGTTGTGTCTACTGAGCTGGATGACTTGCCCTAGGTAGACATAATCCTTCAAATTATGCTGAAGCCATCCCACCGAGAGGCTCCATTTCGGCTGGAGAGACTTAGCCAATATGACGATGTCATCGGCAAATCGAACAAGACGAACAGACGCTGAAACAGTTAGACCAGATGTTGCACAACCTAAATGGAGCCTCAGCGAGGATTTGTCACCTTTTTTGAAGAACAGAACCACCGCATCTCTGCTCCACGCCTCGGGCGTTGTGTACCCTCTTAGATGACGGAATTAAAGATACTCGCTAGCTCTTTGATTTTATTGTATTTATTTTATTGGATCGTATTCTTTGATTTTATTGTATTTATTTTTTGGTTTAGTAAGCACTAGGAGGTGGTGAAGGGCGGGCGTTTTGGAGGACTGTCTTTTGTAATTTTGACTTTCGAAAATTGCTGATTCTCAGCCTAGTTTGAATAAATGACTTTTGATTTTGTTTTCTTGTCGTTTTTGGTTTTTCTGTTTCAATATCTTCATCTGTATCGTCACTTCTTCGATCTTGGTTAGATCTCGTTGTTCTTTTTTTACCCCGCTCAACCCCGGAGTGAACGCGGCGCGAGAGTGGGCTAACTGCCTTTTAGCTAAGTAATGAGGCTCAGCTGCTTTGTAGCTAAGTATTGCGGGAAATTTACAGAATTAAATAATAATAATAATAATAATAATAATATTCCACAACTATCACACAACGCCATCTAGTCCCAAGCTAAGCAGAGCTTGTGTTATGGGTACTAGACAACTGATAAACATACTTATATATTTCTAAATACATACATATTATAGATAAATTACACCCAGACACAGAACAAATGATCGTGCTCATCACACAAACATTTGTCCTGGGTGGGAATCGAACCCACGACCTCCGGCATAGCAGTCAGGGTCACTAACCACTAGACCATCAGGCCTGTCAAAAATTTAAATGCTTAACTAAAAAATAGCGTTAAGGGCTGGTAACTGCAAATAGTAAATTTTTTCACATAAACTGTTCTATAAATGCTTAACTATAAAGTAGTCCGTTAGCGTCTTTATAGTCAAGAAAAATCAGATAACGTGCTTAGAAAATAATCGTCACATCACATCGGGCAGTTAAGGTATTTTAAAGTACATAAAGCGAAGACGTGTGGGTTAGACGCTTTCAAGTGATGGAATCATCAAACAGTATGTTACTTAACGGCCTAATAGTTATTTATGTAACTGTTTTAATACCTAATTATGTACAGTTGCATACAAGACTTTATCTACACCCATGATATGAATCCTCTAAAAAAAGGTTCTGAAACAGTTTTTTTGCAATACTACTAATATCGAACAAAAATGGCGGCCGGCGGGATACGACGTGAATTCGAATAACCTATAAGTTCTTTTTAGGGTTCCGTAGTCAACTAGGAACCCTTATAGTTTCGCCATGTCTGTCTGTCCGTCCGTCCGTCCGTCCGTCCTCGCTTAATCTCTGTGACCGTTAGCACTAGAAAGCTGAAAATATGTATATCAATCACGCCGACAAAGTGGTAAAGTAAAAATTCGAAAAAAATGTTTTATTAGGGTACTATATATGTAAAGTGGGAAGTGATTTTTTTTTTAATTTCAACCCTAACGTGTGATATATTGTTGGAAAGGTATTTAAAAATGAATAGGGGTTTACTAAAATCATTTTTTGATAATGTCAATAATTTCGGAAATAATCGCTCCAAAAGTAAAAAACAATGTGTCCCCCCCCCCCTCTAACTTTTGAACCATAAGTTTAGAAAATATGAAAAAAATCTGAAAAGTAGAACTTTATAAGGACTTTCTAGGAAAATTATTTTGAACTTTATAGAAACAACAGTTTTTGTACAAAAAAGACAAAAAGTTGTACAAAATCATTTCTGGACTAAGTTCGTAGTATAATCGTATATGCAAGCATTTCTTTTTTTAATTCGTTTACATATTTTATTATCCTGAACGTATCTTTTTTCAAACAAAAAAAGAATTATTAAAATCGGTTCTCGCAATCCAAAATTACCACCGAAAACTTCTGGCACGTCTATGTATTAATTAGTAACCCAATTCCCCGAGAGATGGCGCTGTAGGTACTTATTACATTGGATCGGGTATAATCGAATTTTACGTGGGAACACTTATTGTGACGGACGGGAAACTACGGAACCCTACACTGAGCGTGGCCCGACACGCTCTTGGCCGGTTTTTTTAAATTACGACGCTGTGGTAGTGAAGCGCGCGTGGATGACAATGTTCTTTTTTGAAAACGAGTTGCGTAATGAAAGGGGTTTGAAGGTTTTGGCCCTAAAATCAGCCGCCATTTTGATTTTTTTTCAGAATCGCGGTGCACAACAAAAGTTATGTATTTAGATAGAGGACACTTATACAAACAAAAAATGTTATATAACATAATATCCTAAAGCGTCAGGTTTCGGAGTTATTCACCGAAATATAAGTCGAAAACAACAAGGATTTTTTTTGTTTTTTTTTCCCTCTAGGTAAGCATATTAAACTATTGAGGTATTAGAAACGTTATGAAACCTTTATGGAGAAGAAAAAAATGAAGAATAGACATTTTTTAAATAAATAATCAAAAACGGCTATTTATAGTTCGTTTCTATTACCCCAATAGTTCAATATGCTTACCTGGAGGGCAAAAAAACAAAAAAATCCTTGTTGTTTTCGACTTATATTTCGGTGAATAACTCCGAAACCTGACGCTTTAGGATATTATGTTATGTAACATTTTTTGTTTGTATAAGCGTCCTCTATCTAAATATATAACTTTTGTTGTGCACCGCGATTCTGAAAAAAAATCAAAATGGCGGCCGACCTTAGGGCCACCCTCCATACAAAAATCTTCTAACCCCTTTCATCATCATTTCAGCTGAAAGACGTCCACTGCTGGACATAGGCCTCCCCCAATAATGAACTAATGAAAATTTTAGTACAACAAATAACACTCGTTTGGATGATATTATGGTTACTATGACACTGGTTGTTTTAATATTGGCAATAAGCTAACTGTTTCAGAAACTTTTATAGAGGATTTATAGCATGGGTGTAGATAAAAGTTTTTAATATCTTTGGAACTATTGATATTGTAAAACTGTTTCTTAGACAGAAAGCTAGAGAATTTTGAACTCTGGCACTTTCTATTAAAAAGTGAAAATTGGCCATTTGAGGGTTAACAGCTTTCTAATTAAAGGACGGCAGAATAACAAACATTATTTACTAGGTTTTGAGTGAAATATCCTTGAATATACACGACAGGACTCACTTCTTGCATCCTATTATTAACTTTTGAGGGTCAGTCGCCTCGAGGGAAGCCAGTATTCGTCAAGCTGGTCTAAGTTGACGTTCACTCAGATGTACCCAACCTGTCAGGGTGGTAAATTGGTATAGTGTCAGCTATGTATGCACAAAGCGAGGAACAACGTGAAAGTGTATTGTGTCAGCATGCACGGAGCGGAGTAAATAATGTGAAGTGTAAGCTTACACTTCACATTATTTACTCGTCAGCATACACGGAACAGAACCCCACCACCTTCGAGGAAGATGTTAAAACCAATCCTTGGTTAACTCGACCCCTTTTGGGGGTCAGTTGCCTCGAGGGTAGCCAGTACTCGCCAAGCTGGTCTAATTTGGCGTTCATTGAGATGTATCTCACCTTTGTGGGGGATAAATTGGTAATGTGAATAAATAAATAAACCATATCTCGGTTGTGACTCAGTACATTATTAATGATCGGCATTCGCCACGCAGGTGACGGCGTTCATCGTGGAGCGCGCGTTCGGCGGCGTGTCGTCCGGTCCGCCCGAGAACAAGATGGGCATCAAGTGTTCCAACACCACCGAGGTGTACTACGAGGACGTGAAGATACCCGTGGCCAACGTGCTGGGCGGCGTGGGCAACGGCTTCAAGGTGGCCATGAACATCCTCAACAACGGCCGCTTCGGCATGGCGGCCGCGCTGGCCGGCACTCAGCGGGCCGCACTGCGCCAGGCGGCCGAGCACGCGGCCACGCGCGTGCAGTTCGGCAAGCGCATCGCCGACTTCGGCGCCATCCAGGAGAAGCTGGCGCGCATGGCAATGCTGCAGTACACGACCGAGTCGCTGGCCTACATGGTCAGCGGCAACATGGACTCGGGCGCGCAGGACTACCACCTGGAAGCCGCCATCTCCAAGGTGTTCGCGTCCGACTCGGCCTGGACCGTGGTGGACGAGGCCATCCAGATCCTGGGCGGCATGGGCTTCATGAAGGCCACCGGGCTGGAGCGCGTGCTGCGCGACCTGCGCATCTTCCGCATCTTCGAGGGCACCAACGACATCCTGCGCCTGTTCGTGGCGCTGACAGGTGAGTGTCGCCGACAGGTGAGTGTCGCCGACAGGTGAGTGTCGCCGACAGGTGAGTGTCGCCGACAGGTGAGTGTCGCCGACAGGTGAGTGTCGCCGACAGGTGAGTGTCGCCGACAGGTGAGTGTCGCCGACAGGTGAGTGTCGCCGACAGGTGAGTGTCGCCGAGCAGCCGGCCCGCACTGGCCGCTGTGTGCCCGCACTGGCCGCTGTGTGCCCGCACTGGCCGCTGTGTGCCCGCACTGGCCGCTGTGTGCCCGCACTGGCCGCTGTGTGCCCGCACTGGCCGCTGTGTGCCCGCACTGGCCGCTGTATGCCCGCACTGGCCGCTGTGTGCCCGCATTGGTCACTGTCTGCCGCACTGGCCGCTGCACAGTGTTTTATGAAGACCATTTTACGGAAATTGCTTTTTTATGTAAAAATCTGATAGTTTAAGTTACTTAAAAGCCATATTTTGAATCCCCATTTCACTAGCATGTTTAGTTTTTGAGATTGAATTTTTTGAAAATCGTCTTTTTTTCATCCGGGTATTTAGAAAAAAAAATCATTTCTCTGAAACTAAATATGATACGCAATTATGACCTTAGAAACATCGGCGGCGTTTTTTATGCTGCATATTTTAGAGTACAAATAAACTTAGGAACTTCGACAGATCCAGACTTATACGAGGTTTTTAGTTTTTAATTTTTTTCTCGGTAATTCCGTCGTTTTTGGAAAAGTTATTTATACTGAAATTATGCCCTTTATCTTCTCTACATACCACAAAACTAGCACATCCTAATTGCGTGGAATCTAAAAACCACAACATTTTTAAGTGTCATTCGTATTTTACGTCATTAGGGTTGTCACGCGATCATAATTATATTAGTTCATATCCGGATCTGACATTGTTTACAAAAATTAATTGCAGGAATTTCGTGTACGTGCAGTCTGTTATAGCAATTAGCTGACCCCTTAAAAATTAAACGAATTTGAACCTTCTGCTTGTTAGCAAGTAAGCTTATCGAACTAGAACAGTTCAACGTCTACGATTAATAAAACAGTTATTCGAATTTGATATTTAACACGTAGTGTTAAGGTAGGTATGATCTTGAATATTGTTCTAGCTTGTAATATATTATTGCTAATTTCAACGACAATCACCATGTTCTTGTGGTCTAGTGGTAGCTGCAGTGAGCTGACAAGAGCGTGGTTGCGAGTTCGAAACCAACATGTTTCTGCTGCGCATTTTGTTTTATAATAATTTTTTTTAAGTTATAAATAATAAATTATAACTTTAGCAACAAAAAAAAAGCTGAACGAAAATAAAAAAAACGATAATGATGGTAAAAACGATTTTATTTTATAAAAAAAATTATTATAAGAATAACGTAAATGATATAACAGTTACTAATAACGTTGTTACATACTTCACAGAGTTTAATGTAGTGAATCAACATGTTATAATATTTAGAAATATATACTTAGGTATGTATTTCTATTTCATAACAATAACATCACCACATTAAATATCGTTGAACTAAATAAAATAGCATTATACGTTGATGTTTTACCTACTAGGTATACTATATATCAATTTGTTTTGTAAGTATTTATGTTTAGTTATAAATAAGGTTTTGACAAAAACTTCTCGTCGGTAAATATGACAACATAATCTTCCCAATTAAAATTGAGATATTCTTGGGCAAAGCGGACCCTTGCTTGGCGATGTGCAGCAGTCAGTTAAATTTTACGTGCTGGCTTGTATTGTTTCAGTCCAGCAACATGCAAATGTTTTCTGACCGTCTGAACAGAAACATTATACTGCATTGAGTAGGCAAAAATGGGTGTTCAGTATGCCTTCTAACAATTGCTTGATGATGTTTTGACACAGGAGTAACATTGCAGGTTTTGGTTCAGGACGATCCTTTTGAATATTCCCTGTCTCTTCAAAACGTCTTAGCCACAGTCTGACTGTATTTCTCTGAAACAACACAATAAGCATAATTTTAATAACCCGGTAATCATAATTTTTCGAATAAGTTTGCAAAAATACCTTTAGATAAACCACATTAGACCTATAAATGATCTCATAATGAAACAGTTAATTTTCTATTATTCTATACTCACGTTTTTAAGCCAACTAACGAATTAAGGAAGTATAAAAAAGAATACACTTACCGCTATATTAAGTTTCCTAGCAATCGCTTTAATACCAACATTCTCCTTATGCAAATACAATATTTTGTATTTTAAATAATCACTCAACTGAGACATGACGATTAAACTATCAAAACCGATAATAATAATTAATAAAAAGGCGTGGATTTTCGCAACTTAGTAAGGCAATATAAAAATGTTCGTGCGTATTCACTGCTATTTGTGCATAGAATGTCTTGTTCAATTTATTCTTCTACCCCATATTCCTAAAATCATTTCAATAGCAGTTTTTGTTGAATACTCATATTGACGTCGAACTACCCACTTATTGAAAAAGGTGAAACGTTTATCGTTTATCAACTTAATTGATATGCTTGTTCTTTACAATAATGCAAGAAATACTTACGAACAATTTATATATTGAAAACAAAATTAAACATGAGACTAGATTTGAACTCGCATCTTGCACGTCTCAGCCTTACGCATGAACCACGACACCAGATTAACTTGAGTAAGATAGATGAAATAAGGTATTAGTAGCAATGACACAAATTATCACAACATTAACCTAACCTTTAAGTCTTGCTGATTAAAAATGAAAATTGCGTAACAAATACCCATACATAGTAAATGACCTAACACCAACATCTTAAAGCTCAAATTTGCGTATCAAAATTATTTATTGTTTCTGTTCATCGAGTAGTGTTAGTCCGATTAACTCATACATATTGAATAACCTTTAATGTTATGAGAGGAGGGTGCAAAATTGAGTAATTTTTAGGGGGGTCAGCTAATTGCTATAACAGACTGTACTCTTTATCAAAAACTAGATAAATTCCAAAATATGTTTTCTTTTAAGCATTTTTTTGGCCATTTTGATAAAGTACTGTTTTCAAAAACAGTAATTCATTAATATGACCAATAAAATGAGTTATTTGTAAGTATTTCGATGAAATGCCAGTCCAGTCTCCAAATGTGATGGGATAGATAGAATCAGCTGTGAACGCAACACACGGGTGAACGAACACAAAGAGCGCCCGGCGCACGGTGGGCTGAAAATCGGCTTTCATAGACTTAGCCATTTTATTTTGCAAGTGCCAGTTTTTATGCCAGATATCACTTCTATTAGTTATAACAATATACAAAAATGACACCAGAATTGATTCTGCACAAAAACGAAGGAATTATAATTTTTTTACGAAAATTTTGTATGGAGCTAGTATGAAAAATCGTAATATCTCTAAAACGGCAGGGATAACCGTAATATCCTTATAGGAGGTTATAGTACTAATTATTTATGATTTTTTGACATACGTTACATAATGGTTGTAGATGCCGATTTTTTTTAAAAAATCGTCAAAATATTTTTATTTATTTTTACATATGAAACTGTTCAAAACGATCCGTGAACTGTGTCAAAGTTAAGAACATCGTTAGGAAGCATGCTTTTTCCCCAAATATTAAGAATATGTGATAAAAAATAGACTGTAAATATATACTTTTATTGATAGGTAATTTAAATAAAACAAAAGTAACAAAAATAATATCTAAGTGCTATAAATTCAATTATACAAAATATTTGAAACAATAATCTATGAAATTATTAACTAAACATATTGGTACAATAAACTAACATAACAAATAATTAAATTTTACAAATTTTCTATACAACTTTCGTTGTCGGACTCCAATTCCGAGTCAGAATCCAGATTGGATATACCTACAAACTCGAACTCAGTTTCCGGAAATTGTATTAGGTCGAGAGTTTCAGCAAAAAAGGTTGTCTTCCTTTTGAACCGACTTCAAAAAAAGGAGGAGGTTCTCAATTCGACGGTATGTTTTTTTTTTGTATGTTTGTTACGCGATTACTCCGTCAATTGTGGACCGATTTTCAAAATTATTTTTTTGTTCGAAAGGAGATACTTCTAAAGTGGTCCCATAGTCACCAAGTCAGGATCTGATGATTGGATCCTGGAGAAATCGAAGGAACTCTTCAAATATTATAGGCGCACCTATAGCGATTTGGGTATTTTTTATAGTAATTCGTGCATTTGCTCTCGGAAAGTACCATTTGGTGAAGTGGAACTGATGATGAAGACCACAGATGGACACCGGAACTACTCAATAATATTTAAGTATTTCACGGGTTGCGATTCGATTACTTGAATATGATTGCTAAGCAATTTATGCTCGCCACGATGTGAATGGTAATATGGAGCTGATGGTGGACCAGGAGAACTCCACCACCACCAGCACCATCAAATCCCCACTTCGATATCAGCTTTAACTGCTTATTTTCCACATTATCAGAAAGACTTTGAAGAATCCGCTTCACCGTGATGTCAAGTAAAGCTTGAAGTGTAATTCTAGCTGATGAATCCGTAACTGACACTGATTGATTAGGAGGGTAGCATGCAAGCTTAGTTTGTTGCAGTTGATAGTAGGATGGGTAAATATCCTTAGCACCTTCCCGAATGGCAGTCTCTCGCAACGTAATATTTTGCCACTTTGAAAGCTTAAGTGATAGAAGCAATCCAAGTGCTTTCTCTGGTGTAAATATTACTGTTTTCACTGGTTTCTTAATGCTTTCATTGATTTTAACGGCAGCTTCTGGATTTTTGATCATATATTCGATTACAGATGCGATATCTTCATACCCTTCATCTTTTAAACGTGCCGCAGCTGCATATGCCAATTCAAAGGAATCCTCGCCTATGTGCTCACTAGATCTTCTCTTTTTCTGTTTGCTTCCCAGATCTTTGAATGGTTTTCGGGACCTTTTTGTCATTGTTCCAACAGTCGATGATGTCGAAGGTTCTGGAGAGACTGAGCGTGCTCTTGGTGTCTTATCAATAGTTGGTTCTTGATTTATTAAAGTTTGCACGCAACTTGGCCAGTCAATATTTGCTTGCAACCACTCTCCGTACGCATTTCACATTCAACAACAAACAATCTTATTCCCCTATCTTTCAAAAAGAAGCGACAGCATGGGCACTTTGCCACTGATATTCAACTATTTGGTATTGTTGGAAATCTTACAAGATCAACAAGATACTACACACCTCTGTCTAGTCCTTTAGGTCTATAGGGGTGATGCTATTTTATGTTAAGAGTGTTATCGTTAAAAAATGACAATAAACATAAAATCGGGGTTTTTTAAGGTTAAATTACTACTAAATGGCATGAAATTATTAAAAACGAATTTGAGTACCGCATTAAGCATATCTTTATATTGTATTTGTATAGAATAAAAATTGAAAAATATTCTTAAATATCAAAATAAAAGCTTATTTTGAACTCATATTTTTGAGACTATACGGGAAGACTGAATTTCGGAATGAAATTATGAATCAACAATGAGTCGTGGAAGTCTGGAAAAAATACGTGGAAAAAGGAAAGATACCGTTATTGTTTTTGTATAAAATAAAAAATAAATTTTAATTCATTAAGTACCTCAAAAAAAATATTTTCTTAATCTAAATTTGGCAAAATAAAACATCATTTTTATGTCATATTAAGGCTGAAATTATTTAAAAAAAATACACTGTTTGTAAGAGGAGTTCAGGCAAACAAAAATCAGTAAAAAAAAAACTTACATAAAGATATTTTATCGACAGTATAATATTTCAAAGTTACTAATAAATTACGCGGCGCCGAGCGGTGTCGGCTAGTCGCGCTGTGGCGCTCTCCGAGGTAGGACCTATGTCGCTCGCGCTGCCATCGATCGACTATACACAGATACGTAGTTGCCGGCGGTATATACTACGCCTGACACGTTTTGATCCGTAAGTATTTTTTTTTCATTAAATTTATTTTGTACATTCGAATCATAAACGTAATAGTGTAGTGTCAACTAGGTGTGTGTGGTCTATTATTCCTTTTATGTTTTAGGTGATGGGCCGAAAAAGTAAATTGTATTGTGGTGACAGTGGAGCAGCAATCCGTCAAAAAACAATTGAAATGTTTTTTATTTGATGGCGATAACGTCATTATCAACGTTAACCATGGCTGGTATTACCAAGTTCAGGGCCAACTAAATATTGAAAATAAAAATTTATGTTTGTTTGCGGTGTACACTGGTCCTGAATTTCCAATAAATGTTCTGAAGATTTATAAAGACGATCAATTTTGGAAAGAAAAATGATTCCTCGTTTGACAAAGGACATTGCCCATTTTGTTAGGAGTTTTGGGCCCCTAAAAAACTTCGCATGTCACGGTGGTTTTAACTTGGTTTTGTAGACCTGGAATTACCTTTTCATATCCTGAAATCGATTTTCAATTATTCACCCTAGTTTAACCGTTCAAGTCCAGACGTCATTATGACGTAACATCAAAAAAACTCCTGTCAAATTCCAGATGTCACCCGCTCAGCGCGTGATTTATTACCCTGCTCACAAAAAATGGTCTACTGATGCTTATATGGGCTCAAGCCACTTAATGTAAACTGTTTTGGGTTCTTGAATAAACAGACCATAATATAAAATGCAAACAATACTCGTATTACGAGTATTGTATTTATAAACAAATGACGTCATCAGAAAATAGGTTGAAAGTGTGTTCGTTCCCGTATTATGTCGATTTCTGATAAAACTACTATATGAATTTACACGAAACTTTGCAAGTTACATTATGAATAGACAAGTAATCTAACAACAGCGTTTTTTTGAAAGTCCTACCTTACATTTTAATAATATTGAAACTCAAATTTCAGTGCGCCGAGCCGTTCAATTCTTATTACAACGCAATGACTGTAATCGCCCAATCCTAGTCATATTGAGTTGTTTCTAATTAAAAAAGTGTTACTAGGATACTACACAAACCTTTATTAACTGATAACTTCCTATATCTTGTAAAAATATACCACTATAATTATAAAATCATAAGATTTTCTTGAAGTACTTACGTAAAATTTTGTTTGACCAAAAAAAAAGATTATTGATTGATTGTGATGTTATTTCGTGCAAATATTATCTACAATATTATCTACAAGGACGTATAATATGTTATAAACGAATATTCATCCACTTAACGTCGATTTTACACAAAAACTATTAAAATAAACAACATAGCATCATAACAAAACAACACACACTGCAGCTGCCATTAAGAATCGTAAAGTCTATTTTTTACTTTTTTTTTCAAATATTGCCAACCCATATTTTTCGTTTTGAATCATTTAGTCGATTAGTTTATCTACCGGACCATAGACTCAAACTGTTGCACAGGATATTAGACCGTATTTAACAGTAATAATAGAGGTTGAAGCCGCGTGAATCGGGTGGTGACAAATGGAGACGGTGGTGCCTGACGGGTGCGCGCCGGTATGTGACAAATGGAGACGCTGGGGACTTAACGGTTAAGAGAAATCTTATTTTTTCGGGTGATGAAATCGAGGTTATAAAACAAAAATTGAGGTTATAAAACAAGTTTGTTTTTTGTTTTAAACATAAGTATTTGAAATTAAAATAATAATAATAATGTTTTTGTATTAATATTGATTCCAGAATTTAGAAAACACTACACAACTTCTTCTCTTGCTAGATATTATGTAGGTTAAGAACTTGCGCTTACAAATATCCCTTGCCGTGCCGGCAGTCAGCGTTAAGTAGGCTGTGCCCTCAAGAATAGTAGGCAGTGTTGTTAAAAATAAATACTTACTTACGACTAAAGCCTTAGGTTAGAGGAGCTCATGACTTTGTTACAACAACCGCTCGGATCCATCTCAAGTTAAGCTAAGCTGCTCTAAGGCTGCTTACTTTAAAAAAAAAAAACAATATATAGTAGGTAAAACATTTATTCTTCAACGAATATACAGTCTAGAAAGTGCGCTGGGGCGCTTATATCATTAAAACGACCCCAACTCAAATACCACAAAACGGTCATAGTATGAGCGCAGCACCCTACTGTACGATTTCCCACTAAGCAACTACAGTAATAAGCAATGATACTCTCTAAAGAATTTGCCCTATGTTGCTCTCTACTTATCAATAAATATGGAGTATAATATCCATGGAGCTTATGTCATTGAAATCCAACTGTCTCTCAGTAGCTTTTTCAAGTTTTGTGAAAATATCATCTACTTGAAATCCAACTGTCTCTCAGTAGCTTTTTCAAGTTTTGTGAAAATATCATCTACTTGAAATCCAGTAAAATCTGAATATGGGGCTTCTAGTTCATCCCAACGATTGCTATGTAGATGATATCTGCAGATTCTTTCAGTGAAGGGAAATATATAAAGTCAAAGTCAAAGCAAAGTCAAAGCATTTATTTCAAATAGGCACATAAAAGGCACTTTTGAACGTCAAAAATTATCTTAAAATAGAATTGATTCTAGTCGCCCATATACATTATGATGTAACAACAAAAGTTCTTTTATAGTGCCTGGTACTAACAGACGTTCAGTGTTCGCACAACCAAGGAACAGGCAATGTTGTGAACTTGCCGAAACCCGTTTGTACTTTAGTGAATTAATTTTTGAGTATGTTCGAGGTAATTGTTGTTCCTGAGGTGGTGGAACCGGCAGTGGTAGTGGAGGTGGTACAGGAATCACAGGGTCTACGATGTTATCGTCCACGTCATCAGCAGACTCCACTGTGGGCCTGTTAACGCCACCAACGGCCTGACTCTGTATTCCTCTCAATGCAGCCTCCCAACAAGCACGACAAACTCGATCCAAATTCAAGACCTAAAAAGAATAAAATATTATATATTATACTATTTATTTTTGTTCAATCATAGTTATAATGCTACGATTAAAACACTTACGTGATGAGCTGGTGTCCATCTTAGTATAACATTCCTTTGAGGACAGTCTTGACTAACCCTATGCGTTCTGCGACTTGCAATTGACATGCCACACGCAAAACATATGTTGAGGTGTCCAAGAGCAGAAATACAAGGGATAGAGTTGTGGTTGATGATGTCCGGTTTTGTAATAATACAAAACATTCAACACACAAGATGTCATCATCGGATATCTGAAAGATAACAAAAATAAATCAGCAAATTCCTAAATAGATATTACGTACATTTATTCATGTGCTCATTGCAATGGTCTAGACTCTAGGTTTTCTCACAGATTACCATACACTGCCTAAAACGTTACTTTCTGTTATAGTGGAAATACTTAGAGATTTACAGTTGACGACCCCTTGATTGACCAAACACGGGCATCCTAAATGTTCGGACCTATAAGTTTTGTAAATGACACATTATAAACTTACCGGTGTAGGTGTTACCCAGGATCTCAGAAGGATAAGCATTGGTTCATCTAATTCTTCGATTTGACGTCTACGAAGATTAGGCGCCAAACGTAGGGAGCAATTGACACATCGGCGAGAGAGAGGGCGGTTTACCCGACCTCTACCAGGTATAGACGTTTTTCAGGAGTAAAACAAGAGTCCAAGGCTCACTTAAACTAAATACAGTCAATGTGCTCACTTGTCAATAAACAGGAGTCCAATATCTCAAAAGAAATCCATTGGAGGATTGTAAACGCTCAACTCGACAGCTTCAAATTGTAACGAACAGAAGTAAATACGAAGGAATAAATTCATCTCGATGCAAAAATGCAAAACTAACGGCAAGAAACAATTTGATTGATGCATTGATTTGACATTTAGATCTACAGAAAAGTGTGACCATGTTAAATATTTTGGTAATCGATTTACCCAATCGATTTGTTATAAATAATATTATTCACATAATTAAAAATATAATTATAAACTCTATTTAGGTATGTATGGGAGGTACTAACCTGAGTACTAACCACAATAAGGTCTGTGGTACTAACTTTTGTTTTTTAAGAAACTAATCAGGTATGAATGTAGCGGAATATTTCTAACAATAGGAAATACCATGAAACATACGATAATATTTTTTTTAAGTTTATTTACTACTTTTATTTTCTTTATTTGAGCCCGCCTGTCGTCTAGTTCGCGCCTAATCAGTTACATGAGAGTGTTAGCTAGATTACGACGGGAGAAAAGCTATTGTAGCCTATCTCCGGTCATTTTAGTCGGAGGATTAGTAAAATATCGATATTTTTAATCGATTACAATTATTTAATAGACATAGTATAGTCTGTCGTGTGGCAACATTCAGGTTAAGTTTTAATGGCGGAACTGATATTAATTCAATAAAATAAATATTAATTTTGTTTTCCAATGCTAGGGTAAAAGAAATGTCGATAAAATAAACATAAACATGTAAAAATACGACTTAATTTTTGAGAAGTAAATAGTCTTGACACGGCACCAAAACTAGGGGCCCATTGGTTGTCATTCTCCTTTTATTATACAGGTTGAAATTGAAAACATGCGACAAATTGAAATGGGAGATTGTACTCATCATTATGAACAACTTTTACTATGGGACCAAACCTGAAATCGCGAAAAAAAAAAATCTGCTGTTCCCTACATTTTGACGAGTTATGCGAACATAAATGTAGGGAACAGGTGATTTAAATTTCGCGATTTCAGGTTTGGTCCCATAGTAAAAGTTGTTCATAATGATGAGTGCAACCTCCTATTTCAATTTGTGGCATGTTTTCAATTTCACCCTGTATGTGCGTTCTTCCTGAAATAATTGATCCCACAAAAAGCCGATCAATGCCACTGAGGGAAACTATTTTATAATGTAAACAGCATAACATGATAAACGTAGAAAAATGAAATTGTGATAACTAAATTTAGATTTACTAAAACTAGTAAGTCATTTCTTGTAAACTGCATCCATTTTTATAACAAGTTGCCAAAGCCGATTACAGAACTTAGCGATGAAAAGTTCAAAACCCTCATCAAACGAGTCCTTATCAAAAAAGCATAATATTATAAGATTAAAGACTATGTTAAAGACAAGGTACTTTGGCAATAATTCCTTCTGCACATGTGGCTTCCCTGGGACCTCATTAACGGCATAAATACGTAAATGTTTAACTGCTCTCAAATTACGATATTTATTTTTTATTTCTTTTTACATACTTTTTTGACATACCTACTCTTTTTATTATTTGACATTATATACAGACAATTTTAATTTTTCACCTCTTTAATAGTGGTTGTAATGGAAATCATATCACTTGGTTTTAGTAGACTTTTATATTTTATTTATCCTTTTGATAGATTCTTATTTTGTAAATGTGGGGACTTTGTAAGCCTTGTAGACTTTAGACCTTTAGACCATTTTTTATTTTATCAAGTACCTGGTACAGGCCTACGCTGTCCTCCAATACCTACTGTAATTTGAATACATTGTAAAAGCCAATTATTTTTAAAAGAGTAACCGTGGAGTTTCTTGCCAGTTCTTCTCCATAGGAAACGACCAATTGGAACTGTGCACCTAGCTTCTGACGTTTCATAAGTGCCCATGTAGGTTTATGTGAAATAAAATATTTTGATTTTAAACCTTTATTTAATTTCCCACCTACTCATCTAGTGCATAAATATTAAAAAAGCTCTTTACAACCAACTGAAACTAGTCACCAACACTTGAGTAATCTTCTTATTTCTTATTAGCCTGTAACGTCCCACTGCAGGGCAAAGGCCTCCCTACTCTCTCATGAGAGAGTAGAGGTTTAGGCAAATTAACCCACCGCGCTTGTCTAGTGCGAGTTGGTGGATGTACAGTGGACCGCCTGACTGGGTCCGTGGGCGCCGCCTTTGACGTGCTAGATGTTCATCAGCCGCCGCCCTGAGTTGATATCCTGCACTAATATCGACTGTTCCATCCGAGCCTATTTGGGTGTATTTATCCCATAGCCTACAGGTGGTGTTCTACATTTAGTTCAATACTAAATGCACGACAGTTTAAAGTCATATCGAGGACTATTAATATTATTTTTTCTCCTAAATAACTTAATTTTATGTGTAGAGGATTTCAGATTTATTATAAATCATAAGTAAGACAAAAAATTGAAGTTGGATTTAAATTCAAATTAAAATAATGCTAAAACAATTATTGCCCTAAAGCGAACGGATCAAAGTGAGTACGTCTGACTATAAGCAGAGCGAACGCGCTAACCCTACGCACACAGTTGCGCACGCGTCTGTGTGAGTGAAATTTGCAAAGAATTACCTAAACTTGACGATCCGCGCTAAGCGATAACGCTCTTAAGAGTTGTTAAAGTTCTGAATTCTTCAACTTAAACACTAAAAAGAACGTTTCATATGTAAAAATAAATAAAAATATTTTGTCGATTTAAAAAAAAAAAAACGGCATCTACAACCATTATGTAACGTATGTCGAAAAATCATAAATAATTAGTACTATAACCTCCTATAAGGATATTACGGTTATCCCTGCCGTTTTAGAGATATTTCGATTTTTCATACTAGCTCCATACAAAATTTTCGTAAAAAAAGTATAATTCCTTCGTTTTTGTGCAGAATCCATTCTGGTGTCATTTTTGTATATTGTTATAACTAATAGAAGTGATATCCGGCATAAAAACTGGCACTTGCAAAATAAAATGCCTAAGTCTATGAAAGCCGATTTTCAGCCCACCGTGCGGCGGTGCGGTGCACAGTCAAGTGCGCACATTAAATAAAAATTGAGTCAATGAAATTCCGATTCGAAAGTGACAATTAGGGCATGCAAAACCGGAAAGTCATCAAAACCGGTTTTGAACATCGTTTTTTTGGGACCAAAACCGAAAACCGGAGCTAGGTCCGGTTTTAGCAAAAAAAATCGAATGTAGTATAATTTAAAAAGAAACACCGTTTTTTTTAAATACCCACTAAGTCTACAAATAAAACAAATTGTATGATACATTTCTTTTTACCCGACTACGGCAAAGCCAAAGGAGGGTTATGATTTTAACAGGCTATGTATGTATGTGAGTATGTTCATCTGTTCCCTCATAGCTCCTAATCTACTTATCGGAACTCGACATATGAGGTATCGTTAGAACCGTCTTAATTGTCCGCTGAACATAGGCTGCACGTGACGTTGCACAAAACTCGATACGGCGCCCTCTAGTGGACAAAAAGTAATGTGTTAAAAATAAAAATTGAGATAAATACGCCATGTTTGGTATCATTTGAAAGGGCTTCACTTGTACATTTCCAAAATATTGCTCAAATTTAAAGCGACGCCCTCTAGCGGACAAGTCATGTGTTAAATTTAACACCAAAATTGTTTTTTTTTTTTTTTTGTTTAGCCTGTACTGTCCCACTGCTAGGCAAAGGCCTCCCCCAAGTCCTTCCAGGAACTCCTTTCCCGCGCCACCTCAAACCAGCCCTCGCGGTACGCGTCCAGGTCATCTCGCCACCGCTTTCTGGGCCGACCTCGGCCAAACCAAAATTGTTTAAATAAAAAAAATTAAAAAGCTAAAACCCGACTACGACAAAAAAAAAAACGACGCTGAAAAAGTATGAAACAAGATTTTCATACTTCGAACAGAACAAAAAGAAAAACCGTAGTCACAACACACGTTATAGGTACCAACCGAAACACTTTAATAACGTGTGACTACGGTTTTTCTTTTTGTTCTGTTCGAAGTATGAAAATCTTGTTTCATACTTTTTCAGCGGGTATTTTTTTTGTCGTAGTCGGGTTTTAGTTTTTTTACTTTTTTTTTAAATCCAAACCATAATAATTGTACAGATAACAATGAACTTATAATAGTATAAAGATTAATTAACTGAGATCAAATCAACAACAAGTAAGTTTTTGGTATCTTTTTACCTATTAAGTCTGCTATCAAAAATAATATATTTTAAACATAGAAAACACAATCAGCATTTGATATTAAACACAGCCACCCACAATAACCAAAAAAATCAACATTTTTGTAACTTTGAAGACGAACTACAAAATAACATTACTTCGAAAAAAATGTTGACAAAACCGGAGCTGAGCTCCGGTTTTGGCTCCCAAAACCGGTTTTCAAAAATCGTTAAATTTTGTCCGATTTCCGGTTTTGCGCAAAACCGGAAAACCGGTTTTGCATGCCCTAGTGACAATCCTAGCAAAACCAGTTGATATGGAATAACTTCTAGATTCCACGAAATTAGGATGTGCTATTTAGAGAAGATAAAGGGCATAATTTCAGTATAAATAACTTTTCCAAAAACGACGGAATTACCGAGAAAAAAATTAAAAACTGAAAACCCCGTATAAGTCTGGATCTATCGAAGTTCCTATGTTTATTTGTACTCTAAAATATGCAGCATAAAAAACGCCGCCGATGTTTCTAAGGTCATAATTGCGTATCATATTTAGTTTCAGAGAAATGATTTTTTTTCTAGGGTAAACCAGGCAAACGTGCCCCACTATTCGAAGAATCTAAATAAAAATCATTTTTTCTTCAGAACATGTTTATTAAAGTAATCCGTCTTAACCTCTGACTCAATTGGCATAACAAAAACTAAAAAATCTTCTAAAATATAATTAAAAATAACTGACATCAACAATTTTGTGAAACTTAGGGTACACATTACAAGGATAGATCAGTCTTATGTGCCCCAGCAAAACCTCTCATTTAGAGGTTCTTTTTCCTTTCCCTTTCGTTGTTGCATTTCTCTCTATAATTTGTACAGTCTTCATGTAACCAGCCAGAACACTGCAAACACCGAATCCATTCACTCTTCTTCTTGGTACGATAGTAATCCTCGTGACATTCTACAGAAGTGTCTTCATTTTCATCAGAACATTCTTCGCTAGATTCACTAAGCTGCAACTCTACTTCACTTTCTGATGACGATGATAAATCCGTCACAACATTCTTCTTACGCTTTTTCTCTTGTAACTTTTTTTATCTTCAAACAGTTTACGAGTTGTTAAATGAGTTTCTGATGTCAAAACCTTAACAGTTTGCTTCCTTTTACTTACGTTGAATAATAGGCGATGGACTAATTATTTGTAAGGTCTTAGATGATTCTGGTGATTCTGAAAACTTTAAAAACACGAAATAATATCGAGCAAATACTTTTAACTAACGTGAAAATAGATATAAAACAAATTCATGTGGTCATACAAACCTTTTAATGACTTTTTCTCACTCAAACTAAATAAAAACCAGCACTGTGTTGTTTACATCGCGGCCATACTTGGGTTACTGACCAGCTAGGATCAAATAAGCGCCAAGTTTAAAAAATGCATCACTGAGTTTCACGAGTGGGGCACGTATCCGACTGGGGCACGTTTGCCTGGTTTACCCTAAATACCCGGATGAAAAAAAGACAATTTTCAAAAAATTCAATCTCAAAAACTAAACATGCTAGTGAAATGGGGATTCAAAATATTGCTTTTAAATAACTTAAACTATCAGATTTTTACATAAAAAAGCAATGTCCGAAAAATGGTCTTCATAAAACACTGTGCGCTGTGTGCCCGCACTGACCGCTGAGTGCCCGCACTGACCGCTGAGTGCCCGCACTGACCGCTGAGTGCCCGCACTGACCGTTGAGTGCCCGCACTGACCGCTGAGTGCCCGCACTGACCGCTGAGTGCCCGCACTGACCGCTGAGTGCCCGCACTGACCGCTGAGTGCCCGCACTGACCGCTGAGTGCCCGCACTGACCGCTGAGTGCCCGCACTGACCGCTGAGTGCCCGCACTGACCGCCCTCTGCCCGCAGGCATCCAGTTCGCAGGCTCGCACCTGCAGGAGCTGCAGCGCGCCTTCAAGAACCCCACGGCGCACCTGAGCCTGATCTTCTCCGAGGCGGGGCGCCGCGCGGCCGGCGCAGTGGGGCTGGCGCGGGGCCCCGACCTGGCCCCGCACGTGGCCCCCGAGCTGCGGCCCCTGGCGGCCGAGCTGGGCCGCTGCGTGCTGGAGCACGGGCGCAGCGTGGAGGCGGCGCTGGTGCGGCACGGGCGCCGCATCGTGGACGAGCAGTTCGTGCTCAACCGCCTGGCCGCGTCCGCCATCGACGCCTACACGGCCGCCGCCGTGATGTCGCGCGCCTCGCGCGCCGCGCGGCTGCGCCTGCCGTCGGCCGCGCACGAGCTGCGCCTGGCCGAGGCGTGGGCCGAGGAGGCCGTGACGCGCATGCCGAGCCTGCTGGCCGCGACGCGGGACCCGCGGGCCCTGCGACAGTTCGCGCGACTGGGCGAGCTGGGCAGCGCGGTGGCGGCGGCGGGAGGCCAGCCCACTCCCAACCCGCTCAACCTGTGATCGTGCCGAACCGAACCATAGTGTAATTTATTTTTCGAATTGTGTATATAATAATTTAGCGAAATATTAACTATATTTTTTATCGACGTTCTGACCGCTCGCTTTCGTGTCGGATCGACCTACATACTTCGATTTGATATAATACGAGAATACGTCGCACTCGTCTTCGTCGCGTCTCGCTACGAATAATCCAAAACAAAAATATTAAACAGTGTAATGCAAATGTACATAATTATTATCTTTAGGCTAAGCCAAGTAGTTGTTATTTTCGGTTATACTCATACATAACATAGACGTAGTCCATTATAATAACATTATTATGTCTTCACTGCATCCTGTTTCTCAAAACCAACTTAAAAAGAAAGGAGATTATGCATACGTCGCGTTTTTTTCATATAGGTACACCGATTTTATTTATAATTAATTTGAAAAAGAAGCCCGCTAGTAGGTCTTACAAAAAGAAGCCCGCTAGTAGGTCTTACAAAAACGAATGAGCAGACTGTTTTACTAATAGGAATTCACAAATAGATAAATACCTTGCAACTGTAAAACAATCCTATTGTAGACACCAAATGAAAACTGTATATCTGTATAAGATTTTTATTGAATGATGTTCACGAAGTTTTTTACAAACGGAATGAAAAAATGATTGAATTGAATCATGGTACAGTTCTATACTGACTAAATAAATTATTACCATATCTATTATATTGTTTTATTTTATTCATCTAAATCTATACTAATAATAATGCTAGAGAGTTTGTTTGTTTGAACGCGCTAATATCTGAACTACCGGTCGGATTTGATTTTTTTTTATCTTAGGGTCGGGTAACATTGATCGACGGCCTTTCGCATTTTGCCGATTGAAAAGGAGCATACTCGTACGTGCTGCTGCTCTCTTTTTGTATGGACAAACCGTCGATCGCCGCCGGAGCGCGTTTGTCGCCGCCGATGCGAAAGGATGCGTACGTCGTTCCATACTTTGCTCTCTTTTTTTAACCGACTTTAAAAAAGGAGGTTCTGTATTCGACCCGTATGTATGTATGTTTGTATGTCCGCGATTATCTCAAAAACTACTGAACCGATTTTGATAATTCTTTCATGAGTGTAATCTAAATACTTTCAGGAAGGTTTTAGTATATAATACATTAGGTAATTATTCTTATGTACGAAGTTATATGCATAAATGTACTGCATCTCTGGCATTTTTATGTGAATTTTGATGATTCTTCGAGTCGTGTCTTCAATGCACTAGTGTTAATTGAATTTGTGTGGGGTAGGTACAACTAAAAAGTGAAAAATAAAAACTTTTTTACAAAAAAAACAACCGACTTCAAAAAAAACACTACAAAGTGAAAAATAACTTTAATTTCGGAAGTCGGTGTCAAAAAACGAAAATGCTAAAGCAACGACACCGACATCCGAAATTAAAGTTATTTTTCACTTTGTAGTGTTTTTTTTGAAGTCGGTTGTTTTTTTTTTTTTTGTATGGACAAACCGTCGAACGCCATCAATAAATGTGTCCCGACCCTAAGTTATTGTAGTATTTAATACTTAATTATTTCTTGAGGAAGGCTATTGATCACGCTATGACCTTTAGGAGCAGAGCAAAAAGAAAAAAGTCCAAACGATCGCTAAGCTAAAACGAAGTGACAGCGCGGGCAGGTGATGCGATGCGACGGGGTGGCTTAGGGGGGAACATGAAATTTCACGCGGACGTAGTCGCGGGCAGAAGCTAGTAATAATACCTGGGTATATAAAAGGTCAAACAAAATGTATATTATTATTATTCTCTTTATTCACTTAAATACATATAAATTATATTTTTAAATATTAGAATATAAAAACATTTAAAAATATAAAAAATAGTAGCCCACCGGTATCGGGAACAGGGTCCAAGCTACCGGCGGTCAGGGCTCCAGAGAGAGGAACCTCCTGACAATGCGAGCCGTGTCCAGAAGTACTGCTCTCTGAATCAAGCCCTTGATCCAGCTGCCCAACGAGAGCCTCCTCAGGTGTTGGTCGAGGCTCTTGGCTATTAATCCATTGGCTGTAACGACTATCGGCACAATGATTGCTGAGTCAACATCCCACATGTCGACAACCTCGCGAGCCAAGTCAAGATACTTGATTTTGTTTAACATACCTGTAGTACGGCACCTCCGATTCCACAAGGCTGTATTTCAGAGCAAGTTGCTGATGGATTATCCTGGCTACAAGGTTGTGTCTATGCAAATATTCTCCGTTAACTAGACGAGAACACCTGGAGATAATATGCCTGATTGATTCTCCCGGCCGCGGTGGCATGCCCGGCAGATGTCAACCGTGCCGTCTTTCACAATAAATCTCCGGTAATTGTTCGTTATCACAACTTCGTCCATAATTGTATTTTTATTTATTTATTTTAATTGCACAAACAAAACCTTCGGTTTCTCCAAAGAGATCACCGCAACGTAGCCAAGCTACGGACGCTAGTAGGTCTACATCGGGTCCATGAAGGGCCCGGAAAAAGCGTCCGTGAAGCTCCTTACTCTGCCATACCTCTATGCGATCATTAGTGTCAAGCACTACTGGTTTGCGCCAGTTCTCTTTAGCCAAGGAGAGCGGGGTGAGGCTCTTGTCCACTATGACTACATCTCGATGCATCCCCACGTCGGTTTCTTGGAAGTATTCCCTGAGACTGCATATCTCGCGATTGTGGAGGGTCTTAGTGTTTAAAAACCCTCGACCTCCACACTTTCGCGGGATATACAACCTCATATCCGATGACCGTGGGTGATGCATTCGATTTGCAGTCAACAGTGTACGGACCCTCATAGGAGGGTCCGTACACTGTTGACTGAACCGAACTCGACGCCCTGGATAGCCAGGGCGTCGAGTTCGGTTTGAGTCCATTTGAGTATGCCAAAAGAGTACATCAAAACCGGCATGACCCAACCGTTGAAGGCGCGCACCTTGTTTCCGCCTGATAGAAGACTATTAAGTACTTTTTTCAGGCGGCCAAAGAAGCGCTCCTTCAACGATTGCTTCATGTCAGTAACATTGATGCCTAATGCTTCCGACATACCCAAATACTTATAGGTTTCGGATGCGGAGAGGGCTCTAAGGTTTGTAGAATCCGAGAGTTGAGTTCCCACGGATTTCACAATCTCCCCTCATTTTACATGCATGACCGCACATTTGTCCACACCAAATTCCATCCTTATGGCGTTACTGAAATTTTGAGTTACTTTCAGTAGCTCCATCAGTTGCAAATTGTTGGGGGCAAAGAGTTTTAGGTCATCCATGTAAAGGAGGTGCGATATAACCTGACCACCTCTCATGACCTCTCCTCAGCCGATAGCCTAGACCTGAATCCTCCAGCAGTGTGCTTAGAGGATTCAAGGCTAAGCAGAACCAAAGCGGGCTCAAACTATCACCCTGAAATATGCCTCGCTCGATCCTTATCGGTTCGCTATTCCTCTGAATATTTCGACATCCTGGATTGTGAAGGACCGTCCTCCATTGCCCCATACACGACATCAGGAAGGTGCGCAGAGTTGTATCTACTTTATACAACTCCAACACCCTCATGAGCCATGTATGTGGCACCGAGTCATAGGCCTTCTTATAATCTATCCAACATGTCGACAGATCCTTTCGGAAGCGACGAACCTGTTGGCTAATGGCCATATCAATGAGGAGTAGCTCCTTAGTACCGAAGGACCCATTCCTACATCCATTCTGAGAGGTAGACTATTATTATTATTATTTATTCATCAAGTAACATGGACTCATACAATTATTAGGCATACAATGTCAATAGCAATAATACACATACAATAAAAATATTTAAAAAAAATATAAAAAATTAAATTTAAAATAATATTAAATTAAATCACATTGCCCGGTCATAAGATAAAATAATCTATACTTATTGTTGCGCGCCACAATTGATGGCGACATTAGCTACCACTAGCGCCATCTAGTATCGAGTAGCAGAACTTATAATTATTCGGGTCCCTTCTAGAAACTTCGATGATAGAACTTTCCAGAACTATCGAAGTCTGGTCCGTCGGGTTCGGTATGTACTCGAACATTCTAGATGTTTCTACGGTAGAAGGTTCTGGAACTATCCGAGGCCTATATAAGGCCGGTGTGCCTGCGAGCCGGCATTCAGTCTTGGATAAGCGATACAAGCGAAAACATCGAAGCGATCTTCAAGTGCGACTTTCAAGTGATCTTGTAGTGCGATTGTGTTTTATTGTTAGTGTGTTAAAGTTGTAATTGCTGTTTTTAATTAAAGTGTCTATTTTTGGTTTTTAAATCGGCAGTTTTTATTGTCACGAACCCCAAGCTCGTAACAATTGGTGTCAGAAGCAAGGATTAAAATCATGCCGATTCTACCGAAGGACGACACGGAGGGTATCCGTACCCGGAGTCAACGCCAGCAAGAGACGGACCAGAGGCGATTCGGTGGAGCAACGCCACAGACGTCGGAGGGACAACTACCAATCACGGAGGCCGGCCCGTCCACAGCTGCTCCAGCATCATCAGCACCAGATTTTGCTGCTCTGATGATGATGCTGCAGGAGCAGTCTCGCCGTCAGGAGGAACAGGCCCGCCGACAGGAGGAACAGGCTCGTCGGTTGGAAGAACAGCTCCAGCGGGACAAGGAGGAACAGGCCCGCCGACAGGAGGAACAGGCTCGTCGGTTGGAAGAACAGCTCCAGCGGGACAAGGAGGAACAGGCCCGCCGACAGGAGGAACAGGCTCGTCGGCTGGAAGAACAGCTCCAGCAAGATAAGGAGGAACAGGCCCGCCGTCAGCAGGAGCAGTCCCACCGACAGGAAGAGCAGATGCTCCTTCTGAAGGAACTTCACGCTACCTTCGGGAAAGACATAAAGGAGGTGAAGGATAAGGTTGCTCAACACGACAACCGCCTGTTGGAAGCTGAAACCCGAATCGACCAAGTGAATAATCGGGTTGACAACGTGATGGCTGACGTGAAGAAAACCGTAATGGCTGACGTGAAGAAAACGCTGGATTACCTCAAACTTGAGGATGGAATCGCAGCCCCCGTCGTAGCTACAACACCTTCGCTACGGGGATTCAAAGTGCCACCGTTCGACGGAACTTCTTCCTGGTCGGCCTACAAGATTCAGTTTGAGGCTGTCATGAAGGCGAACGGGTGGAATAAGAGTCAGGCCATGACTGCCCTCACCCTAGGCCTGCGCGATCAGGCCTTAACTGTGCTGGAAGCTCTCAGCAAAGAAGTGACTTACGAGCAGCTCCTTGAGGCATTGGAAGCTCGGTATGGCGACGCTCACCTGGAACACGTGTTTCGTGCGCAGCTCAAGGATCGCGTGCAACGCAATAACGAAAACCTGCAGCAGTGGGCCCTTGAAGTTGAGAAGCTGGTTCGGAAAGCATACCAGTCTGTACCTGCGCTTATTGATGGGAATTTGGTGCAGGTATTTATCGACGGCATCCGTGACCTTGAAGTTAGAGCTGCTGTGAGGCTCGGTCACCACGGGACGCTTAAGGACGCCTTGGCCCATGCACTGGAGGTGGAAGCTGTGCGGCAGGATCATCGTTCCCATCGTGTCAGGGAGGTTGCAGCGGCTACAGTTCGCGACCGCAATAAAGGATACAGCCCTAGGTGCTACGGCTGTGGGGAAAGGGGCCACCTTCGATCCAGTTGCCCTAAGCGAACTGCAGAAAGAGAAGACCGAGCTCCAGAGGGTAGTGCGGCTAACAACACCGCCCAGCAACAGCAGCAGGGAAACGAGTAATAGCCAGGACTGCGGGGCGGGTGCTGGCTGATGCTCAAAGAGCCCCAAGGATTTCGATCACACAAACCCTTGACGGGAACAGCTTAATCATCAAGGGCGAGGTCAACGGAACGCCGTGTAAGTTGACCATAGATACTGGAGCCTCTCGTACGGTCGTCAGTTCCCAACTTCTAAGTCGGTTCCTTGTGGACTCCGCATACAACCGAGAACGCATTAATTTGATAACAGCCACCGGTCAGCGCATACCCGTCCATGGAGAGAAGAAGATGGAGTTGAAGCTAGGCAACAGAATCTACCTGCATAATGTCATCGTGGCTGATATAATGGACGATTGCATCTTGGGTCTTGACTTTATGAGGAAGAATTATTGCGAGATTGACGTCAAGCAAGGTGTTTTGAAATGTGGACAAGAGGAACTTTTTATGGAAGGGGCATTACCAGGGAATGTGTACAGCCTTAAAAAGATTGTTCTTCCGCCGAGATCAGAAACGATTGTGCCGGTTAGTCTTCCTCGGAATCCTGGGCAAACTAATCGTTGTGTACTCGTGGAAAGGGTAGACAATGACCTTCCATGGAAAGTGGCACGAACTTTGGTCAGAGCCACCGACATCTCAGGGGTACGTGTGCTGAACCTTTGTGATCAGGAACAGATTATAGAAAAAGGCACACTAGTTGGTACTTGCGAGGAAGTGGATTGGTTGCGTCGATGCCAACATCTAGCGACTGGGACCCTCAGCAAGGATGCACAAACGAAAGTGTCCACACTTTTAGAAGACTGCCGCAGCGCTCTGTCCCAAGATGAAATAGTCAAGGCTAAGAAGATGTTACTTAAGTACGCCGATGTTTTCTCGTCAAACGATGCTGACATCGGAAAGACTGGCTTAGTTCAACACAAAATAAACACAGGAGAAGAATTGCCTATCCGTCAGCGACCAAGGAGATTGCCGGTAGCACGTGAAAAGGAAGTGGAAACCATGATTGAAGGAATGGTGAAGGATGGTGTTATTGAACCTTCATCTAGTCCATGGTGTTCACCTGTAGTGCTGGTAAGGAAGAAGGACGGCAGCATGCGGTTTTGTGTTGACTATCGTCGTCTGAACGACGTTACGAAGAAGGACAGCTATCCTTTGCCAAGAATTGATGACACGCTGGACATGCTTACTGGAGTAAAGTGGTTTAGCACTCTAGACCTGAAAAGTGGCTACTGGCAAGTTGAAATCGATCCCAAGGACAAGGAGAAAACTGCGTTCTCGACAGGAAAGGGTCTTTGGCAATTTAAAGTTATGCCGTTTGGATTGTGCAATGCTCCGGCAACGTTTGAAAGGCTGATGGAACTTGTACTAACTGGGTTAATTGGCGATGCCTGTCTGGTCTACTTGGATGACATCATTATCGTAGGCCGTACGTTTGAAGAACATCTTCAAAACCTGGAACGCGTGCTCATGAAGATCCAGAGTGCCAACCTCAAGTTAAGTCCGAAGAAGTGTTCACTATTCAAACGACAAGTTAGCTTTTTGGGGTATGTAGTGTCGGAAGAAGGTATCCGCACGGATCCAGAGAAAATCGCCGCTGTCAAGGATTGGCCAGTTCCAAAAGATAAGACGCAGGTCAGAGCATTTTTGGGTTTGTGCTCTTATTATCGGCGATTTGTTAAGAACTTTGCGGATATAGCCAAACCCCTGCACAAGCTAACCGAGGAGAAGCGACATTTCTGCTGGGATGAAAGTTGCGACATCGCATTCCAGGAGTTGAAGGACCGACTGTGCAGAACACCTATTTTGGGGTACCCTGATGCAGGCAAGGAATTTATAGTTGACACAGACGCAAGTGACATAGGACTTGGCGGTGTGTTGTCTCAACGAAAGGGTGATCAAGAGGTTGTGATAGCGTACTTCAGCAAGTCGTTGTCAAAGCCGGAGAGGAACTATTGTGTCACGAGACGGGAATTGCTTGCTGTGGTAAAGTCATTGCAGCATTTTAGCAAATATCTTCTGGGGCGGAAATTCCACTTACGAACTGACCATGCTGCACTGAAATGGCTATTGCAGTTCAAAAATCCAGAAGGTCAAGTTGCGAGATGGATTGAACTACTGCAGGAATACGACTTCGTGGTCGAACATCGCAGCGGAAAATCTCATGGCAACGCGGATGCATTGTCAAGAAGACCTTGTCCTGAAGACTGCAAGCATTGTACTAGGCAAGAAAGTAAAGAAGTCGTACCTGTGAGGATGCTCAAGACAGACCTCAGCAACGAGTGGAAGGAAACCCTACAACGTGCCCAGCAGGAAGATTCAGACCTCAAGCCGATTCTCGAGTGGATAAAGGCCGGTGCACCTAAGCCCACGTGGAGCGACGTCTCAGCGATGAGTTCGATCACAAAAAGCTATTGGGCCCAATGGGACAGCTTGGTGATTCAGGAAGGAGTCCTGTGCCGTAAATGGGAAAATGCTCGAGGAGACAGCTGTCATTTTCAAATGGTTGTCCCTAAAGCTAAAGTACCTGATGTTCTACAGCTGTACCATAATGGTTGTTCAGGAGGCCATTTGGGAGTTAAACGGACCCTACTGAAGATACGAGAACGGTTTTACTGGGTCCACTGTCGTGACGATGTCGAGGACTGGTGTCGCAAATGTACAAGTTGTGCGGCTGTAAAGGGACCTCAGACGCGTAGTAGAGGTGCATTGAAATTATACAATGTTGGTGCACCATGGGAGAGGATAGCCCTGGATGTTGCAGGACCATTTCCGGAAAGTGAAAGTGGTAACAAGTATTTCATGGTTGTAATGGATTACTTCACTAAGTGGCCGGAAGTCTTCGCCATTCCAAACCAAGAAGCTTCAACAGTTGCAGATAAATTGGTTCATGAAGTCTTCTGCCGTTTTGGAGTACCTTTAGAGATTCACAGTGATCAAGGAAGGAATTTTGAGTCCCAAATATTCCAGGAAACTTGTCGAGTTATGGGTACTCATAAAACGAGAACAACTTCTTACCACCCACAATCGGATGGAATGGTGGAACGATTTAATCAGACATTGGAGAGATACCTGGCAAAAGTTGTGGAAAATCGGCAACGAGATTGGGATAAGCACATACAACCGTTCTTGTTGTCATATCGAAGTGCTGTTCACGAAAGTACATCGGTGACACCAGCTTTCGCAAACTTTGGAAGGGAATTACGGCTGCCTGCAGACCTGATCACCGGAATACCACCTGACGCCCCACGCAGTATAACCGATTATGCGAATGACTTGCGGAACAAAATGAATGACATCTATGAGCACGTCAGACAATCGGGCCAGCAAATGTCTGAGAAGATGAAAACCCGTTATGACCGCAAAATGAACAATAAAGGGTTCGACGAAGGATCACTAGTGTGGTTGCACAATCCAGTCCGCAGCAAAGGGAAATCTCCTAAGCTTCAAGCTAAATGGGACGGACCGTACCGGATTGTGACAAAGATCAATGACGTAACCTACCGGATACAGAAAGGTGCAAGAGGTACTCCTAAGATCGTCCATGTGGATCGACTGGCGCGTTATTATGGGGCCAATAATGCTCGGGACGAGCATGTCTTAGGAGGGGGCAGTGTTGCGCGCCACAATTGATGGCGACATTAGCTACCACTAGCGCCATCTAGTATCGAGTAGCAGAACTTATAATTATTCGGGTCCCTTCTAGAAACTTCGATGATAGAACTTTCCAGAACTATCGAAGTCTGGTCCGTCGGGTTCGGTATGTACTCGAACATTCTAGATGTTTCTACGGTAGAAGGTTCTGGAACTATCCGAGGCCTATATAAGGCCGGTGTGCCTGCGAGCCGGCATTCAGTCTTGGATAAGCGATACAAGCGAAAACATCGAAGCGATCTTCAAGTGCGACTTTCAAGTGATCTTGTAGTGCGATTGTGTTTTATTGTTAGTGTGTTAAAGTTGTAATTGCTGTTTTTAATTAAAGTGTCTATTTTTGGTTTTTAAATCGGCAGTTTTTATTGTCACGAACCCCAAGCTCGTAACATTATAATAAATCTGTAGAGAGGTCAATTCTGTACATGAAATATATTTTCAAAATAACTATCAGGGGGTGATTAGTGATTGATACTGATGCCAAAAATGCAATCAGTAAAATTTTTGTGTCTGTCTGTCTGTATGTTCCTTATAGAAACAAAAACTACTGGACGGATTTTAACGAAACTTGGTACAATTATTCTTCATACTCCTGGGCAGGTTATAGTATACTTTTCATCACGCTACAATCAATAGGAGCAGAGTAGTGAAGGGAAATGTTGGGAAAACGGGAGAAGTTACTCCATTTTTTAAGCTTCCGTCGCGTGTGCAGCCTTAATGGTTAAAGTTACATAGAAATCATGTATGACGGAAATATTCTACATAAAATTGTCTAAAAAATATCCCGCAACAGCATATGTCTATCTTTTATGGTTGACTCACAATAACACGTGTAACTCCTGATAGCTTAGCAGTTCGGCGCATTATGATTATATATGTTTACTCTTACGTTTGTAATACTCTCACTCATCCCTAATTTAAAAAAGTTAACATTATTACCTATTCAATAAAAAAAGAATCATAGAAATCGGTATAGAAACACCAAACTTATACATGAAATAAGCCATCGCGCATCGCCATCGTGAATACTGAATCACGCTATAAGGATTATTTTTGTGTAACGGTTGCCGCGCTCGACACGGGTCGCGGCGGCGGTAGGGTATAAAAAGGCGGGAGGTCCGAGAGCGAGCCAGACCCCCCCTCCCTAGCCCGATCTCCATGTACGACAAGCCTATCCCTTGGGGTAAGCAAGCAAAGTACCTAGGTGTCATCCTCGATCAAAACCTCACTTTCAAAGAGCACATAAAGACGGTTCGTTCGCGAGCCGCTTTCGCTCTCGGTAGGCTCCACTCCCTTCTCACTACCCGCAGCAAACTGTCACTAAAGTGCAAGTTGCGCCTCTACACCGCGGTCATCCGCCCCATCATGACTTATGCTTGCGTAGTCTTCGCACACGCCAAGCCCCGTCACCTGCATAGAATGCAGACCCTCCAAAACCGTCTCCTTAGAATGTTCACGGGAGCCCCCTTCTATGTCCGAAATCTGAATCTGCACCTAGATCTCAGAATCCCCACAGTTCAGCAATTCATGAAACGCCTTTCCAAGCGCTTCTTTGATAACGCTATAAAGCATCCCAATCCCCTGATTGCGGCGGCCTCCCGATACACTCCTTCCCGCATATGTAGGATTCGCCGACCTAGGCATGCTCTCACCATCCCCGACGACGCTATCACACTCCTCCAGGAGAGTAGTAAAGCCACCAGCACGCTCAAAAGACACATACACAAGACCCGTAAGCCGTCCTTCCGTCCTCGCCGTCGAGGACGCCCGTCGCGACGTCCCGTAACTTGTCCACCCCGACCCTTGCTCGAGCCAGCCCGCGCCGCTGAGCCTGTAGCTTTAAATTCGCCCCAAAATAATTCCGATCCAGCCTGTCCCTTGCTGCGCTCCCCCAGCGACGCCCTAAGCCGAGGTCCGTACCCCACAGGGGGTGCCCTTAGCGTGTAGTCGCTTAGTTTTAGTAAGTTTTTAAGCCCTGGCTGGAGGCCTTAATTTTGAGGCATCCACAGGCAAGCCCGGTTAAGCAGACGACAACCTCATAGGTTGAACTGCGAGATGCCATACTCAAAAAAAAAAAAAAAAAAAGAGCGAACCAGAGCGAGCTTCATTCAATATTTGGCTGTTGATGCGTTCAGAGCGTTCAACCTTATTGACATGGCAGACAATATTATTGATATTGAGAAACTGTGCTTATCAGCGCGACTTTTAGTCATTAAATAGTTTACTTGAATTTCTTTTGTTGTTATTTTGTAAAATAGGTATGAGTTGTTTTGGTAGTGTTTAAATATTCGTTCAAATTAAAAATTATTAAGCGTAGGTACTTTTATTAATTAAAGTAGTTATAAGTATTTATTTTTAAGTGAAGTAGGGATAGGGAGATAGTATTGCACAGACGTTTCAGCTTTATTTTCATTTCTTTTTTGTTGTGAGTTGTATATATTTCTGGTTATAATTCTATAAGAATATTTTAGTTTAAATTGTCACTGATTTTAAGTATAAGGTAGCTAAAGTTAGGACCACGTATTAATTGTTTTGGTAGTGTTTAAATATTCGTTCAAATTACAAATTATTAAGCGTAGGTACTTTTATTAATTAAAGTAGTTATAGGTATTTATTTTGAAATTTTACACAATGATTCCCTTTATGATGTAGACAAGGAATTAGGAAGGATTTTTTTAAATTCAACCCCTAACGGAGTTAAATAGGGGATGAAAGTTTGTATGAAAGTCCGTCAGTTTTAAAGTTAGGATCTTCATATTTTGTGTTTAGGCTGACGACTAAAAATTAATTTATATGTGTCTCAGCGTTTTTGATAATTCCAACCCCAAAGGGTTAAAAAGGGGGATGAAGTTGTGTATGAAAGTCCGTCAGTTTAAAAGTTAGGGTCTTCAAATTTTGTATTTAGGCTAAGGATTGAAAATTAATTTATACGTGTCTCAGCGTTTTTGATAATTTCTCCCCCAAAGGGTGATGAACGAACTGACTGAAATATCAACGCACAGTCTAAACCGCTGGTAGGACTAGGGACATGAGTTTTGGAGGTTGTGTTCTTTGTGCAGAGTAGGTATCGAATAAGAAGGGGTTTTTGGAAATTCAACCTTTAAGGGGGTGAAAAGGGGGATTTTGTTTGTATGAAAAATCTTATTTACTGAGTTAATAACCTTGAAACTTGGCACGAATACAAATCTAAGTAAATTATGAAGTTTGGAATTTTTCGTTTTTTCTAAAATACCCCCTAAAGAGGTAATGGGGGGGTGTTAAAATTTGTATGGAAGAATTTTAACGCCCTGTCCGATTAACTTGAAACTCAGTATTTATACTAAGGACTAAAAATAATTAATAACGTTTATCAGGGTTTTTCGAAAATCTACCCCTAACTGTATGAAAAGAGGTAGTTAATTTTAAAGGGGAGGATTTTACTGCGTGACTTGATTAGCTCGAAAATTGGTATAAATAAACTTTGAGTCAAGTTATGAACACATCTTAAACGATTTTTCAAAATTCTACCCCTGTGGGGGTGAAAAGCGGGGATAGTTTCTTTGAAAAATCTGATTCCTTTGTTCTATAAATTTAAAAATTGGCCCGAATACTTATTTATTTAAGTTAATTATAAAGATCATACCAACATACATTTTCGAAAATTTTAGAGGAAAGTACGAATTTCACGCGGACGAAGTCGCGGGCAGAAGCTAGTACAAAAATAAATAAGACAGAACAATTAAAATTTTCTGACCGGCATTCGAACAGCAACATGCCTGTCACAGCCATGCCGGATGTAAGGGTAGTCCAGCCTGTCGGCGATCATTGCCAAGATGGTGTTCGGGCTGGCCCGCACCCGGCGCACCAGGGACGCACGCCGCTTGCGCATAGAAGCGTGGAAACAGTCAGTGCGTGCCATCGCGAACATCCCTGATGCGCTACAGAAACGAGGCAGCCCCAACACCGCCCTAAACGCGTTGTTGTACTGGACACGGAGGGCACTGTATGCCCTTATATAAAACATTTTTACAAAAACAAAACAGCCGTCTTCCAAAAAAAAAAAAAAAAACACATAATCACATAATCAGCCTATAATGTTCCCACTGCTGGGACACAGACGCCTCCTCTCTGTGAGAGGGAGTGGGCAGTGCGGGTTGGTAGATGTCACATGTCTTCGAATTTTTGGTTCTAGGACATGCCGGTTTCCTCACGATGTTTTCCTTCACCGTTTTGAGAGCAGTGGTGATGAAATATTTTACACAAAGTAAAGCGCCTGTCTGGGTTCGAACCTACGACCTACAACTCGTAAGTCGCGATCGTTACCACTGGGCCACCACTGCTCCAAAAAAAAAACAATAAAGTGAAAAATTTAATTTCGGAAGTTGGTGTCCGCATTTTTGTTTTGTGACTCTGACTTCCGAAATTATAGTAGACTAGCTGACCAGGCGAACTTCGTAACGCCTCAGAATTAAATAATGTGACAAAGTTCAATAGACACGTGGCGCCATCTATTATCATAATAATTTCAGAATGAAAGGTACCCTAGTCCCTATGTCCGTTTCAGTATGCAAAATTTCAGGATAATCGGTTCAGTGCTTTAGGCGTGAAAATGTAACAAACAAACTTACGTTTGCATTTATAATATTAGTTAGGAAGTTAGGATTGTACAACTAGTGCATAAAAGAAGATTGACTAGGCCTGTATGATTTTGGGGTAAAAAGTATCATAGTTGTTAAATCCAGGTTATAAACTATCTGCATGCCTAATTTCATCCAAATTCTATAAGTAGGTACTATAATACTAGCTTGAATCATGCAAGCCTAGTACTTTTTGTTAGGTTACTGCTCAGAAATTATGCACAGACAGCACAGTGCAGTGTCTTGAACAGAATACCATCTTGTACGCATGCAAATTAAGTATAATCCTTTATCAAAGACTATATTAAATGTATTCCCGTTCGTCCCAGTGACAATATCAGTGGGACGAACGGGAATAATTTATAATTTTATTTCGAATTCCCATTGGTCCCACTAAATAATTTGAGTCTGGTTGACGGAAATCTGTGTCAACCACAGATCGACGGTCCCTACGTATAATCCCCTAACTGCAAAGGACAAATTTTACAGGAGAGCACTTTAAAGTTTTAAACACATGTAGTTCATGTTCTACTTGGGAAATGTCGTGTGTGTATTTAAAGCTCAATTTGCCAACTTTTATTAGTTTTTATTAAACTAGAAGATAGTTTAGGTTTGCCTGAATGTCACGGAACAAAAAAACACAACTCACGTATCTACACATAGGTGATTATACGTAGGGACCGTCGAGATATAGATATACCTAGATAACGCAAGAGCACCTACTTCGCGTGCCAAAATTGCACCAGTTTACGATCGAAAATCATAAGCCGCCACTTTCATGCTCAGTCCTGTGTACTGCTGGGTGGGTGAGCGTGAGCGAGAGAGCGCGAGCTTGTGACGTCATAGTAGGTAGTCAAAAAGTGGCACGCTTAGTTTTCATTTCGTGATACTACTTGCGTTATCTAGGTATCTGTGGTGTCAACTAATGACACCGACTTCCGAAATTAAAGTTATTTTTCAGTTTGTAGGTAGTGTTTTTTTGGAAGTCGGTTGTTACTTTTGTAGGGTTCCGTAGTTCTGACAAGGAACCCTTATAGTTTCGTCATGTCCGTCTGTCTGTCTGTCAGAGGTTTTGCTAAGAGACCGTTAGTACTAGAAAGCTGTAATTTTGTGGGAGTGTGTAATCAATTAAATAGGCCGACAAGGAAAATATTTTTTTTTTAGGGTAGTTCCCCTACAATGTGAAGTGGGGATGCATATTTTTATCGTTGAATAGGTCTTCTAAAAGACTTGGGGGTTTCTAAAATTATTTTTCGATTAAGTGCAAATTTTTGTTCCTTGAGGGCGTCCTCTAAAAGCAAAACTGCTGTCTTGTAAAATCTGGAAAAATTCACGATGATAGTGCATTTCATGAACTTTAAAGGAAAATTATAGCGGTTAAGGTAACTTTATTAGTTTAGCAGTAATAGTCGTTGAACTTGGGTGTTGGATAATTTTGTACCAAATACAAAATCCTTAGCATTAGGTAACCCTTTTAAGTGACTAAGATGAAGTAGTTGCTTGTTTATAACGGGTAAAGACTTGCATTGAAAAACAAAATCTATACTTATAATAAATCTGTAGAGAAGTCAATTCTGTACATGAAATATATTTTCAAAATAACTATCAGGGGGTGATTAGTGATCGATACTGATGCCAAAAATGCAATCAGTAAAATTTTTGTCTGTCTGTCTGTCTGTCTGTCTGTATGTTCCTTATAGAAACAAAAACTACTGGACGGATTTTAACGAAACTTGGTACAATTATTCTTCATACTCCTGGGCAGGTTATAGTATACTTTTCATCACGCTACAATCAATAGGAGCAGAGTAGTGAAGGGAAATGTTGGGAAAACGGGAGAAGTTACTCCATTTTTTAAGCTTCCGTCTCGTGTGCAGCCTTAATGGTTAAAGTTACATAGAAATCATGTATGACGGAAATATTCTACATAAAATTATCTAAAAAATATCCCGCAACAGCATATGTCTATCTTTTATGGTTGACTCACAATAACACGTGTAACTCCTGATAGCTTAGCAGTTCGGAGCATTCTGATTATATTTGTTTACTCTTACGTTTATAATACTCTCTCTCATCCCTAATTTAAAAAAGTGAACACTATTGAATTGAACTTGTTATTCTCTCTTCAACTCGGACAAAATGAACAAATGCACGGCATGTAAAACCTCAATATCAGCGGCGGATAAGGTAACGTGCTCAAAGAAACTCTGCGGTAACCACTATCATTTGCTGTGTGCTAACTTAACAGCGGATGCTTCTGCGACTACCCTTAAGTCCTGGAAATGCTCCAAATGCAACAAAGGACAATCTAACGAAATACCAGCTAAAACTACTGAACCAGAAGTGCAAGTAACAGAATGTAGTCAAACCCAAAATGTAACTATAAGGAAAGCGACTACATCATCGGGCCTGCCTCTGTGCAATCCCCCTGCAGGGTCAACGGAAGTGCTTGATGTTATACGCTTGGAGCTACCCATCATCATACGCGATATGTTAACACCGGAGTTTCACAAAATGCAAGCACAAATGGCTGAACTCGATAAATCGGTTAAGTTTATTAGCGCCCAATACGATGACGTCATGAAACAAATGGCAGCAAATAATGCTGAATTAAAAGCATTACGGGAAGAAAACCAGGCACTTCGTAACAACGCGCACAACGTCGAGACACGTCTTCGTCGGCTGGAGATTGAACAGGTGCGTCAGGACCAATGGGTTCGCCTACAAAACATTGAGATCTCTGGGTTACCCGAAAATAAGGAGGAGCAAACCGAGGATATAGTACTGAAGATCACTGAACACCTCGGAGTTCCTACTAAACGTGAGGACATCGAATTCGCCCACCGAGTCCAAATACAGCAGCATAACAACTCTAATCTACCAAGGAACATAGTCGCTAGACTCAAACAGCGCAGTACTAAGGATGCGATAGTGGCTGCAGCAAGGAAGCTACGTGGAATCAATCTGCATGACCTGGGTCTTCAGTCAGTAACAACACAAAAATCTAAGGTATACGTCAATGAACACCTCACCAAATACAATAAAAATTTGTTGAAACAATGCAAGCTCAAAGCTAATGAACTTAACTATAAATATATATGGACAAAAAACTGTCGAATCTATTTAAGAAGGGTAGATGGGTCTCAGCATATTCTTGTGCTATCAGAGGAAGACCTAAAAAACATTACTTAGTGATATATATTGTTATCTCATCTTGTTATCTTCTACTATTTTGTATCAGTATTAGTTTATCGAGTTCTGTTTTAACTATGCTGGTTACCACTTTGCATTTCTATTGTTATTATCACCGTTACAAAAACACCCACTTGTATACAACTCATTTCTATAGCATAATTAAGACCTTCACAAAACATTACCCACAACAAAGTGATTCATTAATAATAACACTCTTATGCTTCACACAACACAACACATACATACATACATACATACATCCAACATTCATTACCTTTAATCAAACTTTACTGTTGAAGTTATTTGGAGACCTATGTTTATTTGGTATACATAATTATCACAGTGTGTGCAGTCGTGTCATCGACTCGGACGCAGGTGTCACTATCTTATTTTATGAATCATTGCGGCAACTACTCATTAGCGATGGCCAAGTTTAATACTGATTACATACAATTTTTCTACCAAAACGTGCGGGGTTTGCGCACTAAAACTAATACTTTTTATGAGAACATACTATCATCAAATAGTGACATCTTAATGTTTACCGAGACCTGGCTTCACGACGGCATTCTAGACTCGGAGCTAAGTAATGACAGTTACGATTTATTTAGACGCGATCGCGGCTCGCTAGGCGGCGGGGTAATGATTGCTTGTGCTTCGCGGTTGCAAGCGCGCGCGCGGCTCGAGTGGGATCGACCTGACCTTGAATGTATTTGGGTCACTATTCCGTCGCGATCGCTCGCCATAAAGCGCAATCTGCACATCGCTACTGTTTACCTGCCGCCAGATCGCGTGATACCGGAACGTATTCAATTATTAACGCGACTGATGTCTGAGGTGGTTGATCAGAACCCTAACGATTATTTTCTCATATCGGGCGATTTCAACTTACCTTGTATTGACTGGACAAGTGGACAGCCTATGGTGCTGAAGAGGGGCGCCGTTGAAGTGCAAAACTCTGCGTATCACCTTATTAACACGACGCTGTACTGCGGTTTGAATCAATCTAACTTTTTCACCAACTCGCATAATCATACTCTCGATTTAATTTTTGCCAATTTCCCTAATACTATTATGGAGTCGAACTGTCCATTGGTACCGGAAGACGCGTTTCACCCTGCAATTTTTATTAACGCTGCAGATATTTTAATTCCTCCTTTGAAACACAAGTTATTTCAAAAACATATTTATAAGAAGGGAAACTATGAAGCCATTAACAACGAATTAATTAAGTATGACTGGGGATTAGTCTGTAGTAATGATAAACAACTTGAGCGTGTAATAGAAATGTTCTATTCGGTGATTAATACAATTATTGATAAATATGTACCAAAGGTCACCATTGGCGGCACCTATAGCTACCCTGTCTGGTATAGTCGAGCATTAATTAATGTTATTAAGGAAAAGTCTAAAACACACAAGCAATGGAAAAAATATAAAAACCCCCACGATTACGCAACTTTTTCTTTATTAAGGGATCGACAAAAACAGATGCAAGCGGAGTGTCATAAGAATTATTTATGCAGATCACAAGAGAATATAAAAACTTCTCCTAAATATTTCTGGGCGTACGTTAAAGCTAAGAAAAAGAACAAAAGTGGTTACCCTAAACACATGACGTATGATAATACTCAATTGACTAGTGAGGCCGAAATTTGTAACGCTTTTAATGACTTTTTCTATAAAAATTTTAGCAGCAGGCTCGGGACTTACACTCCTTTCTCGACTGACTGTGAAACATACGGCGACACCCTGCACAGCCTGACCATTGATAGTGCAAGGATCCTGAAACTCCTGGGGAATCTGGATACGTCAAAGGGTCCAGGTAGTGATACTATACCCCCTCTTTTCTTCGTTAAATGTGCCAAATCGCTCTCTTTACCAATCACTTATATTTTCAATAGATGTTTTCGTGAGGGATTCTGTCCAGTTATTTGGAAGACTGCGCACATTGTGCCCATTCATAAAAAAGGCTGCAAAAACTCCATAGAAAATTATCGTCCCATATCAATTCTGAATGTTATGGGAAAATTAATGGAGAAAATAATACACAATTTTATTTATCCTACCATATCTAAATTAATTCCGCAACAACAACACGGGTTTATTAAGGGACGGTCTACTAATACCAATTTGGCAGTATTTCTCGAAAATGTAGTTCGTGATATGGATGGTGGCGGGCAGGTTGACGTGATCTACACGGATTTCGAAAAAGCCTTCGACCGCGTGGATCACGACATCCTGCTGCGTAAGCTGCAAGAGCTTGGAATTCGCGGTAACTTGCTCAGATGGTTCGAGTCATACCTTAGGAATCGGTCTCAAATTGTTACATTGGGCGGGGCAAGGTCTAACTGCGTAACCATACCATCTGGTGTGCCACAGGGCTCAATTTTGGCACCTCTTTTATACTCTGCATACCTATACGATATAGGAGCGCATGTTCTTGATGCAAGGTTCCTGATGTATGCCGACGACACCAAGATTTTTATGACTATAAAAAATAAACATGACTGTGAGAAGCTACAAAATGACTTAAACAGATTATCTAATTACTATATTATCAATAGAATCAATGTGAACGTAGGCAAATGTCAGACTATAACTTTTACCAGGAAGCGAAATCCCATTAACTACAGCTATTATCTTAGTGGTGGCAATGTTGTGCGTTGCAATGTTATTAGGGATCTTGGTGTCGTCCTGGACTCAAAGCTTCTGTGTTCGGAGCATGTGTCCTGTATCGTCGGCAAGGCATACAAAAACCTAGGATTTATTATGCGTACATGTAAATTATTTACTGATATAAATTGCATCAAAGTACTTTATTTTGCGTACATACGCAGTATTTTAGAATACTGCAGTAATATCTGGAATCCGCATTACATGGTTTATATACAGCAATTAGAATCAATACAATCTAAATTTGTTAAGTATATTAACTATCGCACTGGATTCAAGTCTACAGATTATCTGCTATCATGCAAACATCATAATATGCTACCATTGGAGAACAGACGTATGATTCTGGACATGCTATTTCTTTATGGTATATGTAATGGGAGTATTGACAGTACCGTTTTAAATAATTTAGTTATAAGATTAAGTGCTCCGTCTCGACGGACTAGGCACACGCAGTTATTCAATGTACCGCATAGTGGTACAAACTACGCCCAAAATTCGGTTATTGGTAGGATGCTAAGTAATTTTAACAAAAGATTCTCTCATCTTGATATATTTAATACCAAAAAAGCTATATTCAGGAAACAATTGATAACGTCAGTATGTGATGAATTGACAAACAAACCTAAACTAAATTGAATTGTAGGTATAGAAGGTACACAAACAATCACCACATACCACTATAACATATTCACACACCCATTCGCAACTCCACATGCACACTCCTACACACTCACTCACACCGTACACTTAGCAATGCTCAGATGGTACTAGCAGTTCACGTCATTCCGTATTTCTGTTTCTGTTGCATGTATGTATAATTATTAAATTGTAAATCCGTAATTGGCTGTAAGACTAGCATAAATATCTTAAGTGAAAATTTCAAAGAGCTGTGGATTTTGTGATTAATAAATAAATAAATAAATAAATAAATAAATAAACATTATTACATATTCAATAAAAAAAGAATCATTGAAATCGGTATAGAAACACCAAACTTATACATGAAATAAGCCGCGCGTCGCACGTGAAGACTGAATCATGCTAAGTATAAGGATTATTTTTGTGTAACGGTTGCCGCGCTCGACACGGGTCGCGGCCGGCGGCGCGGGCGGTAGGGTACAAAAAGGCGGGAGGTCCGAGAGCGAGCTTCATTCATTCAATATTTGGCTGTTGATGCGTTCAGAGCGTTCGACCTTATTGACAGACAATAATTTTATTGATATTGAAAAACCGTGCTTATCAGCGCGACTTTTAGTCTTTAAATAGTTTATTTGAATTTCTTTTGTTGTTATTTTGTAAAATAGGTATGAGTTGTTTTGGTAGTAGTAAATTATTGAATGATAACCTTATTTAATGATAAATTATTGTCTCTGAAAGAAAAACGGTAATTTTGATAGAAAATTGTCAGTCCAGAAAAAAACAATTAAAAACAAAATTATGGTATAAACTTATTCTTAATATCTTGTATTATGGTAGGGGAGCCCAGAGGGTTTTTGAGCAAGCATATTCAGGGCGAGAAGTTGATAGCTGAGTAGGTCTGGCATGAGGAGAGAACACCGAAAATATATTTAAATAGTTTCTGATAGGAGACCCCTGGTCAGGAGACCACTTTCAGATTTCAAAAAAGGGCCGAAATTAAAGTGATCTTCAGAGGCGTTGGTTTTGGCATGATCGGGTCTGGCCTAACCCATAATGACTTAAATAGGTAAATCTGGCGGAGAAATTGTGGGCTTTCCCCAAATCTGACGACTTTGAAAACTCAGATTTGGGCCATTTCTAAAAGGATATTCAGGGCGAATGAAAGTTATTCTATGCAATAGTGTTACGTGTCCTGATAGTGAATATATATATATCTGACGGGATGATGGAGCCTTTTGGCAAATATGAGGAAATTTAATCAATTCAGAAAATTACCCAAAAGTGGCCATAATTTTACATTTATCCCTAAATCAAAGAACCTAGTAGCTTCGATTGCTGTTTGCATTGGAAGGTGACACGTTTGTGAAGATTTCTCCATATTCAGAAGTTTGAAAAAACTAAACACTTGAACGTAATGATTAAAAGTTAAGTAGCAAAATTAAAACATCGTCGGAGTACACCATAAACAAAGTTGATTATTTCAATATTTTACTATGACACCAATTAAACCAATTATTTCAATAACATCCTCATCTTATGGGCTATCTAACGAACTAGTAACGTTTTAAAAAATATTGAGAGATGCCCGTCAATTGTTTGATAAAACTGGCAAAGGTGGAAAGCCATACTTACTAAAATTAACGAAAACATTAAAGTAACGACTTGTTTACGGCGTAATACTTTTCTATTCGAGGTTTTATTGTAACTACGAACCTCTGCGCTCGATATCGTTACTGATATCGCCTCCAATTCTCAGTGATAGTTCGTAATGAGAGTTTTGTTAAATAAGTCCCAACACTTCTACTTAGGCCGCCAGCTGCTAGTTAACTATAGATTAAATGACAGATCATGAGATACAAATTTATTTCTAACCGATTTCTAAAAGAGAGAGGTTATTAGTTCGTCTGTATATACAGGATGAATGTTTCAAGTCATCATGTGGATGACCAAATCCGAAACTATAGGTAATACCGAAAAATTCTTAAAGGAGTCACGGGTTAGATTTTGACGAATACTAAAACTGCATCATTAAATTTTTGAAAAATCAATTGCTCTAGCCAGGAATCGAACTCGCAGATTTTGAATAAAAAAACACTGCCTGTTTTATTGCACCCTCCGACGGTGTCGTTAGTAAGGATCAAATTCTGGAAAGAAACGCCAAAGTAAAGGAAAGTGGAAATTTTTAAGATTAACTAAAATCAGATAAACAAATTGCTTAACTATGGTTTAACAATGAATTCAAATTATAATTTATTATATTAAAAACATAAGTTAACGGCCAAATAACTACTGCTATAGTGCAAACGAACAAATCACTTACATTCTAGATACTTAAAAACTGTTACTATCTTAAAATAATTACTTTTTGTTAAAATGCGCCCTTTACTGTACTTTGTCGTATATCATTTCTTTCCAGAATTTGATCCTTATTAGCAACACCATCGGGGAGTATACGACAAAGTAAAGTAAAGGACGCATTTTTAACAGAAAACAATTATTTTAAGATAGTAACAGTTTTTAAGTAGATATATAGAATGTAAGTGATTTGCTCGTTTGCACTGTAGCAGTAGTTATTTGGCCGTTAACTTATGTTTTTAATATAATAAATTATATTTTGAATTCATTGTTAAACCATAATTAATCAATTTGTTTATCTGATTTTAGTTAATCTTAAAAATGTCCACTTTCCTTTACTTTGGCGTGTATCATTTCTTTCCAGAATTTGATCCTTACTAACGACACCGTCGGAGGGTGCAATAAAACAGGCAGTGTTTTTTTTCTAAATCTACGAGTTCGATTCCTGGCTAGAGCAATTGATTTTTCAAAAATTTTATGATGCAGTTTTATTATTCGTCAAAATCGACCCCGTGACTCCTTTAAGAATTTTTCGGTATTACCTATAGTTTCGGATTTGGTCATCCACATGATGACTTGAAACATTCATCCTGTATATAATATACAGACGAACTAATGACCCCTCTTTTAGAAATCGGTTAGAAATAAATTTGTATCTCATGATCTAACATTTAATCTAGTTAACTAGCAGCTGGCAGCCTAAGCAGAAGTGTTGGGACTTATTTAACAAAACTCTCATAACGAACTATCACTGAGAATTGGAGGCGATATCAGTAACGATATCGAGCGCAGAGGTTCGTAGTTACAATAAAACCTCGAATAGAAAAGTATTACGACGTAAACAAGTCGTTACTTTAATGTTTTCGTTAATTTTAGTAAGTATGGCTTTCCACCTTTGCCAGTTTTATCAAACAATTGACGGGCATCTCTCAATATTTTCTAAAACGTTACTAGTTCGTTAGATAGCCCATAAGATGAGGATGTTTTTGAAATAATTGGTTTAATTGGTGTCATAGTAAAATATTGAAATAATCAACTTTGTTTATGGTGTACTCCGTCGATGTTTTAATTTTGCTACTTAACTTTTAATCATTACGTTCAAGTGTTTAGTTTTTTCAAACTTCTGAATATGGAGAAATCTTCACAAACGTGCCACCTTCCAATGCAAACAGCAATCGAAGCTACTAGGTTCTTTGATTTAGGGATAAATGCAAAATTATGGCCACTTTTGGGTAATTTTCTGAATTGATGAAATTTCCTCATATTTGCCAAAAGGCTCCATCATCCCGTCAGATATATATATATTCACTATCAGGACACGTAACACTATTGCATAGAATAACTTTCATTCGCCCTGAATATCCTTTTAGAAATGGCCCAAATCTGAGTTTTCAAAGTCGTCAGATTTGGGGAAAGCCCACAATTTCTCCGCCAGATTTACCTATTTAAGTCATTATGGGTTAGGCCAGACCCGATCATGCCAAAACCAACGCCTCTGAAGATCACTTTAATTTCGGCCCTTTTTTGAAATCTGAAAGTGGTCTCCTGACCAGGGGTCTCCTATCAGAAACTTTTTAAATATATTTTCGGTGTTCTCTTCTCGTGCCAGACCCACTCAGCTATCAACTTCTCGCCCTGAATATGCTTGCTCAAAAACCCTCTGGGCTCCCCTACCATTACCCCCCCTTGCCCTGATTTCGATAGATTTTCTGGACTGTTTTAATCCTACAATTTTCTATCAAAATTACCGTTTTTCTTTCAGAGCCAATAATTTATCACTAAATAAGGTTATCATTCAAAAATTTACCCTCATTGTAAAGATTATTAAATAAGCTCTTAGGCGATATATGTTTCGATTTGATACGTTCCATAATACCAAAAATATTAACCATTATACGTGCAAAAAAAAGCAAGTGGCTCGATTTATTTGCTCCCAAGTGTAGTTGTAGCAGTTTAGGATGATCTTTACCTTTTTTCAGCAATATTACTTTTAGCAAAAAGACCATGCATTAGAAGTTTAACACCTTTATTCTAAACTCAACGTTTTTATGTGGTTTTGATGAAGTCTCAGTGATACCATTGAATTTTACTTCAATAAAGTGAGCTTTTGAAAATAATCAAGGGAGATTGATTTTTTTAAAGTATAAAGTGTGGTTTTGTTCGAAACTCTCTATTTTAAATGAAAATTTATATAAGAAAAGAGGTGTTTTTGATAAGGTTTTACTTATTTGCTTTATTCAATTTAACATCATTTTGCACATCTACTAAAATAAAACATTTTTGTTTTAAATGGAAAAGTGAGGTTTTGTACTTCACCTCCTCAATTATAAACGTTAAGGCCCTGCGCAGAAACTAGAGTTTCGCAATTCGAAAATCGTAAAATGAAGCCAATTGTGATAGAAATGAAGCCAACTGATCAGAATCATTTGACGATTTGGCGTTCCGCAATTATTAGGCTGCTGCATACTTTCAGGAAGGTTTTAGTACATAATACATTAGGTAATTATTCCTATGTACGAAGTTATATGCATAAATGTACTGCATCTTCGGCATTTCTATGCGAATTTTAATGATTCTTCTAGTCGGTGTCTTCAATTCCTCAATGTACTAGTGGGAGTAGGTGCAACTAAAAAAATGAAAAATACAAATATACAAAAAAAAACAACCGACTTAAAAAAAAACACTACGTGATAAATAATTTTAATTTCGGAAGTCGGTGTCAAAAAACGAAAATGCGGAACCAACGACACCGACTTCCAAAATTATTTTTCATTCTTCTCCATACGAAAACTACCTTTTCTATTTTAATGTAATTTTTGACGTTCAAAAGTGCCTTTTCCGGGACCAACAGCATAACATGCTATCTGAGACACGAAAGCTTAAGCCATGGGTAGCGAAATAATTCTCCTTCTTGTGCTTTCTTCGAAGCAGCGTTTGCCTCTACTAATTAATAATGAGTCATGTACATTCACTAGGGTCCGTGCATCATATTTAAATCTTTATCTACATCCATGCTATACATTTCTGAAACAGTTAGCTTATTGCCAACATTAAAACAACCATTGTCATAGTAACCATAATATCATCCAAACGAGTGTTATAATCAAAGAGATTTAAGATAGGTACAATGTATTTGGTTATAATAATGTAGTACTAACATTATGCAACTCCTTTTCGTAAAAAAAAAAACCGACTTAAAAAAAAAAAACACTACAAAATGATAAATAACTTTAATTTCGGAAGTCGGTGTCGTTGGTTCCGCATTTTAGTTTTTTGGCACCGACTTCCGAAATTAAAGTTATTTTTCACTTTGTAGTGTTTTTTTTATAAGTCGGTAGTTTTTTTTTGTAAAAAGTTTTATTTTTCACTTTTTAAAACGAAAATGCAGAACTATCACGACATCGACTTCCGAAATTAAAGTTATTTATCTCTTTGTAGTGTTTTTTTTTTTGAAGTCGGTTGTTTTTTTTTTGTAGTGTTTCTTTTTTGAAGTCGGTTGTTTTTTTTTGTAAAAAAAAATATTTTTCATTTTTTAGTTGAAAAAAAAATAGTTATAACTAAGCAATTTTTTTGTATCGAGAAAAATTCATTGAATCGTGTTTGATTGAGTTTGATGGTCTGTACCGAAGTATATAATTGTACCATGGTCTGTACCAGACCCTTAAAATATCACCACACATTTCTGACACATGCTGTAATAAAGACATTGGTGAAAGTGCAATAAAGGTTAGGGATATTTCTTTTTAATATTTTATTTTCTTATTTTTGCTTGTTTGACATGGATAGGTACTACTTATCTATGACTAATATTTACAAAAACACAGATGTCAGTTGAAACATTTTCCTAGAAAACCAGCAAATATAAAAATAGTCTATGACATCCTCGTCGGCGGCCCTTTCACGTCGGGCACTCGTAGTGTAGAGTCGTACTATAACAATCTATACGTCGATTTGTAGCGATGAGTCCCACGCGCGAGCGTTCACTTGGCGCAGCGTCGAGCGCAGCGCCGCGCCCGGGCCCAGCGCCAGCGTCAGCGGGAACGACTCGCCGCGCGGCCGCGCGTACAGCGCCTGCAGCGTCTGCTCCCAGCGCACCGGTCGCGACACGTGGCGCGGCAGCTGGCGCCGCACGCCGGCCGCGTCGCGGTATGCGGCTGCGTCCACGCACGAGAACACCGCCAGGCGCGGCGCGCGCAGATCCACCGAACGCAGCGCCTCACGCAGCGCTGCTTCCGCGCGCGCCATCAGCGGCGTGTGGAATGCGCCTTCCACGCGCACGCGCGCCGAGCGCCGCACGCCGAACTCGCCGCCGCGCCGCTCCAGAAAGCACAGCGCCTGCGAACAGGAAGCTCGTCTGTCACTACGTCGGCGCCCGCCCCGCGTATCCCAGCGTCAACTGACCTCTTCGTCCCCGGCGACCACCTTGCAGGCCGGGTACAGATAGTTGGCCACCTGACACACAGGCGCCTGCACGCCGCGCTCGGCCGCGTGCTCGCGCGCGCGTAACAGCGCGAAGGGCAGGTTGGCGTCCGTGGCTAGCCACACGGTCAGCATGCCGCCGGGCCGCGCGGCCGCGGCGGCGCGCATGGCGGCGGCGCGCAGCTCCACGAGGCGCAGCGCGCGCTCCAGCGACAGCGCGTCGGCGAACACGAGTGCGGCGATCTCTCCGAGCGAGAAACCGGCGGCCGCGCGCACGCGCTCCAGCGCGCCCGGCCGCTCCTCGCGCACGCGCTCCAGCGCCGCCAGTGACGTCACCAGCACGGCAGTCTGGCAGCGGCGCGCCAGCTCGTCCTCGGGCCCCTCGGCGCACACGCGGGCCACGTCCCACCTGCGCCGGTCGGTTCGCCGTCGTTATCGAAAGGTGTTGACATCCCAGGCGACATCCTTTGTGAAATGTCGGACTGACCGACGTCCCGCAAAGGAGACCAAAATATCATTATACCCTTGTGGTCCATGAAATAGAGACACATGCAACCATGAAGGTTTCAAGACCTAAACTTTGAAATAATCTTTATTTATTTATATGTCGGAGCGAGTCGGAAATCACGACATTCGTTTGACTTTTCGGAACGCGAGCGCCATCTGGTGGCGCTGACAGAGTCTAGCCTGAGTTCGTGGCACAGAGTACTTTTTGATAGACTGGTTCGTGGGGGGTCAACGACAGGGCGACAGAATGATGTGGAGCTCGTTTGGACATGGGACATCGTACGGACAACATGTGCTCGTAAGCTGTCCCGCGTTCCGTGTCTGGTTGTGTCGTGTACCTGCAGTGTGTGATTGGTTTGTTCGTGAAATTATAATCTGATTTGAACTGTCAACGGTTTTTCTATTGCGCAATAACCAACCCTACCCACAATATGCCCACAGTAGTTAAAATGTGGCTGACAAAAGCGAGACACGCATGCCTCCTCCGTCATCAGAAGTGGGATTCGTGTTGGTTCAGGCGCAGAATGAGAACGCTTAAAGTGGGGGTGACCGTTGACTATATGAAAAACAAAGTGCAAACATGCGAGCGCTTGCTAAATAATTGGATCTGCCCAAGTTCGACCCAGACAGGGCGGATGCGGATGCGCGATCATGGTGCATATTGTTTTGAGCATGGGCTGTGTGCAGGGTACCTTTACCGAGCGATGCGTTTGTTGCGCCTGCCGCCATGTTTGAAAAAAAAAAACAGTTCGTCGGATCGCGTTCCCGTTAGAACACGCGGTAGGAGACGTGTGCAAACATAAAAGTGCACAACAGCTGATTTATGTTTTGCTGAGGTTTCGCTGCAGGGTGATCAACTTGTCGTGGCTGTCAATAGGGCGCACAAAGGAGCGGCATCAGCGTGGCTGTCGTAAGTAGCATACCGGGGACGTGGCGTGGGGCTGCCAGTGGCGTGGAGTGACTTTAGGAGTCGAGCTGGGCAGCCTCGCAGCCGTCAGTGAAACCCTTCGTGTGCTGTAAGTGAAGGAATCCGGGACGTATCGCGGCCCGGTGCGCGGGCGGTTGCAGTACAGGCGGATGGTGGAGCACATGCTGCGGGCAGCGTCGGCGGGTGGATGTTTGCGTCATATAACTACCCTCAGGCACGTTAGAAAATAAAGGTGAGCTGTATTGTTTTGTTAAAGATTGTGGTGCTGAATATTCGTTAGTAAAAGCGAGTTGTGCAGCCAAATTAAGTGGCAAACGAGTTTGTGTTTGTTGACTGGTATTTATCAAACACGTGTATTCAGCACTGAACAATTCTTATGACGTAGCGTTGCGATTAGCGAGCCACAACTTGAGATTTTATTACATTTCTACCCAACATTTTCTTGTAAAGTAATATTGTGATACAGGGTGGGCCATAAAGTTTGGTGGATTCGAAAAATTCATTAAAAAAAAAGAAAAAATAGTACAGTCTGTTATAGCAATTAGCTGACCCCTTAAAAATTAAACGAATTTGAACCTTCTGCTTGTTAGCAGTAAGCTTATCGAACTAGAACAGTTCAACGTCTACGATTAATAAAACAGCAGCCTAATTGCGGAACGCCAAATCGTCAAATGATTCTGATCAGTTGGCTTCATTTCTATCACAATTAGCTTCATTTTACGATTTTCGAATTGCGAAACTCTAGTTTCTGCGCAGGGCCTTAACGTTCATAATTGGTTTCATAATAATCTAGAGTTTCGCAATTCGAAAATCGTAAAATGAAGCCAATTGTGAATAGAAATGAAGCCAACTGATCAGAATCATTTGACGATTTGGCGTTCCGCAATTAGGCTGCAGTTATTCGAATTTGATATTTAACACGCAGTGTTAAGGTAGGTATGATCTTGCATATTGTTCTAACTTGTAATATATTATTGCTAATTTCAACGACAATCACCATGTTCGTGTGGTCTAGTGGTAGCTGCAGTGAGCTGACAAGAGCGTGGTTGCGAGTTCGAAACCAACATGTTTTCTGCTGCGCATTTTGTTTTATAATATTTTTTTTAAGTTATAAATAATAAATTATAACTTAGGCAACAAAAAAAAAAGCTGAACGAAAATAAAAAACGATAATGATGGTAAAAACGATTTTATTTTATAAAAAAAATTATTATAAGAATAACGTAAATGTATAACAGTTACTAATAACGTTGTTACATACTTCACAGAGTTTAATGTAGTGAATCAACATGTTATAATATTTAGAAATATATAGGTATGTATTTCTATTTCATAACAATAACATCACCACATTAAATATCGTTGAACTAAATAAAATAGCATTATACGTTGATGTTTTACCTACTAGGTATACTATATATCAATTTGTTTTGTAAGTATGTAGTTATGTTTAGTTATAAATAAGGTTTTGACAAAGACTTCTCGTCGGTAAATATGACAACATAATCTTCCCAATTAAAATTGAGATATTCTTGGGCAAAGCGGACCCTTGCTTGGCGATGTGCAGCAGTCAGTTAAATTTTACGTGCTGGCTTGTATTGTTTCAGTCCAGCAACATGCAAATGTTTTCTGACCGTCTGAACAGAAACATTATACTGCATTGAGTAGGCAAAAATGGGTGTTCAGTATGCCTTCTAACAATTGCTTGATGATGTTTTGACACAGGAGTAACATTGCAGGTTTTGGTTCAGGACGATCCTTTTGAATATTCCCTGTCTCTTCAAAACGTCTTAGCGACAGTCTGACTGTATTTCTCTGAAACAACACAATAAGCATAATTTTAATAACCCGGTAATCATAATTTTTCGAATAAGTTTGCAAAAATACCTTTAGATAAACCACATTAGACCTATAAATGATCTCATAATGAAACAGTTAATTTTCTATTATTCTATACTCACGTTTTTAAGCCAACTAACGAATTAAGGAAGTATAAAAAAGAATACACTTACCGCTATATTATGTTTCCTAGCAATCGCTTTAATACCAACATTCTCCTTATGCAAATACAATATTTTGTATTTTAAATAATCACTCAACTGAGACACGACGATTAAACTATCAAAACCGATAATAATAATTAATAAAAAGGCGTGGATTTTCGCAACTCAGTAAGGCAATATAAAAATGTTCGTGCGTATTCACTGCTATTTGTGCATAGAATGTCTTGTTCAATTTATTCTTCTACCCGATATTCCTAAAATCATTTCAATAGCAGTTTTTGTTGAATACTCATATTGACGTCGAACTACCCACTTATTGAAAAAGGTGAAACGTTTATCGTTTATCAACTTAATTGATATGCTTGTTCTTTACGATAATGCAAGAAATACTTACGAACAATTTATATATTGAAAACAAAATTAAACATGAGACTAGATTTGAACTCGCATCTTGCACGTCTCAGCCTTACGCATGAACCACGACACCAGATTAACTTGAGTAAGATAGATGAAATAAGGTATTAGTAGCAATGACACAAATTATCACAACATTAACCTAACCTTTAAGTCTTGCTGATTAAAAATGAAAATTGCGTAACAAATACCCATACATAGTAAATGACCTAACAACAACATCTTAAAGCTCAAATTTGCGTATCAAAATTATTTATTGTTTCTGTTCATCGAGTAGTGTTAGTCCGATTAACTCATACATATTGAATAACCTTTAATGTTATGAGAGGAGGGTGCAAAATCGAGTAATTTTTAGGGGGGTCAGCTAATTGCTATAACAGACTGTACACAAACAAATTTTTATTTTAATAAAAGAAAACATTTGGGAAATTTACTTTTTAAAAATAACATCATTAAGATGTGCACCATCGCGCTGCAAACACTCCTCGAATCTAGACCTTAGATTGTTGAAAACTCTCTGGCACATTGCGCGTGGAATGGCGGCCATTTCTTCTTGAATGTTGGTTTTCAACTGAGCAATTGTGGTTGGTTTATTGCGGTAAACTTTACTCTTCATGTATCCCCACAGAAAAAAGTCTGGTGGAATCAAATCTGGACTTCTAGGGGGCCACGCAATATCACCTCGTCGCGATATGAGTTTTCCTGCAAACATCTCGTTTACGACTGCTATTGATGCATCAGAGGTATGGCATGTCGCGCCATCTTGTTGAAACCATGTCGCACGATTGAAGGCTTCAAATTCTTGCAGTTGCGGAAAGAAAAAATCTCTTAACATGGCTGTGTATCGGTCAGAATTTACAGTAACAGATTGCCCTCGCTGATTCTCAAAGAAATAGGGGCCGATGATTCCGTGTGCTGAAATGGCCGCCCAAACGGTTACCTTCGGTGAATGCAGAGGCTTTTGATGTTTGGCACGTGCGTTTTCTGCAGCCCAGTAACGGCAATTTTGTTTATTCACGTGCCCATTCAAGTGGAAATGGGCTTCGTCAGAAAAAAGAATATTGTTCAAACTCCGAAAGCGCTCTAACATTGTTTCAACAAAAACTCGACGTAAGTTGAGGTCATTTGGCTTTAAATCCTGCACTAGCTGAATTTTGTACGGGAGGAATTTCAAATCTTTCGTTAAAATGCGCCGCAAAGATGTTCTGGATACAGCAAGCTCAGATGACCGCTTGCGAGTTGATAGACTTGGATCACGTTGTACGGAGGTTCTGACTTCGTTAATTGTTTCTTCTGTTCTGGTTGACCTTGGGCGTCCCGCAGGTTTCATGTTAAGAGTTGAACCAGTAGCCTCAAATTTTCTGACCCAAGACCTAATTACACTTTCACTGGGACACTGATTTAGGTCGTGCAATCTGAACTCAGAACGAAATAAACGACGAACAACAGTACACGAATCGCCATTTTTGTAATAATTTTTTACGCAGTACGCACGCTGTGCACCCGTGAAGCGCTCCATGGCTACTAAATTTCCGAGAATCAAGCTACTCATCCCCACCTCCCGCTCCCCGCTATCTCATACCGTTTCGACGCAATGGAGTTTTTAAAATCGTATAACTTTCTGGCCCACCCTGTAGTATGTGAAATATTAAACCTAGGCTTTTCGATTAACTTGGCAGCGTCAGAGTTTTTGTTACATAAAGTTTTTGGGTTGGCGATTTCGTGTTATTAGAAAACGGAGAGCAAAATCAAACTATCAGACTAAGTTAGATCGGAAGTTCAGAGGTTTTTTGAAGGTAGCGGAAGTTTTAATGGTGATTAACCGTACTTACAAGTATGCTCACGATCGTCGGTGAACGGAATGCAGCGAGGACTGGCGGAGAGACCGAGTGTTGCGACAGTCTACAGTCAAGCTCGGACAGTCTTGGAAAACGCTCAATACAAACGCACGTGTTTGTTTCCGACGCACGTGTGCGTTTCGGTTGTTAATCGCTAGTTTATTAAAGTTACTTTAAATTAAAATTATCTTTTCGTTCGAGTACCCACTGCAGTGCCCACACCTATCTAAGCTATGTCGGATCGTGAAAAAGACCCGATGTTTCACATCTCGGCCACCCAGTGATGCGACATATACGATGAATTTTTCAAGTGGGCGTGGATGGCCAAATCCTAAACTATGAGGACTAGCGAAAAGTACTCAAAGAAGCCGCGGGCTCGATTTTGATGAAAACTAAAACTGCATCATTGGATTTTTGAAAAATCAATATTTCTAGCCAGGAATCGTACCTGTTGATTTTGAAAAAAAAAGACGGGTTGCACTCCGGGAGTGCCGGCAGAAGTGAAAACTTGAATATTAACGTTGAAATAAATCAATTATTAATTGAATTAATATAACTAAGTTTTTTTTCACTATTTCTGCGTCACTTTTTTCATTAATCGATGCAGTTTGTTCAATTTCCATTTTTTGAAACACTTTATATACAAGAATTTTACGAATACACAGCAGTGTGGCTACTACACAGACGGTCGAGCCATCAGCTGTCCATCCATCCATCCATCCACGTCCACGTCCACGTCCGCGTCCACCATCACCGTCACCGTCACCGCCTCCTTCACCGCCACCGTCACCATCACCGTCACCTTCACCGTCACCTTCACCGTCACCGGCACCGTCACCGCCACCGTCACCGTCACCGTCCGTCCGTCCGTCCGTCCGTCCGTCCGTCCGTCCGTCCGTCCGTCCATCCATCCATCCATTATCGTGTCTCACTTGGTTTACTTCGGTTGGCGCCGCCGTAGAAAGAGAGGGGGGGGGGGGAATCTCTCCTGACGGTCACGTGTCCTGACGCGATGCCCTGACGCGAGTTTAACATTTTTTACCCATTACAAAAAGTGTGCAACGCCGCTAAAGAAGTTTTCACTTCAAAAATACATAGTGTATTATTACACCATTCGATAGTGTCGCTCTCGCTAATAAGGATCGAATTCTGGGAAGTAATGACATACGGCAAACTAAAGGAAAAAGCTAATTTTTAACAAAATACTTTTTTTATTTTTCTTATGTTACCTACCTCATCATCATCTGCCTAGCCTTTTCCCATGTTGCGATCGGCTTCCAGTCTGATGCAGCTGAATACCAGTATTTTACATGGAGCGAATGCCTATCTGACCTCCACAACCCAGTTACTGGGTAATACGATACCGATAATACGATATAATAGAAACGATATAATAGATACGGTAATACGATATAATAGAAATTTGAATTTAGAACATAATGTTATAAAGGTGACTGCGCTGCAGGTGTGTTAATAAAAATATTGAGCATCATTTCAAACAAGGTACGTACAGCTCAACACAACTAAGTTGTAGCATCGGCAAAATTCGTAAAACCGATCACATCCGAACTGAGTGCGCCTTCAAAATCACCAATCTGTATTACTGCTTTAGGAGAAAATTATCTTTATTCAAACTGAATAACTTGTAAAGTCATAAAACAAAACACATTCGTGAAATTGTTGCACAGATTTACATGAACTAGCTTGCAAAATAAATGATCACGTAAATAAAGTCTTTGTTTTTTTAGATTCGATTTGAAGGATACAAGGCTAGAACGATGAATAACACAAATCAAACTTTTAGAGATGTTTATTGTTCAAACTTCACTTCATAATATATTATTTAAATAATTTGTATCATTTTATTATTACATATAATTATGTAGCATGATAAATAAACATATGGAAAAGGTTCTAGTCGTATATATACCAACGAACGGCAACGGCTTTGAACGAATATCTGGTGTAGATATTATTAAAGTTGTTTATTATTATTCGAATGGTTGTACACCTTCGACATCCATACTTATATCCCCAGTCTCAATAGCTCCATTGTAGTCGTTAAACGATTCGTCGCTGTCTGATGATGAGTCATTTAAATTTATGATAAATTGATCAAAATATTCGTCTGTTCTATGCTCGTGTCGCATATGCTCTTTTTCGCATTTTATCGCGTGATCGACTACTTTTTCCCATTCAGATACGCCAATAGATTCGAATTTCTCCATTAATAGTTCTTTGACTTTCGTTTAGTGAATAGTCCCGGGAAATCCGGGAACCGAAAGTTTTTATGTTTTTATCTTGCCCTGTCATTTCGTCTTTCTCTTACTTTGTCCGTTTCAACACTTTCAACTCTACTACTACGTAGCAAGTGTATTCCACGCCAAATTAGAAATATTCTAAACGCGAAGTATCATTTCCCGAAAGTATCGAAAGTACCGGGAATCCCGCTTCCTTAGCCAGAAGGTCCCAAAAATCCCGGTTCTGCATTCCCTACTTTCGTTAGATTCATCGAGACCTTTTTAGAACTAACGTGGCCTTTCACTTGGGCCCAAATATTCTCGATTGGGTTAAAATCTGGATGATAAGGAGGTAACCGTAAAACAGAATGACCATGTTCTGCCATTATTTGGTCAATTGAGTATTTAATGTGTTCTGCTTTGTGGCGTTTAATTATTTCATATAATTCTGGTTTCAGCAGATTTGACGGAAAGGGTATGTTTTTAGATGTAAGCCATGATTGCATGATTGCTTTTAGAGAGTTGGAATTCGGTGCATTGTCTATCTTTGTGTTATGGTAAGAAGCGTTATCTACGACCACAACAGTGCTAGGTCGTAGATTCGGAATGAGATGTTGTTTTAACCATTTTTCGTAATTTTCTTTATTAATCTCGTGGTGATAATCGCCAGTACTTTGAGAAGATTTATAAACTAAGAGAGCGCCGGGTACAAAACCTCTTGAGCTGCCAGGGTGGACAATAATTAATCTTTCACCTTTTGATATCGGTTTTTTTAAGCCTTTCATAGAACTATCCATCCAACTACTTTCCTTTGTATGTGTGGCGTGTATGTAAGTCTCGTCAGTATAAACTATATCCCGACCTTCACTTCTGAACTTTTGTATCTGTCGAAGATACTTAATCCGCTGAAGTCTTACTTCATCTTTCTCGGCCAGTAAAGATCTATTATTTTCCATTTTCTTGAATTTGAAACCCAGTTCATGCAATATTCTGCGCAAAGTTTCTCGACTGCCTATTAAGTTTATGTCTTCCTTTAATTTGTTTAACAATGATTTTATTGTTGGTAACCTTTTTTCTGTGACATGAAAGTCATACATCTTCCTTCTAATGACATCATAATCAACATTATCTAAATTTGCTCGATTTTCTTTCTTTTTTCTGGACTTTTGAGGCGAACTAAAAGTTGCACGAGTGGAACCACGATTTGAACTAGTCCAAGTCAAGGCATTGTCATGCTCCTTCAAAACAGCACTTATTGTTTCTACGTGACACAACAGTTGCCTACGCAGTTCGCTCTTGAAGGTTTTGAAAGTGATCATTCCCAAAAACTATATTTTTAGACCCCGTGGACTCGAATCATAAATTGATAAACATTAAAAATGACTTCACGAATTTGGCTATCATACGGCTTATCACGTTTCAACGAAGTCATAATGAAAAAAAAAACACCAACAAAAGGGTGAATTGCCCAAGCAAAAAAATACACGGCAAACCTGAGAACGGTAGTGCAATGTGCTGATTATTAATTTTATATATTTTTTCTCAACAACGTAAGTATTTCTCTACCTTGGCAAAAAAAATCATTGGTATCTACCCTCTAATATACCCAAAAAAAAAATTACAAAGTGTTATTTTATCATCACGGTGACCTGTCCTGAACCCAATTCCGCTCATAACATACCTTCTCCTGCAAATACATTCGTAATATGGATTTAAATTGATTTTGTTATCATTAAATTATAATATATTCGATCAAATAAAACAATTTTTGTTTGTTTATCTTCTTTCTCATGGATTTGACAGGCAGTCAACTTTTGTCTGGAAAAAAGTTATCATTTCAGAGGACAGTAAGTTTTAGTAGAATAGCCACATCAACATTGCGTTGTTACGCCCCTTTCACCTTTTCTCACTCCGGATCAGTCCGGCTTAAGCTCTCGGCGCGAACGCACCGGTCCCAACGTCTTGCGGTTTCCCGCCAAAAAAGTAAGTTTATCATTTCAGTAATATGGGGACAAAAATAGTTTCATTTCGGTGGCTGTTATAACTCGTGCTAGATTTGTTTAATTTGTTTCAAAATTGTGTATTAAATTCGCAGTAAGTACTGTTTTGTTTGAGTAGTGTTCATATTTTTTAAATAATTTTTTTTCGGAGTTAAATGTAGAACTAACCTCTATTTTATCATCTCAGTGTTATCATTTCAGTGGATTCGGTGGACTGTTATACCAATTACAGTCCACCGGAATTAAAAGTATCTCCGAAATGATAAAAACATAAAGTTTTAGAGATCCTGGTGTCAAATACAAAGTCATAGTTTTGTAATGTACCTACTTTTACCTAGAGTGTCGATTAGATTATTTAGGTGTATTTGTTGTGTAATATTTGTGCTTAAGATATATAATATATACATATATCTATGTAGTTAGTACATGTTTACTATACTTTAGATACACATTTGTTCGGCTCAACGAAAATGTGATGAGTGTGTGGGTCACCACAGTGTAGATTATTATACCTACTAATTGTCAACAAAATAATTATTTCGAGGGTTTACCTTCAATATAAGTCACTTACCTTTATTTTTATATCATTTATTACGAGTAAATAACAATAATAAATAATATTTGATATAATTACAAAATTTCTTAATTTTACAAGATATAACAAATAAGTTAAAGAGCATTTAAACGTTATATGAAAAAAAAAGAGATATAATGTGATGAGAAATTGCCTGTGAGAGTGTTTGTCTGAGTCAATGCAAGAGAGCTAGTGTGTGAGCGCGTGGTGTATCTGAAGGTATAGTATTTTATAGGATCATAGTATAGTGTGTATGAATGTATGTCTGTGGATATGAGAAAGAAGAAAATTGAAAAGCGTGTATTTTGATTTTAGAATGCCGCGGCCTAAGCAACAGACTAGAGAAGAAAGGTTGGAAAAAAGGAGGTTGTATGAAAGAAGAAGAAAAGAGAGAATTAAGAGCAATGAAGTCTCACGCGAAGAGTTTTTGAGAAAAGACAGAGAAAGGTATGCCAGAAAAAAAGCAGCGGGATTAATTGTTTCAAGGCATCTAATGACCCCTAAAAAATTAAGAATCCTAAGAAGAAAAAACAAAATAAGTGCTGCTGCTTATTACCAAAGAAAAAAAAATAGAGCAGCTCCAGCTCCTATAGCGGCTCGTGCTAACCCTCTGGATGAGACAATTGGGGATCAAAGTGATGGTCCTGGACTAAGCACTTCCTGTCACAGTTCCTTCTTGCCTACTTTACGGCGCAGCTTACGATTGAACAGCAATAGTATTAGTACGAATATCCAAATCCAACGTTCTAATACTACAGAAGCTAGAAGCTTTCATCGGGTATACACAAGCAGTCCACGACAAACCCTGCTATCAACGCATCAAAATTTTGTTAATTTTGACTATAGCAATCCTGGTCCAAGCACTTCTCGTCAAGGGAATCCATCTTCGGCTCGGCGCTGCTTGCCGATGAATAGCGATAGTACAATTGGTTCCAATATTCAACATCATATTGATGACAATGTAGTAACTGGCACTCATTGTGTACAACCAAGTGGCGTACAACGAATAACATGTCCATCAAATCTAAGTAGTATCGAGTCAACATTATGCCCCAACAGCCCTGTTTCAGACTCGTCAATTACATCTGTAGAATTCAAGCGAGGACTTAAAGACAAATTTCGAAAATATCAAAAAACTAAAACTAAGCTAATAACAGAATTACAAAACAAATTATTACAGGTCACTAAGGAAAAAGAAATGTTCAAAAAAAGGTGTAACAGACTACAAAGCAATTATATGATTTTGAAGAAAAGTACCCAAAAAGGAGAAAAACCAGCAGTAGAAGTCATAAAACCTGATGAAAAAAAAAATCGAATTCTCAGGAGGGTGGTGAAATTTTTAGAAGATGATGAAAATTCAACACTGTGTCCTGGAAAAAATGACACCATATCTAGACATGGATTAAAAAAACAAAAAAGACTATTGACAGACACACTTAAAAATTTACACTTGAAATATTTGGGATCAGGAGAACCACCGATAAGCTATTCAACATTTTCAAGAATGAAGCCTTTCTGGGTCACTCAACCAAATGTGAATGCACGAAATACATGCCTATGTGAAAAGCACGAAAATATGAAACTTTTGATTGAATCTATGAAAAGAAACCGCCTTATCAAAGAAAATACAATATCCGACGTTTTAAGTAGCCTATGTTGTAGTAAAGATAACATCGATTGTCTGCAAAGAATATGCTCAAGTTGTAAAAATAGACACATTGATTATCAAGAGTTTAATAATGAAGTGAACATAGCGTATTGGGGTTGGGAGAAGAATAAAAGCATATATGTCAAAAATAATGTAGAAAAATCTGCTATTAAAGTTGAAAAAGTAAGGCGTTGGGTGAAACCACTAGATTTAATAAAAAAATTCGAAGATAGCCTGAAACCATTCCTTAAACATTGCGTCAATAATAAAAATCAAAATCAAGCTTTCAAAACGTTAAAAGAAAATATGACTACGGAAGACTGTATTATACAAATTGATTTCAGTGAAAATTATAATGCCAAATATGGATCCGAAATTCAATCCCTTCATTTTGGTGGTAGCAGACAACAGTTCACTTTGCATACTGTCGTAATATATTTCAAACTCGACAACGAAACTTGCAAAACTCAGTCATTTTGTACTGTAAGTACCTCTTTAAGGCATGATGCTGCTGCAGTATGGGCACACCTCATTCCTGTTTTGCAAGAAATTGAGATAACTGCTCCTCTGGTTCGTAAACTTTACGTTATTTCTGACTCACCATCTGCGCAATACAGGAATAAAAATATATTATATATAATAACTCAGTTATCCTCCTATTGTCCGATGCTGACCCACATAATTTGGAACTATTGTGAGTGTGGTCATGGAAAAAGCGCAGCAGATGGAGTGGGTGGAGTATTAAAGAGAACGCTAGATAAACAAGTCTCATATCAACATGATATTACCAATATTGAATCGCTGGTACAAAACCTACAGTGTTATGTTAAAGGTGTGAAAATTGAAACAGTTGAAGATTATCAGGTGACAGAAAAAGATTGGCTCTTGCCCAAAGACTTAAAGACTTTTCCGGGAACTATGAAAGTTCACCAAGTTGTTTGGTCTAAAGAGTCAGGAAACCGTTTGGCACTTCGACATCTGTCCTGTATTGAAAGAGAATGCCTAAATAAAACTATTAGGTGCCCTCACGGCAAGCATTTAGGTTTTCATGACTTCACTGGGATTCAATCAACGAATTTTGCAAATAATACAAATATAGCACATCTGCGTCCAATTCAACTGTCAGAAAAATTAGTACTACGTCCCAAGCCATTCAATGAAAATAATCTTTCCAAAAAATTACAAAGGAATAGTTTCATACATGAACCACACACACACTCAATCACAAACATTGAAATATCAATTATTAAGCCCTCAACATCCCATTCCTTTGATGGAATGAATAATCAAAAAGGAGAGAATGAGCAGGAATCATCGATAATACCCAAATCATTGCTCGAAAAATATGAAAACTTCAATGAATTTAGCACTCCATCGTGTTCATTTTTTGAAAACAATGATACTGAAATTATTGAAAAGTATGAACGGACAAGAAATATTGACAGCGAAGAAGAAATCATGATTACAGCCAAGAAGAGAAAAGAAAGAAGATTATCTTCGTCTTCGTCCAGTTCTGATTTGAATATTTTTTGATTTTTGTTATTGTATATTTAGTTTTTTAAATATTTGCTGTCATTTAATGGCATGACTTGTTTTAGGTAGGAAGTTAAACTTATTAAAGAAGACTGATGACTATAATAATTATAGTAAAGACGTGCTGTGGTGTGATAATTAAAGAAGATTTGTTTATTAGGTACATATCTAAATTAAAAACCTATATTTATAGTCATGAAAAGAGGCTGATTAGTGAATTTGAGAAATAATTGTGTGATTTAAAGTGACATGATGAAAAATTAATCTTTAAGCTACATACTTGAACCTACTCGTAAATACGTACCCAGAAAGACTGTTTTATTGGAATAACTATAATTCGCATTAGGTATAAGAATTACTTATACATAATTGCGAATTATAGTTATAGGTAGAACAAAACTTTGTTGTTTTTTGTTCTATTTAGATATGTTCGTTTCTCTATTGTTGTAGTAATTTAAGAATAAAGTGATCTCAATCTCAGGTTTCTGTTATGTTTCATACGTTTATGTAAAAGGATTAAAAGTACTAAGCTATTACTACTAAGATATTTTTATAATGTTTCTTATTCATTTATTGTATTTTAAAAATATAAGAGTTGATTTAATTTTAGAAGTTTTACTGATATACCTGTAGAAACACTATTCTCCTCTCGTTACCAATTTAACTAAATTATACCTAGCATTTTTCTCTTAGTGCAATAGGTAGACATTAGGTATTACTATTAATGGCATAACTTACAAATGCAACCATCATATTAATCAGAAACTTTAAGCTTTCTAATCGCGATACGTTGATTCTTTTGAAAATATATCAAGTAAATTAGTATTAGTACATAAACAAGCAAAAATATTTATTTAAGGTTACCAGCATTTACGATAAAGTTTTCCAACATTTTCACACAACAACAACCACAAAAATTACCAAAGGTTATAAAAGTAAAGAAACTATTCATTCATATCATAATAAACATTACATTACATTAATATCATTCTTTGAGGTTATTGTAACCTCAAAGAATGATATATGTAATAATACTAACTGTAATATCTGTATATTAATGATGATATTAAAAAAACTGTGTACTGTCCTGTCTCAGTGTTTATCTAAAATTTGTGGAAATCAAACCTAACAAAGTACGGAACCCTGGCTGGGGGCACGGTTGTTCTTAGCTGTATCATTTCGGTGGATTTATCATTTCGGTGGTAATTTTTATCATTTCGGTGGACACTTTTAATTTCAGTGGACTCTTAAAACTTTATCCTTAAATATTTATGTAAGTTTTGATAATATTTGATGTCCACTCACGCACAATGTTATAAAATAGACTAAAGTATTATTTGTCACTAAAAATATATAGATTGCATTGAAATAAAAAAATCCCACCGAAATGATACATAAAAATCTCTTGTTGAAATTCACCCAAAAATTATATTATTCACTTTCCCATTAAATTGTCACGAAGTGTACGGAATGATTCACTCACGTGCATTCTCAACGCTGTCTGGGGTTGAACTGAGGCGGGAATATATATCGCGAATAGCGTTGAATGGCGCGATAGTGAGCGATTTCTATTGGTTGTGTAAATCGGAAGTGATCGGTTTTACGGACTTTTACGATGCTACACATAAGATGTGTCCTACTGTAATGTAAGTATGAATACTGTTACGCGCCACACTTGATGGCGACATTAGCTACTACTAGCGCCATCTAGTATCGAGTAGCAGAACTAATAATTATTCGGGTCCCTTCTAGAAACTTCGATGCTAGAACTTTCCAGAACTATCGACGCCTGGTCGGTCATTATCGGCATGTACTCGAACATTCTAGATGTTTCTACGGTAGAAGGTTCTGGAACTATCCGAGGCCTATATAAGGCTGGTGTGCCTGCGAGCCGCGAATCAGTGTTGGATAAGCGATACAAGCGATAACATCGAAGCGATCTTCAAGTGCGACTCTCAAGTGATTAGTAGTGCGATTGTGATTTATAATTAGTGTGTTAAAGTTGTAATTGCTGTTTCTAATTAAAGTGTCTATTTTTGGTTATTAAATCGGCAGTTTTTATTGTCACGAACCCCAAGCTCGTAACAATACTTTAAAATAAGAAGAAGTTTATTAAAATTCAACATTTTCCTTAAGTTTGCCGTATGTCATTACTTCCTAGAATTTGATCCTTATAAGGAACACTATCGAATGGTGTAATAATATTTATTTTTCATATACAACGTGTAACGTTAAATGCGCAAAACCTGAAAATAGTTTGATCAGAATAACGAGCAGAATAAATTGAACCACTTTTTAAAATAGGTCACATTTTTCAAAAAAATCTTCATTAAAAACGTTGCCGTGTCTATTTATTAATAGGTCAAGCCATCACATACGCAAACCCGCCAAAATAGGTAAACAAACACAAGTTGTTGTCGACCAATTTAAATTTTTTCATACGCAGGATAATAATAGCTCTTATTTCAATGCTAATACGAATCTTCCGTACAGTAAGTACCATGAATAAGACAATTTGAAGTAAACAATAATGCTATCTATCTTTTTTTAACTTAAACTTAACCTAAGGGTTAGAAAGAGAAATGACGATCTGCACGGGAGCGGGGCGAGGCGTGTGAAATACGTGACAGTGGCCAATTGGCCATGTTTACTTCAGTCTGAGCGGCGCCGGCACGTGCGTCACAGGTGTAATTGTTCTATCCCCCGGCGAGGCGGCGCGTGCGCGCGAATTTCGCGACTATGGCGTTTTTGTACACAAACATTCAATATTGTGAAATGGTGAGAATGTTGGCGCGTTGTAATGACAACGTTAATTTGGCCAAAGCCTGGAAAAGTGTGATGGAAACATTTAAATCCCTGTTCAAAGATAACCTAAGTTTTTTAGGAGAGTAGATAGTAAATAATAATTTCAGCGCGGCGCGAAGCGGCCCGGTGACGACTCCTCCCTCAATAGAGCGTCGTCGTCGCAGACGCAAGAAACGATTAGAATTACCAGTAAAACTAAAACAGCACATAAAACCTTTACAGTTTTTTTAATGATTTTTTTTTTCTGAAATAGTTCAATTGAATTAAAAATCAGTTGGGGTGTCTGAGGTTTTGCGCATTTAACGTTACACGTTGTATACAGGGTGAACTTTCCAAGTGGGCGTGGATGGCCAAATCTTAAACTATGAGGAATAGCGAAAAGTACTGAAAGGAGTCGCGGGCTCGATTTTGATGAAAACTAAAACTGCATCATTGGATTTTTGAAAAATCAATTTTTCTAGCCAGGAATCGAACCTGTTGATTTTGAAAAAAAAACACATACTGTATTATTACTCCATTCGATAGTGTCCCTAATTAGGATCAATTTCTGGGAAGTAATGACATACGGCAAACTTAAGGAAAATGTTGAATTTTAATAAACTGCTTCTTATTTTAGAGTATTCATACATACATTACGTACCTTGTTCGAAATGATGCTCAATATTTTTATTAACACACCCACAGCGCAGTCACCTTCACAACATTAGGTTCTGAATTCAAATTTCTATTACGATCTTTGGAAAATATTCTAATGGAATCAATAATATTGTAATGCTGAATGCAGTACAATCCTTGAGACGTCGAATCCAGCTATGTATTGAAAACAATGGTCATCATTTTGAACAATTAATCAGTTAAGGTTTAGTAGGTAGGTAACATAACCCGGACCCGGCTAAATAATAACAGCCGCACAGGTCAATCCATCAGGTTAAGCTACGCTTGCCGCGGTTGGTCTGTGGATGGGTGACCATCTTTACATACCGAGGTATTCAGCTGCATCCGGTTAGAATGGAAGCCAACCCCAACATAGTTGGGAAAAGGCTAGGCAGATGATGATGGATGAGGTAGGTAACATAAGAAAAAAAATATATATTGTTAAAAATGAGCTCTTTCCTTTAGTTTGCCGTATGTCATTACTTCCCAGAATTCGATCCTTATTAGCGACACTATCGAATGGTGTAATAATACAGCCTGTGTTTTTTTTTTCAAAATCAATAGGTTCGATTCCTGGCTAGAAATATTGATTTTTCAAAAATCCAATGATGCAGTTTTCATCAAAATCGAGCCCGCGACTCCTTTGAGTACTTTTCGCTATTCCTCATAGTTTAGAATTTGGCCATCCACGCCCACTTGGAAAATTCACCATGTATATTATTCATCATCTGCCAAGCCTTTTCCCAACTATGTTGGGGTCGGCTTCTAGTCTAACCGGATGCAGCTGAATATCAGTATTTTACCTCCACCTTGGTAAGACTGGTTGTCAGACTTTGGCCTTCTGTCTGTTTACTCGTAACAACTATCAAAGATCTACGAATGACAGCTGGGACCAACAGCTATACATGCTTTCCGAGACACGGAGCCCCCTCCATGCCTCGCAAAGCGTACCACAAGGAACGGAAGGAAGTTCCGTACCACAAGAAAAAAAACCGCAAAAAAATCACGTCTGTGTGGCCCCCCTTAAATACATAATACATAATCAGCCTATAACGTTCCCACTGCTGGGACACAGGCCTCCTCCCTGTGAGAGGGAGTGGGCCGTAATCCACCACGCGGGCCTAGTGCGGGTTGGTGGATGTAACCCCCTTAAATATTTATTTCAATTTAATTATTTATTTTTAAAGTGAATATACAACTAAACATTCTGTGAATATTTCAAGCGTCTACCTGTTGCCGTTATTAATATCGAGCAAAAAAAATCACGTTTGTTGTATGGGAGCCCGCCTTAAATATTTATTTTATTCTGTTTTTGTTGTTATAGTGGCAACAGAAACAAATCATCTGTGAAAATTTCAACTGCTATCACGGTTCATAAGATACAAGCCTGGTGACAGACAGACAGACAGACGGATAGTGGAGTCTTAGTTATAGGGTCTCATTTTTACCCTGTGGGTATGGAACCCTAAAAAAAGAAAAAAAAACATTTTATATTTAGATGTATAATAATGAAATGTCAAAGTGCCCTGGGGATAATTCAAAAGTCGAAAAAATAAAAACTTTTTTACAAAAAAAACAACCGACTTCAAAAAAAAAACACTACAAAGTGAAAAATAACTTTAATTTCGGTAGTCGGTGTCGTTGGTTCCGCATTTTCGTTTTTTGACACCGACTTCCGAAATTAAAGTTATTTTTCACTTTGTAGTGTTTTTTTTTTGAAGTCGGTTGTTTTTTTTGTAAAAAAGTTTTTATTTTTCACTTTTTAGTTGTACCTATCCCACATAAATTCAATTAACACTAGTGCATTGAAGACACGACTCGAAGAATCATCAAAATTCCCATAGAAATGCCGGAGATGCAGTACATTTATGCATGTAACTTCGTACATAAGAATAATTACCTAATGTTTTATATACTAAAACCTTCCTGAAAGTATGTAGATCACACTAATGAAAGATTTGTCAAAATCGGTTCAGTAGTTTTTGAGATAATCGCGGACATACAAACATACATACATACATACATACATACATACATACATACATACGGATCGAATACAGAACCTCCTTTTTTAAAGTCGGTTAAAAATAAGAACCACCCTAGCCTATACATGAGTGAAGTATGTATGATGTGTGCACACTTGGAATGAATTCAATTAATATTTTAATTACTTTCGCCACCACATGTGTTATCAGTACATGTGTTAAAAACTGATTAATGAAAACTAGTTTAGTAATGTTTGAGGAGGGGAGGGGCTCGTGGCTAAATAACAGCCGCACAGTTTGATTGATCAGGTTAAGCTATGCTTGCCGCGTTTGGTCCGTAATGTGTGACCATATATATATATACCGAGACCATTCCGTGCCTCAGAAAGCACGTTAAGTGATTGGTCCTGGCTGTCATTTGTGGATCTTTGACAGTTGTTACAGGTTACAGTTGTTATGGGTAGGCAGAAGCCTGAAAGTCTGACAACCAATCTTACCAAGGGGTATCATATTACCCAGTAACTGGGTTGTGGAGGTCAGATAGAAAGTCGCTCCTTGTAAAATACTGGTATTAAGCTGCATCCGGTTAGACTAGAAGCCCGCCCCAACATAGTTGGAAAAGGCAGGCAGATGATGAGTTGATTTATTCCGGTCTGATCCCCTGTTTAGTAATGTTTGATAAAATCACTAGTCAGTTGAGTTCATTACCCAACTACACTGGAGGCCAACTCGTACAGCTGCTTGGCGGCAGGAATGCCCTGCAGCGCGCGGCCCATGCCCAGCTGCTGCGCGCCCTGCCCCGGGAACAGCAGCACCGTGGTGTCGCGCGGCTCCACGCGCGGCGCGTCGCGCTGTCGCGCATGCGCGCGCGCCGCGTACGGCTGCGTTGCCCAGCGCAGCTCGGGCTCCGCCGCCTCCGTCGAGGCTTCCCCGAACGAACTAGCATCGTCTAACAGTCGGCGGAGCGGAGTCTTGTCCTTTGCGCCGTTTGCTTGTGATCCCTTGGAACAAGATCGCGCTAACACCCGCGGCGAGTAGACATCACGGAACACCCGAGTGATACGCTGCATTGATCTAAAATCTAAACACCTCAAATTTCTACAACAGCAATATCAAGTTGGAGATTAGGATTGAATAATGTGCAATATTACACTGTTTTTATTTACCAAAAAATGTAAAACCACAATTTATTTGTACGAAGTAGTAAAGAAAGAGAGCTTTCGGCTGGTTTTTATACTTACTGAAGAGGTTACACTTAAAGTAATCAATGTAGCAGAAAAGTATAAAAGAACCTGTGTAATATAATGTTTATTTGAAGCTTATGAGAGTTACAAACTTATTCGAGGTTATATTTATATGTTGTTTACACATTTTTGGGCATTGACTGACTGTTGACTGACACAACTGATGAACTGACCTCTATTATTCAATATACTCTGTGGAACTGACTGCACTATGCTCAGCAATGCACAGTACCAGTATGACATTGACAGTTGGCCGTAGTTTAAAATAGTAGTCTATGGTTGGCCGCATTCCGAATTAGCTGTAATCGCGCACAGCCATAAATACACCATTGAGATAGGATAATGCATAGATATTATATTCTATATCTATGGGATAATGGGATATACAGTCTACGGATATACACAACACTTACAACATCTCACATGCGTTCCGATTTAGATATTACGATTATGCCAGCTGGCTGAGGGCTGTCAACAATTCGGAACGCTCTCGTGGACGCGCTCACAGTGCTTTATCAATGTCAAAACGATATTACAGTGATTACAGTAGTATTTCTCTTTATAAACACCACATTTCTTCTTTTTCTTTGTTTAGGTGGCAACTGCAGATCGGGGTTTGGGACACTCCAAGAAAATCAAAGAATGGGGGTATTTTATTTTTTAATGTTATTTAATTATAAAGATAATTGAATAATAATCAGTAACCCAGTTAAGAGAGGATTTAAGGTTTGCGCGAAAAAAAACATGGCTTGCTGACTTTTCGATTTCTATTATTTTTAAGGCCGCTTGAAAAACGTGTCCAAAAGAATGACCCCTGTATCAACTTGGCACATTATTGCAAATGTGGATGTATCGGAGGATGTTTAGGTTTCGGATCATCTACCTACCGATGCATCTGGATTGCGATTTAGAAGTTGTGAGGCCTAAATTAGTGACTGGGGGTGCGGGCCGCAATCCTGTCTTTTGGGGTGAAAGAACTAAGTCAGAAACGCAAAGCTATCATAATTTATGTACCAGTAAATTGCGAGAAATTGATTTCCCCCATGAGTTTGAAAGGTGTAGCGTTGGATCATGTGGATTAAAAAGCCATTGTGTCTCGCATGGATCCACGTTTAAGCATACGAAGGATTAAGGGTCACTTTCCAAGTTGCCTATATTTTTATCGTTCGTTTAATTTATTTTGTGATTGACGAATGACAGGACATCGTAAAGCCTTTGGAAGAGAAAGGGAGCTTTCAGTTTTTAACCCTGGATTGAATTGGTGTTAGATTGGTCTTTTAAGACCTGTCCTCCTTTGTGCCACTTAGACATAGTGGACGTTCAAAGTTGTTTTGCCACTTGGCCAAAATTGAAACCTTAAGGCGCGTCTCCATTTGGGCAGCGCGGTTTTTTGAAAGAAAGAAAGAAAATACATTTAAGACACACAATACATCAGACAGCAAATTAAAATCATACAGAAAGTGTAAAGTTTGGGGCCGCCGGCCGTGAGACCCGGCCTCACGAGGTTTTTGGTTTTTTTCAACTCGATGTAGCGACGGTTATAAGCGCACTGCTTGCTTATAACCATCGCTATACCGAGTAGTTTGCATTCACACCAAATGGAGCGGACTTAACACGAACATTAATGTTATCGTAGGAGTCTTTTAAATGCTGTTCACAAGTCCAAAACCCCGAAAATTTTGTCAGTTTAAATCAAATACACGCCCGCTATTCTTCCAACAGCTATTTGCTGTTGAGGGCAAGTCAAATCAGGTTATCGAAATGTCAGGTTTTCGATACGATAGCCTGTCGTATGGTTGTGAATCAAGGCTCAGGAGAGGAATTAAGAGCTCTTCTTGTTGACTGGCCGAAAGTGCAGCGTGCTGTGCCATGGTTGCTGATGAGGCTGAGGGTGATGACCAGGTATGCGCAGTCGCTGCATGCTGGAGGTCAGGATACCCGTTGAAGCCTTGGGTGCTGGCTGGCTGGGTGACTCGCCGCTCTAAAGCTTGCGGGAGTGATGATGACGTCACGCTGAAGTAGGTGCACGAAGGCTTTTTTTTTTTTTTATGGATGGGAAATCATCAAATGACCCCTCCCGCTCTGGGTGGAGCGGAAGGGAGTGTCAGACTCTTACTGACAAAAACCCATCCGTGTTCTTTCCTTAGCCCTTTATGTTCCGGGGTAGCGGTAACCCTTTCGGACAATCCCGCACCCCCAGCAGGCTTCGGCCCTGGCAGGCCCCTTCCTTTATGCTGACATCTCTTTGAGGCGTGCGTGGAACACGTACGCGCCGTCCGGCACGGGCCTGGTCCTGATCGGACGGTGAGCTACCCTTTACTCTCCGTCCGCATGCCCGCGCCTACGGTGGCCGGGAGTCGTCACGCGGCTCCCGACGCCCGGAGCGTCTCCCGCGGCGGCTGGGGTGTGAGGCTCTCTCCCTCAGCCGTTTCGCCACCTCCTTCGCTAGCATGACTGCTTCGCAGAAGGAGGTGACCGCCTCCCACTGCCTCTCGCCCCGGACCATGGCTTGAACCAGGGCCGGACGCGAGAGGTCGCTGCCGCTGTCGATCGCCTCTACGAGGGCACGGCGGTGCTCCGCCCATGCGGGGCAGACCTCCACCGTATGCTCCACCGTGTCCTCTGGGCGATCCTCGCAGTGGTGACACCCGGGCGTCTCCTCCCGCCTGATGATGTGCAGGAACCTCCCAAAACATCCGTGTCCAGTGAGGACCTGCGTCAGGCGATAGGTGAGGACGCCGTGACGCCTCTCTAGCCACTCCTCAAAGAGGGGTCTTATCGCCACTATCGTGGCGCGCCCTGCGCTGGGTTGCGAAAGTCGCTCCTTCCATGCCACCATGAGATCGTGCCGGAGGTCTGTCCGCTCCGCCGCGACTTGCCGCGGAAGCGGAGTTTCCCCCCGGCTTCGTGCCTCCGCGCGCCACTCATACAGGCGCGCGAGGACCATCGCCTCCAGATCCCATGGCGGCAGTCCGGCAAGGAGGCTTGCCGCCTCGCCCGAGATCGTGCGGTACCCCCGGATCAGCCTTACGGCTACCACCTTTTGGGGCGCGTTCAGATAGTGGGCGGCCGGCCGCCGCAAAGAACGCGCCCACACCAGGGCCCAGTATAGGGCCATGGACCGCACGACCCCCGCGTAAAGCCTCCGACAGGAGGTATTTGGCCCCCCCAGGTTGGGCAGGAGCCGCTTGAAGGCGGCCCCGGTCCTTTCCAGTTTGGGGGCCAAACGTCGGAAGTGTTGGTGCACGAAGGCTGCGCTGACGTTCATGTTCGGGATCACCAGTATAGAGGTATGAGGAACAGGGTGTAAAGTTCACTCATGCTCTATAGAAAAGGGAGGATCCTCCCAGACGGGTGTTGTGTCTGGCGGGCAACTGCCCGATGATTCATGTCGGGCTGTTGTATCTACGCTAGTTGCGCGGTAAACTCATCTTGCGAGATGCAGGATTCGCGTGACGTCAGTATGACGCGTTGTTCGCATGTGGCGTTCCGCGTTGTAGATACCGCTACAATACAATAGTTCTTGTAGGAACGAAACGGCCAAGCCTCATATTTTGACTAAGGTGTAGAGTTTGTGATGTTAGGGCTTGCAGAGTTAGGGCGTGTAGAGTATTTTATTCTATTCTATTCTTGGCTCTACATGAGATTGAGAACTTTTTGACAGTGCGAGCCATATGTGGTCTCATCTTGGCAACATTTTACATGAAAATATTTTTGGTGGGATATTTCAATTTACGCGTTAAACCATTTGCACAACACAACCCTAAACATGTGCAAAGAATCAGTCCTGGGAAGAGTCATGGAATATAATTTATTATTGTAACAGGTGGCTGAATATAAAGATGAAATAATAGTTTGCGTCCGTGAGCACTGGGTGGAAACCAGGGTATTTTTCAAAGTAGGTACTTTATATTATAAATAGCAGCTGCTATTTACTAACTCCATGATTTAAAGTTACCGTCAAGATAAACTGACAGCTGTAGTCTACCACCGCCTCTGTCTGAGCCATGCTTAAACGGGTTCCGGGTGTATAAGACCGGCTTTATAGCTCATTTGTGGTTCAACCACAGAATACTTAGTACTAGTTCAACTACTAATTACTAGTCATGGACTTACAATGCATCTAATATTGTAGTATCTCTGTGTTCATTTTATTTTACTTGCTTGATTCATTTTCTCACGTATTCGCAATATTCGCATGGACTAATATTTAATACAAACGTATTCGCACCGTATTCGACCCACAGAATAAACAATAATCTATTGAAAATTCGACCGAAAGACTTGTATCTATGGTCATGAATAAAAATTATTAAAAAAAAAACATTTTCTCACAGTTCACACTTTCACAACCATTAAAATTTTTCAGCCAATCCAATAATCCATCTTTCATTCTCATCCATCCATCCAGCCAGTGTCTCCCGGCATTTTATCTTAAGTTCGTTTAGATTATTAGTTTGTGGTATTTGATGACATAGGTGCTAAATACCGAACAATACATTACTGTTTTGGTGTAGACACCGTTATATTGGAATCGTTAGAAAGTTTGAGGTACGAAAGCTTTTCAATAAGGTGTTTTTAGGCATTGTTACTGCACATATTTTAATTACTTTAATTAACGTGGAATTTCGTAGGTACTAAAAATCCTCGCTATCTACTGCTATTCGAGCATGTTTAGTTGTTTTCCAATAACATCTTGCTCAATTTCCTTTCTTTTTACGTGGACGTTGCTAAGGTAACCTAAATAAAATCAAAGTTATAATGTTTATCACGTCCACGTAAACAATGATGTTTGTAATGAACAATACTCGAATTATCATATAATATACTGGCAAATCTAGAATTCTGTTAGAGGTGTAGCTATGTGTGAAGTGCTCATAATCATAATAGTCTGATATTTAATAGTAATACAAATTGCGCTTTACTTCCAGGATTGAAGGATGGCACGCGGGCAGCAAAAACTTCAATCACAAGCAAAAGCTGCAGAGAAACAGTCCAAAATGAAGAAACAGCAAGGCCATAGTGCCAATGACCAGAAGAAAGCTGCACAGAAAGCCCTCGTTCATGTGTGTGCTGTCTGCAAGGTAATCATTTGTTGTATTCATTTAACACAATAATCCATTAACGGTTGCATGCAAAATGTATGGAGATTGCACAACAAGTAGAATGCATCTTATGGATTTGTATTATTTACTTTATTTTGTAATACAACTACCAACCCGCCCCTGCTTCGCATAGTTTATACAACTTGGCAAAACATTGAGATTTCAGTTTTAATATCTAAGATATTATACAGAGTCGATTTTTCAAGTGGGTGTGGATGGCCAAATTCGAAACTATGAGGAATACCGAAAAGTACTCGAGTCTCATGCTCGATTTTGATGAAAACTAAAAATGCATCATTGGATATTTTTGTTTGTATCTGCATCACCCTAAGGTTGACTGGTAGAAAATGCCTATTACGGGCTGGACCAATTTTGATAAAATTTTGTACGGAGGTAGCTGACACCCTGGATTAACATATAGGCTACTTTTTATCCCAATATTCCCACGGGATCGACACTTATGCGAGTAAAACCGCGGGGCGCAGCTAGTGGTGTAATAATGCAGTTTTTTTTTTTCAAAATCAATGGTTTCGAGTCCTGGCTAGAAATACTGATTTGTCAAAAATCCAATAATGCAGTTTTAGTTTTCATCAAAATCGAGCCTAAGACTCCTTTGAGTACTTTTCGCCATTCCTAATAGTTTCGGATTTGGCCATCCACACCCACTTGAAAAAATTCACCCTGTATACATTCTGGAATCAATTCTCGTATACATTCTGGAATCAATTCTCTAACTAAATGATGGTGAAAACTGCATCAAAATCTGTTGAGTAGTTTAGAAGAACAATGTGGTCACACAGACAGACACTAAAAATGACTTAAATTAATGTATGAATAGATTTCATAAACATCTTGTACTGTACAAGAAATGTTTTAGATTGCTTAATGGGTATATCATGAGTTTTTCGGAGTACCACCATATCTATAAGTGCTGTTGTAAGGCATGCATGTGAGTAAGTTTGAAAGATTTTCGTGATTGGTTGCCAAACACTCAAGGTTCTCATAATTATAATGGGCCTTTAATATAAAACTTGTACCACACTAGCATATTTGATGGTGTAACTATTCAATTCAAAATATTCAAATTCTGCTTACAAATAACTGTTGGACTGAGCCATGAGATACATCATAATCTCACCCACTCCCATGTTAAGGCCTAATACAATGAATACACTTTGATCAGTGATGGGTGAAAGTGAAGTATTACTTCTAAAATAAACTTGTGCTTATAATACTCAAGCTAGATATGTTATTTGGTTTCAGGCGCAGATGCCTGACCCTAAGACCTACAAACAACATTTTGAAAACAAGCATCCTAAGAATGACCTACCAGAAGATTTGAAAGCTATCTAACACTTCCAACTTGGCTGTAGATTTAACATTTATTTAACTTTTAAGAATTGTAAAATATCTTCATATTAAAACTGCATTTGTTTATTTCATTATGTTTGATGCTATGTTTTTAATGAACTAAATGGAATGAGCATATGAACTAGCATGTTTTTTCTGGTATCATGTAGTAGTCCATTGTTGGGAGTACTTTCATACTTGAGGAGCGGGACACAGTGTCCACTGTGCTTCAGTGTGCCTTGTGGCTGCTAGTGAGAGCACACGCGGCTGTGTAACGTCACAGCACGTAACTATTGTTTCTTTTTCACTTCTCTATTTTGGTACTCATGGTTGTTTAAAACAAATATTTTTTTAATATATTTTTTAAGTATTTATTTACTTACCTATCAAAATGTCGGGTGTTGTTGCTGAAAGTATACAGCATATTATTATATTGATAAGTCTTAGTGATAGTAATCTTTAACCTGATAGGTTTAGCTAAAGATAGACATAATTTATACTTAATTACACTATTAAAAAAAGTGAATTTTATAAGCATTTTTGTGAAATAATGAGTATTGGAAATATCTTCTTATGATGGCTGAATTTTCCAACGCCAGATAATTTTATCGGAGGAAAAATGTTGAATTTTTGATAGTTCTTCCATACAAAAACTGTCAGACGTCAATTTTATTCCACAAATAAAAATTATCGGTCGATTGAAAAATCAGCCATTAGTCAATAAAAAAAATAAAAAAACTATTCTACAGCTTTACACACACCACTGTGTCAAGTGCGTCAACTGTCATGTCAAGGACAGTTTGTCAGACAAGGCAAAAAAGTTTAGGAATGGTAAAACAAAATAGTAGATTGTACAACAAAGGCATAAAAGAAGCTATTTTACCCCGAGACGTTTATATCCACGCGAGCCGCAGGCGAGGGTGGATAGTTAAGTCGAGGGGTAAAATGGCTCGTTTATGCCTGAGTTATACACTCTGCTTTTCACTTCGATTGCGAGAAAATGAAACAGGCATAAAGTATACAGTACATAATTAATCAAAAATGTTGCATCCATAGCTAATTCCCGCCACCACAGATAATACCGCCACGAAGCTTTTTAAAAGTTTTTTTTTGAAGTGAAAACTTCTTTAGCGGCGTTGAACACTTTTTGTAATGGGTAAAAAATGTTAAACTCGCGTCAGGACACGTGACCGTCAGGAGAGATTCCCCCGCCTCTCTTTCTACGGCGGCGCCAACCGAAGTGAACCAAGTTTAGTGACACACGACAATGGATGGATGGATTGGATGGAGTGGAAGTGGAAGTGGAAGCGGAAGTGGAAGTCGAAGTCAAAGTCGAAGTCAAAGTCGAAGTCGAAGTCAAAGTCGGAGTCGGAGTCGAAGTCGGAGTCGGAGTCGAAGTCGAAGTGGAAGTGGACGTGGACACACTGCTGTGTATTCGTAACATTCGTGTATATAAACCCCCTTATTCATAATCCTATTTTAGCTAAAATAGATTTATACAACGTTTGTCTTTATCTGTCACGTTGTCATTTCTGTGTGTAAGAAAGAGACAAACCCCATTTTAACTAAAATAGGTTTGATAAGTTTTATGAATAAGGGGGTTAGTGTTTAAAATATGGAAATTGAACAAAGTGCATCTATTAATGAAAAAAGGGACGCAGAAATAGTGAAAAAAAAATGAGTTATATTAATTCAATTAATAATTGATTTATTTCAACGTTAATATTCAAGTTTTCACTTCTGCCGGCACTCCCGGAGTGCAACCCGTCTTTTTTTTTTTTTTTAATTTTCAACGTTTGTCATTCGACTTGGGTACTTCATACTGCCAAAAAATTAAAACGTTTCTTTGCCTTTTTAAATAATAAATGACAACTATTTTACCTGATTTTATTAAATTATAACGATAGAAAACACGGAAGTGGTATAAATTAAAGAAAATGAAATAAATCACGACTTTAATCTGCGAAGTTTTATTGTGCGTGTGGCTGTTGGGCCAGATTACTTTAGTCTTAGAAAAAAAATTTACTTTATGCACTAGAACATAAAAAGCGATTTTATGTCGCCTAAGCACAACATAAAGACGGACTTTTAGAGCATGAGAAGTGAAAAAAAAATTATTTACTGTAGGTACTTACGAGTACGTAGGCCGGCTGATGATATATTATTATTAACATAGGTAACTACCTACTTACGATGGTGGATGAGTTGCCAAAAATCGAGTTGAATGGCGTGCAATAGGAGAGGCCTATGTCCAGCAGTGAACTGCTATAGGTTGATGATGATGAAGTACCTACTTTGGTGCAATAAAAGAGATGGCTAAAAAAAAACGTGTGCGTTACTCCAGCGGAATGTTGTCGCTGTTCAGGATTTCGGCTTTACAGAAATTAGTACCCCATCTCGTGTAATTGTGCCCGAAATTAATAATTTGTGCGTCCAGCCGATCCAAAGATATTCACGAAAAACAGATTCCGCTGGAGTAACGTTACTGCAGCGGCATGTTTTTTTACCAGTGGTCGTAGCTGAATACAAACTAGCTACTTAGATAGATATAATTTGTGCCTAATTGTGCCCAAAAAATATAATTTGTGCGTCTTGAGGTTTCAGAGTTATTCAAGATGCCGCTGGGGTAACGTTTAGCAAATTACTGTATCTCTTAAACGGCATGACATACAACTACGATTTTTTTTACTACGGTGGGTCGTAATTTGTGCTTAATTTGTGCAATTTTATTTTTTCTATAATCGACACCTTTGGAAAATTAGAATTTTTTTTTCAAAAACCCTAAAATCGATCCTCGCGCTTCAATGAGAAACCCTAGAAACTTACCAATTATGGTGGTTTGTACCTTTCATGAACTCAAAGCATCATGTGAAATTCGATGTTTCTATTCCAACTCCTTAGAGAGTTATTCCATTTGAATTAAAATCTGGCTACGATATAATGTAACGCTCCAATACATGAGTTATTATTAAGTGACTGTAATTATGATTATACTAATAATTAGTACCTTTATTAAATGATTTATCCTTAAAGTTTCAGCTGAAAAAACCTTCTAACTACTTAGATATGACAAAAAAACAATAGGAAAAGAAATCACACGATTAACCGAACAAATTCGAATGACTACATAAAAGCGGGCTCACGGTACATTATGCCCACCTTCTTAAATTGGTAGTATTATAATTGAATTTTGATGGGTACAGGTGCGTACAAATGGTTTAATTAGGTAAATATTTATTTACTCTAACGCACAGAAAATATATGTGTGTCGATCTTCTTTGTCACTGAAAAGTTAATTTATTTCACCAATGTACATACCACAAAACCAATGCGTATTGTCCAGCCGAAATTATACACACAATTTCTTGAATTACTGGGAAAAAGATAATGCGCACGCGCTCTTCACACACGAGATTGGCGGCCAATTACTCGTGTCAAACAAAGTTAACACCGAACCGAACTAAAAGTGCGTTTCATTGACATGTTTTATTATCCCGGTCGTTCTGACGTCATAGCATAGGATAGATGTACTTTATATGTGTGAGTGTAATAGTTCCGATTGACGAATTGGCTGAGATAGACAATTAGACATCCACTTGCCTCAATTTGTGAATATTTCTATTAAGTAGGTACCTAAATAATAAAACAAAATTTTACAGAGGTATCAATCATGCTATTTTATTTAAATTCAAAACTAAATCTATACTTAAAGGGTATTTTTTCTTTTCTTTTTTTGGCAATTAAAATAAACTTTCTCGTCAAATAAACCTTTGGTCTTTATTAGATTGTTGTAGGTACTCACTAACATTTGACTGAGAGTTTAAAGGTTTGCAAATCCTCAATATCATTTATGGCTTACACACTGTGTGTACGTAATACCCATTGAGTTATAATGTACTACGTACGTAATACGTGTTTTACAAAACAATAAATTATAAGTAACACTTTTGTGAGAGACTGTTTCAAAAAACGAACTGTTGAAGGTTGGCACAATGTACTGTGAGCCCGCTTTTATGTAGTCATTCGAATTTGTTCGGTTAATCGTGTGATTTCTTTTCCTATCGTTTTTTTCTCATATCTAAGTAATTAGAAGGTTTTTTCAGCTGAAACTTTAAGGATAAATAATTTAATAAAGGTACTAATTATTAGTATAATCATAATTACAGTCACTTAATAATAACTCATGTATTGGAGCGTTACATTATATCGTAGCCAGATTTTAATTCAAATGGAATAACTCTCTAAGGAGTTGGAATAGAAACATCGAATTTCACATGAAGCTTTGACTTCATGAAAGGTACAAACCACCATAATTGGTAAGTTTCTAGGGTTTCTCATTGAAGCGCGAGGATCGATTTTAGGGTTTTTGAAAAAAAAAATCTAATTTTCCAAAGGTGTCGACTATAGAAAAAATAAAATTGCACAAATTACGACCCACCGTAGTAAAAAAAATCGTAGTTGTATGTCATGCCGTTTAAGAGATACAGCAATTTGCTAAAATTTACCCCAGCGGCATCTTGAATAACTCTGAAACCTCAAGACGCACAAATTATATTTTTTGGGCACAATTAGGCACAAATTATATCTATCTAATTAGCTAGTTTGTATTCAGCTACGACCACTGGTAAAAAAACATGCCGCTGCAGTAACGTTACTCCAGCGGAATCTGTTTTTCGTGAATATCTTTGGATCGGCTGGACGCACAAATTATTAATTTCGGGCACAATTACACGAGATGGGGTACTAATTTCTGTCAAGCCGAAATCCTGAAAAGCGACAACATTCCGCTGGAGTAACGCACACAAAAAAACCCAGAATCGCCGGAAATTTCATGTGCCATTTTTAGGCATAATAATATTATGCCTAGAAATGGCATTATATTTATATTATATTATATATTTATGTTGTTCATATTATGTACAACAAAAATATATAATAATATACTGCAAAACGACGTGGTATACTACATAGATATTTTGTGATCATTGAAACAATAACAAATATTTTTTAGATTCTAAAAAAATTATTGTAGCCGTGATCAATGAATTCGTTGGGGTCCGTAAATATAAAAACCGGCCAAGAGCGTGTCGGGCCACGCTCAGTGTAGGGTTCCGTAGTTTTCCGTCCGTCACAATAAAGTGTTCCCACGTACAATTCGATAATACCCGACCCAATGTAATAAGTACCTACAGCGCCATCTCTCGGGGAATTGGGTTACTAATTAATACATAGACGTGCCAGAAGTTTACGGTGGTAATTTTGGATTGCGAGAACCGATTTTAATAATTTTTTTTTGTTTGAAAAAAGGTACGTTCAGGATAATAAAATATGTAAACGAAGTTAAAAAAAATGCATGCATATACGATTATACTACGAACTTAGTCCAGAAATTATTTTGTACAACTTTTTGTCTTTTTTGTACAAAAACTGTTGTTTCTATCAAGTTCAAAATAATTTTCCTAGAAAGTCCTTATAAAGCTCTACTTTTCAGATTTTTTTTCATATTTTCTAAACTTATGGTTCAAAAGTTAGAGGGGGGGGACACATTGTTTTTTACTTTTGGAGCGATTATTTCCGAAATTATTGACATTATCAAAAAATGATTTTAGTAAACCCCTATTCATTTTTAGGGTTCCGTAGCCAAATAGCAAAAAACGGAACGCTTATGGATTCGTCACATGTCTGTCTGTCTGTCTGTCCATCCGTCCGTATGTCACAGCCACTTTTTTCCGAAACTATAGGAACTATACTGTTGAAACTTGGTAAGTAGATGTATTCTGTGAACCGCAGTAAGATTTTCACACAAAAATAGAAAAAAAAAACAAAAAATTTTGGGGTTCCCTATACTTACAACTGAAACTCCAAAAATTTTTTTTCATCAAACCTGTACGTGTGGGGTATCTATGGATAGGTCTTCAAAAATGATATTGAGGTTTCTAATATCATTTTTTTCTGAACTCAATAGTTTGCGCGAGAGACACTTCCAAAGTGGTAAAATGTGTGTGTGTGTCCCCTCTAACTTCTAAAATAAGAGAATGATAAAATTAAAAAATATATATAATGTACATTACCATGTAAACTTCCACCGAAAATTGGTTTGAACGAGATCTAGTAAGTAGTTTTTTTTTAATACGTCATAAATCGAAAACCGCAATTTACCTTTCACAAAGTTACAACGAACTACAAGAACTTTTATATTATGTTACTTGCTGCTACGGAACCCTTCATGGGCGAGTCCGACTCGCACTTGGCCGGTTTTTTAAATACCTTTCCAACAATATATCACACGTTAGGGTTGAAATTAAAAAAAAAATCACTTCTCACTAGATATAGGGGGGCTACCCTAATAAATCATTTTTTTCCAATTTTTATTTTACCACTTTGTCGGCGTGATTGATATACATATTGGTACCAAATTTCAGCTTTCTAGTGCTAACGGTCACAGAGATTAAGCGAGGACGGACAGACGGACGGACTGGACGGACAGACAGACATGGTGAAACTATAAGGGTTCCTAGTTGACTACGGAACCCTAAAAATGTTATTATTATCTACGAAAAAATCCTTATTATGTGATCCTAACCTAAGGGGCCTCTGCGAGTTGGCTTCGGCCCCTCGTACGCCTTCCAAAGGACCGGGACCCCATGGTCCCGAGATATGCAAAATCATTTTACAGTATGTGATCAAACATCGTAATCAAAATCAAAACTCAAAAATATTTCAACTAGGTACTGTCGTTACTTTACACCACGAACAATGATGATGACTAACATTACATTTTTATTTGATGAATGTAAAGAACCTCTGTTCGCAAGAGTCCAACTTTTATAACATCCATACAAGTCTTCGCATGAGTCCAACTTTTATTTTTTATATACTTTTATTAGCACTATTCCAACTGGACGGTACAGTTACGCACATTATTACAAGTTAGAACAATATTCAAGATCATACCTACTTTAACACTGCGTGTTAAATATTTAAATATCAAATTCGAATAACTGTTTTATTAATCGTAGACAAGCAGAAGGTTCAAATTCGTTTAAATTTTAAGGTTTCAGTTAATTGCTATAACCGACTGTCTGTCTGTGTGTGTGTTAGTCAAATTTCCCAATCTCCAATGTCAGTCACCTTTCCACTTTCGTTTGCTTTTAGCCAAAATCAGAGGTCAGTGGCCAAAATAGACTCAAGTAATAAAGGGTGATTTTTTTTGCTGGTATCTTATTGGCAACACTGTTTTTGACAGATCACGCGTGAATCGTGTCTTGTGTCATTGTCAAACTTGTTCAGTTTGGTATGCTGAGTACAAACTATAAAACCTGTGGTAGGGATTTTACCACATAGATTTAAAGGTATCGATAATATTGAAAAAAGTTACTATGACTATATTTTTCGCATTTGAATGGATTGAAAGAAGTGCCAAAAAATAGGAAAACAATAATTTCAATGTTTACAAATTATTTATTTACAAAATTCTTTTTACATACAAATTACTAAATAATCGCTTTTATGGTCTGTACTGTATGGCATGGTTCTTTCCTCAAAATACCATTTCAGTATGGAACAAGGTCATCAGGCGAATGAGTGCACTAGACATGCTGAAACGTCACAGTGTGCAACATTCTTAAGATTTAAAAAACCAAGCAACCACAAAACAGGCTCCAAGAATGCCCTGCAAAGAAAATAGCTGAGACAAGATACATTAATTCTATAGATTATAATGTCCTCGGTTAAGGCCGCCAATGTTTATCTATATTATTTACAAATAATATACAAACGTTTATTAAAACCGTTTTCAATAAAAGTTATAAGTGCTAAATTCAAATTATTTCATGTTTATTTATCTCAATAATGATTTTTATTAAATATAATTTTTTCCGTGGTGCCGGACTTAAAAAATAGCACCACCCTACTTCCCATGGGTGTCGTAAAAGGCGACTAAGGGACGTACCGGAGAATGGGCAGCAGCGTTCTCTATGCATTTACTATCATACTGCGATCGCCAACCCACATGCCAAGCGTACCTAGCGATAATGGAAAATCCCCCCCCCCCCCCCCCTAAGAATGACAAGCACATACAATACTTGGCCCCTAGTGCCCGGCGGCCCGCCTACCCTTGGCTACGGTAGCGGCCAAGGCCACGGTGAGGCAAAGGGTGCTAAGAATCCCCGGAAGAGATCTGGCTACCACAATCACGGAAAACTGGACCTCGCAACATAAAACACGCGTACACTCCTGACCGACGAGAAGATCTCCGAACTCGAGGAAGAATTGAGCAGGTTGCGATGGAGTATAGTGGGATTATCTAAAGTCCAAAGAGAGGGGGAGGACTCGATAATCCTCAAATCTGGCAACTTGCTCTATTTCCGGGAGGGCGACCAGCAGTCCCAAGGTGGTGTCGGGTTTATCGTCCACAGGTAAGAAGACGTAACGTTGGAAGGCCTCCCACAAGGTGGACCGACGACGTTGTGAAGGCCACAGGAACTCGTTGGATGCGAAAAGCACAAAACCGGTCGAAGTGGAGGTGCTATGGAGGAGGCCTATGTCCAGCAGTGGACGTCTTTCGGCTGAAATGATGATGATGATGATGATTTTTTCAGGCGCCCGTTTTTGTAAAAAAGTGAAAAATTATTCTGTGCAAACAAAACTCGCATAGTCTTCAATTATTCATTTCTATGCAATATAATTATTTTAAATGTGGCTAAAGTTTCCTTTTCTATTAAATACTTCGAGATTTTATTATAATTTTAGCCGCAGCTCCAAGAAATTGAGACAAAAAATATTGATTATCATGACAATGCAATACAAAACGTGTCGAAAAAAGGTTAAAACTGTAATGTCAGAAATACAAAAAAAAAAAAAAATCAATAACTACTACTTACTTAATTAAAATAAAATCTTAGGTCCCATCAAATAAAATCAGTTTTGTGAACTTTTGTCTTTTAGATTTGTTCTGAAGACCGGGGTCGAACATTGCAACAAATCGAAGTTTGATATTAGCGTATGTCTCTATTATAGTCTGTGATTGAGCAGGGCAGGGCTCTCAAACGAGTGGATAATAAGGCCTTCAAAAATATTCGAATTTAAGAACACTTTTAGTACTTTCGTTGTAATAAAATCAATACTGTGCTTTGCAGATACACCTTTACCGTCATTTCCGTTATAAATAAGTTTTCTAATAAATATTTCTGTGGCTTTACATACGTCAAAAACGCTTTTGCTAGAAAAATATAACCCCCCCATATCTTTTACTGTAATTAATTTATGAAATTCTAATTTTCTATTGGAAACTAAGCTGGACACACAAATTTCACACTTGATTTTCCTACTTAGTATACGAGACACATAGCCAGAAATATAGCCAATAATTTGATAAGCTCCCACAGACACAGACGTCTCATCATTCAACATATCTACCATTCAAAAAGTCGCAATTTTCACTAACTCTAAAATCAGTTTCGAATTCTTTCTCTAAAACTTCGTCCAATTGAAAATCTTCATTATCCACTTCCCTTAGTAAGCAAGTGCTATTAACAGTTTCTACGGAAGAACAAGTAAGTATATTAAAGTTATCCATTGGGGCACAGTTGCCCGAAAATGAATCGCGTAATTCTAAATTGGCTAAAATCTTTTTATATGCCGCTTTAAATTGTATAACATTAGGGTTGTTGTTATGACCCCCATGTCTTCTTATGCAACCAAAGAACAACTCAAGGTGGTCTTGACTGAGCCTATAAGTTGACAAGTATTGAAGTTGATGTGTCTTTACTACTATTTCAAACAAAGTTTGTAGACTTTGAAATCCTAAAAAGCCTGTTTTATTGATAGTATCAACCAATCGCTTTTTTATTATTTTTAAAATGATTCTATTTGGGAGATTGCGACGCTTTGTTTCTAGTCTAATTTTTATATATTGTTTTAGGGACAGTATGTAATTCTTGGCTAGTTCAAAAAAAGTTAAAACAGTAGATATATTTTTACAATTTAGTGGCTGCTTAAAACCATATTTTCCATATTTATTACTGTTCTTAATATCAAATAAATCATTTACTTATAATAGAAATAAATTTTACTGTGCCAGAAACATCCTCAAATACTTTTCCTGTAAGGCAGGCCGCATACGTCCGGTTTCCTGATTCGGAATTCAGATTCGGAGACCCCGAATGCACGCATTTCATACAAAATGTTCTCTCCAGCGCACACGTACTTAAATTTTCCGTCCGGGTTTCAGAACGGAAAATTTAAGCACGTGTGCGCTAGTGAGAACATTTTTTGTATGAAATGCTTGCATTCAGGTTTCCGAATCTGAATTCCGAATCAGGAAACCGGACGTTTGCGCCCAGCCTAAGTAGCTCATTGCAAAGCAATAAAGCTTTAGCTACACTTCTACTTAATAATTGGGTCGCTAATCGGACTTTCATTATTTGGTTACGGAAATTGATATGCTTATTCGTTAATTTATTGGCAAAATGTAATTGTTCATTTGTTTGCAGGTTATTTAAAGACACCAATAGAGACCATTTTATTTTCTCATTTTGTGCATCATAAAATATCTTTTTGCTTTCGAATGTGTTTCTCACCAATTTAATCATGTGACTGGGATCAAGAAATGTCACAACACTTTCATGGTTAACTGGATGAGGAAAATCTGTTTTTAAATTATCTGGATCACTGAATTTACAACCTAATATTTCTGCAGTATTTTTTGTTGGAGCACCATCGAAAGTGATACTGACTATTTTTACGCCTACTTCGTGGCATAAGCTTAAACATTGCTTAAGTAATTAATGTAGCTTTGAATTCAGCTTTAATGCTATTTATGAAAAAATATCCTACTGCAATTTTCCACTTTTGATCCAGTGATACTACCATGAAAACAAGAGCTTGAGAAGCTATTTCGTCTCTTATGTCACCAAAAAACTCACTCAGTGGATCCCAAATGGCAGGAAACGACTGCGCGGCAGGCCCAGAAAAAGATGGCGGGATGAGCTAGACTCCTTCTTAAAGGATTGGCCCACAATCGCGGTAGACCGGGAAACGTGGAAAGAGGGAAGGGAGGCCTTTGCCCTGCAGTGGGACAATACAGGCTTATAATAATAATAATAATGTCACCAAAACCTAAATTGACGAAACCTTCATTCGTTTTGGTGTTCCATATTTTTTGACGTCTAATAGAAATCTCATCGAAAACTAAAGAACAAATTAATTCCTTACCCATTTTAATTCTTTTTAACTTTAAAGCTCGAAACGACTCATTAGTAAAACAACCTACTAACATACCATCTGCGTAATGTTCTTACATGTGGAAAAACTTTATCGAAACATTTTCTGGCATAATTGTACGCAGCAGGAGAGTAATAATGAAGGGTTAAAGCAAATTTACGGAGACGGACAAAATTTACGACGGGATAATCTTGCCTTCGTAGCATTTCTATTGAGTCTATCAAAGAGGGCTTGTGTTTCTGCTGTAGCTCTAAGAGAGTTTGCCACGTTTTTTTGGATGTCAAACTTTTTTTCTAAATGGTTAACGAAATCTTTTAAGTTTAATATTTTACGTTTTAAATATCTCTTGTGTTGGCCTAGTTTTTTAATTTTAGCCTGATGTTGCAGATTTAGTTTTTGTAACTTTTCAACTTGAGCCTTCAATGCAATTTTTCTCGGAGTGTCGAAGATAGACTCAGAGTCTGAAATGTCAACATTGATTGGTGTAGTAAGTCTAGGAGCTTCGGGGTTTATTTCATCATCCTGAAATGATAAAAAAACGTCTAAGCCTGAGTCAATCGTCGAATCCGACTCGGCTGGGCAGTGTTTGGGAAGCTACGCAATATCTTCTCGTCCCACATACCGCAGTGTCTCAAGACAAGTCTTTAACTGGCTACACGCACTGGGTGTAGCCAGTGATGAACCATGGCACTGCGACGTGCTCGCTCACAATATTTCAACATCTGATTTCTATTTTGTTCTTGAGAAGCTGCTGATAGACGAACAGACAAATAGCAAGATCAAGCGAGTAGTGAGGACTACAGGTACTATGTTATATGTAGTTCGACTACGAAAAATCAAGAATGCAACCCACTTCACTTCTAGTACAAGGTACCGATCCTTTTTTTAAAACGGATCTACCAGGCTTGCCATAGTAAATGTCCTCACTTTTAAAATGCTTCGAGCATAATTTTGATGAAGCAGATGGCAGCCAATCATCTTCTCTACGGTCTAACTGAACAAACCGTATCCACTTTTCACGTTCTAATTTATTGACATTCGGAAATCTAAAATAACAAAAAGGAACCTACATGAACGAATAGTACTTGTTCTTTTATTGAAATTTAAATAAAATGACATGATTATGTTCAAACAGTGTTATATTTTACAAGTTATTTATTATTTACCAATAAATATTATCGATAACAGAATCACATCTCTGTAAGGCAGTATAGTCCGACTTTTAAATAGCTGCAGTAAAATGACACTTCTTACTATAATTTTGTTAAAAAAATTTGCCACACTAAGGGTCTGGACACATTGTTCGACGGCCTTTCGCACTTTGCCGATTGAAAAGGAGCACACATGCTCTCTTTTTGTATGGACAAACCGTCGAACGCCGTCGATCAATGTGTCCCGACTCTCTACTATAAGTACTCCATTTGTTTAGGTAGTTAAATAAAGGTAAACAAAAAAACCACATGACTTAGTTAACCGACTAAACGTAATATCACTCACTTCACTTGTCATGCTATGTCACAGTTGTACTCTTCAATTTAGGAACATTATTAACGAATTATAACGTTGCTAAATTGAAGAGTACAACTGTGACGTAGCATGACAACTGAATAGACTGGTATTACGTTTAGTCGGTTAACCACGGCGCGTGGTTTTTTTGTTTACCTTTATTTAATTACCTAAACAAATGGAGTATAGTGATGATATTAAAACGCAATGAAACATCGTTTTAATTTAGACAGGCATTCGAAATTGAGCAGTGTTGATTTAACCGTAAACAAAAAAATATTCTTTGTATTGATCGGATAAAATATATGTTGTAGTTTCAAATCAGCGTAAATACATAGTCTACCAAAGATAATTTTGTTTCAATTTTTGCTCTAAAACTCCGATGTAAGAAATCAATTTTTAAATAAATTAAAGGATTACTAACTTTATAGGATTATTTACAAAACACCAAAAACCGCAAAAATAAGAATATTTAGAAGATATGTTTGTGATTAGAATGAACGCTTTTTATAAATCTAATCCGATCACTGATGTGATGACAAAACAGTAATTAGTCATTGCTCAATGTTTTTGTTGTAAACTTATATTATCCTGTATTTCATTATAAATATAATCTTCTAATAATAATTATCCTCTTTTATAAAATCAATTTAACAATCATGATCGGTTTTGAACTGAATGTTACTAAAATTAATCGATTATTTGGTTAAAAATTTCGTTAAAAAGTGGTAACACTTATGCTGTCATTTTACTGCAGCAATAGTAAGGCTACTCAGCAATAGATGGCGTTTATTACAAAATTAGGAAAATTTCTAGATCTATTATGAAAATTATTTGATTCAAATTACTCAGTAAATATAAATAATGCATACGAAAATAAACTGAAGCTAGATCCAGTCGTTCTACCATAACGAGACTTGCAATAACGCAATGCGCAACTCGGCATATTTCTTTTTAAATAATTTTTTTTGGTGGAAACGATTGCGTCGATGCGACTTGACGCGCAGGCGTTACAGTTACTATACTCTATGGGCGTTACACTAAGTGGAATTCTCGATACACAGCAAAATTACCTCAAAATGGCGGCGCTTCCCCCTCCACCGCGCGCGATGCGTCACAGTCCTCACTTAGTGAATTCTTTGATCCTTTAGCTATCCAATGGTATAATTGAATTCAGGATGGAGATGATAGATATGAAGCTGCCATGCGCGGTCCGAGGGGGAGGGGGGGGGGGGGGGGTCGTGGGGGTCATGACATGACCCCCCCAAAATCATTCAAGCTGTCGAGAGTCTGAATGATTTACTTGCCTTAACAACTTAAAACTGTACTTGAGCCATGAAAACCCCGATTGGCATATTCAAAACATTAAGAACATCGGCAGACATAGGGACTGCCGACTGAAGTAAAAATTTAAAACGATGAAATGACAGTGGGTTTTTAACGCGCCTAAAAAATATTTTCCTTTAAAAAGGCTGTTAATAAAAATATAGAATCCAGGATTCAAGAGCGAGCGAAGCAAACTCGGGATATTGGGCACCCCGCTCGTACGTAAGGTTGAAAGGCTTAGGTAAGGCCAGATTCCAAAACCTAAACTGCTGTAAAACGAGTTTAAGCTTTTCGTCATAATTCTATAAAGTAAGTTCTCTTTTTGTTGATGGGTAAAAGAAAACAGAGACTATTCAAGGTGGGGTGCAAAAATTTTCAGGCTCGCTACGCTCGGTCTTGCAATTTACATTGGTTCTTGAGCTTCTCTTCAAAAGTCGACAAAGCAAGTAATTCCTAGTCCTTTTGGAATGATCCAAAGAAAATCGAACCTATCCGAGAGGAGTGTGCAAAATTTTTGAGCTCGCTTCGCTCGCTCTTGCATTTTAGATTCTGATAGCTGCTTGAGCTTGCCTGCATAAGTCGAGAATGTACCTCCTATTTCTACTTGAAAATATAAAATAAAACCTAATCAAACAGAGGCGAATTGTTAAAATTTTCGAGCTCGCTTCGCTCGCTCTCCCCACCCTACACAATCAACTGTTCTAATACATACGACCAATTTGGCAGCATTTAAGTAACACACCTATGTAAAAGCTGCGGCCCTGAATAGCATAAGTAATGTGGAGCTGGAGGTGCACATGAACCTTAACATATCATCACGCTTTTAATCCCTAAAAGGTTGTTGGGCAGGGGTTTACCATCATAATAGTACATACACCCACATTTCGCCAGATGTCATAGAAGGCAAGCCTACTGCCGCCAACCGGGCACAAACCCAGACTCCAGGTTGCTTCTGAGAAATTTGTGATGGAATAACCCTTTAACACTTTACCCAACCTAGGAATCGAACCCAGCTACGACCTCATGCTCAGCAGTAACGCTTGCGACCACTAGACTAACGAGGAGATGTACCTCCTTTAAAATATTCGTAAAATATTCCTCGGCACCCATGATGACCCCCCCCAAAATCTTGGGCTGCGACCGCGCCTGGAAGCTGCAACACCAATCTCTATCCCCCGATGTTGTTATCATTGGTTTTTGACTTGCCTCCCACTTTGAAAGCAATTTGAATTCGTGATATAAATCCTTATCCAACTAAATAGTTTCATAATCCAGGTTTATTATGTATATGTAAATTCCCGTTTTAATTATTCCAATTGGGATTTTTTGGTTAGAAGTTAAGACGGGTATAAAAATTCTAAATGTAAGAAAAAAAAAAAAACCGCGGTGAGAGAGCGAATAGCACTGCGCTTAGATTGATGAATTTTCCAAAACTGCTCTTTAAAGAGGGTGGAGGGGGTATTGAAGTTTGAAGGGGAATTACGAAATCCACGCGAATAAAGTCCCGGGCGAAGTGTTAGTAAATTGATAAAGGACGAAATCGCGAATGGTATTTTTGTGCAGAATTCTGAGCACGAATTGCACTATCAAAATAGAAAAGAAAAACAATCCATAGAAGATCGGTTGAACAGATGGGATATAAATAATAGAAAACATGACTGTACCGCAATGCAAAAATGTATAGGTAAGGTTATGCGGCATTATAAATGATTTTGCATGTTCACGGATAATATTTTAAGATTTCACATTTTGATCCAACGGCAGGCAGTACCGCGTGCACGTATTACATCTTCTCGTAGGTCTCGACGTGTCCGCAGGCGCAGGCGCGCGAGTACTGGTCCGCGTCCGCGTCGTACTGCTCCGCGCCGAACTCGTGCTCGTGAGTCGCGCGCGTGCGGTCGAACAGGCTCGAGCGCACATCCATGCGCAGCGCGCGCAGGCGTCGCGCCGTGGCCGACTGCTTGCTGCGCGCGCGCGCCGAGTCCCGCCGCGCGCGCTCCGCGGCCAGCGCCTCGGGCCCGCCCCACGCCAGCCACGCGCGCGCCTCCACCTGCGCGCGCAGGTACAGGCGCATGTCGCCCAGTCGCGAGCCGTGCGGGTTGCGTCGCCGCACGAAGCGCAGCGCCGGCGGTCGCAGGTCCAGGTCGCAGTCCTTCAGCAAGTACACGCTCTTCGCCTCTGTGCGGGTGACGAGCGCGTGCGCGCCGTCGTCGTCCCTGCGGCGAACGTATGGTTAGCAGGTGGCGATTGCAGCGCGGGACGTTCGTGCGGCGTTCTTTACCGACCTGCACTCGTCGCACACGTCGTGCCCGAACGTGTCGAAGAGGTAGGACTGAGGGAAGCGCCGGTCGCACTCGCGGCAGCTCGGGCGCTCTGCTGGGTCCTGGATGGGCGCGGGCGGCAGGCGGGCGCGCGGCGGCGGCGCGGGCGGCTCGTCCTGCAGCAGGAAGCCGCCGCCGCTGTCGGCGGGCGGAGCGGGCCGCGCGCTGACGCCGTCCCTGCGGCACACAGTTACTGAGCGCACGTGGGGCGGCACGCGGGCGGCTCGTCCTGCAGCAGGAAGCCGCCGCCGCTGTCGGCGGGCGGAGCGGGCCGCGCGCTGACGCCGTCCCTGCGGCACACAGTTACTGAGCGCACGTGGGGCGGCACGCGGGCGGCTCGTCCTGCAGCAGGAAGCCGCCGCCGCTGTCGGCGGGCGGAGCGGGCCGCGCGCTGACGCCGTCCCTGCGGCACACAGTTACTGAGCGCACGTGGGGCGGCACGCGGGCGGCTCGTCCTGCAGCAGGAAGCCGCCGCCGCTGTCGGCGGGCGGAGCGGGCCGCGCGCTGACGCCGTCCCTGCGGCACACAGTTACTGAGCGCGCGCGGGGCGGCACGCGGGCGTGTGCTGGACTGCGCGATGCTCACGTGTGTCGCTGCACGAGTCGCGCGTCCCTGCGCTGGCGCGCCTGCAGCCGGTTCCGCTCGATGCGCGCGCGCTGCGCGGCCGACAGTTGTTCTTGTGTATCGTCCGCTGCGCTCTCCGACGCCTCTCGCTCTAAGCGGGGTGCGTCATTTATCTCAACTGACGCCATCAATATTTTAAACCTAGATAAATACAAAAAAATTAAATCGACTTCAAAAAGAAATGAACTCAAAATTATGAAATAATAACGTTAATTTCGGAAGTCAGTATCTTAGAATCTGTATTTTAGTTTTATTTTTTTGCCACCAACTTCCGAAATTAAAGTTATTTCATATTTTGAATTAATTTCTTCTTGAAGTCGATTTTTTTTTAAATTAAGTACTTTTTTATTTCGTAATTTTTAGTTTTAAGTAAAAACTGGAATATTTGTTTGTAGTAGGTAATAGTTTTGTTGTAGGTAAATATTGCACTAGAAGTTGAACAAGGTTTTGAAATGTTTTCCCTTTGACACTACACCCGTAGCTCGTATCAATGAGCCAGGCCGTCACACTTACACATATTGTCCATATCTTGAAAATTTCTGAATCGATTTTGATCAAACTTGCACTGTTCCCTAAAGTGCAAGTAAAGGTAAGCCAATAAAAAAAATGGTCACCATCCGATTAATAGTTGCGGAGAAATGTGTTGGCAAACATACATACATCTATAAAATTTTGTATATTGTTTGGAAGTCCTAATAGATTGTCACATGTGAATATATTGCAGTTCCAATAATATTACATACAACCTCTTGGTCAGAGCCTTTTTTTAAGCCGGTAAAAAGTACAGTACAACACACGCTATTAAAAGTGAATAATTGTTTAGTTGTAAGCACCAAATCGCTATAACCTGGGTATAAATATTAGTAAGTATTTAGAATGGCTGGTCCAGTTCTCCATGGCACACGTAACTCATAAGGACCATAGGCTATAATTAAAAACTGTGGGACTGGGTACTACACCAAAAAAGGAAACCACTTGCTTCATCAGACATTCAGTTAAAGTAATCAATTTGTTTATCAATATGAAGTTTCTTTAAAAATAATAACCTATTTATTACCTTTTAAAATCAAAATTAATGTAGGTAGGTAAACATTTGAGCATAAAGTTAGAATTTAAAATGGGGCTTAACTTACTAAACCGCCAAAACACTAGGTAAGAATGTACTTTCGTAAACTGTTAGTGCAGTTCTTTTCACCATACATCATTCCGCTACCACATGAAACAATATCCATTTATACAGACATATGTAAGTACTTCTGTAGATTATAATTATTTTGTTCTAGTTTCGATTTAAATTATTGTACTCTGTGCCGATTACAAACAACACAATGATGAAGATGAACCACTCAAGAGAGATGAACGTGTTTACTTGTCATTATTTTATATTTAACATACATCCTTTTTTTTTTTTTTATGCCCGGGTGCTGGGACCTTTTAGCCATGTTTACATTCTCTTTGCCACCATAGAAAACAGGTGGAACATAATAAACGACTGACCACAGAATACAATAATCTATATCGACTGACTGACACCTTTTTAACCGACTTTATTAACCGACTTTTTAACCGACTTTAAAAAAGGAGGTTCTGTATTCGACCCGTATGTATGTATGTATGTATGTTTGTATGTCCGCGATTGTCTCAAAAACTACTGAACCGATTTTGATAATTCTTTCATTAGTGTGATCTACATACTTTCAGGAAGGTTTTAATATATAATACATTAGGTAATTATTCTTATGTACGAAGTTATATGCATAAATGTACTGCATCTCCGGCATTTTTATGATTTTTCGAGTCGTGTCTTCAATGCACTAGTGTTAATTGAATTTGTGTAAGGTAGGTACAACTAAAAAGTGAAAAATAAAAACTTTTTTCCAAAAAAAAACAACCGACTTCAAAAAAAACACTACAAAGTGAAAAATAACTTTAATTTCGGAAGTCGCTAGTCGGTGTCAAAAAACGAAAATGCTGAAGCAACGACACCGACTTCCGAAATTAAAGTTATTTTTCACTTTGTAGTGTTTTTTTTTAAGTCGGTTGTTTTTTTATTAACCGACTTCAAAACAGGAGGTTCTGTATTCGACCCATATGTATGTATGTTTGTATGTCCGCTATATTCCCAAAAACTAATGGAGCAATTTTGATAATTCTTTCATGAATGTATACTTTCAGGAAGGTTTTAGTATATAAAACATTAGGTAATTATTCTTATGTACGAAGCTATATGCATAAATGTACAGCATCTCCGGCATTTCTATGTGAATTTTGATGATTCTTCAAGTCAGTGTGTATAACTTTGTACGCACTGTGTCAACTTGGCACACTGTTTTTGAAATTAGTTTTCGATGCCTCGATAGATGGCGTTGTACGATTATTTAACTCGCGGTGTTAAGATTTTCCGTCGACACTGTATAAGGTCTCTTTGGACTTAGAAAAATTTAGTCTTGCCAAATATACCGTTGGAACAGGTTTGCTGCGTTTTATTCAAAAACCTTCGGATGGTGCATCCGAAGCCCTAAGCAGACCCTGGCTGGACATCATCAGGTCGAACACAGTGTCTTCCATGCTCTAGTGTTAATTGAATTTTTGTGGGGTTTTTGGTGGGCAACTAAAAAGTGAAAAATTTTAATAAAAACTTTTTTACAAAAAAACAACCGACTTCAAAAAAAAAAAGTCTACAAAGTGATAAATAACTTTAATTTCAGAAGTCGGTGTCAAAAGACGAAAATGCGAACCCAACGACACCGAATCCCGAAATTAAAGTTATTTGTCACTTTGTAGTTTTTTTTGAAGTGAAACTTCTTTAGGCGCGCTTGACTTGGGGAGTAAACTGGCGAATGCGTTACGAAAACGTGTGATCGCGAGTAGGGAAGGTACGTAAAAAATAGCTGGAAATACCTGGTGTAAAAACCCGGTCCCGGTCGCATAAATATGCGACCGGGTTTTTACACCAGGTATTTGCTTCCAAGTACGCACACCGGGTACCGACTCAAAATACTTGCAAGACTATTAAGTATCTTATACGGCTACTCGCTCAAATACGTAGGTACTCAACCGCGTTAGTTTTCGCAAATGCGATCATGCTCCTTTTGGAACAATTTCGTATGCAAGTATTTTTTACCGACTTCACAAAAAGGAGGAGGTTAGTACCTCCTCCTTTTTGGTTCGGCTGTTTGTATGTTTTTTTTTTGTATGTTTGTTCATCGAATACTCCGCCAATTGTCGACGGATTTTCAAAATTCTTTTTTTGTTCCAAAGTAGATAGTTTTGAGGTGGTCCCACTGTCACCAAGTTAGGATCTGATGATGGGATCTTAGAGTAATCGAGGGCAACCTTTAAATTTTATAGGCTCACTTATTGTTTTTCGCATATTTTACGAAGTATCTTGTGTATTTGCGTATGGTTGTCACCATCTCAGGTAGCTGGGCTGATAATGGAAGTTACAACTCCTTAACAGTAAGAAGTTACTCGAACAGGCAAGGACTGTTTTAGTCAATTGTTTTGATGTTTGATAGGGCATTTGCCACCAACCTTGAAATTACAGCACCGTAGTCGTGTTTGGGCTCATTTTAAACAGGACTAAATTTTAAGTTCAATGCAATGTTGACAAGTCTGGCCTGATGCTGCAGCCAGGATTATCAGCATCTAGTCTAAAAACATCAGGGCAGGATTTGATGATGGGATCCTGGAGAAATCGAAGGAACTCTTCAAATATTATAGGAACACCCATAGCGATTTGGGTATTTTTTATAGTAACTCGTGCATTTGCTCTCGGAAAGCACTATTTGGTGATGTGGAACTGATGATGAAGACCACAGATGGCCACCGGAACTACCTACTCAATAATATCTAAGTATTTCACGGGTTGCGATTCGATTACTTTAATATGGTTGCTAAGCAATTTATGCTCGTCACAATGTGAATGGTGATACGGAGCTGATGGTGGATCTGGAGAACTCCTCAACAATTAACTTCCCTGTATCGGAAAAGCAATATTTTGTTTGTAAAAGGCGATGATCACTAGGCTATTGTAACTTAGATAAATTATAAGCAGACCCACTAAAAAGCGTGAAATAAAAACTTTTTAAGAAAAAAAAAACCGACTTTCAAAAAAACACTACAAAGTGAAAAATATCTTTAATTTCGGAAGTCGGTGGCAAAAAACTAAAATAAAGATCCAAAGACACCGACTTCCGAAATTAAAGTTATTTTTCACTTTGTATAGTTTTTTTTGGAAGTCGGTTTTTTTTTTAAGTGAAACTTCTTTAGGCGCGCTTGACTTGGGGAGTAAACTGGCGAATGCGTTACGAAAACGTGTGATCGCGAGTAGGGAAGGTACGTAAAAAATAGCTGGAAATACCTGGTGTAAAAACCCGGTCCCGGTCGCATAAATATGCGACCGGGTTTTTACACCAGGTATTTGCTTCCAAGTACGCACACCGGGTACCGACTCAAAATACTTGCAAGACTATTAAGTATCTTATACGGCTACTCGCTCAAATACGTAGGTACTCAACCGCGTTAGTTTTCGCAAATGCGATCATGCTCCTTTTGGAACAATTTCGTATGCAAGTATTTTTTACCGACTTCACAAAAAGGAGGAGGTACTATGTTCGGCTGTTTGTATGTTTTTTTTTTCTTGTATGTTTGTTCATCGAATACTCCGCCAATTGTCGATGGATTTTTAAAATTCTTTTTTTGTTCCAAAGTAGATAGTTCTGAGGTGGTCCTACTGTCACCAAATTAGGATTTGATGATGGGATCTTAGAGAAATCGAGGGCAACCCTCAAATTTTATAGGCTCACTTATTGTTTTTCGCATATTTTACGAAGTATCTTGTGTATTTGCGTATGGTTGTCACCATCTCAGGTAACTGGGCTGATGATGGAAGTTACAACTCCTTAACAGTAAGAAGTTACTCGAACAGGCAAGGACTGTTTTAGTCAATTGTTTTGATGTTTGATAAGGCATTTGCCACATTTGGTCTCATGATCATCAAGTCATGACCTGATGCTGCAGTCAGGATAGTCTGCAGAGTACCTAACTCCTCGACAACTAACAGCAGATATATCGTGTTAAGGCTCATTGAAAAGGGCTCGATGTGTGGATAAACGTACTGTTAATGAGGAACACCGAAATACATCAAGACCTGATGCTGAAGCCAGGAGCATCAGAAAAAGTACCAACCTTGAAATTACAGCACCGTAGTTGTGTTTGGGCTCATTTTAAACAGGACTAAATTTTAAGTTCAATGCAATGTTGACAAGTCTGGCCTGATGCTGCAGCCAGGATTATCAGCATCTAGTCTAAAAACATCAGGGCAGGATTTGATGATGGGATCCTGGAGAAATCGAAGGAACTCTTCAAATATTATAGGCACACCTATAGCGATTTGGGTATTTTTTATAGTAACTCGTGCATTTGCTCTCGGAAAGCACTATTTGGTGATGTGGAACTGATGATGAAGACCACAGATGATGAGATCTAAGTATTTCACGGGTTGCGATTCGATTACTTTAATATGGTTGCTAAGCAATTTATGCTCGTCACAATGTGAATGGTGATACGGAGCTGATGGTGGATCTGGAGAACTCCTCAACAATTAACTTCCCTGTATCGGGAAAAGCAATATTTTGTTTGTAAAAGGCGATGATCACTAGGCTATTGTAACTTAGATAAATTATAAGCAGACCCACTAAAAAGCGTGAAATAAAAACTTTTTAAGAAAAAAAAAAACTGACTTTCAAAAAAACACTACAAAGTGAAAAATATCTTTAATTTCGGAAGTCGGTGGCAAAAAACTAAAATAAAGATCCAAAGACACCGACTTCCGAAATTAAAGTTATTTTTCACTTTGTAAAGTTTTTTTTTGGAAGTCGGTTTTTTTTTCTTAAAAAGTTTTTTTTTACTTTAATGGTTTGCAAGTATTTATTTGTAAACGCGATTTTGCTCCTTATTTATTCGAAGTCATTGATCAATTTCCTATGCAAGTAGTTTTACTTCCAACGGGGCTTTTGAATACGCAATTGTATTTCTTATCTGTATGAAGTTATGGATCAGTTTTCTATGCAGATAGAAAATACTTGAAAGTATCTCGCTCCGTCGTGCCTCGACGCTCGAGTACGTAGGTACTCAAATAGTTCAACAACCGCGTTTGTTTTCGCAAATGCGATCATGCTCCTGAGAGCACAGAATACTTAATAGTACTACGTACAGTAAGGACACTCCCTTCCTCGCCCTCATATCAGATACCGCACCTCACCCCGCACTTCGAGGTATTCGTCGCCGACTCTTTAGCAAGGGCGCTCGCGAACCGCAGCGCTGTATTGCTGACACACAATTATGCGATTTAAAAGTTTTATTTAAGTTTTAATCACGATGGTTGGATATTGTGATGCTTTTCCGAATTCGTAATTTATATAATATACTGTTTGTATGATTTTGCATTTTTAATAACATAATGCGATTTAATAACCCATTATTTACAGATAAGTCATTTAAACTAAACTATTTTAGTGTTTTTATTTCATTACGAACCCGACTATATAAATAAACAATTGAACTACATGGTCACTTCATAATAATGCACACGTTCGGGCAGCGCCGCCGCCGACGTCGTTCGGCTCCCCGACACAAATTGCTTTCCGCGCCATTTTTTTTTACGCTACTAGATTTCACGCACACATTTGCACGTATACAAACGTCATTTGTTTATGTAGTAGTAATACGTAATTATTTTGCGAGCGTTGTATGGAGTGTCCGAGGTGTGGTAAGAGTCTACGGAACAATTTCGTATGCAAGTATTTTTACTTTAATGGTTTGTAAAAGTATTTATTTGTAAACGCGATTGTGCTCCTTATTTATAGGAATTCACGGATCAATTTCCTATGCAAGTACTTTTTACTTCCAACAGGGCTTTTGTTTGATTACGCGATTGTACTTCTTATTTGTATGAAGTTATGGATCAGTTTTCGATGCAGATAGAAAATACTTGAAAGTATCTCGAGCCCTGGTTTTAGGTCCTGGTTTCTTAAGGTGGACGTTCTTGGAAGCCCTGGTACTCGATTTTGCAAGTACGACCCATGTCTAAGGGCTACGGGCGAGGCGAACGGGAGTTGAGTGGGGGATATAAGCAAGAGAAAGCAGTGCGCGCGCACATTTTCTTTCTCAATTCCTCTCATAGCCAAATACGTTTGAAGTTTCACTTCAGTCGTGTGGTCATAAGCACATTCGGTTTTTTCTTAAAAAGTTTTTTTTTTACTTTAATGGTTTGCAACTATTTATTTGTAAACGCGATTTTGCTCCTTATTTATAGGAAATCATTGATCAATTTCCTATGCAAGTAGTTTTACTTCCAACGGGGCTTTTGAATACGCGATTGTACTTCTTATCTGTATGAAGTTATGGATCAATTTTCTATGCAGATAGAAAATACTTGAAAGTATCTCGCTTCGTCGTGCCTCGACGCTCGAATACGTAGGTACTCAAATAGTTCAACAACCGCGTTTGTTTTTGCAAACGCGATCATGCTCCTTATCAGTAAGAGCACAGAATACTTAATAGTACTACGTACAGAAAGGACACTCCCTTCCTCGCCCTCATATCAGATACCGCACCTCACCCCGCACTTCGAGGTATTCGTCGCCGACTCTTTAGCAAGGGCGCTCGCGAACCGCAGCGCTGTATTGCTGACACGAACACACAATTATGCGATTTAAAAGTTTTATTTGAGTTTTAATCACGATGGTTGGATATTGTGATGCTTTTCCGAATTCGTATTTACATAAACTGTTTATAAGATTTCGCATTTTTAATAACATGCGATTTAATAACCGATTATTTACAGATAAGTCATTTAAACTAAACTATTTTAGTGTTTTTATTTCATTGCGAACCCGACTATATAAATAAACAATTGAACTACATGGTCATTTCATAATAATGCACACGTTCGGGCAGCGCCGCCGCCGTCGTCGTTCAGTTCCCCGACACAAATTGCTTACCGCGCCATTTTTTTTTTACGCTACTAGATTTCACGCACACATTTGCACGTATACCAACGTCATTTGTTTATATAGTAGTACTAGGTAATTATTTTGCGAGCGTTGTATGGAGTGTCCGAGGTGTGGTAAGACTCTTACCACACCTCGGACACTCCATACAACTCCGTAAGAGTCTACGGAACAATTTCGTATGCAAGTATTTTTACTTTAATTGTTTGTAAAAGTATTTATTTGTAAACGCGATTGTGCTCCTTATTTATAGGAATTCACGGGTCAATTTCCTATGCAAGTACTTTTTACTTCCAACAGGGCTTTTGTTTGATTACGCGATTATACTTCTTATTTGTATGAAGTTATGGATCAATTTTCGATGCAGATATAAAATACTTGAAAGTATCTCGAGCCCTGGTTTTAGGCTCTGGTTTCTTAAAGTGGACGTACTTGGAAGCCCTGGTACTCGATTTTGCAAGTACGACCCATGTCTACGGGCTACGGGCGAGGCGAACGGGAGTTGAGTGGGGGATGTAAGCAAGAGAAATCAGTGCGCGCGCACATTTTCTTTCTCTCTTCCTCTCATAGCCAAATACGTTTGAAGTTTCAATTCAGTCGTGTGGTCATAAGCACACTCGTTTTTTTTTTTGAAGTCGTTTGTTTTTTTGTAGTGTTTTTTTTGAAGTCGGTTGTTTTATTTTTCCTTAAAATTTTGTTATTGAAATTTAAGATTGCAATGCGAGGGCAGGGCATATTTCTGGCCGTTCCAGGAAAAAGGCAGTAAGTGTTAATATTGGTTGTGATGATCCAAGACGGGACGTTTTTTAACCGACTTCAAAAAAGGAGGTTCTGTATTCGACCCGTATGTATGTATGTTTGTATGTCCGTGATAATCTCAAAAACTAATGAACCAATTTTGATAATTCTTTCACTAATGTGATATGCATACTTTCAGGAAGGTTTTAGTATATAATACATTAGGTAATTATTCCTATGTACGAAGTTATATGCATAAATGTACTGCATCTCCGGCATTTCTATGCGAATTTTGATGATTCTTCGAGTCGTGTCTTCAATTCTTCAATGCACTAGTGTTAATTGAATTTGTGTGGGGTAGGTAGGTACAACTAAAAACACTACAAAGTGAAAAAAACTTTTTTACAAAAAAAAAACAACCGACTTCAAAAAAAAAAAACCGAATGTGCTTATGACCACACGACTGAAGTGAAACTTCAAACGTATTTGGCTATGAGAGGAATTGAGAAAGAAAATGTGCGCGCGCACTGCTTTCTCTTGCTTATATCCCCCACTCAACTCCCGTTCGCCTCGCCCGTAGCCCTTAGACATGGGTCGTACTTGCAAAATCGAGTACCAGGGCTTCCAAGAACGTCCACCTTAAGAAACCAGGACCTAAAACCAGGGCTCGAGATACTTTCAAGTATTTTCTATCTGCATCGAAAACTGATCCATAACTTCATACAAATAAGAAGTACAATCGCGTAATCAAACAAAAGCCCTGTTGGAAGTAAAAAGTACTTGCATAGGAAATTGATCCGTGAATTCCTATAAATAAGGAGCACAATCGCGTTTACAAATAAATACTTTTACAAACCATTAAAGTAAAAATACTTGCATACGAAATTGTTCCGTAGACTCTTACCACACCTCGGACACTCCATACAACGCTCGCAAAATAATTACGTATTACTACTACATAAACAAATGACGTTTGTATACGTGCAAATGTGTGCGTGAAATCTAGTAGCGTAAAAAAAAATGGCGCGGAAAGCAATTTGTGTCGGGGAGCCGAACGACGTCGGCGGCGGCGCTGCCCGAACGTGTGCATTATTATGAAGTGACCATGTAGTTCAATTGTTTATTTATATAGTCGGGTTCGTAATGAAATAAAAACACTAAAATAGTTTAGTTTAAATGACTTATCTGTAAATAATGGGTTATTAAATCGCATTATGTTATTAAAAATGCAAAATCATACAAACAGTATATTATATAAATTACGAATTCGGAAAAGCATCACAATATCCAACCATCGTGATTAAAACTTAAATAAAACTTTTAAATCGCATAATTGTGTGTCAGCAATACAGCGCTGCGGTTCGCGAGCGCCCTTGCTAAAGAGTCGGCGACGAATACCTCGAAGTGCGGGGTGAGGTGCGGTATCTGATATGAGGGCGAGGAAGGGAGTGTCCTTACTGTACGTAGTACTATTAAGTATTCTGTGCTCTCAGGAGCATGATCGCATTTGCGAAAACAAACGCGGTTGTTGAACTATTTGAGTACCTACGTACTCGAGCGTCGAGGCACGACGGAGCGAGATACTTTCAAGTATTTTCTATCTGCATAGAAAACTGATCCATAACTTCATACAGATAAGAAATACAATTGCGTATTCAAAAGCCCCGTTGGAAGTAAAACTACTTGCATAGGAAATTGATCAATGACTTCGAATAAATAAGGAGCAAAATCGCGTTTACAAATAAATACTTGCAAACCATTAAAGTAAAAAAAAACTTTTTAAGAAAAAAAAACCGACTTCCAAAAAAAAACTTTACAAAGTGAAAAATAACTTTAATTTCGGAAGTCGGTGTCTTTGGATCTTTATTTTAGTTTTTTGCCACCGACTTCCGAAATTAAAGATATTTTTCACTTTGTAGTGTTTTTTTGAAAGTCAGTTTTTTTTTTTCTTAAAAAGTTTTTATTTCACGCTTTTTAGTGGGTCTGCTTATAATTTATCTAAGTTACAATAGCCTAGTGATCATCGCCTTTTACAAACAAAATATTGCTTTTCCCGATACAGGGAAGTTAATTGTTGAGGAGTTCTCCAGATCCACCATCAGCTCCGTATCACCATTCACATTGTGACGAGCATAAATTGCTTAGCAACCATATTAAAGTAATCGAATCGCAACCCGTGAAATACTTAGATCTCATCATCTGTGGTCTTCATCATCAGTTCCACATCACCAAATAGTGCTTTCCGAGAGCAAATGCACGAGTTACTATAAAAAATACCCAAATCGCTATAGGTGTGCCTATAATATTTGAAGAGTTCCTTCGATTTCTCCAGGATCCCATCATCAAATCCTGCCCTGATGTTTTTAGACTAGATGCTGATAATCCTGGCTGCAGCATCAGGCCAGACTTGTCAACATTGCATTGAACTTAAAATTTAGTCCTGTTTAAAATGAGCCCAAACACAACTACGGTGCTGTAATTTCAAGGTTGGTACTTTTTCTGATGCTCCTGGCTTCAGCATCAGGTCTTGATGTATTTCGGTGTTCCTCATTAACAGTACGTTTATCCACACATCGAGCCCTTTTCAATGAGCCTTAACACGATATATCTGCTGTTAGTTGTCGAGGAGTTAGGTACTCTGCAGACTATCCTGACTGCAGCATCAGGTCATGACTTGATGATCATGAGACCAAATGTGGCAAATGCCTTATCAAACATCAAAACAATTGACTAAAACAGTCCTTGCCTGTTCGAGTAACTTCTTACTGTTAAGGAGTTGTAACTTCCATCATCAGCCCAGTTACCTGAGATGGTGACAACCATACGCAAATACACAAGATACTTCGTAAAATATGCGAAAAACAATAAGTGAGCCTATAAAATTTGAGGGTTGCCCTCGATTTCTCTAAGATCCCATCATCAAATCCTAATTTGGTGACAGTAGGACCACCTCAGAACTATCTACTTTGGAACAAAAAAAGAATTTTAAAAATCCATCGACAATTGGCGGAGTATTCGATGAACAAACATACAAGAAAAAAAAAACATACAAACAGCCGAACATAGTACCTCCTCCTTTTTGTGAAGTCGGTAAAAAATACTTGCATACGAAATTGTTCCAAAAGGAGCATGATCGCATTTGCGAAAACTAACGCGGTTGAGTACCTACGTATTTGAGCGAGTAGCCGTATAAGATACTTAATAGTCTTGCAAGTATTTTGAGTCGGTACCCGGTGTGCGTACTTGGAAGCAAATACCTGGTGTAAAAACCCGGTCGCATATTTATGCGACCGGGACCGGGTTTTTACACCAGGTATTTCCAGCTATTTTTTACGTACCTTCCCTACTCGCGATCACACGTTTTCGTAACGCATTCGCCAGTTTACTCCCCAAGTCAAGCGCGCCTAAAGAAGTTTCACTTAAAAAAAAAACCGACTTCCAAAAAAAACTATACAAAGTGAAAAATAACTTTAATTTCGGAAGTCGGTGTCTTTGGATCTTTATTTTAGTTTTTTGCCACCGACTTCCGAAATTAAAGATATTTTTCACTTTGTAGTGTTTTTTTGAAAGTCGGTTTTTTTTTTCTTAAAAAGTTTTTATTTCACGCTTTTTAGTGGGTCTGCTTATAATTTATCTAAGTTACAATAGCCTAGTGATCATCGCCTTTTACAAACAAAATATTGCTTTTCCGATACAGGGAAGTTAATTGTTGAGGAGTTCTCCAGATCCACCATCAGCTCCGTATCACCATTCACATTGTGACGAGCATAAATTGCTTAGCAACCATATTAAAGTAATCGAATCGCAACCCGTGAAATACTTAGATATTATTGAGTAGGTAGTTCCGGTGGCCATCTGTGGTCTTCATCATCAGTTCCACATCACCAAATAGTGCTTTCCGAGAGCAAATGCACGAGTTACTATAAAAAATACCCAAATCGCTATGGGTGTTCCTATAATATTTGAAGAGTTCCTTCGATTTCTCCAGGATCCCATCATCAAATCCTGCCCTGATGTTTTTAGACTAGATGCTGATAATCCTGGCTGCAGCATCAGGCCAGACTTGTCAACATTGCATTGAACTTAAAATTTAGTCCTGTTTAAAATGAGCCCAAACACGACTACGGTGCTGTAATTTCAAGGTTGGTGGCAAATGCCCTATCAAACATCAAAACAATTGACTAAAACAGTCCTTGCCTGTTCGAGTAACTTCTTACTGTTAAGGAGTTGTAACTTCCATTATCAGCCCAGCTACCTGAGATGGTGACAACCATACGCAAATACACAAGATACTTCGTAAAATATGCGAAAAACAATAAGTGAGCCTATAAAATTTAAAGGTTGCCCTCGATTACTCTAAGATCCCATCATCAGATCCTAACTTGGTGACAGTGGGACCACCTCAAAACTATCTACTTTGGAACAAAAAAAGAATTTTGAAAATCCGTCGACAATTGGCGGAGTATTCGATGAACAAACATACAAAAAAAAAACATACAAACAGCCGAACCAAAAAGGAGGAGGTACTAACCTCCTCCTTTTTGTGAAGTCGGTAAAAAATACTTGCATACGAAATTGTTCCAAAAGGAGCATGATCGCATTTGCGAAAACTAACGCGGTTGAGTACCTACGTATTTGAGCGAGTAGCCGTATAAGATACTTAATAGTCTTGCAAGTATTTTGAGTCGGTACCCGGTGTGCGTACTTGGAAGCAAATACCTGGTGTAAAAACCCGGTCGCATATTTATGCGACCGGGACCGGGTTTTTACACCAGGTATTTCCAGCTATTTTTTACGTACCTTCCCTACTCGCGATCACACGTTTTCGTAACGCATTCGCCAGTTTACTCCCCAAGTCAAGCGCGCCTAAAGAAGTTTCACTTCAAAACACTACAAAGTGAAAAATAACTTTAATTTCGGAAGTCGGTGTCGTTGGTTCCGCATTTTCGTTTTTTGACACCGACTTCCGAAATTAAAGTTATTTTTCACTTTGTAGTGTTTTTTTTTGAAGTCGGTTGTTTTTTTTTTGTAAAAAAGTTTTTATTTTTCACTTTTTAGTTGTACCTACCCCACACCAATTCAATTAACACTAGTTCATTGAAGAATTGAAGACACGACTCGAAGAATCATCAAAATTCCCATAGAAACGCCAGAGATGCAGTACATTTATGCATATAACTTCGTACATAAGAATAGTTACCTAATGTATTATATACTAAAACCTTCCTGAAAGTATGTAGATCACAGTAATGAAAGAATTATCAAAATCGGTTCAGTAGTTTTTGAGATAATCGCGGACATACAAACATACATACATACATACATACATACATACATACGGGTCGAATACAGAACCTCCTTTTTTAAAGTCGGTTAATAAAGTCGGTTAAAAATAACTTTAATTTCGGAAGTCGGTGTCTTTGGATCTGTATTTTAGTTTTTTGCCACCGACTTCCGAAATTAAAGTTATTTTTCACTTTGTAGTGTTTTTTGGAAGTCGGTTTTTTTTTTCTTAAAAAGTTTTTATTTCACGCTTTTTAGTGGGTCTGCTTATAATTTATCTAAGTTACAATAGCAATATTTTGTTTGTAAAAGGCGAAGATCACTATCTTCGCCTTTTACAAACAAAATATTGCTTTTCCCGATGCAGGGAAGTTAATTGTTGAGGAGTTCTCGAGGTCCACCATCAGCTCCATATCACCATTCACATTGTGACGAGCATGAATTGCTTAGCAACCATATTAAAGTAATCGAATCGCAACCCGTGAAATACTTAGATATTATTGAGTAGTTCCGGTGGCCATCTGTGGTCTTCATCATCAGTTCCACTTCACCAAATGGTGCTTTCCGAGAGCAAGTGCACGAGTTACTACACACATCAAGACGGTCTAGGGATATTTCATACTCAATTAAATAACTCGAAAAGTACTGGCCGCATTGGAATCTTTTATACACCGATTTGTCTGTAATTTATCTCAGACTAATTCCAAATTTAAATTTTTGAAAATTCTTTTGTTTCGGTGGCAAAAAATGTCTTGATGTATAGGAGAGGGAATTTTCATTTGTGCGAAATTTAGAAAACAATACGAATTACGTTTAGTTACAGTTTTTTTTCATTTTTAAACGAAAGATAAAGTTAAAATTGAGGTATTGTAGCCATGCAACGCCGACATTTGACGAGGGCGGAGATGTTACGAGCTGTGGGAATGCTGGAAGCTGGATCTGTTCAGCGTAATGTTGCTGAGGCCATACGGACCCATCAAAATGTAATTTCAAGATTGTGGACACGCTATCGTGCCACAGGTGAAGTAGCGGAGAGGCACCGGGGGCCAAGTCGCATCACTACCTCCAGACAAGACCGATTTTTGCAAATTACTGCGCGAGCACAACCAAATGCAACGGCGACTCAATTGGTCCAAAGGCTGCGAGTGGAACACCAAGTGCTTGTGAGTGACCAAACTGTAAGAAGGCGACTGCATGAAAGCAATCTACGCTCTCGTAGACCTCTCCGGGTCCCACCTTTACGGAGAGGCAATCGTGGACGACGATTAGAATGGGTTCGGAACCACGTGGACTGGGGCCGTGAGCAATGGTCCAATGTGCTGTTCACGGATGAATCCAGGTTCGGCTTCCATCCAGATTCACGAAGGACGCGTGTTTGGCGAGTTCCTGGACGATGGAGCCGTCTCCAGAACCCTCAGGAAGTTCACCCATACCAAGGAGGAACAATTATGGTTTGGGCAGGAATTCGTCTTGGAGGACGGACGGATCTCGTTTGGGTGCGGGGCAATATGACGGCAGAACGATACGTCCAACAGGTGCTGGGGCCCGTAATCTTGCCCCACAGAACACAAATGGGGCAAGATTTCCTGCTCATGCACGACAATGCCCGGGCACACACGGCGAGAACGGTAGCAGCTTGGTTACATACACATAATGTTAGGGCCTTAGACTGGCCTGCTCAATCGCCAGATCTAAATCCCTTTGAGCATGCGTGGGATATGCTGCAAAGAAGAGCTCTGAAGGAAGTTCCTGAAAATCTGGCTACAGAAGATCAACTTTTTGCGCACCTCAGAAGGACATGGGACAATATTCCGCAGCAAGACATTGACAACCTTGTTCTGAGCATGCCGAATCGTTGCCGATGTGTTATGAACATCATGGGCGCTTTCTCAGACTACTAACTTCAAGTTTATAAACACAAATTAAATGATTTTTCTATTTTTTTCAGTTTTTACTCACAAATTAAAAGTTCATTCATATACGATTTCCGTCTATGCTTCATTTTTTTCCATAAAATCCTGAAATTTTAATCTAAGTACCTTAACCATTATTAAAAAATGGTAGAATATTAAATAACGTATCTTTTAAATATATACATGTCATATAAATAATTAACACATTGATAGTAATTCGCTTTTTTAAAAATATCCCTAGACCGTGTTGATGTGTGTATAAAAAATACCCAAATCGCTATAGGTGTGCCTATAATATTTGAAGAGTTCCTTCGATTTCTCCAGGATCCCATCATCAAATCCTGACCTGATGTTTTTAGACTAGAAGTTGATAATCCTGGCTGCAGCATCAGGCCAGACTTATGTCAACATTGCATTGAACTTAAAATTTAGTCCTGTTTAAAATGAGCCCAAACACGACTACGGTGCTGTTATTTCAAGGTTTGTACTTTTTCTGATGCTCCTGGCTTCAGCATCAGGTCTCTATGTACTTCGGTGTTCCTCATTAACAGTACGTTTATCCACACATCGAGCCCTTTTCAATGAGCCTAAACACGATATATCTGCTGTTAGTTGTCGAGGAGTTAGGTACTCTGCAGACTATCCTGACTGCAGCATCAGGTTATGACTTGATGATCATGAGACCAAATGTGATAAATGCCCTATTAAACATCAAAACAATTTACTAAAACAGTCCTTGCCTGTTTGAGTAACTTCTTACTGTTAAGGAGTTGTACCTTCCATCATCAGCCCAGCTACCTGAGATGGTGACAACCATACGCAAATAAACAAGATACTTCATAAAATATGCGAAAAACAATAAGTGAGCCTATAAAATTTGAGGGTTGCCCTCGATTTCTCTAAGATCCCATCATCAGATCCTAACTTGGTGACAATGGGACCACCTCAAAACTATCTTCTTTCGAACAAAAAAAGAATTTTGAAAATCCATCGACAATTGGCGGAGTATTCGATGAACAAACATACAAAATAATAATAAAAATAATAAAAAAAAAACATACAAACAGCCGAACATAGTAGTACCTCCTCCTTTTTGTGAAGTCGGTAAAAAGTGAAATTTTTTTTACCCCAGCTAATTGGTTGCTTTTGGATATGTAAAAAAAAAGTCACGGCAGTAAAGTATACAGGGTGAATTTTCCAAGTGGGCGTGGATGGCCAAATTCTAAACTATGAGGAATAGCGAAAAGTACTCAAAGGAGTCGCGGGCTCGATTTTGATAAAAACTAAAATTGCGTCATTGGATTTTTGAAAAATCAATATTTCTAGCCAGGAATCGAACCTAAAGGTTTTAGTATATAATACATTAGGTAATTATTCTTATGTACGAAGTTATATGCATAAATGTACTGCATCTCCGGCATTTCTATGTGAATTTTGATGATTCTTCGAGTCGTGTCTTCAATTCTTCAATGCACTAGTAGGTATTAATTGAATTTGTGTGGGGTAGGTACAACTAAAAAGTGAAAAATAAAAACTTTTTTACAAAAAAAAAAAACAACCGACTTCAAAAAAAAAAAAACCGAGTGTGCTTATGACCACACGACTGAAGTGAAACTTCAAACGTATTTGGCTATGAGAGGAAGAGAGAAAGAAAATGTGCGCGCGCACTGCTTTCTCTTGCTTATATCCCCCACTCAACTCCCGTTCGCCTCGTCCGTAGCCCTTAGACATGGGTCGTACTTGCAAAATCGAGTACCAGGGCTTCCAAGTACGTCCACCTTAAGAAACCAGGGCCTAAAACCAGGGCTCGAGATACTTTCAAGTATTTTCTATCTGCATCGAAAACTGATCCATAACTTCATACAAATAAGAAGTACAATCGCGTAATCAAACAAAAGCCCTGTTGGAAGTAAAAAGTACTTGCATAGGAAATTGATCCGTGAATTCCTATAAATAAGGAGCACAATCGCGTTTACAAATAAATACTTTTACAAACCATTAAAGTAAAAATACTTGCATACGAAATTGTTCCGTAGACTCTTACCACACCCCGGACACTCCATACAACGATTGCAAAATAATTACCTACTACTACTACATTAAAAAATGACGTTTGTATACGTATGAATGTGTGCGTGAGGTACTTGTGTTTGCGAGCGCTCTTGTTAAAGAACTGCGACGGTAACCTCGAAGTGCGGGGTGAGGTGCGGTAACTGATGTTAGTGCGGGGAAGGGAGTGTCCTTTCTGTACGTAGTACTTTAAGTATTCTGTGCTCTTACCACACCTCGGACACTCCATACAACGCTCGCAAAATAATTACCTATTACTACTACATAAACAAATGACGTTTGTATACGTGCAAATGTGTGCGTGAAATCTAGTAGCGTAAAAAAAAAATGGCGCGAAAAGCAATTTGTGTCGGGGAACCGAACGACGTCGGCGGCGGCGCTGCCCGAACGTGTGCATTATTATGAAGTGACCAAGTAGTTCAATTGTTTATTTATATAGACGGGTTCGCAATGAAATAAAAACACTAAAATAGTTTAGTTTAAATGACTTATCTGTAAATAATCGGTTATTAAATCGCATGTTATTAAAAATGCGAAATCTTATAAACAGTTTATGTAAATACGAATTCGGAAAAGCATCACAATATCCAACCATCGTGATTAAAACTCAAATAAAACTTTTAAATCGCATAATTGTGTGTCAGCAATACAGCGCTGCGGTTCGCGAGCGCCCTTGCTAAAGAGTCGGCGACGAATACCTCGAAGTGCGGGGTGAGGTGCGGTATCTGATATGAGGGCGAGGAAGGGAGTGTCCTTTCTGTACGTAGTACTATTAAGTATTCTGTGCTCTTACTGATAAGGAGTATGATCGCATTTGCGAAAACAAACGCGGTTGTTGAACTATTTGAGTACCTACGTACTCGAGCGTCGAGGCACGACGGAGCGAGATACTTTCAAGTATTTTCTATCTGCATAGAAAACTGATCCATAACTTCATACAGATAAGAAATACAATCGCGTATTCAAAAGCCCCGTTGGAAGTAAAACTACTTGCATAGGAAATTGATCAATGACTTGCAATAAATAAGGAGTAAAATCGCGTTTACAAATAAATACTTGCAAACCATTAAAGTAAAAAAAACTTTTTAAGAAAAAAAAAAACCGACTTCCAAAAAAAAACTTTACAAAGTGAAAAATAACTTTAATTTCGGAAGTCGGTGTCTTTGGATCTTTATTTTAGTTTCTTGCCACCGACTTCCGAAATTAAATATATTTTTCACTTTGTAGTGTTTTTTTGAAAGTCAGTTTTTTTTTTCTTAAAAAGTTTTTATTTCACGCTTTTTAGTGGGTCTGCTTATAATTTATCTAAGTTACAATAGCCTAGTGATCATCGCCTTTTACAAACAAAATATTGCTTTTCCCGATACAGGGAAGTTAATTGTTGAGGAGTTCTCCAGATCCACCATCAGCTCCGTATCACCATTCACATTGTGACGAGCATAAATTGCTTAGCAACCATATTAAAGTAATCGAATCGCAACCCGTGAAATACTTAGATCTCATCATCTGTGGTCTTCATCATCAGTTCCACATCACCAAATAGTGCTTTCCGAGAGCAAATGCACGAGTTACTATAAAAAATACCCAAATCGCTATAGGTGTGCCTATAATATTTGAAGAGTTCCTTCGATTTCTCCAGGATCCCATCATCAAATCCTGCCCTGATGTTTTTAGACTAGATGCTGATAATCCTGGCTGCAGCATCAGGCCAGACTTGTCAACATTGCATTGAACTTAAAGAACAATGTCAGATTTCGGCTCACACAATTTTTAAAACTAAATTCACACGACACGAAGTTTTTACCTACAACAATTTAAATATAAAATTCCAACTTCTAAAAAAATATTTATTTCTTTTCGAGAACTGTGCGAAAAGAAAATCATTTTAATAAGTAATCATTTTACTAATCATGTTCTTGAATTCCAGGTTTTACTTTTTTTTAAATAAAAGTGTCAGGTAGTTAGCTATTCTGCCACTGTAATCGATTATTCTAAATAATTAAAGCGATTTACTCTTTAGTTTTTATTTACCACCTCACAATTGTCTTTTATTATTATTATTTTTTATCTAAATAATACGTTCGTCGTGTTTATTAAAATACATTTATTATTTTTTAAAGAATATTAGAACGAAATTCAAGAAATCGATTTTCCTGATCTGTATTCGATAACTTAATCGCCTTGTAATGGCAACCAGCAGTTCGCCATAAAAAAAAAAAAACTTGCAGTTCTGTCAAAATCGCGCGCGCCAGTTCAAACATGTTGTTGTTGTCGGTGTTTTTCTATGTGATTGTGTACGTTTGGTTCCTTCTCGAATTCATCTGCGTTTGCTTTATAGACTTATTGTGTTATATTCATACCACACATTTTGTGACAATGTACCATCAACTACGTTGTATTAATTGTGGTATAAATGTGTTCCGGATGGAACGGCATTTACTTGAATCTGACGATGTCCATTCATTGTTACGGCAATGGACTTCACTTTCTGAGGTAAAGTACGATTTTTATTAATAGAATGTCTACTGTTTTAACAAAGCTAAATGTTAATTTGCAACACAACCGTATTTTGTTGGTTTTAGATTCCAAATGTCAGTGTTGTTTGTCATTACTGTTGGTTATTTATTAAACAAACAAGTAATCAACAAGTAGCAATGCGCCAACTGAATCAATTGTGCATCGAAATCTTTGTATTGGTTGCGGTCATTCATTGCAACGTGTAAAGTCTCACGCCTTAAATAACATTTCAGAAAGAGAAGATGCTATCAGACGCGTGATAGAGCAACAATAACCTCCAATTTAAAATGTCTGAATAACTTCTTCTGTAGAAGTTCAGTATAAAAGTGGATATTACAGAAAAGCTTTTCACATTAAACTACACAAAAAAACGTAAGAATTTTCACTGTCCATGACAAATTAATATCGAGCCAAAGTTACTATGGACATCTGACATTGTTCTTTAGTCCTGTTTAAAATGAGCCCAAACACGACTACGGTGCTGTAATTTCAAGGTTGGTACTTTTTCTAATGCTCCTGGCTTCAGCATCAGGTCTTTATGTACTTCGGTGTTCCTCATTAACAGTACGTTTATCCACACATCGAGCCCTTTTCAATGAGCCTTATCACGATATATCTGCTGTTAGTTGTCGAGGAGTTAGGTACTCTGCAGACTATCCTGACTGCAGCATCAGGTCATGACTTGATGATCATGAGACCAAATGTGGCAAATGCCCTATCAAACATCAAAACAATTGACTAAAACAATCCTTGCCTGTTCGAGTAACTTCTTACTGTTAAGGAGTTGTAACTTCCATCATCAGCCCAGCTACCTGAGATGGTGACAACCATACGCAAATACACAAGATACTTCGTAAAATATGCGAAAAACAATAAGTGATCCTATAAAATTTAAAGGTTGCCCTCGATTACTCTAAGATCCCATCATCAGATCCTAACTTGGTGACAGTGGGACCACCTCAAAACTATCTACTTTGGAACAAAAAAATAATTTTGAAAATCCGTCGACAATTGGCGGAGTATTCGATGAACAAACATACAAAAAAAAAAACCGAGTGTGCTTATGACCACACTACTGAAGTGAAACTTCAAACGTATTTGGCTATGAGAGGAAGAGAGAAAGAAAATGTGCGCGCGCACTGCTTTCTCTTGCTTATATATCCCCCACTCAACTCCCGTTCGCCTCGCCCGTAGCCCATAGACATGGGTCGTACTTGCAAAATCGAGTACCAGGGCTTCCAAGTACGTCCACCTTAAGAAACCAGGGCCTAAAACCAGGGCTCGAGATACGTTCAAGTATTTTCTATCTGCATTGAAAATTGATCCATAACTTCATACAAATAAGAAGTACAATCGCGTAATCAAACAAAAGCCCTGTTAGAAGTAAAAAATACTTGCATAGGAAATTGACCCGTGAATTCCTATAAATAAAGAGCACAATCGCGTTTACAAATAAATACTTTTACAAACCATTAAAGTAAAAATACTTGCATACGGAATTGTTCCGTAGACTCTTACTGATAAGGAGCATGATCGCATTTCGATACCTTAATCCGCAAACCAGCCAACTCCATTTTTGTCAAAAAAAATATTATGATGTCGTTTTTTAGTCAAAATAAAAACTAGAAAGTTTTAAGTGTCTCCTGTAAACTATAGCAAAATGGAGTTGGCTGGTTTGCGGATTAAGGTATCGATTTGCGAAAACTAACGCGGTTGAGTACCTACGTATTTGAGCGAGTAGCCGTAGAAGATACTTTATAGTTTTGCAAGTATTTTGAGTCGGTACCTGGTGTACGTACTTGGAAGCAAATACCTGGTGTAAAAACCTGGTCGCGTAAATACGTACCTTCCCTACTCGCCCGATCACAGTTTTCGTAACGTTTACGTCACGCGTTCGCCAGCTTACTCTCAAAGTCAAGTGTGCGTGAAGAAGTTTCACTTCAATAATTATGACACAACAAAAATCGAATTTGACAGTCGCGACTCGTCAACACGTGGTACTTATTTGCCCTACCCCGTGAATTGTTTTTTAGAGCCGCAGGCGCAGAGGGGGCGGCCATGGCGTGTTTTTTAAGGAATTTTTCACTTTTTGTATGGAAAATATGAAAAATGCTTACCTACATGTTGAGTTTTAGGAGTTTATGGGTTTCATAAAGGGGGTCGAAATTTTCATTATTTTTGCGATAGGATGCACCATTTTTGAGATAGGTATAAGCAAAAGAAAAAACTTCAAACGTATTTGGTTATGAGAGGAAGAGAGAAAGAAAATGTGCGCGCGCACTGCTTTCTCTTGCTTATATCCCCCACTAAACTCCCGTTCACCTCGCCCGATCACACTTTTCGTAACGCGTTCGCCAGTTTACTCCCCAAGTCAAGCGCGCGTAAAGAAGTTTCCTTTCAAAAATACTTGCATACGAAATTGTTCCGTAGACTCTTACTGATAAGGAGCATGATCGCTTTTGCGAAAACTAACGCGGTTGAGTACCTACGTATTTGAGCGAGTAGCCGTATAAGATACTTTATAGTCTTGCAAGTATTTTGAGTCGGTACCTGGTGTGCCGTCTGCGTACTTGGAAGCAAATACCTACAGTGTAAAAACCCGGTCGCATAAATACGTACCTTCCCTACTCGCCCGATCACACGTTTTCGTAACGCATTCGCCAGTTTACTCCCCAAGTCAAGCGCGCCTAAAGAAGTTTCACTTAAAAAAAAACATACAAACAGCCGAACATAGTACACCTCCTCCTTTTTGTGAAGTCGGTAAAAAATACTTGCATACGAAATTGTTCCAAAAGGAGCATGATCGCATTTGCGAAAACTGACGCGGTTGAGTACCTACGTATTTGAGCGAGTAGCCGTATAAGATACTTAATAGTCTTGCAAGTATTTTGAGTCGGTGTGCGTACTTGGAAGCAAATACCTGGTGTAAAAACCCGGTCGCATATTTATGCGACCGGGACCGGGTTTTTACACCAGGTATTTCCAGCTATTTTTTACGTACTTTCCCTACTCGCGATCACACGTTTTCGTAACGCATTCGCCAGTTTACTCCCCAAGTCAAGCGCGCCTAAAGAAGTTTCACTTCAAAAAACACTACAAAGTGAAAAATTACTTTAATTTCGGAAGTCGGTGTCAAAAAACGAAAATGCTGAACCAACGACACCGACTTCCGAAATTAAAGTTATTTTTCACTTTGTACTGTTTTTTTTTTGAAGTCGGTTGTTTTTTTTTTTCATACCTTGTTCGAAATGATGCTCAATATTTTTACACCCGAAACCACTCGTAGCGCAGTCACCTTCACAAAATTATGTTCCAAATTCAAATTTTTAATTGCAGTACAATCCTTGAGACGTCGAATCCAGCTATGTATTCAAAAACAATTGTCATAATTTTGAACAATTAATCAGTTAAGTTAATAGGTAGGTAGCATAAGAAAATAAAAAAGTATTTTGATAAAAAAACTTTTTAACAAAAAATTAAACCTCCGAAAAAACTGAAAAGCAAAAAATAATAAACTTTTTTTATTTAACCTTAATAAATAACTAATGCAAGTATACCTAAGAAATTTTGAGTCGGCGCCAAACAATCAATGAACAATGATCACTAAGTTACCTTAAATTTATAGAAATAACCAAATCAAATTAATAATGCAACGTGAAATCTCCAGCGATAAATATAACATTCCAAACAAAAAATGCGCTCTCCGCACGACCACTCGCAACGATATTAAGTTGCTTGTTTGGCGCCGACTCAAAATTACTTAGGTATACTTGCATTAGTTTAAGAACTTATTTATTAAGGTTAAATAAAAAAAGTTTATTATTTTTTGCTTTTCAGTTTTTTGGAGGTTTAATTTTTTGTTAAAAAGTTTTTATTTTATAATTTTTTGAGGCTATAATTTACTAATTACTACATGCTTAATGTTTGATTACTTTTAAAATACCTACCTTACTTTAGACATTAACTGTTATATAATCCTACTTTAAGGTGAATGGGTAGTTGTAGCCCGCGAAATTCAATTTTTCTTACGTTTTTTGCAATTTTCAGGTCAGTGTCAGGTTGTATCTTGATCGAAATATGATTCGCGACAATAACAGGTACGTATTTACAGAATTATAATAATTAGAATCATTAATACATCTTTCTAAGTTAGATTTCTACCGTTAAGAACAAATCTCGTATGGAAAAGTTTTGATGGTAGAAATCTACATGGATTCATACATCCATAGAGTAATTAAGTTGCCATCACAAAATAAACTGTACAAGTTTATAAAATATTACTATTTCAACAGTTTTCGCCTCGATGTCACTTATGCTCTTCCGCACCTGAGTGGTTTTTGAGGGGCCCGCCCTCGCCCCGTCATCTCCTGTTGGCGATGCGTCAGACTTTGGCGGCGTACGTATCATTTTTGCAGCTTATGCAACCGTGTCTTATTCGTTACACACGCAGTTGTCCTAGTCTAGTAACTATAGCTCAATAAAGCTATAGTTATCGTCAAAATTAAAAATACGAGTCCTAATACGTCAATGACACGCCTTCAGAGGCGCTAATAATGTCAAAATCCGTCTGTTTTCCCAGCGTCGTTATAGACGAAGGTTCTAAGTAGCCGGTAGGGCAAAAAACAAAAATTTAGTTTTCCGTCAAATCCGGAAAGTTTACCTGCCTAGACACGAATGGGTGGGTGGGAGGGCAAATTTTTGAATTTCTATCTAAGCTAGGCGGACGTGTGAGGTGTCAAAAGACGCGTCTCGGCGCCGGCCAGCGAGCTATGAGGTTTTCGGAATTTACGCTGAAGAAAATTTTTGAAATTTCCTGAAAAAACTGAATTTACGACCGTTAGGTTAGGTTAGGTTAGGTTCGGGTAGAGACACTGCGGGTGGCGAGGGCCTACCGCTCGGTGGGCTTTTCGGCGGCGTGCGCTCTGGCCGGCACCCCTCCTTGGGAGCTGGAGGCTTGGGTGCTCGCCAGAGTGTACGAGTGGACCGCGCAACGAAGGGCGCTCGGGGAGCGCCCCGTCGCCGAAGAGCGGGAGGCCGTGCGGCGGGAGGCGAGGGACGCAATCGTCCTTCACTGGACAGAGGACCTCGCCACCGCCGCCTTTGGCCGCCGGACGTTGGACGCGCTGGGCCCGGTCCTGCAGAGCTGGCTCGAGCGGTCCCACGGTTTCCTCTCGTTCCGTCTGGTGCAGGTGTTGTCCGGCCACGGCTGTTTCGGAACGTACCTGCACCGGATCGGGAGGGAGGAGACCCCGGCGTGCCACGACTGCGGCGCGGCGGAGGACACGGCGCAGCACACCCTCGAGGCGTGCCCGGCTTGGTCCGAGCTGCGCCGCGGTCTGACCGCGGCGGTCGGACAGGACCTCTCGCTTCCTGGTGTGATCAACGCCATGCTGGGGAGCGAGGAGGCCTGGGCAGCGGTGGCCTCCTTTTGCGAGGACGTAATCTCGCAAAAGGAGGAGGCGGAGCGCGCGCGGGAGGACGACCCTCTCGCTGTGCCGCTCCGCAGACGAAGAAGGGGTCGGAGAAGGCGCCAGCCTCTCCCCCCTCATGGTGGCGATGGGCGGGCGACAGGCACGGGGGTGCCGTCTCCCGCATTGCACCCATCACCACCTTCGTCGGTCACTCCCGGGCCCCCGTGAGGGGCCCGCCCTGAAGGACAATCGTCGGCGGAGGACTGGACGTTAAGGCTACGCTGGTTTCCCAGTCCCCCGCCACTCGGACGAAGCGGGAGTGCCGCTGGGTTTTTTAGTGGGTATACCGGGTCAGACCCGGGAGTCCCACATAGCCCCCCATCCCCCGATGGGAGGGTATGCGTAACGCATTTTTCCCAGCGCAAAAAAAAAAAAAAAAAAAAAGGTTCGGGTAGAGATGGTGGAGACCCTGTCGGACCACCGATATGTGCGGTTCGACATCTCCACCCTGGGAGGGGGGAGGGCCCGCGCCGGGCAATCTCCCTTCCCACGGTGGGCACTCACCCGCCTGGACCGGGAGGCAGCCGAGGAGGCGGCCTTTCTCCAGGACTGGCTTTCGCCCCCCCCTGTCGATGCCTTGGACGTGGACGCCGCAGCGGTCCAGCTCAGGGGGTCCCTGACCGAGGTGTGCAACTCCAGCATGCCTCGGTCTCGCCGTCCGCCTCCCCGTCGCGCCGTCTATTGGTGGACGCAGGAGTTGGCGGGTCTCCGGGCCGCCTGCGTTGCGGCCAGAAGGGCCTACGCGCGGAGCCGACGGCGCAGCGCCCAAAACCGAGTCCGGGCAGAGGAGGACCGCCTATACGCCTCTTACCAAGAGGCGAGGACGGCCCTCAAGTCTGCAATGGGCGCTGCGGAAGACTCGGCGAGGGCCGAGATGCTGGAGGGTCTCGACAGGGATCCTTATGGGAGACCGTACAAGGCGGCGCGGAACCAGCTACGCCCCTATGGTCCCCCACTGACGGAGACCCTCGAGCCGGCGTTGCTGGACGGGGTGGTCCGGTCCCTGTTTCCGCGCAGGACCGACTTCACCCCACCAGCGATGGATCCCCCGCAAGGGGCGGCTCCGCCGGACGAGCAGGTCCCCCCGGTGACGGTGGAGGAGCTCCGCGCGGGGGTTCTCACCCTCCGCGCGAAGAAGACGGCCCCCGGGCCAGACGGCGTCCCCGCACGGGTGGTGGCGATCGCCGCCTCCCAAATGGAGGACAGGTTTCGGGACCTCTTCAGCGCGTGCTTTACGGCTGGGAGGTTCCCGAAACTGTGGAAAGAGGGGCAGCTCTGCCTCCTCCGAAAGGAGGGACGTCCGGTGGACTCCCCGTCGGCATACCGGCCCATCGTCTTGCTCGATGAGGTCGGTAAACTGTTCGAGGGGATCATCGCGTCCCGGCTTCACGGCCTTTTGCGGGGGGTAGGGCCGGACCTGTCGGACGCCCAATTCGGCTTCCGACAAGGGCGTTCGACGATCGACGCGCTGGCCCTACTCAAGGGCCAGGTGAAGGAGGCGGTGGAGGCGGGGGACGGAGTGCTGGCAGTGTCGTTCGACATTGCAAACGCCTTCAACTCCGTCCCCCACTCGACGATATTGGAGGCGCTCCGGTATCACGGAGTGCCCCAATACCTGCACGATCTGCTGGCCAGCTACCTGGAGGGCCGAGAGGTCCTCCTCGCGGACCGGACGGGCACGGTGAGGCGGTACGGAGCAGAGTCCGGTGTTCCGCAGGGGTCAGTTCTGGGGCCCTCCCTGTGGAACATCGGGTTCGACTGGCTCCTACGCGGAGTCCTCCTCCAGGGCACGAGTGTCATCTGCTACGCGGATGACACTCTCCTCACTGCCCGGGGGAGGAACTTTGGAGACGCGGCCTGTCTGGCCTCGGCTGGCGGATCCCTGGTTGCAGACAGGATCCGCCTCCTGGGATTGAAGGTGGCGCTGCACAAGACCGAGGCCGTATTCTTTCACGGGCCTCGGCAGCGCTGCCCTCCCGACGCCCACATCGTCGTAGAGGGCGTCCGGATAGAGGTCCAGCCCCAGATGAAGTATCTGGGCCTGGTGCTGGACGAGAGGTGGCGCTTCGGCCCGCATTTCAGCGGGCTGTCGACGCGCCTCCTGAAAGCCGCGGACGCCCTCTCGCGGCTGCTCCCGAACCTGGGGGGGCCCAAGGTGGGGTGCCGGCGCCTCTATGCCGGCGTCCTCAGGAGCATGGCCCTATACGGGGCCCCTATCTGGGCGGACTCCCTCCACAGGAGGGAGAATGCGACCGCCATCCGCAAGCCCCAAAGGGCCATTGCACTGCGGGTGGCGAGGGCCTACCGCTCGGTGGGCTTTTCGGCGGCGTGCGCTCTGGCCGGCACCCCTCCTTGGGAGCTGGAGGCTTGGGTGCTCGCCAGAGTGTACGAGTGGACCGCGCAACGAAGGGCGCTCGGGGAGCGCCCCGTCGCCGAAGAGCGGGAGGCCGTGCGGCGGGAGGCGAGGGACGCAATCGTCCTTCACTGGACAGAGGACCTCGCCACCGCCGCCTTTGGCCGCCGGACGTTGGACGCGCTCGGCCCGGTCCTGCAGAGCTGGCTCGAGCGGTCCCACGGTTTCCTCTCGTTCCGTCTGGTGCAGGTGTTGTCCGGCCACGGCTGTTTCGGAACGTACCTGCACCGGATCGGGAGGGAGGAGACCCCGGCGTGCCACGACTGCGGCGCGGCGGAGGACACGGCGCAGCACACCCTCGAGGCGTGCCCGGCTTGGTCCGAGCTGCGCCGCGGTCTGACCGCGGCGGTCGGACAGGACCTCTCGCTTCCTGGTGTGATCAACGCCATGCTGGGGAGCGAGGAGGCCTGGGCAGCGGTGGCCTCCTTTTGCGAGGACGTAATCTCGCAAAAGGAGGAGGCGGAGCGCGCGCGGGAGGACGACCCTCTCGCTGTGCCGCTCCGCAGACGAAGAAGGGGTCGGAGAAGGCGCCAGCCTCTCCCCCCTCATGGTGGCGATGGGCGGGCGACAGGCACGGGGGTGCCGTCTCCCGCATTGCACCCATCACCACCTTCGTCGGTCACTCCCGGGCCCCCGTGAGGGGCCCGCCCTGAAGGACAATCGTCGGCGGAGGACTGGACGTTAAGGCTACGCTGGTTTCCCAGTCCCCCGCCACTCGGACGAAGCGGGAGTGCCGCTGGGTTTTTTTAGTGGGTATACCGGGTCAGACCCGGGAGTCCCACATAGCCCCCCATCCCCCGATGGGAGGGTATGCGTAACGCATTTTTCCCAGCGCAAAAAAAAAAAAAAAAAAAAAAAAAAAAAAAAGGTTAGGTTAGGTTAGGTTGGGGTGCACGTTGAAAAGCCTCCTCGTGGCGCACCCTGGGCAACGTCGGCTCCAATTGCCCACCAGGTTTGGTGGACACTTGGGGCTGGCGGCTAATTTTCAACAGGCGGGGAAAGTCATGGTTCCAATCACCGATCATCCTTGATGGTCTGTGAAGGGAACATGGCTACAGACGGACGGTCATACGTCTACTCCCCCTCTGCTTACAGAGGGAGGTGAGTGGCCGTAGACTGGGAAGGGGCGGTTCGCGCCGCTGCACCCATGAGAGTGTGGGTGGTGGAGGGTGTTCAATGTCCACGCCGCGTCTGTCCGGCATCCGGCGGCAGCGTGTGAACGCCGGGGCGGCGGTTGGTACTGCCCAGCCGTCGGCCACCCCGTAATCCTGAGTTCAGGACCGGGGGTCCGGGCCACTGAGGCTCGGGCCGCGAGGAAGACAACCTCTCTAAAAAATTACCCCAATCCCAAGGTCTGGCGTGCCGAGGGGATGTATGGCCGGAGGGGATCCGGTCGTTAGCGCGGCGAAAAGGGACCTCACCCTTAAAAGGAAAAAATGAATAAGGCTAATGAGAAAATGATTCCCCAGGCGGGCAACCTCCAAGAGGTACAATCCCGCCCTTCTTCGGAAGGCAGCCCCTTCGTATCTGGGGGGGGCACCAATAGCCTCGCGGACCGGCGGATCACCGCCGACCTGCGTCAACTGGTGTCGCAAGAAAAGGAGCTCCGGGTTAGCCTGGAGCGCCTGTGCGACGCCAAAGTACCGCTTGCCGTCGCTGACGGCAACGAGAGCCGAGGAGGCTCACGTCCTGAGAAGGACTCAGACTCGCGTGAGTGCACCTCCGAATTTCGGAGGAAGCGCCCGCGAAGCGCGGACTTGATGGGCCTCTCTTCCAGTGAGGAGAACCTGTCGGCCGCCAAGGTGCCAACGGCACAGAGAGGGCGGGGTCGCGCGAGCGTGGGCGCAGCCCCCGCTCGGCTGCCGGGCCATGACAGAGCGGGTCGCTTCGTGCGGATCTCTCGGCCCGCTACACCGGCTCCCATAGAGCGTCTGGCAGAGAGCGTGGGGAGCGACCCCGGGCCCTCGATAATGGACCTGAATGAGGGCTCCTCGGTGTCCTTGCTGGGGTCCAACAAGGCGGAGGCGAACGCCGCAAAGCGGGCACAGCGGAAGGCGGTGGCGGCTGATGAAGTCAGCGAAATGGCCCGACTAGCCCGTGAGCGACGCTCTGCTCAAGCGGCTGCCGGAGAGAGCCTGTCGGCGGTGGCGCTCAGTCGCCAAGTTTTGGACGGCGTGGACATCGTCCTGAAGGTTGCCACTAAATCTGGCAGCCTGAAAGGCACGTTCACGCGCGCTCTGAAGGAGGCGGCTGACGACATCAAGGAGGCAGTTGGGCTCCTCCTTAATCGCACAAGCTCGGAGGAGACGGCGAAGCTGTGGGAGGAGAACGGCCGTCTGAGGTCTGAGCTCGAGGACCTCAAGCGGGAGCTTGCCGCGCAGAGGGCGGAATGGCAGCAGAGGCGTCCTGCGACTACCAGTTCTGCTCCCGTCACTGCCCCGCCACCGCCGGCCCCATCGTCGTCGGTCCCTACCCCTACACCTGCAGATGTGGAGATCGAAAAGATCGTTCGCATCTGCATGCTGCAGTGCGGGGGTATGGTGAATGCCCGTCTGCAGAACCTGGAGTCGAGGCTCCTCCCGGCAGAGACTCTCCGGCCGCCGCTCGCTGCAGATAGGCGGAGGAAGGAGGAGCCCGCTAAGCCGGGCCCGACAGCCGAGAAACCCAAGGGGGGGAAAAAGCCCGGAAAGCCCGTGGAGGGTACGTCCGTGCCAACTTCCCGGACCGCTGCGCCCCCGCCGACCGCGCCTCCGCCAACCGCACCCCCGGCGACCGCACCCTCGGCGACCGCACCCGGGTCCACCATGGAGGCCTGGACGACCGTCGCCAAGAGGGGCCGCCGTAAGAGGGGCCGCCGTAAGAGGAGGACGGTGCCGCCGCCACCGGTACCCGCTGGTTCACCGGCACCGGCACCCAAGAAGGCTCAGGGGCCGCCTAGGGTCAGAGCCCCGCGCTCCGCGGCTGTAGTAATTACGCTGCAGCCCGGAGCCGTCGAAAGGGGCGTCTCCTATAAGGCGGTCCTTATGGAGGCAAAAGCCAAAGTCGCGTTCTCCGACCTTGGCATACCGTCCGGCCTCAGAATGAGGCCGGCGATGACGGGGGCGCGACTGCTTGAGGTGTCGGGTGCCTCTAGCGGCGAAAAGACGGATATCCTGGCCGTCAAGCTGAGGGAGGTCCTCAACCCGGAGGACGTTCGGGTGTCCAGGCCGATGAAGACCGCTGAATTGCGCGTCGACGGACTGGATGACTCGACGACCCCGGCCGAGGTCGTGGCGGCCGTCGCCCAAGCCGGTGGATGTCCGCCCGAGGACGTGCGAACGGGCGAGATACGCGTCGACGCTTCCGGGCTAGGCGCGATTTGGATGCGGTGCCCGGTGGCGGCGGCGAACAAAGTCGCCGACACTGGGCGTCTGTTGGTGGGGTGGGTTGCAGCGAGGGTGAAGCTGCTGCAACCCAGGGCCTTGCGGTGCTACCGTTGCCTCGACATTGGGCATGTCAGGGCACGGTGCACCTCCGTAGACCGCAGCGAGCAGTGCTATCGCTGCGGTCAGGCCGGCCATAAAGCGGCCCAGTGCTCCGCGGCGCCGAACTGCAGCCTCTGTACAGCTGCAGGGAGGCCCGCTGGGCACAGGGCGGGCGGAAAGGCCTGTGGTGCGCCCGCCCAGAAAGGGAAGAGAAGGGATGCCAAGGCTGCCGGAGGCTCTTTACCCCCCCCTCAGCCTGGCTGCCCTTCGGCCGACTCTCGGCCTAGGAATGGTGTGGAGGGAATGGATTGCGCATAATGGCGTTCTACCATTTCCTCCAGGGCAATATCAACCACTCTGCTAGAGCTCAGGATCTCTTACTCCAGAGCATGGCAGAGTGGTCGATTCGTGTGGCTGTGGTCGCCGAACCGTACTTTGTCCCCCCCAGGGACAACTGGGTGGGAGACCTGGACGGTTTGGTGGCCATCATTGGCGGGGCTCTTGTCAGTCCGTCCCGAGGTCACGGCTGGGTAGCCGCCCTCGCGGACGGCATTGGCACGGTTGGTGCGTACTTCTCGCCCAACAAGAGTCTCGCCGACTTCGAGAGGTTCCTTGTCGAGTTGGGTGCCGTCGTGAACAGACTCCACCCTCGCCCGGTGCTGTTGCTGGGGGATCTCAACGCTAAGTCTGCGGCGTGGGGATCTCCTGTGACCGATGCTAGGGGCGAGGTGCTGGAGGAGTGGGCGGTCACGACTGGCTTGATCGTCCTAAATCGGGGCTCGGTGCACACGTGCGTGCGGCAGCGGGGCGGGTCTATAGTGGACGTCTCGTTTGCTAGCCCCGCTGTCGCGAGCCGTGTCCACGATTGGCGTGTCGCCGTGGGGGTGGAGACGTTGTCGGATCACCGGTACATTCGTTTCGACGTCTCCGCCCAGACCGCCGGCGGCCGCGGTCCGCCGGCCCCGCGAACAGACGGTCCGCGCTGGGCGCGTAAGCGCATCGACAGGGAGCTTCTCGAGGAGGCCGCTATTGTACAGGCCTGGATCCGGGAGTCGGCAACGAACGGACCCGTCGACGTCGAGCAGGAGGCGCTGTGGTTCCGTGGGGTGATGACGCAAATTTGTGACGCGTCCATGCCCCGGGTCCACGCACAGTCAGCAAGGCGCCAGGTGTACTGGTGGACCGCCGAGATCGCGCAGCTGCGCGTCGCGTGTGTAGCGGTTAGGCGCCGGTACACCCGATACCGGAGGAGACGTCGTCGGGTCCCTGACGAAGAAGCCGCGCTGTATGAGGTGTACCGCGCGGCGAAGGAGACTCTGTGTCTGGCCATCAGCGAGGCGAGGACGCGAGCCAGGGAGGAGATGCTGGAGACTCTAGACGGAGATCCGTGGGGGCGGCCTTATCGCGCGGTCCGAGGGAAACTTCGAGCCGCGGCACCCCCACTTACGGAGAGTCTCCAACCTGAGCTGCTGGAGGAGGTAGTAGCAGCCCTCTTCCCGGCAAGAGCGGTGCACACTCCGCCACCGATGGCTTTGCCCACAGCCGCAGAGTCTACAGAAGAGAACGCCATCAGCGTTCCAGGGGTGACACAGGCAGAGATGGGGGCAGCTGTGATGCGGCTCCGGGCCAAGAACGTGGCTCCGGGGCCCGACGGGATCCACGGCTGCGTGTTGGCCCTCGCTCTGAAGGAGCTTGAGCCCCAACTGAGAGGGCTCTACACAGCGTGTCTTGAGCGGGGCCAGTTTCCCACTTTGTGGAAATCTGGTCGTCTGGTCCTGCTCAGGAAGCCGGGACGCCCTGCGGATTCGCCATCTGCGTACCGGCCCATAGTGCTGCTAGACGAGGTGGGTAAGCTGTTTGAGCGGATAATCGCAGCCCGCCTCGTCGGCCACTTGTGCAGAGAGGGGCCGGAGCTGGACGACAGTCAGTTCGGCTTTCGGCATGGGCGCTCCACCATTCACGCTGTGTCGCGGGTGAGAGTCCTGGCGGAGGAAGCAGTGTCTCGGGGCGGGGTGATGTTGGCAGTGTCCTTGGACATATCCAACGCTTTCAACACCCTGCCCTGGAGTTGTATTCGGGAGGCACTTCAGTATCATCGGGTGCCTCCCTACCTTCGCCACATCGTTGGGGCTTATCTATCGGAGAGGTGTGTCACCTACATGGGACGTGATGGCGAAAACCAGCACCGCATGTCGTGCGGTGTCCCGCAGGGTTCGGTCGTAGGCCCGCTCCTGTGGAACATCGGGTACGACTGGGTGCTGAGAGGCGAGCTTCAACCGGGCGTGGACCTGACGTGTTATGCTGATGACACTCTGGTCACTGCCCGGGGGAGCTCATACAGGGAGGCAGCGTTGCTAGCGACGGCTGCGGTCTCACAGGTGGTGAGCCGCATACGTCGCCTGGGCCTGGAGGTAGCCCTCAACAAGTCGGAGGCCATGGTGTTTCATGGCCCCCGGCGGGCGCCGCCGCCCGGTTCACACATCGTGGTCGGGGGGGCCCGGATCGCTGTCGAGTCTACCATGAAGTACCTGGGATTGGTGCTCGACAGCCGGTGGGATTTCGGCCCCCACTTTCGGCGGCTGGCGCCCAAGTTGTTGGGCGCGGCTGGGGCGCTGTCAACGCTGCTTCCCAATCTGGGGGGCCCGAGCGCCGCCTGTAGGCGGCTCTACATGGGGATCGTGCGATCGATGGCCCTGTATGGGGCCCCAATCTGGGCGACTGACCTGACAGCCGGTAGTATCGCAGTCCTGCGAAAGCCGCAGAGAGCGATGGCCGTCAGAGTCGTCCGGGGGTATCGCACGATCTCCTACGAGGCGGCCTGCGTACTGGCTGGATCCCCGCCCTGGGACCTGGAGGCGAAAGTACTCGCGTCGCTGTACCGGTGGCGCGAGGAAGCGCGGGCGCGAGGCGAGTGGCTGATGCAGCGCCATATGGAGCTGCGTCGGTCACAGCTTCGCGAGGTCCTGGTGGCCGTCTATTGGTGGACGCAGGAGCTGGCGGGTCTCCGGGCCGCCTGCGTTGCGGCCAGAAGGGCCTACGCGCGGAGCCGACGGCGCAGCGCCCAAAACCGAGTCCGGGCAGAGGAGGACCGCCTATACGCCTCTTACCAAGAGGCGAGGACGGCCCTCAAGTCTGCAATGGGCGCTGCGGAAGACTCGGCGAGGGCCGAGATGCTGGAGGGTCTCGACAGGGATCCTTATGGGAGACCGTACAAGGCGGCGCGGAACCAGCTACGCCCCTATGGTCCCCCACTGACGGAGACCCTCGAGCCGGCGTTGCTGGACGGGGTGGTCCGGTCCCTGTTTCCGCGCAGGACCGACTTCACCCCACCAGCGATGGATCCCCCGCAAGGGGCGGCTCCGCCGGACGAGCAGGTCCCCCCGGTGACGGTGGAGGAGCTCCGCGCGGGGGTTCTCACCCTCCGCGCGAAGAAGACGGCCCCCGGGCCAGACGGCGTCCCCGCACGGGTGGTGGCGATCGCCGCCTCCCAAATGGAGGACAGGTTTCGGGACCTCTTCAGCGCGTGCTTTACGGCTGGGAGGTTCCCGAAACTGTGGAAGGAGGGGCAGCTCTGCCTCCTCCGAAAGGAGGGACGTCCGGTGGACTCCCCGTCGGCATGCCGGCCCATCGTCTTGCTCGATGAGGTCGGTAAACTGTTCGAGGGGATCATCGCGTCCCGGCTTCATGGCCTTTTGCGGGGGGTAGGGCCGGACCTGTCGGACGCCCAATTCGGCTTCCGACAAGGGCGTTCGACGATCGACGCGCTGGCCCTACTCAAGGGCCAGGTGAAGGAGGCGGTGGAGGCGGGGGACGGAGTGCTGGCAGTGTCGTTCGACATTGCAAACGCCTTCAACTCCGTCCCCCACTCGACGATATTGGAGGCGCTCCGGTATCACGGAGTGCCCCAATACCTGCACGATCTGCTGGCCAGCTACCTGGAGGGCCGAGAGGTCCTCCTCGCGGACCGGACGGGCACGGTGAGGCGGTACGGAGCAGAGTCCGGTGTTCCGCAGGGGTCAGTTCTGGGGCCCTCCCTGTGGAACATCGGGTTCGACTGGCTCCTACGCGGAGTCCTCCTCCAGGGCACGAGTGTCATCTGCTACGCGGATGACACTCTCCTCACTGCCCGGGGGAGGAACTTTGGAGACGCGGCCTGTCTGGCCTCGGCTGGCGGATCCCTGGTTGCAGAGAGGATCCGCCTCCTGGGATTGAAGGTGGCGCTGCACAAGACCGAGGCCGTATTCTTTCACGGGCCTCGGCAGCGCTGCCCTCCCGACGCCCACATCGTCGTAGAGGGCGTCCGGATAGAGGTCCAGCCCCAGATGAAGTATCTGGGCCTGGTGCTGGACGAGAGGTGGCGCTTCGGCCCGCATTTCAGCGGGCTGTCGACGCGCCTCCTGAAAGCCGCGGACGCCCTCTCGCGGCTGCTCCCGAACCTGGGGGGGCCCAAGGTGGGGTGCCGGCGCCTCTATGCCGGCGTCCTCAGGAGCATGGCCCTATACGGGGCCCCTATCTGGGCGGACTCCCTCCACAGGAAGGAGAATGCGACCGCCATCCGCAAGCCCCAAAGGGCCATTGCACTGCGGGTGGCGAGGGCCTACCGCTCGGTGGGCTTTTCGGCGGCGTGCGCTCTGGCCGGCACCCCTCCTTGGGAGCTGGAGGCTTGGGTGCTCGCCAGAGTGTACGAGTGGACCGCGCAACGAAGGGCGCTCGGGGAGCGCCCCGTCGCCGAAGAGCGGGAGGCCGTGCGGCGGGAGGCGAGGGACGCAATCGTCCTTCACTGGACAGAGGACCTCGCCACCGCCGCCTTTGGCCGCCGGACGTTGGACGCGCTGGGCCCGGTCCTGCAGAGCTGGCTCGAGCGGTCCCACGGTTTCCTCTCGTTCCGTCTGGTGCAGGTGTTGTCCGGCCACGGCTGTTTCGGAACGTACCTGCACCGGATCGGGAGGGAGGAGACCCCGGCGTGCCACGACTGCGGCGCGGCGGAGGACACGGCGCAGCACACCCTCGAGGCGTGCCCGGCTTGGTCCGAGCTGCGCCGCGGTCTGACCGCGGCGGTCGGACAGGACCTCTCGCTTCCTGGTGTGATCAACGCCATGCTGGGGAGCGAGGAGGCCTGGGCAGCGGTGGCCTCCTTTTGCGAGGACGTAATCTCGCAAAAGGAGGAGGCGGAGCGCGCGCGGGAGGACGACCCTCTCGCTGTGCCGCTCCGCAGACGAAGAAGGGGTCGGAGAAGGCGCCAGCCTCTCCCCCCTCATGGTGGCGATGGGCGGGCGACAGGCACGGGGGTGCCGTCTCCCGCATTGCACCCATCACCACCTTCGTCGGTCACTCCCGGGCCCCCGTGAGGGGCCCGCCCTGAAGGACAATCGTCGGCGGAGGACTGGACGTTAAGGCTACGCTGGTTTCCCAGTCCCCCGCCACTCGGACGAAGCGGGAGTGCCGCTGGGTTTTTTTAGTGGGTATACCGGGTCAGACCCGGGAGTCCCACATAGCCCCCCATCCCCCGATGGGAGGGTATGCGTAACGCATTTTTCCCAGCGCAAAAAAAAAAAAAAAAAAAAAAAAGGTTAGGTTAGGTTTTTTTTTTTTTTTTTTTTTTTTTTTTATATGAATACCACTACCTCCAACATGATCGGAGTCTTTGTTTTTCTGTATTTTATTTAATTACTTTAACATTTACTATAATCTATACTTATGTTTAATATTACAGTTTATATATTTGTTTCTTTCATATTCTAATACTCTCTTTTCTTGTCATACAAACACGGGGGGTGCTGCAGCAATTCTTATTTTTGCTTTTACTTTAACACTTGTATTTATTTTAAGCTATACTTTTAACATAATATTGTATCTATTTATTTATTTACTCATTCATCCAAATTATATTTTACTTACTATTATTCTATGCTGGCCTCTAATATAATGTACTATATTATGACAGCATATTTATTTATGCTGTTTTATTTCGACTTATTACTGTCTTTACTATATATCTACAATAATTCAAAAAATTTTCTGCCTCTTTGCTCTTAATTATGTCCTTTACTGTGAACGGTGTTATTGCCGTGGCTATGATGTTTTCGGCGTTAAACCGGTGTTTTGCAAATTGTGGGCAGTCAAATAGTACGTGCTGGACCGATTCACTTGCGTCCGGGTCGCAGATGCACGATGGACTCTCCTTGCACTTGAAGCGATTCAAGTACTCAGAGAATCCACCGTGCCCCGTCATAATCTGTGTATTCAGGCCGTTTGTTCCTATCCTGCGAGTTACACTGTATGCCACCCGCACATCCGGGAAGAATAACTTTGTCACAGATGCGGTGTCACTGGTTTCGTATCTACGGTTCCACTCATCAAGCGTCTCCATACGTATACTTCGCTTGATGTATGAGATCGGACACCGATCGTAATCAGGCTTTCTTTTGGAGTTCTCAGCGGCCTCTCTTGCTAGTTGGTCAGCTCTTTCGTTCCCCGGTAGCCCTACGTGAGCTTTAATCCAGAACAAGTTTACGAGCTTGTTCTGGTGGGATGCAGATCTTATATTATCCCTAGCTTCTACAGCGAGAGGATGATGCGAACCGGGATTCGTGATTGTTTGGAGAGCCGCCATTGAGTCGCTGAAAATTCCAAAAGAAGATTCCTTGCGCCTAGTTATCTCCCTTGTTGCTCTTGTTATTGCTAGGAGTTCAGCCTGGTAAACTGTGCAGTAATTTGATAGAGCAAGTTTGAGGGCTCTGGTCTCGGCCTCACTATTCCATATGGACAGTGAAGCACCAACCCCTCCTCCGATCTTGCTCCCGTCCGTAAAGATGCGGACGTCAAAATTGCAGTTGTTGTCAAGTTGCTCTTGATTCACCAGACTGTTGAACTGCAAGATGTCGCGTGATGCGGGATGAGGATTTTCAATTGCTGCGGCCATTCGCTCGACTTCCCTGTCCCCAAGTGATGCCCGGGGTACCCCCCTCCTGGCCTCGTACAGTGATGCTGCCTCACGAACTCGGAGGTCAAGGGGGAGCAAACCGGACAGCACCAATGCTGAGTTCAAGGAAACCGTGCGATATGCCTTGCACATTTTCTGAGCAATTCCACGTTGGACTGCCCCAAGCTGCTTCACAATGCCCACCTTCTTTGCAGCCGGTGCCCAGACGCTAGCAGCGTAAAGTATTATGGGCTCTACGGTCGCCACGTATATCACCCGAATAACTTCTGGGTGAAGCCCCCAACTGATCTTTGCGGCTCTACACAGCTGCTTGTAGATAGCAATTGCCTTCCTGCAAATGTGTGAGACGTGGGTGTTGAAGGTCAGTTTTTGATCGAAGGTTACACCCAGAAGCTTCATTTCTTGCGATATGCCGATGTCGATCCCCCCCATCCTCAGGCGTGGTGTGTCGTATTTTAATTTTCTGGTTATCACCATAGCTGTTGTTTTGTGCGGTGCAAATTTTAGTTTGTTCTCGACACCCCACGCCAGAACATGATTGAGAGCGGCATTGGCACATTCCTCCACCTCTAGTGCGGTCTCTCCGTCAAATACCAGGAGGACATCGTCCGCAAACGCCTGAATGTAATTTCCCCTGTTCTCTGCTGCTTTTAGGAGGGGATCCAGGACTAAATTCCACAATATTGGGCCCCCAATTGAGCCTTGGACACAACCCTTGTTGGTGTCCTTGCTGTATACTTCCCCACCGTACCTGATTGCAACTCTTCGGTTTCTGAGGTAGCTGTCGATGACCCGCCTAAGGTTGATTGGACACTTCTCCTCTGCCAGGCGGACTCTTATCGCCGGCCACCAGGCACTATCAAAAGCTCCCTCTATGTCCAGCGATACAAGCGTAACTATTCTTTTTTGTACTAGTTTTTTGTTGACATGCTGCATGAGGGCATAGAGGGAGTCCTCAGTGCTTTTTTGTGGCATGAATCCGTATTGACGGGTGCTCATCCTTGGTAAAAGGTGGAACTTAAGGCGGGCCACCAGCATTTTCTCATATATCTTCCCTAATATAGGCAACAGTCCAATCGGCCTATAAGATTTAGGAGTGGAATATGTCTCTTTTCCAGGCTTCCTCAGTATCACGACTGTTGCTTGCTTCCAGGACGTGGGGAAATGATGGTGTTCTAGGCACTTATTTAGGAACTTTAAAAATAATTCCAGGTCATTAGCCACGGCATGACAACAAATGTCGGCGGTAAAGCCATCGGAACCCGGCGCCTTCTTCGGATTGAAGGACTCCATTGAGTTTTTTAATTCTGCCGTCGTAAACGGTGGGTCGCAAGGATCATCTTGTTCACCAGAGTTAACGCTTTCGGCTTTTATTCGGATAGATTGGTGATGAGCATTGTCCGATTCGATAAGGTCTTCTGGATAAAAAGTTTCCGCTAGCAACTTTACGGATCCCTTCGCATCTAGCACATCACCGTTCCGTTCCAATGGCAGGTCCTCCTCCCTGCGCTGCGTCCTACCTATCACCCTGTAAATCCCCTCCCAAACCCCCTCCCTATCCTGTTTCCCACAGAATTCCTTCCAACTCTCGGTCTGAGCTTTGGCCGCTTCTAACTCATACTCTTCTTTCTGTTTCAGGTACTCTTCTATGACCTTTGACTTCCGGACTTGGGCGGCACAACGGATCCTGCGCTTCTTGGTAGCGACGGCCTTCTTGATCTCAGCGAGTCTCTCGGACCACCACGGCAAGGTAAGTTCCTCTTGGACTTTTTTGGTTGGTATTGTTTGCTTGCATGTTTCTTCTATTGCTTTTGTAAGGTTATCTGTTATAGTGTCAATTTGCTCAGTGTCTTTAATTTTGTCTATTTCAGCTGCTGTGAATTTATAGTCTATTTTCAATTGGCCAAACTTCTCATGAAATTCAGCCCAATTGGCTTTTTTAACCGACTTTAAAAAAGGAGGTTCTGTATTCGACCCGTATGTATGTATGTATGTATGTATGTATGTATGTATGTATGTATGTTTGTATGTCCGCGATTATCTCAAAAACTACTGAACCGATTTTGATAATTCTTTCATGAGTGTGATCTACATACTTTCAGGAAGGTTTTAGTATATAATACATTAGGTAATTATTCTTATATACAAAGTTATATGCATAAATGTACTGCATCTCCGGCATTTTTATGTGAATTTTGATGATTCTTCGAGTCGTGTCTTCAATGCACTAGTGTTAATTGAATTTGTGTGGGGTAGGTACAACTAAAAAGTGAAAAATAAAAACTTTTTTACAGAAAAAACAACCGACTTCAAAAAAAACACTACAAAGTGAAAAATAACTTTAATTTCGGAAGTCGGTGTCAAAAAACGAAAATGCTGAAGCAACGACACCGACTTCCGAAATTAAAGTTATTTTTCACTTTGTAGTGTTTTTTTTGAAGTCGGTTGTTTTTTCTGTAAAAAAGTTTTTTGGTGTTAAATTTCCTAGTCGTTCTCTCAACTTTAATGCCTTTGGATTTCTGCAAGAGGATCTTAAACATAATGCCGTTGTGATCCGAGCTCGTCAGACCTTCATCAATCCTCCAGTCGTCTACCAAGCCCAATAAATCATTAGAACAAGCGGTAATGTCCACGTGACTGCTGTACCGCTTTCCTCCTCGGATAGTGTCAAAGGTCGGAATTTCCCCTCGGTTAAGTATATTCAGGTTAAGTTCACCGAGAGTTGCTGCCATCTCTTCCCCCCTGACGTCGGCTATCGGGCTGCCCCACCACAGGCTCTTTGCATTGGCGTCCCCTCCATAGATCAGTCTCTTGGAACCGACCGCAAGCCCTATTTGTTTTAGGTGTTCTAAATAGGGCTCAATAGGCTGGTCTGGCTCAAAGTAAAAGGAGACAAGCGTGATCTCCCAGGCTCCGGTTCGGACTCCCACCACAACGATGTTATTTGTGGTGAGAGTCGGGTACTGTATAATGTCAAAGTTGTGGTTAAACACAGCAACGGCTGCTTTGACATTTCCTTCCCCTGGGCTGGTGTTCTGAAAGATCCTCACTCCACTGTAATTTTTCATAGTACTTGAGCCCCCCACGTAGGGTTCCTGGAGCAGAGCCACGGCTGCTTTCCTGTGATTTGCTTCTATCAACAATTCATTCGTGGCGAGCTGCTTCCTCTGGAGGTTTGCCTGCACTACCAGGTGTGGAGCCTCGCTGGTGGGAGTGTTGCTCTCTAGTGCTCCTCTGCCCGTGACCACCTTAGCAATACGCCGTTGTGGCCCTCGCCAATGCATCCCACTTCCTTCTTATCGGGCAGTCCTCACTGAAGGCGTTGTGCTCTGCATTTGCCAGTTTTGCATGCGTGCAATTACAGCATGCCGGCACTGCACCATTGAGCCAGTAACTACAGTCCGACTTTTTGTGAGGCCCGGCGCAATGGCTACATTTCTCAACCGTTTCTTTGCAGAAACGCCTGCCATGGCCGTACCCCAGACAGAGCGAACACTGGACAAGGGGAGACTGGTCTGCGATTCGGATGCGCTGCAGGTCAATCTGCACGGTCTCCGCGTCCATAATCCTGGTCCATATTTTGGGGGACACCCTAACGACGACATGGTTCATAAGAGGGTTTCTTGTTCTCTTCCTGTATCGGATCTCCACTCTATTTTCCTCTTTGTCAAGATCCCTGAATATCCTCTCGTTCTGATTTCTCAAGGCGAGAAGGATATCGTCATCGGTGTTATATGTCATGACGTCTTTGAGGATTAGAAGTGGGTCCTTGTTCCTAATGTCGTCGACGTTAAGGTGATTACCCGCTTTCTGGATTCTCTCCTTTAATACTCGCCTCTCTTCCTCGCTCCGGCAACCCATGATGACCTTTCTGTCTTTGGCCTTCCTAATTTTATCGATGGTCACCCCCCCTTCCTTGGCATTTACCGCAGTCCGGATTTTGTGGAGCACCTCATCCCCAGTCTCTGTTTCGTCCGTGGAGGTGACCACCACGGAGTGCAGGGTGGCTTGCTCCGGGAGTCTTCCCCTACTGCTGCCAGCCGCCACGCTCGCATAGGTGGCCCCCTCCAAGACTTTCTGATGTGACTGCAACGTGTCTCTGAGACCCTCCATCTTTTCAGTGTTTTCTGTGATGAGTTTGAGGTGCTCCTCCATCTTTTTTAGCAGCTCGTTTTCCACCTGACAACTGGCAGGATGAGAAGAGAGTGGAGGGTGTAAAGGTTCCTCCTCTTCCTTCTCACCTCGCCCTTTGCTCTGAGCTGCTTCCTTGCCCTTAACCGCCTCCGACTCTTTAAGTAACTGATAGAGCCGTTCCACGGCTGCGATAACCCCATCTTTAATTTCTGTTTTTGTCAAACTCAAACTCAAACTCAAAGCATTTATTTCAATTAAACCAATTACAGGCACTTTTGAATTGTCAAGGGGTTGGTCAGTCAGAAAGATGAAGCTAGTTGCCCATTCCAAAGCGTAGGTACCTATGGAGAAGAACGGGCAAGAAACTCCATGGACACTCTTTTAAATCAAAATAATATGGTTACAAAGTCTTGGTTACATCATTCACGTTAAAAATTATACATGTGAGAACGATGCAGAACGTTAAAAGCGTCCATAATGAAAAGATGAGAAAAAACAACAATTCAAATAATAAATTAAAATAAAATAAGCCATGGCAGCAAAGAGATGACCAGTCCCTACTGACGGCGCCCGTTCACGAACATGACGCATGTATTAGCACCATTCAGCTCAACCATTTTGAAGGGAGCTAAATGATCCAACACATGCGCCGCCATCAGCGAGACATTTGAGTGAGCATGACATACTCTCAGCCGCCAGGGCACATTCAGTCAATGAAAGACGTACCCAGTAAATGGTAGCTTTATAGTATGTACATAGTACTCAACATGTGCTATGCAATTATACAATACTAGGAGATTGAATTTATACAATGCAAAGATAGACTTACAATCTTCAGCAGCTCCAACAGCATTTTTAAGTGTTAATCAAATAGTTGTGGTTGTGGAGCAGGACCAGCATTGAGCCAGGCATTTTTATCAGAGATGTAATCCCCTAACTTATAATATGCCTGTCTGCATAGTGTGCGTTTAATACAAGACTTGAATTTTGTCTCATTCAGTTGAAGAATGTGGGGAGGTATTTTATTATAACATTTTAAACAGTACCCCATAAAAGATGAGTCTACTTTAGCTAGTCTAAATCCTGGTTGAACTAATAGGTCCCTATTTCTAGTACTATAATTATGTCTTTCACCTCTTTTACTAAAAAGATGTAAATTTTTCCTTACATACATGATATTTTCGTAGATATATTGACAAGGTACCGTCATGATGTTAATTTCTTTAAACCGTTCCCTTAGAGAATCGCGCCTGCGGAGATTATAAATGGCTCTGATAGCTCTTTTCTGCAGAATAAAAATAGAATCGATGTCTGCAGCCCGTCCCCAAAGTAAAATACCGTAAGACATGATACTATGAAAGTAACTAAAATAGACCAGTCTCGCGGTATCTACATCAGTAAACTGACGGATTTTTCTGACAGCATAAGCAGCTGAACTTAGCCGTCCTGCAAGAGATGTTAAATGAGGACCCCATTGTAGCCTTGAGTCGAGCGTGATCCCTAGGAAAACAGTTGTATCGACGAATTCTAGTTTCTCTTGATTCAATATTATCTCGCAATCACTACCTTTGACATTTGGTAAAGAAAATCTTATGCACTTAGTTTTTTTTCCATTTAATACTAAATTATTAGCAGTGAACCAATTTTGGACCTGCAGTAGGGCGTTATTTACGTCGTCAAAATTTATAGCACGTCTATTTACCTTAAAAATTAAAGAAGTGTCATCAGCAAATAACACCATTTGTGGTTGGTTTTTTAATAAATGGAGTAGATCATTTATATACACTAAAAAGAGGAAAGGACCCAAAATCGAGCCTTGTGGCACACCCATTTTTACTGTTAAGCCATGTGAATTGACACCATTTATTTGAACTTGCTGTTGCCTATCATTTAAATAAGAACTAACTAAACTGAGCGCAAGTTTTCCAAGTCCGTAATGCTCAAGTTTCAAAAGCAAGGTTTCGTGATCGACGCAATCAAATGCCTTGGAGAGGTCACAAAAGATTCCTATGGCGTCTTGGGCCTCTTCCCACGCGTTAAAAATGTGTTTTAATAAGGTTACACCGGCGTCGGTCGTACAACGTCCTTTGGTAAAACCATACTGTTGATCGTGAAGGATTTTGTTCGTGTTAAAATGATTGAGCATTTGATTAAGCATTATCTTTTCAAACACCTTGCTGAAAACCGGCAACACGGATACGGGTCTATAATTATTAGTGTCTTTACTGTCCCCGGATTTGTAAAGTGGTATTACCTTACTGTATTTCATTAAATCGGGGAAGACTCCTTGATCAACACACGAATTAAATACTAAGGCTAAGTAAGGCGCAATAGTCTCAATTATGGAGGTACATACTTTAATAGACATTCCCCAAAGATCTTCGGTCAATTTGATCTTAATTTGCTTAAAAGCTTTTATTACTACTGCAGGGTTGATATGTTTAAATTGAAATTCAACCGGGCAGGCTTGAACGTTCGCTCTTAATAAATCAATTGATACGCCGGGTGAGGAATTTAAGGCTTCCGTCGTTTTTGATGGTATATTAGTAAAGAAATTTACAAATTCTTGAGCTACTTCTAAGTTAGAGCTTATGGCACCACGTGAAGTCTCCAACGTGTAATCTGTGTTTCGTTTTTTATTCCTACTAGTTTCGTTATTTATAATTTTCCAAACCGTTTTTATTCTATTTTCTGCCGATTTGATTTTGTTGCTAATGTACCGGGCTTTGGCTATTTTGCAAGTATTTCTAAAAATTTTGGAATATGTAGCAACATACTTGCTGAAAGTATCAGTATTAATGTAGGGCTTAAGGCCATACAGCTCGAACAGTCTCTCCCTACTTATCCTAATACCTCTAGTTGCTCAGTCACTAAATATAAAATTAGGGCAAATGTTTTTTGTTTTCTTTTCAAAAGTTTTATTGAATTGAGTCTGCACTACTGAAAAGAAATCCTCGTACAATTTATTTGCGTCATCCATATCATGGCCCAGATCATTTAACTTATTATTTAGAGTACTATTGAATCTTTTTAGTTTACCAGTCGTTATCGGTCTAAATTGTATTTGCACTTTTTGCAAAGGTGTTTTAAACTTAAAAGTTACCGTTTGTCCACTATGATCAGAGGGCAGATAATTTACGATGGCTTTATCTAAATAATCACAATCGCAAAAAACATTATCGATACAAGTAGCAGAAGTTGGAGTTACTCTAGTCGGTTCTGTAAAAACATTGGATAAATTGAACGATTTGAAAAGGCTTAATAATCTACTGCTGTTTGAATTATTTTCCGAAATATTAATATTAAAATCACCACAAATAATTGCGGCTTTGTTATTGGACGCAAGTTTCACTAGAACATCCTCCATTATTGACTCAAATACAGAAAAGTTCTGATAATTAGGGGGTCTGTAAACGCACACTACAACATGCTTATCTAGCTCAACACAAGACAGTTCGATGCAATGTTCAATTGATAAATCCACTATGTCATTTCGTTGCTTGAATTTTAAACAATTTTTTATTAAGATTAAAGAACCTCCACGCAGCATAGATTTACGGTTAAAACAACTGCCTACACTATAGTTCTCATAATTAATTAACATTTGGTAATCCTTTAACCAATGTTCAGTAAAACAAACAATGTCAAACTTTGTTTTTTCTAAAAACATTTCAATTTCTAATAATTTGGAGGAAATGCCTTGAATATTTTGATGAAATAACTTCAAGGTATTCTGCTGATCTCCTTTTTGATATTTAATTATTTTAGAGCAAGAAGATACCTTGTTGCTGTTAGGTATTAGAATATTATTACTGGTACCTTCTGTTGTCTTACAAACTAGTTTAAATGATTATCCGGAGTTAATCCCAAGACTTCAATGTCATCACCAGGCAGTGAGCTCATAGTGCGTGAGGGAAATGGAACCTCCTTCGTACAATTTGTATACATATTTATAGCATTTGAGCTACATTCATTTAGGCAAACCACCTTATTATTAGTATTATTACTAATTGTTGTGGTGTTAATAATACAAGACTTCGACATAATACTTATGTCTGTGTTTATATAAAAAGCTAATAGCCTTGCTATTGTGTGTCTAAAACTAACAGGCAGATACACAGTACCTCTAGTCGACTTTAAAGTTTCTACAAAACTGTTAGTGTCAAAATAGACAAGCTTGTCACTGTAATGACTAACTAAAAAGTGCATTTGCTTATTAAGCATATGAATATAATTGTTTTGTCTATTTGTCAATTTTTTAAAATATGGGAAAGCACACAATATTATTTTATTACAATTTAACTTTAACAACTCAGTTACACAGTCAGTTATTTCATATTTTTTGACTTTAGAACTGTTACCTACAAATACAGTAATGTTGGTTTTAGGGTTAAATACATTTCCTGTTATTGATGCCATTATTTCTTTGTAGGTTGACCCTGGCATACAATTGTTTTGAGTAGAATAACTCAGGTTGTTACTAATTAATTTACCTAATCCTCTTCCTATACTATCTGAGAACATAACTGAATTATAACAATCATGACTACTGAACGATGGACAACTACTAACCTCAAGCTGTACCACTGGGGATAGATCCTGTACTATATCTGATACATCTGGGTTAAGGATACACTCTTGAGACAAACACTCAGTCTGGGACGGGTCCTCCGTTGCCTCAGGCTGGGCAGCAACAGGGTTTGAAACCTTCTGACAAGTACACTTTGTGTTCCTAGAGTTGCCGAGGTGGAGCTTTGCCTTACTGAGGCATGCTCTTCCCTCAGCAAGTCTGGTGGGATATATCGGTTTTGGGGGCGGGCTATCCGGGGCATCCAACGACGGTGTTTGGGTTTTTGCCTTGGAGGGACCCGCCACCGGCACTGCCACCTTTTTTGGTAAGGTCTTTGTCCTGGCCTCTATCTCACCAATGCCATGTCGGACCACAAAAGTTTTGTCCTGGGTTCCCGACGTGGAGGGAGATACCTTTTCGGCCGATTCCGCGGCTTTCTTGGGGGAGTTTGATGCCGTGTTTTTGCACGGGGTCCTAAGTCCGAGCATGATGTTGTAGGTAGGGTAGTCTGTCTTTTAATTAAGACGTGTAAGTTTCGTCAATACTAATAACGTCACAAAAAATTTAGATTTGTCTAAAGACGTCTTAATGTAATAAGTTTTACTCTATATGGAGTAAGTCTGAATAAAATGTGTCACTTATTTGTGACACTCGCAGATGTCCTATTCTATAAGCTATTGCTCAATAAAGCTATAGTTACCGTCAAAATTAAAAATGTCGAGTCGTAAGTGTAAATAACACGCCTTCAAGGGCGCTAAAAGTGTCAGGAACCGTCTATTTTCCCAGTGTCACTATAGAACTAGGTATTAACGCAGTTGGAAGGGCAAAAAAACGCAAACTAATTTTTTGTCAAAACTCAAAAGTTTACCTGCCTAGACACGAATGGGTGGGTGGGAGAGCAAATTTTTGACTTTTTATCTGAGCTAGGCGGACGTGCGAGGTGTCAAAAGACGCGTCTCGGCGCCGGCCAGCGAGCTATGAGGTTTTTAGAATTTACGCTGAAGAAAATTTTTGAAATTTCCTGAAAAAACTGAATTTACGACCAAAAAGTATGTAGAAAACGGGAATAACGCCACCAAACGGGACCCGAACACGCGGAACGCGCGCCGGAGTACAGGTAAGGCAGGTAAGTATCAATTAAAATTATAAAAACGTAAATTTACCTGAAGGTTTTGTAATAAAAAATTATTTAAAGGAATTTACACTGAAATTTTTGCAAGTGAATAACCGAAAAGTGTTTTTCGGTGTTTTTGTCAATTTAAACTAGTGGGAACGTTAGACGGAGCCTAAAAATGAATTACTACGCTGAAAAAAGCTTCAGAATGCGTCACCGGGATGCAAAGTTATAGCGGTTAGATGAAATTGTTCTATCACTAAGGTGGATTTCGTGTATGTACTTACTCGTATGAAAATCCTCACTACAACAAATTTTTGACTTTTTATCTGAGCTAGGCGGACGTGCGAGGTGTCAAAAGACGCGTCTCGGCGCCGGCCAGCGAGCTATGAGGTTTTTAGAATTTACGCTGAAGAAAATTTTTGAAATTTCCTGAAAAAACTGAATTTACGACCAAAAAGTATGTAGAAAACGGGAATAACGCCACCAAACGGGACTCGAACACGCGGAACGCGCGCCGGAGTACAGGTAAGGCAGGTAAGTATCAATTAAAATTATAAAAACGTAAATTTACCTGAAGGTTTTGTAATAAAAAATTATTTAAAGGAATTTACACTGAAATTTTTGCAAGTGAATAACCGAAAAGTGTTTTTCGGTGTTTTTGTCAATTTAAACTAGTGGGAACGTTAGACGGAGCCTAAAAATGAATTACTACGCTGAAAAAAGCTTCAGAATGCGTCACCGGGATGCAAAGTTATAGCGGTTAGATGAAATTGTTCTATCACTAAGGTGGATTTCGTGTATGTACTTACTCGTATGAAAATCCCCACTACAACAAATTTTTGACTTTTTATCTGAGCTAGGCGGACGTGCGAGGTGTCAAAAGACGCGTCTCGGCGCCGGCCAGCGAGCTATGAGGTTTTTAGAATTTACGCTGAAGAAAATTTTTGAAATTTCCTGAAAAAACTGAATTTACGACCAAAAAGTATGTAGAAAACGGGAATAACGCCACCAAACGGGACCCGAACACGCGGAACGCGCGCCGGAGTACAGGTAAGGCAGGTAAGTATCAATTAAAATTATAAAAACGTAAATTTACCTGAAGGTTTTGTAATAAAAAATTATTTAAAGGAATTTACACTGAAATTTTTGCAAGTGAATAACCGAAAAGTGTTTTTCGGTGTTTTTGTCAATTTAAACTAGTGGGAACGTTAGACGGAGCCTAAAAATGAATTACTACGCTGAAAAAAGCTTCAGAATGCGTCACCGGGATGCAAAGTTATAGCGGTTAGATGAAATTGTTCTATCACTAAGGTGGATTTCGTGTATGTACTTACTCGTATGAAAATCCCCACTACAACAAATTTTTGACTTTTTATCTGAGCTAGGCGGACGTGCGAGGTGTCAAAAGACGCGTCTCGGCGCCGGCCAGCGAGCTATGAGGTTTTTAGAATTTACGCTGAAGAAAATTTTTGAAATTTCCTGAAAAAACTGAATTTACGACCAAAAAGTATGTAGAAAACGGGAATAACGCCACCAAACGGGACCCGAACACGCGGAACGCGCGCCGGAGTACAGGTAAGGCAGGTAAGTATCAATTAAAATTATAAAAACGTAAATTTACCTGAAGGTTTTGTAATAAAAAATTATTTAAAGGAATTTACACTGAAATTTTTGCAAGTGAATAACCGAAAAGTGTTTTTCGGTGTTTTTGTCAATTTAAACTAGTGGGAACGTTAGACGGAGCCTAAAAATGAATTACTACGCTGAAAAAAGCTTCAGAATGCGTCACCGGGATGCAAAGTTATAGCGGTTAGATGAAATTGTTCTATCACTAAGGTGGATTTCGTGTATGTACTTACTCGTATGAAAATCCCCACTACAACAAATTTTTGACTTTTTATCTGAGCTAGGCGGACGTGCGAGGTGTCAAAAGACGCGTCTCGGCGCCGGCCAGCGAGCTATGAGGTTTTTAGAATTTACGCTGAAGAAAATTTTTGAAATTTCCTGAAAAAACTGAATTTACGACCAAAAAGTATGTAGAAAACGGGAATAACGCCACCAAACGGGACCCGAACACGCGGAACGCGCGCCGGAGTACAGGTAAGGCAGGTAAGTATCAATTAAAATTATAAAAACGTAAATTTACCTGAAGGTTTTGTAATAAAAAATTATTTAAAGGAATTTACACTGAAATTTTTGCAAGTGAATAACCGAAAAGTGTTTTTCGGTGTTTTTGTCAATTTAAACTAGTGGGAACGTTAGACGGAGCCTAAAAATGAATTACTACGCTGAAAAAAGCTTCAGAATGCGTCACCGGGATGCAAAGTTATAGCGGTTAGATGAAATTGTTCTATCACTAAGGTGGATTTCGTGTATGTACTTACTCGTATGAAAATCCCCACTACAACAAATTTTTGACTTTTTATCTGAGCTAGGCGGACGTGCGAGGTGTCAAAAGACGCGTCTCGGCGCCGGCCAGCGAGCTATGAGGTTTTTAGAATTTACGCTGAAGAAAATTTTTGAAATTTCCTGAAAAAACTGAATTTACGACCAAAAAGTATGTAGAAAACGGGAATAACGCCACCAAACGGGACCCGAACACGCGGAACGCGCGCCGGAGTACAGGTAAGGCAGGTAAGTATCAATTAAAATTATAAAAACGTAAATTTACCTGAAGGTTTTGTAATAAAAAATTATTTAAAGGAATTTACACTGAAATTTTTGCAAGTGAATAACCGAAAAGTGTTTTTCGGTGTTTTTGTCAATTTAAACTAGTGGGAACGTTAGACGGAGCCTAAAAATGAATTACTACGCTGAAAAAAGCTTCAGAATGCGTCACCGGGATGCAAAGTTATAGCGGTTAGATGAAATTGTTCTATCACTAAGGTGGATTTCGTGTATGTACTTACTCGTATGAAAATCCCCACTACAACAAATTTTTGACTTTTTATCTGAGCTAGGCGGACGTGCGAGGTGTCAAAAGACGCGTCTCGGCGCCGGCCAGCGAGCTATGAGGTTTTTAGAATTTACGCTGAAGAAAATTTTTGAAATTTCCTGAAAAAACTGAATTTACGACCAAAAAGTATGTAGAAAACGGGAATAACGCCACCAAACGGGACCCGAACACGCGGAACGCGCGCCGGAGTACAGGTAAGGCAGGTAAGTATCAATTAAAATTATAAAAACGTAAATTTACCTGAAGGTTTTGTAATAAAAAATTATTTAAAGGAATTTACACTGAAATTTTTGCAAGTGAATAACCGAAAAGTGTTTTTCGGTGTTTTTGTCAATTTAAACTAGTGGGAACGTTAGACGGAGCCTAAAAATGAATTACTACGCTGAAAAAAGCTTCAGAATGCGTCACCGGGATGCAAAGTTATAGCGGGTTAGGTTAGGTTAGGTTAGGTTAGGTTAGGTTAGGTTAGGTTAGGTTAGGTTAGGTTAGGTTAGGTTAGGTTAGGTTAGGTTAGGTTAGGTTAGGTTAGGTTAGGTTAGGTTAGGTTAGGTTAGGTTAGGTTAGGTTAGGTTAGGTTAGGTTAGGTTAGGTTAGGTTAGGTTAGGTTAGGTTAGGTTAGGTTAGGTTAGGTTAGGTTAGTAGGTTAGGTTAGGTTAGGTTAGGTTAGGTTAGGTTAGGTTAGGTTAGGTTAGGTTAGGTTAGGTTAGGTTAGGTTAGGTTAGGTTAGGTTAGGTTAGGTTAGGTTAGGTTAGGTTAGGTTAGGTTAGGTTAGGTTAGGTTAGGTTAGGTTAGGTTAGGTTAGGTTAGGTTAGGTTAGGTTAGGTTAGGTTAGGTTAGGTTAGGTTAGGTTAGGTTAGGTTAGGTTAGGTTAGGTTAGGTTAGGTTAGGTTAGGTTAGGTTAGGTTAGGTTAGGTTAGGTTAGGTTAGGTTAGGTTAGGTTAGGTTAGGTTAGGTTAGGTTAGGTTAGGTTAGGTTAGGTTAGGTTAGGTTAGGTTAGGTTAGGTTAGGTTAGGTTAGGTTAGGTTAGGTTAGGTTAGGTTAGGTTAGGTTAGGTTAGGTTAGGTTAGGTTAGGTTAGGTTAGGTTAGGTTAGGTTAGGTTAGGTTAGGTTAGGTTAGGTTAGGTTAGGTTAGGTTAGGTTAGGTTAGGTTAGGTTAGGTTAGGTTAGGTTAGGTTAGGTTAGGTTAGGTTAGGTTAGGTTAGGTTAGGTTAGGTTAGGTTAGGTTAGGTTAGGTTAGGTTAGGTTAGGTTAGGTTAGGTTAGGTTAGGTTAGGTTAGGTTAGGTTAGGTTAGGTTAGGTTAGGTTAGGTTAGGTTAGGTTAGGTTAGGTTAGGTTAGGTTAGGTTAGGTTAGGTTAGGTTAGGTTAGGTTAGGTTAGGTTAGGTTAGGTTAGGTTAGGTTAGGTTAGGTTAGGTTAGGTTAGGTTAGGTTAGGTTAGGTTAGGTTAGGTTAGGTTAGGTTAGGTTAGGTTAGGTTAGGTTAGGTTAGGTTAGGTTAGGTTAGGTTAGGTTAGGTTAGGTTAGGTTAGGTTAGGTTAGGTTAGGTTAGGTTAGGTTAGGTTAGGTTAGGTTAGGTTAGGTTAGGTTAGGTTAGGTTAGGTTAGGTTAGGTTAGGTTAGGTTAGGTTAGGTTAGGTTAGGTTAGGTTAGGTTAGGTTAGGTTAGGTTAGGTTAGGTTAGGTTAGGTTAGGTTAGGTTAGGTTAGGTTAGGTTAGGTTAGGTTAGGTTAGGTTAGGTTAGGTTAGGTTAGGTTAGGTTAGGTTAGGTTAGGTTAGGTTAGGTTAGGTTAGGTTAGGTTAGGTTAGGTTAGGTTAGGTTAGGTTAGGTTAGGTTAGGTTAGGTTAGGTTAGGTTAGGTTAGGTTAGGTTAGGTTAGGTTAGGTTAGGTTAGGTTAGGTTAGGTTAGGTTAGGTTAGGTTAGGTTAGGTTAGGTTAGGTTAGGTTAGGTTAGGTTAGGTTAGGTTAGGTTAGGTTAGGTTAGGTTAGGTTAGGTTAGGTTAGGTTAGGTTAGGTTAGGTTAGGTTAGGTTAGGTTAGGTTAGGTTAGGTTAGGTTAGGTTAGGTTAGGTTAGGTTAGGTTAGGTTAGGTTAGGTTAGGTTAGGTTAGGTTAGGTTAGGTTAGGTTAGGTTAGGTTAGGTTAGGTTAGGTTAGGTTAGGTTAGGTTAGGTTAGGTTAGGTTAGGTTAGGTTAGGTTAGGTTAGGTTAGGTTAGGTTAGGTTAGGTTAGGTTAGGTTAGGTTAGGTTAGGTTAGGTTAGGTTAGGTTAGGTTAGGTTAGGTTAGGTTAGGTTAGGTTAGGTTAGGTTAGGTTAGGTTAGGTTAGGTTAGGTTAGGTTAGGTTAGGTTAGGTTAGGTTAGGTTAGGTTAGGTTAGGTTAGGTTAGGTTAGGTTAGGTTAGGTTAGGTTAGGTTAGGTTAGGTTAGGTTAGGTTAGGTTAGGTTAGGTTAGGTTAGGTTAGGTTAGGTTAGGTTAGGTTAGGTTAGGTTAGGTTAGGTTAGGTTAGGTTAGGTTAGGTTAGGTTAGGTTAGGTTAGGTTAGGTTAGGTTAGGTTAGGTTAGGTTAGGTTAGGTTAGGTTAGGTTAGGTTAGGTTAGGTTAGGTTAGGTTAGGTTAGGTTAGGTTAGGTTAGGTTAGGTTAGGTTAGGTTAGGTTAGGTTAGGTTAGGTTAGGTTAGGTTAGGTTAGGTTAGGTTAGGTTAGGTTAGGTTAGGTTAGGTTAGGTTAGGTTAGGTTAGGTTAGGTTAGGTTAGGTTAGGTTAGGTTAGGTTAGGTTAGGTTAGGTTAGGTTAGGTTAGGTTAGGTTAGGTTAGGTTAGGTTAGGTTAGGTTAGGTTAGGTTAGGTTAGGTTAGGTTAGGTTAGGTTAGGTTAGGTTAGGTTAGGTTAGGTTAGGTTAGGTTAGGTTAGGTTAGGTTAGGTTAGGTTAGGTTAGGTTAGGTTAGGTTAGGTTAGGTTAGGTTAGGTTAGGTTAGGTTAGGTTAGGTTAGGTTAGGTTAGGTTAGGTTAGGTTAGGTTAGGTTAGGTTAGGTTAGGTTAGGTTAGGTTAGGTTAGGTTAGGTTAGGTTAGGTTAGGTTAGGTTAGGTTAGGTTAGGTTAGGTTAGGTTAGGTTAGGTTAGGTTAGGTTAGGTTAGGTTAGGTTAGGTTAGGTTAGGTTAGGTTAGGTTAGGTTAGGTTAGGTTAGGTTAGGTTAGGTTAGGTTAGGTTAGGTTAGGTTAGGTTAGGTTAGGTTAGGTTAGGTTAGGTTAGGTTAGGTTAGGTTAGGTTAGGTTAGGTTAGGTTAGGTTAGGTTAGGTTAGGTTAGGTTAGGTTAGGTTAGGTTAGGTTAGGTTAGGTTAGGTTAGGTTAGGTTAGGTTAGGTTAGGTTAGGTTAGGTTAGGTTAGGTTAGGTTAGGTTAGGTTAGGTTAGGTTAGGTTAGGTTAGGTTAGGTTAGGTTAGGTTAGGTTAGGTTAGGTTAGGTTAGGTTAGGTTAGGTTAGGTTAGGTTAGGTTAGGTTAGGTTAGGTTAGGTTAGGTTAGGTTAGGTTAGGTTAGGTTAGGTTAGGTTAGGTTAGGTTAGGTTAGGTTAGGTTAGGTTAGGTTAGGTTAGGTTAGGTTAGGTTAGGTTAGGTTAGGTTAGGTTAGGTTAGGTTAGGTTAGGTTAGGTTAGGTTAGGTTAGGTTAGGTTAGGTTAGGTTAGGTTAGGTTAGGTTAGGTTAGGTTAGGTTAGGTTAGGTTAGGTTAGGTTAGGTTAGGTTAGGTTAGGTTAGGTTAGGTTAGGTTAGGTTAGGTTAGGTTAGGTTAGGTTAGGTTAGGTTAGGTTAGGTTAGGTTAGGTTAGGTTAGGTTAGGTTAGGTTAGGTTAGGTTAGGTTAGGTTAGGTTAGGTTAGGTTAGGTTAGGTTAGGTTAGGTTAGGTTAGGTTAGGTTAGGTTAGGTTAGGTTAGGTTAGGTTAGGTTAGGTTAGGTTAGGTTAGGTTAGGTTAGGTTAGGTTAGGTTAGGTTAGGTTAGGTTAGGTTAGGTTAGGTTAGGTTAGGTTAGGTTAGGTTAGGTTAGGTTAGGTTAGGTTAGGTTAGGTTAGGTTAGGTTAGGTTAGGTTAGGTTAGGTTAGGTTAGGTTAGGTTAGGTTAGGTTAGGTTAGGTTAGGTTAGGTTAGGTTAGGTTAGGTTAGGTTAGGTTAGGTTAGGTTAGGTTAGGTTAGGTTAGGTTAGGTTAGGTTAGGTTAGGTTAGGTTAGGTTAGGTTAGGTTAGGTTAGGTTAGGTTAGGTTAGGTTAGGTTAGGTTAGGTTAGGTTAGGTTAGGTTAGGTTAGGTTAGGTTAGGTTAGGTTAGGTTAGGTTAGGTTAGGTTAGGTTAGGTTAGGTTAGGTTAGGTTAGGTTAGGTTAGGTTAGGTTAGGTTAGGTTAGGTTAGGTTAGGTTAGGTTAGGTTAGGTTAGGTTAGGTTAGGTTAGGTTAGGTTAGGTTAGGTTAGGTTAGGTTAGGTTAGGTTAGGTTAGGTTAGGTTAGGTTAGGTTAGGTTAGGTTAGGTTAGGTTAGGTTAGGTTAGGTTAGGTTAGGTTAGGTTAGGTTAGGTTAGGTTAGGTTAGGTTAGGTTAGGTTAGGTTAGGTTAGGTTAGGTTAGGTTAGGTTAGGTTAGGTTAGGTTAGGTTAGGTTAGGTTAGGTTAGGTTAGGTTAGGTTAGGTTAGGTTAGGTTAGGTTAGGTTAGGTTAGGTTAGGTTAGGTTAGGTTAGGTTAGGTTAGGTTAGGTTAGGTTAGGTTAGGTTAGGTTAGGTTAGGTTAGGTTAGGTTAGGTTAGGTTAGGTTAGGTTAGGTTAGGTTAGGTTAGGTTAGGTTAGGTTAGGTTAGGTTAGGTTAGGTTAGGTTAGGTTAGGTTAGGTTAGGTTAGGTTAGGTTAGGTTAGGTTAGGTTAGGTTAGGTTAGGTTAGGTTAGGTTAGGTTAGGTTAGGTTAGGTTAGGTTAGGTTAGGTTAGGTTAGGTTAGGTTAGGTTAGGTTAGGTTAGGTTAGGTTAGGTTAGGTTAGGTTAGGTTAGGTTAGGTTAGGTTAGGTTAGGTTAGGTTAGGTTAGGTTAGGTTAGGTTAGGTTAGGTTAGGTTAGGTTAGGTTAGGTTAGGTTAGGTTAGGTTAGGTTAGGTTAGGTTAGGTTAGGTTAGGTTAGGTTAGGTTAGGTTAGGTTAGGTTAGGTTAGGTTAGGTTAGGTTAGGTTAGGTTAGGTTAGGTTAGGTTAGGTTAGGTTAGGTTAGGTTAGGTTAGGTTAGGTTAGGTTAGGTTAGGTTAGGTTAGGTTAGGTTAGGTTAGGTTAGGTTAGGTTAGGTTAGGTTAGGTTAGGTTAGGTTAGGTTAGGTTAGGTTAGGTTAGGTTAGGTTAGGTTAGGTTAGGTTAGGTTAGGTTAGGTTAGGTTAGGTTAGGTTAGGTTAGGTTAGGTTAGGTTAGGTTAGGTTAGGTTAGGTTAGGTTAGGTTAGGTTAGGTTAGGTTAGGTTAGGTTAGGTTAGGTTAGGTTAGGTTAGGTTAGGTTAGGTTAGGTTAGGTTAGGTTAGGTTAGGTTAGGTTAGGTTAGGTTAGGTTAGGTTAGGTTAGGTTAGGTTAGGTTAGGTTAGGTTAGGTTAGGTTAGGTTAGGTTAGGTTAGGTTAGGTTAGGTTAGGTTAGGTTAGGTTAGGTTAGGTTAGGTTAGGTTAGGTTAGGTTAGGTTAGGTTAGGTTAGGTTAGGTTAGGTTAGGTTAGGTTAGGTTAGGTTAGGTTAGGTTAGGTTAGGTTAGGTTAGGTTAGGTTAGGTTAGGTTAGGTTAGGTTAGGTTAGGTTAGGTTAGGTTAGGTTAGGTTAGGTTAGGTTAGGTTAGGTTAGGTTAGGTTAGGTTAGGTTAGGTTAGGTTAGGTTAGGTTAGGTTAGGTTAGGTTAGGTTAGGTTAGGTTAGGTTAGGTTAGGTTAGGTTAGGTTAGGTTAGGTTAGGTTAGGTTAGGTTAGGTTAGGTTAGGTTAGGTTAGGTTAGGTTAGGTTAGGTTAGGTTAGGTTAGGTTAGGTTAGGTTAGGTTAGGTTAGGTTAGGTTAGGTTAGGTTAGGTTAGGTTAGGTTAGGTTAGGTTAGGTTAGGTTAGGTTAGGTTAGGTTAGGTTAGGTTAGGTTAGGTTAGGTTAGGTTAGGTTAGGTTAGGTTAGGTTAGGTTAGGTTAGGTTAGGTTAGGTTAGGTTAGGTTAGGTTAGGTTAGGTTAGGTTAGGTTAGGTTAGGTTAGGTTAGGTTAGGTTAGGTTAGGTTAGGTTAGGTTAGGTTAGGTTAGGTTAGGTTAGGTTAGGTTAGGTTAGGTTAGGTTAGGTTAGGTTAGGTTAGGTTAGGTTAGGTTAGGTTAGGTTAGGTTAGGTTAGGTTAGGTTAGGTTAGGTTAGGTTAGGTTAGGTTAGGTTAGGTTAGGTTAGGTTAGGTTAGGTTAGGTTAGGTTAGGTTAGGTTAGGTTAGGTTAGGTTAGGTTAGGTTAGGTTAGGTTAGGTTAGGTTAGGTTAGGTTAGGTTAGGTTAGGTTAGGTTAGGTTAGGTTAGGTTAGGTTAGGTTAGGTTAGGTTAGGTTAGGTTAGGTTAGGTTAGGTTAGGTTAGGTTAGGTTAGGTTAGGTTAGGTTAGGTTAGGTTAGGTTAGGTTAGGTTAGGTTAGGTTAGGTTAGGTTAGGTTAGGTTAGGTTGGTTAGGTTAGGTTAGGTTAGGTTAGGTTAGGTTAGGTTAGGTTAGGTTAGGTTAGGTTAGGTTAGGTTAGGTTAGGTTAGGTTAGGTTAGGTTAGGTTAGGTTAGGTTAGGTTAGGTTAGGTTAGGTTAGGTTAGGTTAGGTTAGGTTAGGTTAGGTTAGGTTAGGTTAGGTTAGGTTAGGTTAGGTTAGGTTAGGTTAGGTTAGGTTAGGTTAGGTTAGGTTAGGTTAGGTTAGGTTAGGTTAGGTTAGGTTAGGTTAGGTTAGGTTAGGTTAGGTTAGGTTAGGTTAGGTTAGGTTAGGTTAGGTTAGGTTAGGTTAGGTTAGGTTAGGTTAGGTTAGGTTAGGTTAGGTTAGGTTAGGTTAGGTTAGGTTAGGTTAGGTTAGGTTAGGTTAGGTTAGGTTAGGTTAGGTTAGGTTAGGTTAGGTTAGGTTAGGTTAGGTTAGGTTAGGTTAGGTTAGGTTAGGTTAGGTTAGGTTAGGTTAGGTTAGGTTAGGTTAGGTTAGGTTAGGTTAGGTTAGGTTAGGTTAGGTTAGGTTAGGTTAGGTTAGGTTAGGTTAGGTTAGGTTAGGTTAGGTTAGGTTAGGTTAGGTTAGGTTAGGTTAGGTTAGGTTAGGTTAGGTTAGGTTAGGTTAGGTTAGGTTAGGTTAGGTTAGGTTAGGTTAGGTTAGGTTAGGTTAGGTTAGGTTAGGTTAGGTTAGGTTAGGTTAGGTTAGGTTAGGTTAGGTTAGGTTAGGTTAGGTTAGGTTAGGTTAGGTTAGGTTAGGTTAGGTTAGGTTAGGTTAGGTTAGGTTAGGTTAGGTTAGGTTAGGTTAGGTTAGGTTAGGTTAGGTTAGGTTAGGTTAGGTTAGGTTAGGTTAGGTTAGGTTAGGTTAGGTTAGGTTAGGTTAGGTTAGGTTAGGTTAGGTTAGGTTAGGTTAGGTTAGGTTAGGTTAGGTTAGGTTAGGTTAGGTTAGGTTAGGTTAGGTTAGGTTAGGTTAGGTTAGGTTAGGTTAGGTTAGGTTAGGTTAGGTTAGGTTAGGTTAGGTTAGGTTAGGTTAGGTTAGGTTAGGTTAGGTTAGGTTAGGTTAGGTTAGGTTAGGTTAGGTTAGGTTAGGTTAGGTTAGGTTAGGTTAGGTTAGGTTAGGTTAGGTTAGGTTAGGTTAGGTTAGGTTAGGTTAGGTTAGGTTAGGTTAGGTTAGGTTAGGTTAGGTTAGGTTAGGTTAGGTTAGGTTAGGTTAGGTTAGGTTAG